>JARFIY010000215.1:4800000-6000000 GCA_036346155.1 Sinelater perroti
AAATAACTTTAGTGTTTGGATTTCTATGAAGCTTCAATAAATTAAAATATACATAATTTGGTTTATATTTGACTTACCCACGTATTTAACCAAATAAATATAAGTAAACTATATTTTTCAAATTTAGCTGTGTGCGAACTTTAAATCTAAGGTGTTCTTAAAACTCATGCTACTTAATTAATATGTCTGGTAATATTGCTTTGAGGCGCGTGAAACTCATTGATTATCAAGATATTTAAAATCGTGACGTGGGCAATTCGTCGAAAAGACGTGGTTTATTGACTTTAGTGGCTGAGGGTTGTGTGGTTATCGACCAATGCTATCTATTTGGATGTTGCTATTGTTAGGTGTAAAACGAAAAAATTCAACCACAACAATTTTGTATAATGTAGTCGACTCTTAACAGTGGCGGTTGCACATCAAGCCTAGCTAGACGAACTGATTCGTGATAGTGTGAAGCAAAATGTTGTGATTTCTCTTTAAAGAACAAACATTTGATTTGTTTTCCAACGTAAGAAGAAACTTTTTTTAGCGTTAGTGTGCGTGCGAACAGAGATGGAAAAATTGTGTAGAGAAGTAATGATATTCCTTGATAGAGGTAGTCCAACCTTATAAAAAATATATGGCCTATTTGTGTATCTTGTAATTGATAAAGTTATTGTTGATTACGGAATATGTATTTTTATTTTTGAAAATGTTTATTTTTTTCTCCCTCTTTTTCCCTGCCTCTTTGTGGTTATTAGTCTACTGATTGATTTCACCTTTTTCTTTGTTTTTTCATTTTTAAGTAGTCTTTCCTAATATGTCAAATTAATAGGTCTTGTCTTTTTTCTTGTCTTCTTTCTCTTCTTTTTTTAATACTTCTTTATTTGTTATTCCATAGACCCATCTTATCCTCAACACCACGTTTCAAAAGCTCCCACTATCTTCTTTTTATTGATTGCATTGTGTGAGGGTTACCTTCATAGAGTGCTATGTTTTAAACGAATGTCCCCAGAAGTTTTCTTCTGGTTTCAATTGAGATGTTACGTGATATTACTTTGTTATTCTACTTCCCAGGTATAAGAATTCTTCCACTTTCTCTATAGTGTGATCGAGTATAACTCTTGTTCGTTGTATTGGTGTTTATTTACAGACTAGATTCTTGGTTTTCTTAGAGTTTATTTTTACATTATAATCTTGCACTATGTATACATCCAGTAGGGCTATATCGTCTGCATATTTGAGTATCGTAATTTTTTTCTACAGTTTATTCGTTACCGATTGCATTAAGTGGTGGTGTCTAACTCAGGTTCATATTCTCGACTTTTTATTTAGTTCTCCGAAATTCATTATAACTGTAATATTGCTCATCTAGTGTTAGATTAGTGCATACATTTTTGAAATGTACGTCACTACCCCTCATTAATTTAAAGAGTTTTGTCCACTTTACGTTGTCAAATGCCTTTTCTAATAAGTTATGAAGACAACGTACGTTGGCCTTTTATTATCGCCTTTTATACCGATTTTCTGCTTTTCTTTTGAAAGTTATTTGACCTCCGTTTTCGGTAACACTGCAACCTCAAGGACTTGTACTTTTCTCATTTTCTTTACAGCACTTTTTTATTATCCTGGTCTTTTGCATCAGTCTGCACAAGTCTCTTATTGAATAACTGCTATAATCTTCTAGATTCATTGTTAAAAGTATCTACTCAATTATTTTCAATGACTTAGTAGGCTACCCGTTAGGGATCTGAGATCCAGAATTGGTCCTTCTGCACCTCAACCACTCGTTTCAACCGCATGGCTACACTGCCCTCTTGTTTAAGAGCTATTGTTGCTTCTATTGTACCGGAATTTTTTTGAAGCCTCCTTTTACAGTCTAAGAGCTAGCGACAAAAAATCAAGGTGATAAGGTACAAGGGTAATTTATGCCTAAAATGTTAGTGCTATTCTAAATTAAAGGAAAGCTCGATTGGCAGAAGTTAGTTTAATGTCTGAAAGCATGGGTGGGGGATCAAATATGCAAATTTTTAAGGAAAAAATAGTGACAAGGTACAAAGCTGAAAATTGGTATTTACATTGTTTTTGCAAATATAATAAAGGAAAAAATTGGCAGAAGCGTAGGTGGTGATTAAACGGTTGGCGGAAGTCATTAAAGGTTAACAAAAATTAATGAAAAAGACGTGATAAGGTATACTTCTGCCAGTTTGCATGTTTACTTGGTAGGCAATGTAAAAACTGTCTGTAGATTGGCAGAAGTGAAAATGATGAACTGATAATGCAAAAATTGAAAAACGCATGTGACTCGCGGTGTACGCATGTCAGCCGTTGTCAATATTTTTTTGCTGTATATCGATACATATTATTGTTAATTCCTGGAGTGCCTTGATATATATTGACCAAGTCTTCGTCGACCTGGTCTTCTGGTTCCAGAACCATTTTCTTTTTAGTTCCTGTCTTCATTGTGCAGTTTTGTGTCGCTTTGTTCTAGTAGGATATTTTCTGTTTTGTCTTTCTACCCCTTTAGAGAAAATTTTGTTGTCTTGAAGATCTAGTAAACTGTTGCTTCTTTGGGAAGGTTACTTACTTCTTTAAACTTTTCGTCTGTATGTCCTCCTGTTGCATTAGCACATTTTTTAATGATTTTATTTCTCAGTCAGCCCATCACCTGTTCGCAAGTTTCTATATTTTATTTTTTCTTTAACCTGTTGTATAATATCCTTTACGATTCAGGGTTTCCGTTCTTCGTTTTCTTTAATTGCAATATTTCATTTGATGCGGTAACTACGTATTATCGTACGTCTTATCTGCATCTGTGATTTGTGTGTTGTTCTTCTAAATCTGCGAGAATTCTATTATCCAGTAATTGCATGATATCGTTTCGCGTATTAAATTAAAATACCTATCTGATGCGACGTCTAACGATGACATCTACCTTATTTAGTCTTGTCTTTCTCTTAATCTCAGTCTCTAAGAATTCTATTGTCTAATAGCTACTTCATATCTTCTTGCTTCTATTTATCTATTTACCTTTTAAATATTAAATTGCATTACATCATCACTAGTTTGTGATCACTATCTACGTCGGCGCTTGGATATGCCGTTCTATTTTTACTTGATTTTTAAATCTTTGTTTTACAAGTATAAAATAAATCTGGCGTCTTTTGATATTACCAGGCATTTTCCATGTGAATCTTTTATGTAGGTAATGCTCAAATGGTGTATTTGTTATTACTAAATTTGTACCTTCAAAAAAATTTTGTTACACGGTTACTCCTTTTATATTTTTTCCGAATACTATCTTCCACTTCTTTGCCAATAATAGAATACCAATCTCCCATCAATGTTAGGTTCTTTCCTTTTTGAGGTATTTTTCTACTTTTGTCTATTTATTCATATATTTTTTCCATTTTATCGTCATCATAATCTGTAGTTGGCATGTATTATAATTTGGTTTTCAGTTATTTTTACTAATATCTTCTATTTTGTATTTTTTTTTAATTACTTCTACTTCAATTTATCCATATACAGCACATGGTGCCTATGTACTTGTATTTCATTGCTTGTTTGATATTTTCTAGTTTTTCTCTTTCCACAATATTCTAACGTTCCACGTTCCAATTTATTGTTAATTTGGAAGTATTAGTTTCCCATTTCTCATCTCACCATCGAGATTATTCGTGAGGCAATTGAAATAGAAAAACGCCCGCAATGCCTGAAGACAAGCGATGATAGCTAGCGCTTAACCGTTATATGGAAATCCCTCATTACTCTGCACCATCAATTATGCAATACCCCTAAACCAACAATGCATCTCCAGCCAAACAACATTTCCGCCAAACTTTCACTTCCAACACTATAAATAGTAAATCAGGAAACATAAAAGATTGAGACCCCGAGCGAAACTAAACTCTTGAAAATTGCATCGAAGGCCATGCCGAAGCGTCGAGATTTTTTACCTTTTTTATGTTACGTTTATGTTACTCGCCCTATGTTTATTATGCTGTCCTGTTATTGGCATATCTATTTCATCTCCTTCTACTTTCGCATTGCATTCACGTGTTAGTATTTTAATATCATACTTTGGCATGGCATTGTAGGTGTTCTTCAGTTCTTTGTAAAATCTATCTTTAATATCTTCTTCTTCATTTTTTATTGGTGCGTGAATATTCGAAGTACTTAGATTTGTTTTCTAGTTTTATTTGCAATTGACACATTCTGCCAGATATTATTTTAAGATCTTTAATTGTATTAACATAATATTTTGTTAAAAACCCTGTTTCTAACATCCTTGAAGGTTAACCGTTATTGAAATTACATATTTTCGTAGTTCTACTATAAAATATTTTTTTATTTTGTTTCCTGCAGGCATTTGAATGCTGTATTTATTCATTTCCCCCTCTAGGTGTTTTAGCCCTCCTTCTGCATAGGTATTTTCTCTTTTTGTATTCCCGGGGATTTTTGTGCTTCTTTCGTATTATGTGAAACTTCATTGGCTTTTGTAACTACGTTTTCTTTTTCATTTGCTCTCTCCATTTCTTGTTTTTCCCCTTTACCTGTTTGTAGTTTCTAAATGCTCTTAATTGCCCCAGAAAATAAGCTTCGCTATTTAATATTAGCTTATTGTATTCTATGACAGCCAAATGCCTTTTTGCCTTAATTACTTTATATGATTTACCAATTCTTTCGTTTGCTTTTGTATTCTTTTTGAATAATTTTTCATTATAATTGGTCTGCATTTACCTTCTTGGTGCTTTCCAATTTCTCTGATCTCATTTATTTTATTTTTTATTCTCATTGTTATTTTCAGGTCTGTTGGAATTATCCCCATTCTTTTAATTGCAGATTTTGTTCTTCAACTTTGTGTGTTATTGTGTTTTTCGTATGTTTCTTTCCATTTCTTCCATTTTTCTGTCTTGCTTTAGTATATTTGATTCTCTTATCTCAGTTACTCGTTTTAATCTTGATTTTAATTAAGTCCGTTTTAAAATCAAAATTTTTTTTTATTTTTTCGTCCTGCATCTTAACTCTCAATGTTACCAATAATGGTTGCAGAATTTAAAATAAAATACATGCAAGAATGGGCTTCATTCGGTTCGTTTGCGTACTAACGCGGCGCAATTTTCCGCGGAGGTCACACGTTTCTCACCAATTTAAATTTCTAAATATGTTTGTTATGCCCTTACCTTCATCTTGCTTGTGTACTATACAAATCTTTGTGATAACTTCTTGTAATGCTTTGATTTTTTATGTTAGTGCTCCAAATTGCTCATAGGATGAGTTGAAATTTCGAGCTCGCACACTTACATTCGCTTGTAAACACTTAGGACCGGATTATTTCTTGTACAGATAGAAAATATAAAAAACTTTGAATTAATTTTGGAGTGATTCTAATACAATGATAGTTAAAGCACTTCTTACTAATATATAGGACTCGATACTTTATTCTTGTTTAGTTTTAACACTAATATTTAACATATAGGATAACTTGGTAGATATAACAATGTTAAAATTGTTTCTATAAAAGTAACTACGACATTATCTTCTCATGGAAACGAAAGGATGTTTAAATTCCTGTTTAAGCAAAATGAGAAATTTATCAGTTAAAATCTTTTTTACTCTATTATTAATAAGTGGTACTAGTAAAAAGTCGAAAATGTGTCAAATATTGTTCAATCGTACAGTAAAGCCAATTACATATTCGAATAAAAGTTATAAATAGCCATAGGACGTAAATATTATATGCCAGTCTGAAAACGTGTGTGATTATTTCAGCACTAGATTTAGGACATGACTTCGTTTATGAGTTATGTACCTAACATAAAGAAAAGTTGATTGCTTGTGTTGTTAATGGTTAGAAACAGTTATATAATAATTTAAAATAAATTTGCAGGTTAAATTTGTTATTTACAAGGATGAATCAAATATAAGAACACATTTATTTTTATCCTTACTTATGAGCAAAGTAGGTAGGAATGCCCGAAGAGAATTTCTCTCACAGTACGACTTCTTTAATCAGTATCGTAATATCAGTGCAAGAGGTACCCTCATTGGTTGCGCATCGGATTATTATGAAGTTTGTCACGATCAAACTCTGATAAGACGTAAGATAGAGTTTTAGGGACTACATTTTAAGAATCATCAATAGCTTTAACAGTTTTTGGGACAAGAAGAAAATGAAATGAAGTCATCCGAGGGCCAGCATGATCGAGGAGAATATTTGCGTTGGTTACCGCCTTCTTTAGGATAACCATACATTAATGGTTGCTGAAATTGCTTTGGTAATCGGAGTAAACTACGTCCTTGCTCAACTAATTCTAATTCACGATATTTTTGGCCTTATATAGCTGTTTGAGCTTGGTAAACTATTGTGGATTTGTTTAAGCCTGTACTGAAACATCTTCCATATAATTTGGACTTACAAACAGTTGGAAAAAACGCATATATAAGTTAAGAGATTATGTATAAAAAGAACTTTGTATGTTTGTAGTGTTACAACGCTTCAATAAATCGAAGAAACTAATTCCGGTTTATATTTGATTTACTTGTGTGTTGTTTTAACTATTAGGATAAATATGCTGGTGCTCACTTTAGAAGTGCTGAATTAATAAAGTTTTTTTTTGTTTATTTCCTATCCTTAATTTAATACTTAATTACTAAACTAAAATAGTGACATGTGGAGGAGTGTCGCCCACTGGCGAGTCCCTGAATGTATTAAAATAACGAGTACTAGTTAGTATGTTCTAGCGTTTTAAGTCTTTTTAATCTACGAGTGGTATTATTATTGTCTAGTAAATTTAGCACTAACACATAAGGGGTGAGTTCTTATTTGGTTGACATAGGTGACTGTTCGTCTTTTAACCTCATCTCTGATCCATCGTGAAGTCTTTTGTTGCTAATGAACTATTCAGCATTGGTTTTGCTCTGCAATCTTTGCAGAATATCAATGTTTGATATGCATGCCCTACGCCCACACCCGAATTCAAACTGTCTCGTACACAAACACTTTATTTTCTATCGATAACTTGGATTTTTTCCCTAGAAGCCAATACATCTTTTTCACCATAGCATCCAGTTGCCTTCTCTTTTTTGTAATATGGGGTTTCCATGTTAATCGCCTTTCGAGGGTCAAACCAAGATATTTTACTTCCTGTTGGATGGGAATTTGTATACCATTTAGTGTAACCGGAGGAGCAGAGTTGTGTATCGTCGTAAACGTAATAGTTGTAGATTTGGTTTCATTAATTTGTATGCGCCACCTGTACAACCGTTTTTGTATTATGTCGAGCCTACTTTATAGAATTGTCGAAGCTTGTAGTGGATCTTGGTGAGAAACTAATAATGCCGCATCGTCCGCGTATGTGGCCATCATTGTGTTGTTATGGTAGATCAGCTGTAAATATCTGGTATAGGGTTGGTCTCAGAACATTGCCCTGAGGAACTCCTGCCATTATTGGGTAGAGTCCAGACTGGCTGCCGCCGTACTTTACTTGATAATACCTCTCACTTAAGTATGATTTAAAGAGAAGAGAGTATTGGTGTGGAAACAACCGTTTAATTTTGTATAGTAGGCCGAGATGTCAGACGCGGTCAAAAGCCTGGCTGATATCAAGGAATACCGCAACACAGTATCTTTGTTCTTCAAAGTCCTTTTCGATTACATCTACGACTCAGTGTATCTGTTCTAATGCAGAGTGTTGTTGGCGAAACACAAGTTGATGTTGGAGGATAATTTCTTCTTCTTCAATAATGGTTGCCATTCTCTTTAGTATTAATCTCTCTAATACTTTTGACAGTATTGGTAGGAGCGTTATCGGCCTATATGAGGTAACCTCATGTGCAGGTTTGCCCGGTTTCAATATTAGTATTATTTGGCGAATTTCCATAACAGCGGGAAGTACTGCAATCTCAAGACTGCATTGAATATTTGTTGTGTGCACATTATAGCTTTATGTGACAGTTCGTTCAGTAGTTTAGCAGTAATTAAGTCATACCTGGGCGTTTTCTTGTTATTTGATAAATTTCAGTTATAATTTCTTCAGGGGTAAAAGATTGCATTAGGAGGCTTAATTGTAAAGGAGCTTGCAGGTAGTCTTCAATCTCCTGTTACTCACCTGGGGTAGCAGCTATGGGATGCGGTTGAAATATCGTAGATAGCTGTTCTGCAAAACGTGTTGCTTTCTCCGCTTCTGTTCTTGCCCAAAAGCCGTCTACCTTTCTTATTGGTGGAATAGGAGTACGAACATTTTTTAAATTCTTCGTTGCCTTCCAAAGCGTGTAATTGCTATTTGCTGAAGGAGATAAACTGCTAACGTATTTGTTAAATGATTTGTTTTT
The DNA here is from genome assembly GCA_036346155.1 of Sinelater perroti. NCBI lineage: Eukaryota > Metazoa > Arthropoda > Insecta > Coleoptera > Elateridae > Sinelater > Sinelater perroti. Next base: position 4,808,320 of record JARFIY010000215.1, read on the forward strand.
CCACTCCCTTAAGCTGTTTTTAACTCTCTTGTTAGCCTATTTAGGTTATTTTTGTCTATAGGATTTCTCGTTTGCTGCCAGACTCGCCTGGCTCTTCTTTTATCATCGATTTTAGTTTTAATATAGAATAGATCATTTTCGATAACTTCTGAATTTTTGTGACCAGTCGGCGTTGAATAGTAGGCTGCATTCTGAATGATTTAGTTACCCGGTCTACTGCATTGTCAATTCCTCTTCTGTTTTCAATGAAGCTTTAATTGTTGTATTGTTCGTTAGGTACTCTCTGAATAGCTCCCAGTTCGTGTGATGGTTGTAAAGGGAAGGCTTTTTTTGTTGCTTTGTAATAATAGAAGTGCTAATTGCAACTATTATAGCCGAATGATCTGAAAGAAGGTTTAAGGACGTTTCTGCCTTACAGTGTCTTGGAGATAATCCTTTGGTAACAAAGAAATCTACGGCATCAGGTACTTTATGCGAGTGAGCCGGCCAGTATGTGGGGTCCTCGGTCTATATGTAGTTGTAGTTGTTAACCAGTGCGGCTTTGTGTAATTCGCATCCTTTGGTTGTTGTTAACCTCGAGCCTCAGATTGGATTTTTGGCGTTGAAGTCACCGTCACTTAAGAACCTGTTACCTAGATGGTTAAAGTATGTTTCATACTGGTTTTGTTTGACAGAGTGCTTAGGCGGGCTGTATATCGAAGCAACTATTAGTGGACCACTAGGACTTTGGACGTTGATTATAGTGTCTTGTATATAATCAGTTACAAAGGCATCCATGACGAAGTGAGATATTTTGTTGTTTATAATAATTGCCGAGCCAGCGTCAGTTGTTCCATCGGGATGGTTGGTGTGGTATGTAGTATAAGTATGGATGTTGAAGTAGCTCTTTTCCGTAAAATGGGTTTCTGAGATCAATAATACATCGATTTTTGGCTCTTTTAAAAATAGTTCGACTAAAAGACGGTGTTGTGCTAACCTATTTGCATTCCAGGAGGCTACTCGGAAGGAATCCATTTTTGGTTTTTGGTAACTAGCCTGGTAAGCAGATTTATCATCATGCTATTTTGGTTCATTAGTTGATTGAACATTGATTCAAACTTAGACAAGAATTGAGTTAGTGATATATCGTTACTGTTGGTATTTTGGGTTTGAATATTGTTGTGATGACTGGACGTAATTTGCGAGAAGCTTGGACTATTCTGATTTGCAGAATATATACGTTGAGCGGTGATTGGTACATTAAGCTTTTTTGTGCTTTGTGGTCCTAATGAGGTTGCTGTCTTTCCTCTGCTTAGTAGAAGTTGTTGATAAATCTGGCATCTCTTGTAGTTTATTGGGTGTGGTCCTTGACACAGTGCACAATTGGCGGGAGCTTCTTTTTTTCAGATGGTAGTGATGTGCTCTTTTCCACACGTAACACACAAGTAGGGTTTATTGCAGTAGCTTTTACCGTGACCATAAGACTGGCACCTCGTACACTGGATGATTGAATATTTTTTACGTGGAGGTTCGACTGTTATCATTTGATGGTTATAATATTACGTACAATATGTCCTTCCTTTTGAAGTTCACTTTTGATTTCATTCATATCTGCCGTATGATGAATGTTTCTAAGTACCACTCTGTAGGCCCTGAATTATTTAGCTGATAGGTCTGGTGTATGATCCCCTCGTCTCTGAGATGTGTAATTAGTCTCCTGTATGAGTCAGGAGTGTTTGTGTTGATTTGAACGGTATTATTCGATTGGGTCTTTGTGTAAAATTGCTTAGTTTCTATTACTTTTGTTAGATTTTTAATCATGTTAGCATATATTTATATAGTATATATAAATATTGGGGGAGGTTTAGAAATTTTCTTTTCTTTGTCTACACCTGATGTTTGCGTTGTATGGTTGGTACTAATGTCGGCTAACACATTGTATATGTTTTGGGTTGGAGTTATCTATTATTAAATTTATCCCTGATGTACGTGTAATTCGCTTGAGTTTTCTAACTTGTTGCCAATCATGTTGATCCTCTGTTATGTCCTCGTTGGAATCATCAACAAGTGTTGATTGTGTGTTGGCAGTTCTTTGAGGATTATAATTTTGGCTATTTACGTGTACGAATGAGGGTGAGTTAATTAGAGGTGGAAATGCCGTTGTATGACTTGGATATTGAACTAGTAGTGCACAGGAATTATTTGGTGCGAATTGCAGAAATCTAGGGTTTTGTGATGATTGTTGATTACCAAACACCGGCTGTTGCATGGTGAATGGGATTTGCGGAAGTTGCAATTTTGGTGAATACATATTTTGGTCAGTTTGCCGAAACACAGTTCGGTAACGTGTTTAAATTATTAAATTTAAAAGGTTATTGTATGTGTTTAAACTTACACACGAGTTCGAAATTGAACAGCTGCTATCCGGTAGCGCTGCCTGCAAGGCCTCCTCGGTACAGATAAGCCGCATTCACTTAATTTAATGATTGTTACACGCGTTATCACTTGAAATTTTGTGAACTGGAACGTCAATTAGTACGTCTTTACGATATAAAAGTCAAGCGAAAACTATTAATAAAGTTGAGAGCGTTTAATTTACACAGTCGAGTTGTCTGAGGGGCTTTTAATAAATCTGTCTTAATTATCTCAGATTCTTCTATTTGTTTTTGAAATTGTTTACGTTGCCTCCTCTAATTGGCAAAATATTGTAGATGCAGAGGTATAAAATTGCCAACAAATCTTGAATTGAATGCACAATATAATTTGCTTTCGCTTATTGGAGGACAATATTGTACGAACGAGTACTTGTAGTGGAGAAGTAAATGGAAGTAGTACCTTTTGTAGGAAATTAATTATCAGATTTTTTTGCTAAAGTGTTGGTATTGATTTCCAATTCACAAAGATGGACAATTAGTTTGCTTTCTCGGGCAAATTTAGTTGAGATAGTTGATTAGAGAAAACAGTGGCCTCAGTTAAAAGCAACGCAGGCAGCGAAGAACAAAGGCAACAACTATGTATGTGCATACAACGGTATGGGGGCAACAAACATGTTGAGCGAACGAGTCATGAAGTACAAAACGGAAGTAAAATTATGAACATGGTGTTTTTAAGTGTGAGCAGTTTCAAAATCTTAATGAAAAAATAAAAATTTTAAGGTCATAAGAATACGTATGCGTGCTCTAAGCGAGATAAGGCTGCGCAACAGCGTAGTGGAGAGACGGGTTGCACTTTAAATGTTGCTGTTAATAATTTTCACTCTAACAGTAGGTTTTTTTACTATCCTTAAAAAATTATTTTCACTTTTACTATTTTTTAGCCTTAGGATATATCAATAATCGGTAAATGTTCTGGCAATAAATCATATATAAGTTATCTTATACGGCAATGCCCAGTGGCATAATTGATTGTATTAACATACTTTACCAATAGAATCGTTAAGAAAACTAATCGAAACTATCAGGTAGCTCTATTGGTTTGAACCTCTAGAGTTTCTTCTGCATCATCTAGGAAATCTGTTGCTAGAGTGCGTGGGCAATTTTGTAGCCTAATTAGATAGTGGGTGCTGAGTTTTTAATTTTTCTGTTTGTTAGCAGTTATGGTAGGTATATGCAGATCTCAATGGATAATTCCACTTGGTATGCACTATGGTTTTACAGTGGCACGAAGAACTTTTGGTTTAGACGATCAAGACAGATCCCCAAATATCTAACATCTGCTTACGACATCTATCGATAGTTTAGGAAGACTGGAAAACATATTCCATTGCTTAGAGTTAAAGTTACCTGCGTTATTTTGCTCCGTTCACTTTTTTTACGCAAATTTCAGATTTTATTTAGATAGTTTTGAGGATATCGCGATGATTCTTCTAGATAGCTGAATCATAGGCGAAGATTGCTATTTTTATTAGAGTTTTAGTTGGGAGATCTAAAGTATACAGTCAATAGAGCCCCGCTCGTTTCCCTGGGGAATTCTAGAATTCATGGGTAAGAGTGGCGTATTTTTATTTTTATATTTGACAAGAAAGTGTATATTTGTCATATATTAATACAAGACGTTCTAGAATGGATAGGGCAAGTTAGGTTTTATTTTAAATAAAATATTCTTGTGCCAAACTTTGTAAAATGGTCTAAGAAAGCTGTAGAGCAGCATCTCCTGATTTCTTACTTATTTTGGATTTTGATGAAGCGTGTTGATCGTTGAATCCAAATTTATGGTTTTGGATTAGATCTTTTAGGACAGTTTTGAGTTTTTAGGAGATTTTTCTCGAATACCTTGGGTATTAAGGGGCAGTAGGAAGTTATCTGTTTTGGATACAAAGATAATTTGTGCAACTATTTAATTGTATAAATTATAATCCAGTGATTTTTAGTGCTTAATTAGGAATAGTTTGCCTTAATTCTTCCACTTTGAATTTCTCGATGGACACCCCATCTAAAATAGTGTTCCCAAATATTCATTTATATATTGTTCGTCTTTCTGCATAACACCCAATAAATATAAGGTAAAAACGTTTATTAAATGGTTGGTAAAAGTCCTATAATTGAATATGCTGATAAGCTAAGAACTCTAAAATGCTGTATTTTAAAGACTACATAAAAATTGCTGGCAGAGCCGAAACGCGTACCACAGCGCACGCTCTTCGAAAAAGTTTAAGTTCTGCGGAAATTTTCAATCATCCGATTTTGAAGCAGGTGCTTTCATTTGCCAGATTCGATTAAAGTTTAATCCGCACGAGAAGCCGCTTCGCTGCGGTTGACGGACGTTTTTATTGCCAATTTAATCACGAGGTGTTTTTCTAAGAGCTCGCGCTTTCAGCGTAATTCCCGGTGCCTTGAGTAATAAACGAATTTTTAGCGAATTTTGTAAGTTCTCGCTCTGCAGGCGCCTATGGTTCGCGGCAAACGCCATTTTAATTAGTCGGATGGCCGGCCAGGATATTACGCATTCTGTTTGTGGCCTGGAAACACGCGCCAAACTATTTTTTTCGCGTCATGCCCCGTAATGTCATTATTTCTGAAAGCTTTGTGAGCCACAAGTTGTTTTGTTTTTATTTTGCCTTTAGTTTGTGTTTTTACGTATTAATTACAATTAACTCTAATGCGAGCCATTTCAATGATTGTTTTGGGGTTTGAAACAGATTTTTTTGTTGGTAGCACCACCAGCACTGCGCAGCCTCAAGAACTTATTGGTCTATTAATGTGCAACTTAAATTGTACGACGTCACATAGATTCATAAGTTTGCGGCAAGACTCGAATTCATCCGCGCGATAGGTTTCCGAACATAGAAGAATTCGCTCGTGACCAGTGCCCACATCGAATACAGAGATTTTTTTAGTAATATTTTTAAATTTTATGTTTATGTTTTGTTTAAACTTTGTTTATTTTGCAGAAACTTCAAATTTCACTTGGAAACTTGAGTGCTTGATTTTGATCGTGCGTTAAAACTAGCGGGCTCGCGGCCGTCGTCCTTAATGGGTGTTGTGGGGTATTGCAAATTTAATTTAGAGTTAATCTTAGTTGCAAGAAAGCCAAAACAGTCCCAATTAGGACGGTAATATAAAACGACATGAGGTACTAGAAGATTTCCTACACGATACTTGTATATTTAAGTAAAATACCTCGGCCTTCATTTTGACCAATGTATTACCTGGAAGAAGCATATCCAAAGCAAAACAAGACAACTTGATCTAAAGTTTTGGCAAATGTACTGACTGCTACGTCAAAAGTTAAAACTTTTTCTCTCTCTCTCTCCAATGGAGTTTTACTATACAAAACTATGTCTAAACCCATATGAGTTTATGGACTCCAATAATGTTAATGAACATCATCCAAAGGTTTGTGTCTAAATTGCTAAGATGCACTATGGTACGTAAGTAACCAAACACTCCAAAATAATTTGAAAATTATCTTTATCAGAGATTAAATTCGCCGAGCCATAACGATATACAACGAACATATCACAAATCACAAAAGTGAGCTAATAGAGGAGCTATTTAATACCGGCCTCACTACAAGAACAGTCGCTAAAACTTGGCCCTACGATTTGCTTCAAAATTAAACCAATATAGAAGAAGATGAAACTTCACTGAATGTTTTCTTTTCATTCGCATAGTTTGTTTCATATTAACTTCATACTCTCTAATGACGTTGATTGTAAATAAAGCAAAATAAAAAAGATTGAAAATACAAGTTGGTTTAAATATGACCGGGATTGATATCTTACAAAAAAAAAACAAATTGCCAAACACTTACTTGCACATGTAAGTCTTCAACGTACTCCCCTACGGAGTCAACACAATTTTCCAACGTTCGCGTAGATCCCTGATGCTCTTTTCAAAAAAGGTCTGGATGATTGCGTCGTTATACGCAAACTGCACGCCTTGCAGGTCTCATTTTAGCCTTCCGTCAGAAGGGATGTGGTAGAAAGTTCCATTTTGAATTTCCCGAGGGTTTTCATTGTTGTTTTGGTCATATGTGGGCGTCCATTGTCTTGAAGTAAGGCTACCCCCTTTCCACTTGTCTTCCGCTTGGATCGGATCTTTTTCTTCACGTCTGTTGGTTGAAAGTCCGAGTAATAAGCTGCATTGACTATTCTAGCATCCGTCAAAAATTCTACATGGATGGTCCCCTGCCAGTTTCAGAAGAACGTTGCTATCACTTTACCTGCCGAACGGCTCTTCAGCGCTCTCTTGGGTTTGGGAGAACTGGTATATCGTCACTCGTGTGATGACTGCTGAAAATGAAATAGTGGTCACCATAGACTTCAAAAATGTACCACCTTCGTCTCCAAACTGCTGCAGGAGACGACTGGCAGCTTGCATGCGCACCATTTTGTTCACGTCCGTCAAAGTGCGTGGTACCCACCGTGCATTCACCTTGCAATAGTGCAGGTGGTTTTCCACACTACCAATACTAATGGACGGCATTGCTCCAAGTTTTTTATTCTCGCGAATAAGCACACCTGCACGATTAATGTTTGGCTTGATGTCGGATGTTTTGCGGTCGACGATTATGAAGTTTATTCTTCATACGTTCTCTGCCCTCTCAGAGGAACTCACGCCACTCTAACATACGGGCCCGTAAAAGACGCTCTTCTCCATATTGTTGTTTGAGTCTGTTGTGAATTTCAGAGGACGGGACGTTTTCTACAACAAGGAATTTGATCACAATGCGTCGTTCCACGCTTTGTGGTACCTTTTGTTCGCTCATCATTCCAACAAATCCCAAACAGGACTGAACAGGTTCTAACCTGAGCAAAAGTGAGGGTGAAGATTGTGGTTTTACTCTCTTAACGTTATGCACAAATAAGTCCCGGTAATATTTAAACCACCTTGTATGTTAATCTGGAAAATAAAAAAATGCACACAAGTTATATTTTTACACACCTGGTGCAAAGATTAAAAATACGCACTACAGAAGGCATCTGCAAAAGTTTTGATTTATTTGTAGAATATGTTGCAACTTATTGTTAGACAATTTTATTTTAGTTTTACCGATTTTTGCAAACGAGATACTATTTTAATTTAAATTATTTGTAGCAAAATTAGTACAGCGAGGCAATATGTTTGTAGTGTGGTGTGTAATCGCTGGGTGATTTCAAATTCTGATCCTATGAACTAAACGTTGTTAAAAGTGTGCCAGGGCAAACGTGCATGAGCGGACATCTTATTTTCAGATTAGAGGCTATGGATTTTATCTTAATGTTTGCTATCCGTAATTTTTTACGAATTTTTAATACTAGTCAATGCAAATAGCAGAAAATGATTTTTCAAATGTATTACCTACAACAACACACACTGCCATCTTAGATACTCTTTTACGATTATCCATCTCAGATGAATATGAATATTGATTCACAAGCTCAACAATTACAAGTACATTTTCAACAACAGCAGTATCGAAATCAATACCCTCTAATAACAAATAATAATATGTCGCACAGGACTGGACCATAGTAAGATTAAGGAAAAATAAACGAGAGAGCCACCTTATTAATAGTCAGAACTAGTCAAAATGAAGCAACACGTAAAATAGATTTTGAGCACCAGATTACTAAGAATAACGTGAGACTGGAAAAAGAAGACGTTTTTGAGGAAATAACGGATTATAAACCGCCACCAGTACAATAAAACCATCACTTGCTCACTCCTGAAAGTCTCTCGATCTTCCTCCGAATTTGTAGCTATTTCAATCCGCTCATGTCGAGGGCCCTCCCTGCTCTGACCCTGGTCTCCTTCTGGTGTTACAGGTTAGTAGGATGTGCCAAGTGTCATGGATTTTTCCACACGAACATCATTCGTGATTCACCGCCAGCTTCCAGATTTTCATTAGGTATAACCGGAAATTGCTATATCCAGTGATAAGCTGGACGGTGTGTTGATTAAGGTACTTTGTATTAAGGTTACGCAGAATCGACTGTGGGGATGAATATCCGCGCATGTCGCGCTGTCTTCCCTGTTTAGAATCTCTGTTTCCATCTTGCTCTTATCCTGGTTTGTAATCGTTTTTTATGAGCCTTATTGAAACCGTTTTGAAGATCGGCGGTCCTAGTTCTACCGCTGTCTCTTAGACCAGTTGGTCCAACACTTGTTGGTCGGAGTTCCAGCTTACGTCTTAGTCCAATGGAATTGGACCTCGATCTCAGCCGACAGCTTCTTTGTAATATTCCAAACACCGACTTGCAAACCGACTTTGCACTGGAAGAATGTGTTCTAGTCTGCGATCTTGGTTCATCCCTTGTGGATTTTTTTCTTTTCCTTGCATAATCACAAATGCAACACCCACTTTCCTGTCGTCCGCACGTGATCTCGCTGAATCGCATGCCATCTCGTTCGACCGGGTGTTTAAAAAGGCGGTAACAGGCTCAATACTACCGCCGTTTTGATGGCTACGGTTTTGTAAGCACCTGTCACCTTAATCGCGAGTATTCTTTGTACGCTAAGCAAATCCCTACTTTCATTGACTTTGCACTTTTCTTCTCATATCTCGGTTGCATACAACATTGATGACTGTACTGTCATCCTCGAATACTCGCACTACCGCTTTGCTTCATTGCACCGTCTACTCGATCCGTGCGAAAATTTGTTCCCGCCTGTCACAAATCGTTCCTGCATATGACTTTTCTATGATGGCTTCTCGTTGATATCTACTCCAAGGCACCATATGTGACTCTCGCAGTTGACGCGTTTGTCATTGAGCAAAAAAGTTTTTTGCCTAGGTCTTTATTGTGTTAAGTTTTAATTTTGTGCTATCACTTACGTTTTGAGTGTTTTGACCCCCATATGTCCACGCGCCCTTAAAGTTTTGAACTGAGTAGTTTGAACTATTAGTAGCATGTATCTTGGAAATCTTGCAATCCGGAAGTCCTGCGGAAATTGAACTCTGAATATACTTTTGTATACCAATTTGCAGTATACCAGTCCAGGAACAAACTCTGGAGGTACCCCTTGTAGCTTCTTGCGTTGAGACATTGTCACCTATTTCGACATGCGCTGTCCTTTAGTTAAAATTTTAACTTAGTTTCCGGATTATTTTACGTGTTGTCGTACGCTCCCTTGATGTCTAACGCTATTAGTACGTAATATTCTTTGACGTCCTTTGTATCTTTGAGCTCATGAACCGCGTCCGTCGTAGATTTTCATGTGCAAAAGCTGTGTTTTATTTTATGAAAATCGCCGTCTGTTGTTCGATGCGGGTTGTTACTTTAACGCTCGGAAACTGCCCGTGTGGGTCGGATATTTTTTCCTGGTTTTGGGATAAACGATAACGTTTGGCAAACAATACAACAGCAACAAAACCTAAATCCAAGAATAGTAGGTGCGTGGGAGCAATCATCGATTTCTCACTAGCAATCTATTGGAGTCAGAACTTACAGAAGATTTTTGTGCTATGTTAAACTGGTGTACGAGCTATGTCACAATGTACAAAAACTTAAAATGTTAATTAAGAAACATACAATTGATTAATTTTAGAAAAACATTTTCGAAACAGAAATCGCATTAAAGTACCAGACTATCAAATTTACTATACATCCTACCCAGATGAAAAAGCAAATGGAGGAACAGCTGTCATAATAAGAAATTCATTAAAGTATTACGAGACTAACAAATACAAGGAAGAACCCGAGGACAAGCATTGTCAGAGGGATTTGAAATAACCACCTAATTAATAGCAATTTATTTCCTGTTAAAACATAAAACTTTGACACATTAAGACGCAGATTTCTTGCTACCACTCGGGTTTAAGACTCAATACTCAAAAAGGAAGAGCTCTGTGTAAATACATAATAGACAACAAATTAACTTTTATGAGTAATGGTCACTTTATGGACTGGTCAATTGACAGATACAAAATTTGTTATATTTTTATATTATAAAGAGATTAGTAGAAGGTTAAAGCAAATTTTTTTCATATTGGTCTGATACCTGTCACTGTAAAACTAATGATATTAAAAGTAGGAAGATCATTATCTGTGTATAATCAATATACTGACTGAACATGTTCTAGAGAACTATTTACAACTCTAACTACACAGATCCGTTTAAAAATTGAAAGAAATGTATGTACACTTGACTATTGAATAATTAAAAAGAAATATACAACTTTCAGCTACAAAGTCATCAGTTAGACAAGGAGAAACATTTCTACAGATTTTACACAAGATAGCAGAGAAAACAAAGCTCAGAAAATCAGGTCATTAATAAGAAATCTACAAGATAAGAATAAATTTAACCAAGCTATACGAAAACGAAAAGATTACTGGACAAAATAAAAAAACAAATTTCTTTAAACTTACCTACAGAGTTTGTCGGCCTCAAAAGACATTGATTATTACCTTTCAAAAGCAACAAAGAGAATAAAGCAACCTAAAATCAAAATACCCTTAATATACAAACTCTATATGATCCAGGAGTAAACTTTCGTTAAACACCACAATTTTCGGTTCAAATTTTTCTAAAAATTTATTGAATGACATAGATGTAGATTAGTTTCTACAAGCGCCGTTGCAAATAACAAAAGCTCTTAAAGAAGAGTAGTATGTTATCTATAAAAAAAAACTTATTCTGAAGAAAGCTTAGCGATATGATCAAATAACCTGCGAGTTACTAAGAGAACTGCCATGATATCAATTTTAAATGCTTCATTGAGAACAAGCAAATTATCAGTCTTCTGCTAGTAGTATAGAAGGTGATAGAAAAACTTATGCTTAAAAGGCAGACTGATAATAAAGAAAAATAATTTAATATCTTAGTATTAATTTAGTTTCCAACTGCTTCTTTGCGTTCATGGATGTATCACAGACCTTTGATATGGTTTAGTATGATGATTTAAATTTAAAATTAAGTTGCCTTATAGTTCTGTTTATCTTTTGAAAGCATATCTGATAGGTCGCTCGTACTAAAATCACAGTCAAACCTGCATACAATTACAGCTGGAGTTTTCCAGGGAAGTTTCTTAGGACCAGTCTTGTACACCTTATACACTTTTAATATACCAGGATATTCTAAAACTCTTTTAGCAACTTTCGTACACGATATTGCTATTCTGGGCTCAAAAAAAATCTTTTCTAAGCAGTACACGTACGTGTACTACAAGCACCTGAACGATGTACAAGTTTGGAGTATTCGAGTCAATTAAAGCAAATCCATTCATATAACCTTCACCAACCGAAGAGGAATATCGTCACAGTTTACACTAAACAATAATCAACCCCTACAAGCTGAGTCAGTTAAATATCCCGGTATGCATTTAGACAGGTATCTTCCCTGGCGCACATATACTTGAAACAAAATAAAGTAATTAAACTGTAAATTCGGCAAATACTATTGAGTCACGGCAAAAAAATTAAAGCTGTCTTTGAAAAACAAATTATTTGTGTATAAAGCAGCCATAAAACTAATATAGACTATGGTGTACAGCTATGGGGCACAGTGAGTACATTTAACATTGAAGTCCTGGAAAGGCACTAGTCAAAAGTTCTTCGAATGATTACCAATTTGGATGTTGGATATTGGTATGTCTATAATTCTATCATTGAAAGGGACCTTAGTATGGATTCTGTTAAGGTAGTAATCAGCCCCGGTAGTGCAAAGTATCCTCAAAAATCGTTAGAATTATCTATACTCCTTATTTAAACTTACTGGACATTAGCAGCAGCATAACAAGGTTACAAAGAGCCAATCTATTGGATTTATCTTATAGGTTTGCCAATCAACTCTAAGGTGGTCACAAATATGTATTGTACCAATAACCACTCAAAATTGTAATTTTTATTTAATTAGTTAAGTTTACGGTTCATTGTTAAACAACAATGGCCGATAAAAGTCAAATTTCCTGTTATATCAATTACTCAACGTTCTAATTAAAACAGACTATAATATTACTTATAAATTAAAAAGTGCTAAGTGTATAGGCAGCTGCCGGAGCTGCCAAGAATTTCAGCAATGCCAGCAATTTCAGCTCTTCGTACTTTTGGATGGAAAAATAATTTCGGCGGTTTTAATTTTCGGCAGGTGCGTTCGGCTGCAGAATTCGATTAAACTTTAATTCGCGGTGGAAGCCGCCGCGGCCACGCGGTTTAGTATTTCCTGCTGCTAGGGTTCTGCCATTGAAAATTTATTTGTAAACATTTTTTGAAGAGCGATTTTTTACACTTTAACTTCTTCCCGAGTGGTACGTACGAGATGGGTTCAAGTATTAAGGTTTCCAAATTTTTTCCTGAAATAGTACTTTCCCAAGAAAGCTGAAACATCTGTGGCTTTTCAACGTAATCTCCGTCTAGATGCACACAATTTTTATAATGTTGTCGCCATGATTTTATGGCTGCTGAGAATACTTCCTTAGGGATGTGTTTTGCCCACTGGAAAATCGCTGATGCAACAGCGGCTCGATTGGAAAATGAGCAGCCACGGAGAGTGTCCTTCGTGGTCGGAAATTCATGGTGGCATCACGTGTTAACATGTCCTGAGACAATGCCTTCCGCATAACCGTAAGGAAACATTCCGTATTTTCAGGTTATCATGCAAAATGGACTTTACAGGTCCCTTGCAAATGCAAATTTTAGAAGCGATAATCGACTATTTTTCATAATCACTTGCTCTACTCACGCAATCGTGGTTTCGGTCCGGCTGGTTTGTGGTAGAGGCTGCTTCGGTTCATTGTCACACAACTCTCGGCCTTCTTGTTTTTTAAATTTATTTAACCAGATCAGCAACGTCGTGCTATGGTTCTTTTAACTATTGATTACATGTAACACTATTGTCGCTTAGGGATTGCCTATTGGTTTACCCATTCACTGTTTAGTTTTATTGTTGTATTATTTTGGTTTTGTCACTACACACTTCATTATCACTACTATCATCGGTTGAAAGGAGCTCTTGTGCCAGTTTACGTTTCAAACGTTGATGTATGTGTCTTATTCCTAGTGTGTAATGGGCTGCTCCTGCACAGTTGTTTAAATTTTTAAAGAAGGTTGTCGCTAATTTTTTAATGTGCTTTTCTATGGTTGGGATATTTAGTTCAGCGTGTAGTTGGTGGTTCCTTATATACCATGGAGAATTTGTGGTTATTCGAAGAATCTTATTTTGTAGTGTTTGTATTTTGCGGATGTGAGTCGGTGAAGCAGATGCCCATACACAGCATGCATACATTACCACTGGTCTAATTATTGATTTATAGATTAGCATTGTACAGTCTATGTGTAGAGAACTTTTTTTGTTTATCAGTGGATATAGTAGTGCTAATCTAGCGTAGCTTTCATTCAATTTGTGGTTAATATGGAACCCCCAGGTTAGTCGTTGGTCTAAGTATACCCCTAGATACTTAACTGGGATATTTTGCGTGTTCCATGGAATTTCTTCGTTATTTATTTGAATGTTGGGTATATCTCTGAAGCGTTGTAAGGTAAACACTTGGGCTTGACATTTGGTTGAGTTAAGGTTTATGTGCCATTTTCCCATCCAACTTGATATTGTATTTAGGCTGGATTGTAGTTCATTTGATGCTTCCAATAGTTCGTTGTTCTGGGTAAGTAGCGCAGTATCATCTGCGTACATAGCAATGCTGCATTGTCTATTTGATGTAAATTATGGACGTAGATATTAAATAGTGTTGGGCCAAATATGGATCCCTGTGTAACGTCTGCATTGATAGGTCTAACTGTTGAGTATGTGGAATTGATTCTAATGGAGAAGGTCCGGTGTGTGAGAAATGATAGTATAATATGTATCAAATAATCTGGTATGTGAAGGCGCTGTAGTTTATAAAGTAGACCTTCTATCCAGACCCTGTCGAAAGCTTTAGCTATATCCGGGAATGATACTGTAGTATAAGCTTTATTTTCGTAGCCTTTTTTTATGTATTCTACAATTCGTTGTAGCTGATGCTAAGCTAAATCTAAATTGGAATGGAGGGAGTATGTTAAGCAAGTGTAGGTTTTGAAGTAGGCGCCTGTTCATTATTTTTTCTAACAATTTGGATAAAGTCGAGAGCAGGCTAATTGGTCGATAGCTCGATCTTCTTTAAACTTTCACACCCACAAAGGCACATTTTTAACATCCAATTGGCGATAAATTACACGTTGTTCTTGAACAATAAACGTCACCATTTTTTTTCATTTTATTTCATGCTTATTTATAATCTACTCTTTAATTGAGTAATAAGTAAATGGTAGAATATTACATGTCATGTGGGGTGATATAGCCAGTGCTATTCTCCCGAATAATTAATGTTATGGTTGTGGAAACTAGTGGACGAGGTCCTGTGGCCAATTTCGCTGGAGTCTGCGGACAATTGAAGGTGGCTTGGACAGCTGATCGATGAGGATGTTTTCGTGCCCTACGAGCTGGTGATGGTAGGTGGTGGCGAGTCTCTGGATTTCATATGCAACAGTTGGGCTGTTCAGATCTGTGTGGAGGTATCGTTCCGAATGTACCAAGGCGCTTTAGTAATCAAGCGGAGAATTTTAGATTGGAACCGCTGTATTATTTTGGTGTGGTAGGTCCATATGGGTTTTAATATGGTCCTGTACAGAAGGAGTTTGTTTGTGAGGGAAAGTTGAGAGCCCCAGCAACCAGTACATTTTCTTGAGTTTCAGGTCGAGATATTTTCTTTTGGCTTTAATATGGGTGTTCCAAGTGAGTTTTGCGTCGAGATGCAGCCCTAAATATTTTACTTCAGTTTTCAGGGGAAGAGGGGTGTCATTGAATCTGGCTTGTGGGCAGATTGCTCGTGTGGTGGCAAAAGTTCTTTGGGCGGATTTTTCAGTATTAATTGATACCCTCCAATGATTGGTCCAGTCCTATAGTAGGTCCATATGGTGCTGAAGGCGATCGGTTGCAACCTGCGGTGTTTGACTAGCTGATAGGACAGCCGTGTCGTCCGCGAATGTGGCAATCACTGTGTCGTTTGTGGTTGGCAGGTCGAAAGTGTAAAGTATGTAGAGGAGTGGCTCCAGTGCATTGCCTTGTGGGAGTCCTGGTGTAATGTGGTGGTAGTCAGAGACCGTGTTGTTAATTTTGAATTGGAATAGCCGGTCAGCAAAGTAAGATTTGAATAGTAAATAGAGCTGGCTTGGAAAGTGAAGTTTAATTTTGTACAACAGCCCCTGGTGCTACACCTTGTCGATCGCCTGCGTTATGTCTAGGAGTGCAGTCGTACAGATCTTTTTGGTTTCAAGGCATTCCGATTATTTGAGTGACGATTCGGTGACCTTGATGTATCGTCGAGTGGTGTTCACGGAAACCGAATTGATAGGAAGGTATGATCTGGTCGAGGTCAACTGTATCTTTGATTCGTTTAAGTAATAGTCTTTCAAATATCTTGTATAGGAGAGGAAGGAGACTTATTCATCGATAGGGAGAGGATTGGTGAGATGGTTTTCCAGGCTTAGCAATCGTTATAATTTGAGCGAACTTCCATTGCATCGGAAAGTAGGTTAAGCGTAGTATGCTATTATAGATGGTGGTGATAAGTACTATTGCTTTACGTGGAAGGCAGTGTAATAGTTCTCCTACTATTAGGTAGTATCCGGGAGTTTTTCGTTTATTGGTGTGTATTAGCTCATGACGGACTTCAGCTGGAGAGAATGGTGTGATGGGTAAATGAAGCTGGCAGGGGGCGTCCAGGAAGGAGTCGATTTTGTTGCTGTCGTGATTTACTGTTCCTTTGAAGAATGTGTTTCTGGCTCTTTGAAGGTCCTGATAGACTGTTCAACCTTTGTAATTGGCTGGACGCACTTAGCTGGGGTGGTAGGATCTTTCTTACAAGTAGATGTTTGATGGCCACCTCCACATTTGACGCAAATAAAAGGTTTGTTAAAATATATTTTGGTGTGTCCGTAATCCTGACATCTCAGGCATCGAGGTATAATATTTTTCTTTCGGGGAGGCTCGATTGTTACTATTATGTTCCCAACATGTTTAATGTCGAAGATTTTTTTATTGTTATCGCGTGGTTCAAAGTCTACCATAAAAAGT
This sequence comes from Sinelater perroti, assembly GCA_036346155.1. NCBI lineage: Eukaryota > Metazoa > Arthropoda > Insecta > Coleoptera > Elateridae > Sinelater > Sinelater perroti. Next base: position 4,824,774 of record JARFIY010000215.1, read on the forward strand.
GGGAGAGGCCGCTTAGTTGTTCGGTGTCTAGCAATGATTGTATTTCGGATTTGATGACCTTGCCTTGCTAACTCCTCTGTTATGACTTTGATCGGGGTAGAATGATGTATGTTTCGGGTGGCCACCCTGTATGCTCGATCCTCCTTAAGTTGGTAGGTGTGATATATTATATTTTCGTCTTTGAGATACCGCTTTAATTTTCTGTAGGAGTCTGCAGTTAATGGATTAATTTTAACGATATCACTGGATGTTGCCGTAGTATAAAATTGCTCTTATTCAAGCACTTGGGTGAAATTATCTATCATTTTCTTATAATCGGTTACACGGTGAATGTAGATTGGTGGAGGTTCTGGGATTTTGGGCGGATGGTTGTCATTAGCATTAGTGATTATTTCCTACGAAAGGAGTTCGTATCTGTTTGATGTGGTTAATTGGTAAGGTTGGATGTCACTGGGATTGGGTTGTGGGTTTCTTTTCCTTTTTTTAAGAAAACGTCACCGTTTGAAGTATACAAAACAACACTCACTGCAATGGCGGTAATTTGATCTTTGTATATTAAACATTCAGAAATATTTCAAAATAACAGTATTTATACATACTTTTACGTTTGAAAATAATTTATACCTTAGAACTTGAACGCATCTCATATACTGCATTAAAGTGAAATATTGTATTACAGCTTGCCTATAAGTGAATGTATAGAAACCCTTAATTTTGAATCACTTAGTTTTCCAAAGTTATATGTTTTTAGATATTATTATCTGCTCTTAAGGGTTAATAACCTTATTTAAAGGGTAAATTGTGCTAATTTCGGGAGCCATTGACATCGCTTAGAGCGAGTTCTCATTTGGATTTCTAAGCTTAAACACGCCCGATACTCCGTTTTGACCACAAGAATTTCAAATATGAGCGTGTCTTATCGCCCGTGCATTCTCTTAATATAAATAAATTTAACTACGTTGCTCTGCCACAACATGAACTGGAAGCATCACATAGAAAAGAGTAAGCAACAAATAAATCAGAAAGTTAAACAACTTAACTGGCTCATTGGTAGAAAGTCACACCTGTCGATAGAAAATAAATGACTCATTTATAAATACGTAATTACATCAATATGGATTTATGATATTGAATTATGGGAATCTGCTAGCAGGCTAAACATCATTATACTTTAAAAGTGCTAATCCAAAACACAGAAACATGTCCAAGGCACATCAGTACACTTCAAATTATACATTCTATAGAGACCTCAAATCCTCTATGTAAATAAAGTCATCTACGAAAGAGCTGTTAAAAATTGCGCAATTTAAATGTTTACCGTAATCCATTGATTGTACTATTTCTGCAATATGAAATCAATAGAAGATTAAGAAGACTATGGCCGACAGATCTGTGAAGATTCAAAGGAGGCGTCACTGGAAGGATTTTTTATCATTTCGTTAGTGTATTAACTTTCAAATATATTAATTAGCATATTAGCTTATGGCTAACATGTATATGATCTATTACAGCCATCACGTTAGTTTCTCTATATGGTAGAATACACATTACTACTGATTTGCAGCATTCTAAATTTGTTCTTTCACTACAAAATGTTTTTACACGTAACTTTTAGGTACCTAGATATTGTTCTTTGTTTATTTTTGATATTGTTACTTTATTTTTTGTATGTGTATGTGTATATGTATATATTTACTAGCATTTTCTTCTACTGGTACATGTGTACCGGAAGCATTAAAACGAAAAGAAGAATTTTGATGAAGAATTGCTTTTGCGCTTTTGGAACGAGTATGAAGCTAGTGATAGTGAGACAGATACTGAAGATGACCATGAAGCTTGCCAGGGAGATCCTTGACAAGGAAGAAAAGACAACAAAATATTAAGGATTTAGAAACAAGTTTTCCTAATGTTATGTTTAGCACAAAAATACTTTAAATCAGGGTAGTATCATTTTTTTGTCTGATAATTTTATATGATGTATAACTTGTCAACTGCTCTTAAAAATCATAAAGCAATCAAGTCCAATTCACTAATCATCGTTTTGAGTAACTGAACAAATTTAAAAGTACATTTAAAAAATTCTAGGACGCATCCTTCTAGCGTCAAACTACCACTTCCTAGTCTACTTCTTTTGTGTATAAATACCTAGTTTTTTAATTAGATGTTTGTGCATTTATTTTTTATATATTTGTCATTGATAATTTATGGCTCCATTTTTTATATTGGCAACTATTTTATCAAGCTAGAAGTAAATTGTTTCTTGTGTATTCAGGGCTTATGTGTTACATTTTTGGCAATTTCTCCCTCGTTTCTTTTTGGTATCTACTATTATAGTCTTGACTATTGAGAGAGAGAGAGAGAGAGGGAGTGGTCTGAGTCAATATTAGATTTTTTGAACATTTTTATGTCCTGTTTGTGTGATTAGTGACACGTATTGATAATGCAATCTATGATTAATTGCGTTCTTATTTTTCCATCGGTTTCCAAGTTGGTTGATGGATTTTTTGTGTTTGAAGTGGGTTCTTGCTATTACTATATTAAGTGATGTGGAATAAATGATTTTTTATTATTATTACTCTTACCATGAGAACTTAATTTTTTTATTGTTAGATAATAAATAATTTCTCGTCTAATTTTTGTATTTAGATCCCCAACAATTATTTTGTCATTTTAATAGTACTTTCTGGATTCTGTTTCTAATTGATCATAGAATTTATCTTTTTCTCCTTACGCATCTCTTGTTGGTAGGTATACGTTTGTAATGCTATAGATGCAAAAAGTGTATTTGATCCGTGAAATACAAATGAATCAATTTATCTACCAGTGAAAGGAAAGGCATGGAGAAGTTAATCAATTAACATCCTCTGAAAATTATTAAGAGTTAACGTTATAACTAAAATTTATCATAATTCTCATTAAGTCTGAAATGGTCAAAAGCTACCAGAAATTTCTGGCAGCAAGTTAGAAAAGTTCAAAACGCTATTTGAAAATGGGGAAACTTAATGTCATGCTCTGGATTAGGGTAGCATAAAATTGTAGGATTTTTTCCGAGATAATTACAAAAAGTAATAATGCAATTGAAATTTAGACAAAAACTGCCGAATCCACATGGAATCCATACCAATTTTTTCAAACTTGATGTCGCTGCTATAAAGTAGTTAATTGTCAGAGGGTGCCTCACTCATCACTAAACTCAGGTATTTTTAATACATTGAATAAGGTAGGTATTGTAACGGGACTCGAAGGGAAACTTGCCGGAAGAAGCCAAAATTTGAGTCCATACACAGTTGAATTCTGCCTGGTATCACTACTTGAATTTTTTTATTAATGTTTGCTTTTAAGACATGTATGGCTGGTAGTTTATTGTGGTAAATTTTTTTACTAATATTCTCATATAGAATAAGCAAGTAGTCTTTGTATGGAGGGACGCGCTGATTAAAGTTTTTTAAAAATGACTCAGTCTATAAAAAATGACTTAATTTTTATGTCAACGTATGATGTCGCTTTATCTTGCCAAAAATATTTTATGAAGAGTTTTCCATTGTTTAATTAAAATTAAACTAATGCTAAAAATTTTATATATCGGCAGTTGTAATGGTTGTATCAAAACGATGGGAATATCTTACACCTAATATCAATCTTTTCTTCTGTATGCGAGGATATTTTAATTTGCCTAAACTAATAAATGGCGATTAAGGAATGTCTACATATAAAAATTCATTCGTCTGAAAACCATGTGTAGTTCAAAATGCTTGCATTTTCCTGAAAGACTATCTAAAATAATCAGCACATACACTGGTACGTACATAGCTTCGCCTTTTTCACGTAATTTCTGTGAAAGCTGGTTCAGTGACTCTTGGAAGATGCCAGTAGTAAATTCTTAGACTATATAAATAAAAAATGTTTGTTCTTTAATTTCTTGGCAATACTAAAATTCTGGACTTGCTCGGTAGATGTCGGCTTTAAAATGTTTCTAGAAATTGTTGTGTTTACTAAATGGCGTATTAAAGTCAACCCAACTAAATCAGTGCAACATTTACCACTCGATTCAACGTATGTCTGCCAGTCACCTTGGATAATGTAGAAATTCAACAAAAACAGAAACTAAGTACCTAAGATTACATCTTGATCAGTGTCTTACATAGAAAAAACATTTCCAAACCAAACGCCAGCAATTGAACCTGAAGTTTCGCCAGATGTATTGGTTATTAGGAAGAAAGTCAAAATTGTCAATATCAAAGAAGTTGCTGCTTTATAAAACTATCCTGAAGCCCGTTTGGACGTACAGGATTCAGCTATGGGCATGTGTCAAACTTACTCGTATTAAAACGATTCAACAATTTCAATCAAAAACCCTTCGTGCCATAGTGAATGCACCATGGTATGTAACAAATCAGACACTGCATGAAGATCTCAGAAATTATTATTACTGAAGAAATTCACCGATTTACTCAGAATTATCAAGAAAAAATTAGTAATCATCCTAGTGAACTAGTCCACCAACTGTCTACCAACGGCCTCCCAGTGAGACGACTAAACAAAACCTGACCTTGCGACCTGAGAACCCCCTAAAGCAATAGGATTACTGCAAGAGTGCCACTGCTGAGTGGTTTCTTTTAACACTGCTTATTTATTGTCATCACATTTCGTTAATACTCCATGTAGAGTAGATTGTAAATTTACAATTGTTAATAATAAAAAAAAAGAAATTGTTGTCGACGTGATTTTAGCGACTGTGCGTGAACAGTGATATATGCTGGTGGGGATTAAGTAGCACATCATAAAATATATATTTTTTTTATTTCTCGTATAATAAACTTATATTTTTCAAACTTTAGTTTCAAAGGCGTAATAATACCTGTATTGGTGTTAAAATTATTAAAGAAATGTCAGGTTTGTTAGCTATTGAGAAGTCATCATTTAATAAGTATATATACTTAAATTAATATTTAGCTTGTTTTATCCTCCGACTTACCCCCCCCCCACATACATATAACTGGTGTCAAATGTAACAAAATTTTTGTAGTACAGAGCCTAAAGCGCGTATTTGAAATGTTAAAATATTCCTTCTCTATAAAGATCTAACGCCCAGTAAGACTAAGATTGCTCTGTTAATTCATCATTTGGATTGGATGAGCACTCAGACAGAGAATAATAATAACAAGGAGAAAGTTACAGCGTAAGGGATAATGATATATTTCTTATTTGTTTGTCGGGAGAGGTTGTTAAACCTTGGCCATAAAATATTTACGATCAAATTCGATTTAATGTTTGTTTGTCGTGTCGTCTGCTTGTCCTAAATAGAGCAGAATTGATTATATGATGGGTACAATTTTTCATATTATTACGGCGAGTTTTGTGTATTTTTAAAAGAAACAAAGTACTCATAAATCTTGCATTCCTTCCTTTCAAAATAATCAGATTTGAAAAATGTTCCGCAAGAACCTGCACTACGACAGTAGTTTTATATCTTTGTTAATGTAGTTAGATATGCAGTTGTACGTTCTAAACTATTGTGAATTGCATTTTTAAATATTGGTAAACGTTCTTGATAGAGTACTTCAAGTAAAAAATTGCCTTTTATATATCTAGTAACCGCACAAATTTGCAAAGAGAACGTTTAAACTGCTATTCCAGAGTACGCTAACTTGATACCACTGATCAAATGTTCTAATTTTGGAAAATGTTAGAAGCTTAAAGGTTTTAAATCTGAACAAAACTTTCAAAAAACGTGGAGAGGCAGGCGTGTAAATAGCCGTGCCCTCGTGGTGCGGTGTGGGGAACTAAGTACGGCCCGTTTTGAAAAGTAAAACATTGAGGCCCAAATCGTCCCTTAAACGGCCGGCGAAAGCGGATGGGGGGCTACCGATATCAACCGATGAGTAATTGCCAAATCTTTCACCTGTAATCGGCTGGTCGGCGGCGTTGGTTTCACGGTGGCCACCTTGTTGCGATGTCTTCGTGCCTGGAACACGACCGCACTGGCCGGGATGCGATGCGAAAGTCTTGCGGGTGGTTAAATGTGGAAAACAAACACGACGAATTGGCGCGTTGCGGATCGAATATGTTCTTGCGGGTTTAAACGACGACCGCGTTGCGGGTCGAATATTTTTGCGGGTGGTTAACAGACCGATGGCCACGTTGCGGATCGAGTCACCTGTATTATCTGCGGTTGGTTAAGCACGACCGAATTGGCTACGTTGCGGATCGAGTCTGTCTTGCGGGATGGTTAAACACGACCGAATTGACCGCGATGCGAATAGAATATGTGTCTTGCGGGTTGGTTAAACATGACCGAATTGGCCGCGTTGGGGGCGAATATTTCTTGCGGGTTGGTTAAGCACGACCGAATTGGCCGCGTTGCGGATCGAGTATGTCTTGCGGGGTAGTTATCTGCGGGTTGGTTAAGCACGACCGAATTGGCCGCGTTGCGGGTCGAATATGTAGCCGGACTTCGCGCCTAGCTTAGCGGGAAATCTTAATTCGACAGCACTTTTCATCTCAAAGGGTGCCGCAGACGGCGTATGCAGACGCGCCGGCTGAGCTAAAGTCCATATGCCGTTTTGTGTGCGATAGCAAAACGTGGCGGCAGATATCAAAGCCCCCAGCATGCCGCCACGATACACAGGCGGTTCAAGGGCTTATAAAAAATATTGGGAATTTGTTGAGTAATATAAAGTTCTTTAAAGAGTTGGGACGAAGATTAGCTTTGAGGTGCCAATTATAAAAATTATTTCATTAGGGAAGTCTAACGGCAATTTAAATATCTATTTGGTATGTTCAACTCATAATCGGAAGTTTTATTTTATTAAGAAAAACAAAAACTTACAAATTTAATGCTTTCTCCACATAAGAGCCAGTTAATAGATTGTATTACACACGGTAATTTTTGTTAACTTCGTAATGTTTTTAATTTGAAATGGATTTGTTAAAGTTCTATTTTCTACGTTTTCATTTAACTGTTTTATGGCATACCCTGATTTCTACACGCACCCTTTATTTTCTTTAAATTTGTAACAGTCTAGCTTTCCATTAATTTGTACTTTTAAGTATTGGCTTAACTTTCGATAAGAAGCCATTAGCTGTACTTTTATTTTGGACATTGTTATAATTTTGGCTTTTGTTAGATTTATTATTATATTGTAGTACTATAAAGTATCTGTATATGTCTAAGTTTTTCTTTTCATTTGGTAAAAATATTGCAATACTATCTGCAGTTGCACTTTCTAAGATATTTATAAATTTTACTATATGAATAGTAATAGCGATAAATGAAGTGTTGCGAGGTTTTATTAATTAAAACAGTTAAATTATCGACTCATGCATGCTTAGATCGACAAATATAAAAAATATTCATACCCTGTTTAAGTGCACAGTGCCATATAGATGCGAAGACTTTCACGGCTGGTGTATATTCTATTCACCTAAGCATACAGCTAGACCTACAGGTGTTGAGATCGGGGAATGGACATTTACAACACAGCGTGTACAAAAAACCCACGCATACGGACAGACACCTTATAAGTAGTCGAATCATCATCCAAGTAAAAAAAGAACGGCTGTGAAAACATTGGTAGACACAGCACGACGTTAATGTGAACCACAGTTTTTGGATAAAGAATTAAAGCATTTAGAACAAGCCTTACAAGGAAATGGCTAGCGGAGGACGCAGATAAATAGATAAACCACAAATGTGCACGAAAAATATAATCGAAATTGGTTACGGTAGGCAAAGCTTTTTATCTTATATCAACAGGGTTACGGACCGGATAGGAAGAATTTTCAATAAACACAAGGTGGAAATCATCTATACTACTACCACCAAGATACGGGATTTGCTTAGACCAGCCAAAGATACAAGAAACCACAGGGTACACCAGGCGTATACTGCATACCTTGTTCATGTGAGCAGATGTACATTGGGACTACGGGCCGAACGATTACAACTAGGATAAAGGAACACAAACCTCATCTACGCCTTCATCAACCCGAAAAATCAGTAGAACATGCTTGGAAAATCCTGACCATGAGATTTGGGCAAACACAAGTTTTATATAATTGTAGAAACTATTACCGGTTATTATATAGAGAGTCAGTAGAGATTCATAAATGTAAAAATAATTTTAACAGGGACGACGGATTAAATCTACTTAATCTTGGTTATCGCTCTTAAAGGGTAAAAACAGACGGCGATATGGCGAAAGACCGAGTGACGTCAGAAAACGCCAAAATATTACCTGGAACGACCCGATCAACGTCAGAAACTGGCCCAACACCATCCGTACCATACTTGCACGAGTATAACAGCGAAAACGCACGGGACACCCACTTAATTTTAAGATTTTCTTCTGAAGATGTCCGCCGCAGTTGGGGACGAAACGTCAAGAGTTTTTGAATTCTGACCATGACTTATAACCCGAGAACCAACCACACGATGTACAGAGTCGTCTTTGTAATAGGCAAAGTTATGTTTGCAATAATATAACTTAAACATTGTCGTTATTGACCACAGTTGTTATTCTAAAATGTCATAATGCCAAACTCTAGGCAGAGATCCGATAAAAAGCTACTAGTGCAGATATGGTTCACAAGTCAAAAGCTACAATTCAACAACATTTGAGCCAGAGGAAAAATTGCACTGAAAAATGAACTATACTTCAAGTTCTACAAACTGCAAAAGTCCATAATTTTACATCAAACAAACTTAAAGAACGGTTGCAATGTGCAAAAGAGATACTGTGATTTTTCAAGCATCGTTTGTTTTGTCAAAGAGAATTTTGCTAAATGGCAGTGGCTAAATAAACAATACTATTATTTTTTGCCAATAGAAAATGAAAACTTGAGCACCTGTTTGGCCGCAAGACAACAAAGGCTTGTTCAAGTTATGGTGTGGGCTGAATTTACACCTGATGGTTGCTCTCTGCTCGTTTTCTTAGACCATGGTGTGAAAGTACAGAAAACTATTTAAAGTGAAGAGTATTGAAGTGTGTACTGAAGCTTTGGATATTAAGCACAAATTGGGATTAGCTTAAAAATAACGTCTCGCATCTTATTTTTGCGCTGGACTGTTCCATTTGGAGAATGAGGGAAACCAAAGCATCTTCTAAGATAGACCAATTTTTGACGATTTAAAAGTTAGTATTCGACAGGAATAGAAAAAAATTCCACAACCCCACGCTTGTTCGGCGTGTAATTAATTTGTCGATGGACTGCGTGAGTTTGACTGTTTATTTAGCATTTGGTTTAAAATATTGTTATGGCGTTTTAAAATAAAAACACTTTATTTCTCGCACCTTGTAAATTCCTGTACTACATATGTAAATTAATTTTATGATGTTATCCATCGGTATAATAGAGAGCGAAGGACTTAATACTCCACCCTGCTGTATGCTGTCGCTTGTAATAAATTCGGTCATAATGTTCGCAATTTTATATACATTTTTATTACCTGAGCGAATCACATATAATTCTGAATTATTTTCCAGAAATTTACTACAGCATCATATGAATACAAATATGCAAGGTTATTTTTCGATCTTTCATTCCACCATCGCAAAATGAAAGTGGTTGTAAGATAAACCAATCGCACGCGTTAAATATTTGCCCTCAAAGTGTTCGCCTTGGTGGTTTAAGCAAATAAGTCCAAAATGATTTCCGATGTTTGTTAAGTTTGGGCGGCCGTTGTCGTGAAACAGGATGTCTGAGCTGTACAGTAGCTTATTTTAGTTTAGAAGGAAAGTAACCGATTGCTACCGATATAAGAGTATACAGATGTGCAGGCTTACTTATGCAATGTAAATTTTTGCTCAAAATTTATCTTTAGAAAAAGAAATGATATAATAAAAATGATGAAAAGGATAAATTTGAAAACCAAATAACGGCAGAAAACTGGAAGAGATACAGAGAACTAACAATGGAGAAATCTAAACCGGGGAAGAAATAGATAAAGAAGGAAACGTTAAAAAAATGATATACAGGAACTGCAATAGAAATGTGCGAAACAAAACTAGACACATTTTAACAAAACAAAATTGTAAAAAAAAAATAAAAAGGTAAGAACACATACAAAATTAAAGAAATTAATCAACCTACAGCTACTGTAAAATAGACTAAAAGAATAGCATGGAGGGATTTTGGATTAAAAGTTAAGCAAAGCTGTAGAGAAAATTAAAAACAATTCTCGGTCAAAATACGTTATACGAGAAATTTAAAACACAAGAATAATAAATTGACAAGAAGAAAAGAAAAATTGGCGCGAACATGGGGAAAATAGAAAGAAAAACTAGAGGCGATAAAGTCTTAACGGAAATAAATCAAAGCGCTAAAGAAACAGGAAATGTACAGCAGAAGGATAACAGAGACCACATGACAACTATAATTAACTGAAAAGAAGTAATAATAGGCGTTAACAGCTTCAAAAATTGAAAATCTCTTGGAAAAGATGAAATAACTTTAGTATTAATAAGGTTTGTTGGAAAACAAGGAAAATAATGACAAAAGAGATATAATAAAGCATAGAAGGATAAAAATATTCAGAAGGAATGGGAACATAATAATACCATTGCATAAAAAGGGAAGTACAAATGAACATTAGCTATATTAAAAATATACACGAAAGATTATAGAAATAAATTAAGATTAGAAGTCGACAAGATATTAAAGGAAGACGCACACATAAAAGCTGCTTTTGACAATATCAAAGACAAACACACATGGGAGACACTAGAAGAATATAGGATAAATTAAAACTTTTGCTAAGTGATCAAAAATATATAAAAATGTAGATGATACGAATAAATAAGGAAATGTCAAAAATTTTACTGTGAACAGAAAAGCGATACAAGGGGACAGTTTGAGCACACTGCTGTTTATTTTAGCTCTTTAGTAACGAATTCGGTATTGGGGTTCGACTATTTCTTTTAATATAATAAATTAACGATACACAGGAAAGATTTATTTTATAAGTGAAGTTTGCCTTAAACACATACGCGTAGAAGTGGAATAATCCTGCTAAATAAAATAAAAGGGACGGTGAGAGAACCGTCAGAAAGGTAATTAACCACAATACAACTAAAATTAAGGCAGGATTAGATTTAGGTTAAATACCCTATTCATATTGATAAGAAGGTTGGTCGAGGTCAGCTATGTATGCAAAAAAAACTGAGAAGGTAGAAAAAATAGACTTAATAGAAACCAGTGAGACGAAAAACAGGTAACTGGCGCACCCAAATAAACAGAATATTCAGGAGTAACATGTGGACAGAGAGTAAAGGGGGTAGTGGAACTGGAAAGAAGAATAATCAAATGCAAATTAATATTTTCCCGAATTATAACAATATTATTTAGAATTAAAAGGATGATAGTAATAATACAAATATACGGCTCAACAAAATGTATAGAAGAAAAGAAAGTCATATAATTCTACACAGAACCACAGGTGTAATAGATAAAATAAGAAAGTAATACCAGGAAACTAACAAGAAACTAATAAGAAGTATAGGACCACACGGACAAGAAAACTTATTTTATATTATATCTTAATTTATATCATAGAAATGGTAAGCAGATGCAGGAATATTACCAATCAAATAAACTATTAATAGGAACTACTTTTGGAGACAAGAAAAAGAAAATAAATACACCTTAGTGGCTGAAGAAAAAACGTAGTATACACACAATACCTTGAAAAAGACATTCATAATTTAAGGACAGCAAAAGTACCGGAACTTTCAATAGAATACAGGATGGCCACGGCAATATTTAAAGACATCATAAGTGTAGAGAAAAGACAAAAATACTGTAAAATAAATATAAATAAATTTAAAACGAAGAATTACAGGAGATAAACCGACAAAAAACTGAAAAGATTAGAGGAGCTGAAAGAAGAATGGTCACTGGAAGAAAGATGGACTTCTTTTAAAGACGGAGCCGCGCTGGCTCGGTGGTCAAGATCATCGTACTTCTGTCATCGAGCCGGCGCGGCCAGGTTCGAGTCTCGCTCAACCCATGGGTGTGTGTGATGTCGCAGTATTAAGTGCATGTTAGCAGGCATAATAATAAATTGTGGCTGCAGTGCCGGTAAGTTCGCCAATAAAAAACCTTTGAAGACACAATAAAGGAGGAAGCAGAAAAAGTCTGTGGAATAAAATGTAACAACAGTAAACAAAAAAAAGTTGGTAGAGTGAGGAAATAAGATCAGAAATAAAAAAGAAGAAACAAGCTTAAAAAGGTATCTTGAGACTAAGAACGGACAGGATAAAGGAGAATACGTAAAATGAGGAAACAAGTTAAAAGAATGAAAAAAAAGCAAAAAGGAAAACTGGAGAAACTTTGAAAATAAAATGTAAAACACTGTACAAATAATAACAGAGGATCTTGGATTGGAGTAAGAGCAATGAAGGGAGAGAAAATAAAATAAATAAACCCGCAAAGCTTGCAACGTATAGCGAAGTGGCGAAGCAGTCTCTCAAATTTGCGAACCCTCTAGTTGACCTTTGACCAATCAGTTTCAAAATCACTAGCAAACAAGCCTTTTTGGTCACCTGTCGATTGGTGAAAACAGAATTTGGAAATTCCCAGCCGTTCTCGAGTTATTGGTCGGAAGGACGGACGGACAGACAACATTAAGTTAGTAAGTGACTCCGCTTCGCTTCGCCACTTAATAATGGGACTAAAAGACAAGGAAACTAACTTACAAATAAGTGTAGCAAAGATTTTAGAGTTGTGGAAACAATATTGGGAAGATCAATTTAACACTAAAATAGAAGAAATATCATCAAACTAGGAAAAGAACTTAGTGATACCAATTCACAACAAAGGAGAACAAATAAGGTGTGATAACTACAGAGCCATATGTCTAGCATCTATATGGTTTAAGATCTATACACAAATAATAGAGAAAAGAGTAAGACGACTAGCAAAAAGGAGATAGAAGAAGAACAAGCAGCAGTTATTCCGGGAAGACAGACGAATGATAATATCTGTATAATAAGAAGTCTAATAGAGAGAACTCTAGAGAGCAGAGAAGAGATTATTCTGGGGTTTATAGACCGAAGAGCGGCATTCAACTCAATAGAGAAAGAGAGAAGTGATCTGGAACTGTTTGAAAAATTAATATTCTGAATTTACTTAAGACATCGAAGGCTAGAATCGACAAAAATGGACGCATTAGTATACGTAAATGATATCATTTTTATAGCAACTTCAAAAAGAAATATGCAGACTAATATGGATATATGTGCAGAGGTCGAATTACTGAAAATGGAAGTAAACACACAGAAAAGCAAAATAATGCTTATAAATGAGAAAGAATTGGATAACACAAATAAAATTCAATGACAAAAACCTTTAGACGGTAACGACATTCGATTATCTAGAAAGTATAATAACAATTGATGGGAATCTAGATGTAGAATTGGCAATTAGGGGGAGGAAATCAAGCCAACTGTAATATGCACTAAAGGGAATACTGGAAAAAAGGGAATTGAATAGCGAAACCAAATTGATAATCTATACTGCCATAATCTTACCAACGCACAAGTGAATATTGGTCGATATAGAAGAAACACATTGGAAAGATAGGCGAAATGGAGTCATCAACAAATTAATAAGGGAAACGATTAAACTAAAACAAGAACCAATAATGAATAAATTTAAAAGGAGACAACTAAATTGGTACGGTCACTTGGCAAGGATGAACTCTAATAAGTTAGTGAAAAGGACATGGGGAGCAAAAGTCACAAAAAAGAAGAACAGCAAGACCAAGGAAAAAATGGATACAGCAAATAATAGACACAGTAGAAGAAAAAGTCAAAACACTAGAGAAATTGAAGATAACGGCAACATTCAGGAAGGAGTGGAAGGAATGGGTGAACGAAGGGATGGACAACTAATCCAAATCGGATCACAACTCTAACTTCAACTTCTTATAGATTGCGCGCTTAAATAAATGTACCGTTCGAATGTGACGAGCACTGGGTTATATGCTAGAACAATCTTAAACCTTTAAAGTTGTTCTTTTGCGGAATGTGTACTATGCCTAACACACACTCTTTTCGTAGAAGTAATGTAATATAGATAAGTAAAATTGAAGGAAACGACTTTTGTATATCAAAGATAGAAAAGATAAAACAACGAAAGTTAAATTAGTGTTAACATTAATTCATAAATAGTTTATATGGAGCACCACTTACTAATAGAAATATTAAGATCAAATATATGGAAGTAAACGATAAGATATTTATATGGAAAACTTTTGTCAAATCAGAAATGAAATCCTGGGGGATCCGTTGGCCGGGATATGTAGCAAGGCTGGAAGAGGCTAAGATTACAAGGGAAGTCCTGAAACAGGAATACAAGGAAAGAAGCGAAAAGCAGCGCCCAAAAGCAAATTTCTAGAGAAGAAAAACAGTGAAAAACACTTTATGTGAAGCAAGCGGATATTATAGGGAGAACTAGAAACAAATATCTCGAGGTAATAGGCATGGTGCGTTTTTTCGGAAAACACATATTTAAACTTTATTATCGCACCTTGTATGCCTTTCAGTTAACGATTTCTGCCAAACGTGCAAACGTGCCTATGCTTGTCTGCCGGATAGTCGGCTGCAAGCCACATGTTTGAGCGTAAAATCCCTGCTCTATGCAAGTCGCCAAGTTCACGTGCAGTCCGCATTACTTTACACCAATTAAAATCGCGCAGTTGGGACGTGATGGTTACGACGAACAATGCGCATCCAGTTCAGGAAGATCCTGTGGCATTTTGGGTTTTCAGTTAAAACTCTATTTACGGCCAGGTCTTATTTGAATGATGTATAGTGAGAAACAATCCTACAAATGTAAGTCACTTTTTGTTCATTTTATTTAAATGCGATTATTTATTATCCAAGTTAAATTTTGAATTATTAAGTTTTTATGTGTTCTTTGGTTGATTATGGAATGTTTAACATTTAGTAGGTTAAGGGGGTTAATTATAAAACTACTTTTAGTTTTAAATTTAAGTTGTGGTAAAGTTTTTATAATATTTTAATGATCAATTTTATCTTTTGTGTAGCAGCTTTTGATCTTTCTCTAGAGATCGTTAGTAATGCTTTATATGTAATATATAAGATTATGTCAATTATAATTATATATATATGCATAATCCCGAGACTTTGGAGTCGGTAGACTGTCACTCCACATTTATTGTTTTTGATAACATCGTTTTTTGTCTTGTGCTTTTTGTCTTACTAAATTTTATTCCACATCTCTCAGTTGCTGTTTGTCTTGTTCCTTCTATCTATGTTTTTCTTGGTGTTCCTAATCTGTTCTTTTTCTCTGGTTCTGCTTCTAATGTCTGTTTTAGTATTTTGTCATCCTGTATTCTGTATACATGGCCCGGTTGTCCTAATTGCTTTTCTTGTAACACTTCTTTGGCTGTTATCTATGTTATCATCGGGTACATTACTTTTTTCACAATTTCCATTTTCATTTGGTATGTATTTTCCCTTTTCCCAGAAATGTATTTTTTTATAGCACTAAAAATCTTCCATTGTCACTAAGGTGTTCCCAAATTACATTACAAAGTTCAATTAATACAATGTAAGTACCTTATCAAACTACAGCTAAGTGCTGCCTTCTCCAAGTCTATCTGTCCTGTGTCATGTCCTAGTCCAATTGTCTTCTCTTTATTGCCTGTCTAATGTCCTCATTCCATGACTTTCGGGGTCTCTCTTTTTTTCTCGGGTGATGTCTACTGAAACAGCTTCTTAGGTAGTCTATCGTCCGGTATGCTCATTACATGTCCGAACCATTGCAAACCACTGCGTTCTATTCTGTCTAATATTGTATCTTTTGCTAACATTCGATCTCTTATTTCTTCGTTACGGATGTGTTGTATTTTTGATACTCTTGCACTTTGCCGTAGATAGTCCATTTCGACTGTATTTTGTTATTTTCCCATTTCTGCGTTAATGGACCAGTTTTCAGACCCGTACTACAATGTTGACTCTACCATCACTTGTCCGATACGTTTTTTATTTCGTTTAGAGATATTTTTATCCCACCATAAGGAGTTAAGACAACCAATTATTTTTCTTCCTTCTTGAATGCGGTGTTTAATCTCTCTTGCCCCTATTCCGTATTTGTTAATTATTATGCCTCAGTATTTGGACTCTTCCACTTGTTTGATCTTCATATTATTATTAATTAATACCTCCAAAGTCGCTTTGCTGTTTACGACAAAATATTTGCTCTTGGTCAAACGTACCTCCGATTCCCATTTATGGCATTCGTCATACAATACTCAAG
This sequence comes from Sinelater perroti, assembly GCA_036346155.1. Lineage (NCBI taxonomy): Eukaryota > Metazoa > Arthropoda > Insecta > Coleoptera > Elateridae > Sinelater > Sinelater perroti. The sequence continues at coordinate 4,841,058 of JARFIY010000215.1, forward strand.
ATCAAAGGAGTCCTGTGCCAAAACTATCTGATCAGCGGCCAAATTTATAGTAAACAGTCGGTCGTCATTAATTGTTATGCCGTTTCTCGGCAGCGTCTTTCCAGTCACTCAAAACTACTTCGACGGACAAATTAAACAATAATGGGGATAAACTACATCCCTTTTGTCGTAGTTATCGGTTCTGAAAATTCCTTGCCTATTTAGATATAAGCTTTATTTGGTGTATAGAATTGCCAGCATCTTCTCCTATATTAACCATTCTTAATGCTTCCCATAATTTATTGCATGGTACCTTGTTATAGGGCTTTTCGAAATCAACAAATTTCATATGAACTTTTATTCATTCTTGATATTGTTTTCTTTTTAGTTCTTGAATTATGTAAAGGTTATCTACACATGAATAACCATCCGTAAAACCACTTTGTTCTTGGTTTTTTTTGTTCTTTAGTATCATTTCTTTTGTTATTTGTTATACTCAAACTGTGTCTGTTCTTTTTTTAAATATGGGTACATAATATATATAGGCCTGTTTCCACACTTCTGGTGTTGTTATCCTTATGCAACAATTGATCATCAACATAGTTAAAGATGTTACTTGGCCTAGGGGTTCTTTCATTCTTCATTTTATTCAGTTGTTCATTAGTTTCCTCTTGCATAATGATTACAATATTTTCGTAGGTTGATACTTTGGAATGTTCACTACTCACATTTTCACTTTTCAGATTATTTGCTAGTAAATCTCCATAATGGTTCATCCAATTATTGTTATCAGATTATGTGCTTTGTATGTTTTGTTCTTTTTCATTTGTTTGACTGTTTTCCACACGTTAGTTGATCTGGCTCCACCAACATAGCTTTCTGTTTCACTACATTTTCTTTCCTAATATTGATTTTTTCTTCTTCTATTTTTCTTCTGAGTTTTTTATTTTTGTTCTTATATTGCTGTCGTTTCTCATTAGTTTTCTGTGTTAGCCATTCATTAAATAATCGATCTTTGCCCATCCTGGTTTTTGTTGTTTTTCCTGGCAGGCTTGTTGGGCCGCTGATTGTAGAGCGATCTTGTTGTTCTTATGTTCTGTTTCCATGTTATCACTATGGACCATTATATGTAATTCATTATTTAGTCTATTTTTATATAGTAGCCTTATACTAGGTTGTTGTGGTAGCTATAATTTATATTTATGTTTATTTAAGATATTCTGTTGTTTGCTCCCTGATTTGTTCTTTGTTTGCTACCTTACATATTTTTATTTATTTTTGCTTTATACAGTGTGAACAATGTTGGACATAAACTTTCCGTTGTTTCTAAAACCACTACATGTGTTTTGTTATTATACTTTATAATATATTATTTGTCTCTATCCCTGTTTTCTTCATACTTCTGTTTCCAACTTTTCCTTAATACTCATATTCTCACTTATACTTCGCCTAATATGGCTAGTAAGATTACGCCTCGCTAATTTTCATAGTCTCTTGTAATGCCTTTTTAATGTAGTTTTTCTCTTATCTGGTGATTTTACATTTTTTTTGCTGTTCTTCATAGCCTTCTCTTTTATGTTGGTTTCTCTAGTTCTATTTTTGATATGAACTTAATGTTTGTAATTATATTTGTTGCTATATTAATGCATTTTGCTTTAAACTCTATTTTAATAACTATATGACACCCTATTACTGTAGGTCAATTATTGATGGAGAATAAAAAAAAGTATGTAGAGATATATAGCCAGATGAAAAGAAAGACTTAATGAAGCTCTATAAATAAATTATTTTAGATACTTGAGTAGCATAATTAAACTACGTGTTAAGGTTAGAACTAAATTTTAAGAAAAACTTTTTTTAGCTGAATAATGATTAAATGAAGAAGTCGTATTTATAAAATTTCTATGCCTGCTCGCATCAAAATGTGTCCATTAGGGATACGCACATTTGGCAGGGCTCGAATTTGCCGGTTTCAGCCTGTTGCGGGCCATGTGTTAAGAGAAAGCCGATTAAAGTAATTTATGCCGATAACGACGGTTATCGGTTTTGGCCCGCCGTGTCTTTCGTTGGGTGCGGGTTTCGGTTGTAGTTGTGTTTGGTCAGTTCCCATTATTCGGTAAATTTGCACAACGAAGTGAAGGGTTAACTGGAGTAAGGCGGACGGAAACATAACAGCGCATTTTTATTGTAAGTAATTTCATTATTTGGGTGAATGCGAACAAAGCGGCGAGTTTTTTATATTTGTTGAAAGGTTTTTTTTGGTTTTTCGGGAATTTTTAATTACGTAATGGATCGTATACAAAATATTTACCTCTGTAAAATGTAGGTTCTATGTATGGCAGACAGAAGATTATATTTGATATAAAATAGTAATATACGGGGTGTGTATATAAAGCAACTGCCTTGTACAGCAATTTTTTTAAATTTTTATTTTTTTAATATAATTATAACATTGCCACGAAAAAGACGGTTTGACATTAATAATTCTGAGGGAACATTCAAGAAAATTTTTTAATAGTTGTAATGAAACTTTAAAAAAATGGATCCTATGTCTACGTCAATCCTTTCATATTTATATGCTTAATTTTTGTGAAGAGTCAAACATATGCTAAGGTTTCGTGACTGAGCTTTTTGATATATCATGGTATATATTCTCGAACTATACATGTCTACATGTCGGAAACTATTTGTTTATAACTTTCACTCAGCCGATAGATTTTCGAAATTTAAAAAATGTTTTGTTCAGCATAGTTTGAAGTTTAATTTAACAAGTTTTCAAAATGTGAATCTCGACTAGTAACAAGATGGCCCAGCCTACTTGCAAAAGCCTCACTTACTGCTTGAAGTGTGCTTTTCAATTGCCGAAATTTCATTTATTATGGTTATTCTAAGATCTTCGAGTATCCTTGGAGATTCTTTGCAGAATCGATCCTTCAGGTCAATCAATTCCATCACCAGCAAAATTATAGCCTATTATTTAGGCGTATGACACGTGTTTCAAAATGATCTAGAAGTGTGGAAAATACTTCAAGACTGTGGTGAAGCCTCGCACAGCCCTGCATAAACCAGTAACCGTTCAGCATTTTGACTCTCTTTGTAACTTTAAGAGTGCACATTGCCATCAAAGAAATATAGCTTTTACCTGAAATTGCTCACCAAGCGGTCACTTTTGCTGAATGTAGAGGCTTTACAATTGCAAAGTGAGGATTTTTGGTCCTTAGTGGCGCATGTTTTGCTTGTTAACAAAAGCTTGCAAATGAGTCTCATCACTAAACCAAATTTTTGAAACATAAGTTGAACCGTTTTCTCATTTTTTAATCATCAATTGGTTAAATTGGAATCTTATCTCGATATGGTGTGGCCTCAGCGACTAAAGGATTTGAATCTTGTACGGAAATATTTTCAAATGTTTTGTTAGGATAGTTTGGACGCTCTCATAGCTAATCCCCGGTTGTTGAGCTGTTCGCTGAATCGACGAACATGGCTGAGCTTTGAAAAGACCTCCAAACTTTTCTGGCCGGCCAGAGTTTGCGGGACGAGCGTTCCAGACACTGCCAGTTGTCCCAAATCTCTGAATCAGTCAAAAAGTATTAAGAATAATTTTCAGACTGTTGTACGTCTTTATTCCGAAATTTCATTTGGTCTTTCTCATCTGCTTATTGTTGCTGCTTGTTGTTGCATTCAAAATTTTTGTCTTTGTCTAAGAGAGACTTCTTAAAGGTCTGTCGAAATACAACACAACTTCTTTAAGATTTGTAAAATTTTGTGCGATAAGCAGCCTTTCTTCAAAAGTTAGCAGGTAAATACTTTCCACATTTATTATTGATTACCTTGTGTATCTATAGCTGTGTCGTTCGCTATGTTGTCGATATTATTATGTAGAAATAATTAGAGAAATTGCCACTTCAGTGATTTTTCTTTCTAATTTCTTAAGGTATTCATACGAGGAATGTTAAAAATATCAAACTTTTGCAACTTTATGTTTAACTGATGATAAAGTTTCTTTCCTTCTAAAGTGTCCATGAGATAATTCGCAATTGTTTTATCGTATTTTCTACAATTTTATTTGTGCTTTCAAAGCGATGCCATTTCAAGGTTATCTCTCTTTATTTATGAAATGAGAGGTGTGGTCTTGATTGATGTTGATACGATTGTTTTTCTAATCATTATTCAACATATGCCATAAGAATTTTTCGGATTGCAATTCTTGTTAAGTTTTCTTGTTAAAAATGCAACATAACTTTATGTTGATGTCCACTTTTTTAATGTTTCAGTATTAACATCGTTTGTTACGGTGGAGGGTTCCCTAGGTCTACTTTTTTATTAGTTGATATTCTCTCTCTTTTCTTCTATTTCTTCCCCCTCTCTTTCCCGATCTCCTCTCTTACCCCGACCCGTTCTTTTTCCCTTATCTCCCCTCTTTTACTTATTTTTCTTTTTTTCCTATTTCCCTTTTTTCCTTTCTCTCCCCTATTAACCCCTTTCTTACCCTCTCCTCTCTCCTCATTTTCTCTCTCTTCTCCCATCTTTCTTTTTCTCTTTTCCTCTTTTTCCCTCTCTCTATATTATGGGTTAGTCTCAACTTTTATAATCGTCTGTCTTCTACATCTCCTTCTTGTACGCCTTTTCCTAACAACATCTTTTTGACACTCTTTTTTGAATGAACTGCTGGTCAATCCCTTTTTTTCTCTAGGTGAATAATTTATAAATGCCTTCGGCCACCTTTTATTATTAGACTTTTGCATACGCTAGTGCCATCTCAACGTTTTGTTGTCGAGTCTTCTTTTAATAGACGTTTCTTCTTACATCTTTCTCAAGATCATCTTTATTTTTTATCACATTTTCCTCGTTTTGTGTAAGAATTAATTGGTAAACATTAGTGAGTGTGTAATGTGTTGTGTCCTATCAGTATTTCCATTATTTTGCATTTTCTTTTGTAGTGTTCCTATTTTAATCTTTTAGATGATCCTTGGTTTTGTTATTTTTTTACCTATTCTACTTTGGGCTTCTTTTAGCTTGTTTTGGTATAACGCTGTAGTTACATTTATCTTTGGTCCTTATTTCCTCCATTACATCCCACAGTTTTTTTAGGACATGATTGTATGCCTTCTCTAGATCTACAAAAGTTAGATGAGTTTCAGTATTTCTCAGTTCTACTTGATTACTTGCCTGATGCAGGGATATTGTCTATACATGACCTTTCCGATATAAATCTACTCTGTTTTTATTGAATTCTATTATATGTTCTTTTATCTTTTGTATTTTTTGTAACTCTTTATAGTAGGATTACCATCGTTGATAATATGCTTATTCCTGTATAGTTTTGCTATATCTTTTTTTCTCGTTATTTATATAATGACACAATATATGACTTTTTCGATTATATCGGCATATTCTCTCCTTTCTATTTCTTGTAGTGTTTTTTATTATTTTTAGTGCTATTCAAATGTCTTTCTCACATATTGTTCTCTTATTTCTGCTTCTTTTATAACTTCTTGATTTCTTTTGTTATCTTTTTAAATTGTCACAGACTACTTTTTTCTCTTGTAGGAGTGTCCCATAGAATTCTAACTACTTCCCAGGTGTTATTATATTTAGCTTAGTCTTGATTTTTGTTTCTTATCTTAAACTGCGAATTACTCTTTTGAATTTATTAAATCCTGTAATGTTACTTATGTTTTACATATATATTCCCAGTGTTTATTCTTCATTTATTTTATTTGTTGTTGTTTTATATATATATATATATATATATATATATATATATATATATATATATATATATATATATATATATTGTGTATTCTAGTGCTTTTTCTTAGTCATTTCAAATAATTTTTCTTTTTATTTTTAATCTTCTTCTCTAAGCCTTCGCCTAAATTTCCTTTTTATTATTATCTATATGCTCGTATATTTAATTTAGATTTTCTTTTATTTCTCTTGTCTTTTAGATCCTATCCTGTCTTTTACAGCTTTTATAGTTTGGGTCATTTATTTTTTTTTATTTTTCTATTTCATTTTTATCCTAGTGCTCGGTACTTCTTGTTCCCTTCAAAACAAAGGGCCCTATAAACATATGGTAATGTAAATTCCAACAAGGTTGGCGATATGCTCATCTTTTATTGTAATTTTTCTGTATCGTTTTACTATTATCATACCATTTAGTAGATTTCAGCCCATATGTTGGATGAACCCTAGTACATCTGTGAGTGTTCTTTTGATGCATGGAATAAGTATCCGTATTTTATTTTATTCTGCTCTTTTCTAAATTGTTTGTCCTATTATTTTCCTTCCTTACTACTTTACTATCAAGTCTCCGATTACTATCAGTTTATTCTGGTTTTTAACACTTTCTATTTGTTTGTTCAAGGCACTAAAAAACTTTTCCTCATTTACTCGTGCATCATCATTTACAGTTTATGTTTACATTAGGTACTCCTAGAATTGTCATATTTCGTCCATGTAATTTTATACCAATTTTTATTAGTTTTTGTATGTTTCTATATATTCCTTAGTTTCTTCCATTTTTTTTTTGGTTTCTCTTAGTATGACTATATATTTATTTTTTTAAACTTACTTTATTATTTTTTTTGGGTCGGTAACCCTTGTGCGTTCTATGTCTCTATTTTTGGTTGAAATTTAAAAGTGATTTTAGAAAACCCTGTGCAGAGCTGCTCCCTGCCTTTATTCTGTTCTATGTTTCTCTTTCTCCTTCATTTTTACATATTTTAGGGCGTTGATTTCTAATGCCAAGACCTTCTCACTTGGAGGACCTGTGGAATTACCCTCCTACTTTGTGTCAGATGCTGTTGGTAACTGCCCATTCTTGATTAGACGCTGCTAGGTTTTGCCATACCTGCCCATCCTGACTTAGTTTATCGTGCAGATCAATGTAGTGATACGAGAAGTCCTAAGAATCCACGAAGACCAGTTGTAGCTCGAAATCTAACAATAATAGTGTGACTCGACAAATAGCTTTGAGTTGTCACTAATTAGCGCCATTTGTAGAAATACCTCTAGTGTTTTAGTTGATGCGCTGTTAGTAAAGTTTCTTCTTTTTTTAACAGACATCTTATTTACTAGGAGAAAAATACTCTATGCTGTAATCTTTTTTCAATTGTAGGTTTCTATGGTCGACATTAATAATATTACAGGAAATTTTATGTCGATATCTTCAACATATAACATAAATTCCAAGAGATTCGGGGTATAAAGTTCTTTAGTATCGAATGATAGGTTTTCTACTAACTAAAGTGATCGTTAGGTTCAAATATTTTTTCAAGTGACTGGTAAGCAATTTACTTATTTTTTTTTTGATCAAATGTGTATAACATTTTCAATTTTTTTCACTTCTCTGAAAAATAGCGTTTTTGCTAATTCGCAATCAAAATATTACATATCTTATGAGTTTACTGTGTAATTAGAGACATATGATATAAAATAATAACTAGGATTGTTAAGTTTTTAACTATTATGTATATTATATGAGATACACTATTTATATTTAATGTATCACATGATGAGTGTTGACGGTAAGATTATTCGGCTAGAGTGGATTTTTAGTCTATTTTAATGTCGGATACATCAACAGTAGTTTGTTTTGGACTGGGACCATAGTTCTATTCCATATGTCTAAATATGGATAGGGACGACCGAGGTTTTATCAAGTAACTAAAACTTTTTTAAATTTTAATATCCATTTTCTTTCTATTCTTTTAAATATGGATTTTTCATTTTGGGCGGCTATGACAGGGTTTTGGAATTGAAGTTTATTGCTTAGACTTTGTCGTTGTTGTATTAGTTAATTTATGATTGTTTGGGGGTTGTTGTGTATAATAATTGTTGCTTGAGGGATCGTTTGCAATTGAAATAAAGTTGAAATTAGAGGTGGGCTCCAAGCTACTTCCATAGTTGGTATAACATCAAATTAGCCACATGGTACTTAAGTATTATAACATTTATGTTTTAAATTTCAACAAGAACTAGTAAATCAAAAGTAAATTATTAGTAAGCATTTTTATCTATATTAGTGGGGTAACAAAATTATCAAATACAATTTTCAACTTTCAAACTTTGATTTTGCAGCTAGATTTTGATCTTCTTAGAATAGATGTTTTTATTACCCTTATTTTCTTATAATATTATTTTCTCCGGTTCAACATGTTAATGTTTTCGAAGTCTTCCTACATCTTGGGGTTTCTCTGAATTCTTCGGGAGTCTTTCTGGCCTCGTTATGTCTACATGTTCCTTCATCTTATATTATGTGTTTATTTGGTTTTGTATTGGTAGCACTTGTAACTTGTCTGATGTGTTAGTAATACTGCCTCACCGGTTGCATCCCTTGACTATTCTTAGGAACCCCAATTTCCCCGGAAGACCATATGAGGCAACCATAGGCATCACCATTGCCGTGTAAAAAAATTTTTTGTGTCTTGTTTCTTGTTTCATTTCTTAATGCTTTTCTTATTGTGCCACACCTTTTTGAAAATCTTGATATATTTTTTCGATGTTAGATATCTAAAATTCTGTGTTTGTTCTAGGTTAGTGTTATTTATGGTATTTTTAGATCTTACTGGTTGTTTATATTTAAAAACCATTATTTTTGTCTTAAATGTTGATATTTGGCAGTTGTATTCTTTTGATATATTGTTTAGCTTGTAAATTGTTCGTAGGTTATCATCTGAATATGCGATTACAACCTGGTTATTTGCGAATAATATTGTGTTAACTTTTTGTTTGTGTTTATATGGACTCTCTTTGGAGTTCCTTCTTTCCATTTATTTATTATTATTATTATGTCGTTTATATAAATGTTAAATAGAACCGGCGCAAGGCATTGCCCTTGCCTTTACGCCTTGATTTATGTATGTCAAGCATTTCTTGTCGTTAATATTTTCTATACTTATTTTAGTGTTTTGATAAAGAATTTTTATTTATTTCCTTCTAGAATTGACAATAGATTTGACCTATTATGCAATTTTTAGAAGGATGTCCGTCGGAGTTGTGAATGAAACGTCAAGAATTTCTAAACTCCGGCTACGGTCTAACCCGAGAAACAACTACACGATGCGCTAAAACATCAGCCGTGAAAAACTTCGCATTTATATACAGGACCGTTTTTATCGAAAACCACTCTGTTCTTTTCAGGATCACATTTGTGATTCCTGTATTTTGGCTGTTATTATTTTTAGTTTGTTTCCCTTGCTTTGGGGCTTAAAGTCCTATAAGATTTAATAATCTTCTTTTGGTTTTTAATTAAATTATTAAGATTATTTCATTTATATATTCATATTTCTGTAGGTCGTTCTTTCGTTCTTTATTTAACTATTTGCCGTCACTGGGACTCATTGTTCATTAGAGTTTGCTATTTTATCTTGTTTGGATCTGTAGATATTTATATCTTTAGTAGAGAGCAGTTACAGTTTTGTTTCGTTGCAGCATAGTGTTTAACGTTTCCTTAGGGTCTTAAAGATATACTGAAAAATTCAAACGAACTTTTGGCTCGTATTAAGGTTAAGCTAGGATTATTTTTGAAATTGTGTGATACGTGTTTAAACTAATAAAGTGGACTTTAGTATTTTTAATCCGCGATGTAATCTTTAAGCAGGAATTTAAATTTGTTTCAGAACCGCAGTGTGCTAAATCGGCTTCGAAAACAAGCAGAGCATTGTGATAAAAATGTCCTAAAGGCTATAAATTGCTTTTCTTTCGTACCACGCATAGGCAGTAACAAACAATGTTTATCTGCAAACGACAGGAAAAGTAGCACCATAAAATATTTAAAAGCGTTCCACGTAATTCCAGTCACGATTTATGCTGCTACGGGATATACATTAAACATGCATATGTTTACAGAGAAAACAATATTGTTTACAGAGAGAATTAAAATTTGTTGTAACATTTCAGCTGAGATTAGAAAATGCCGTAAGTGTAACATATCAGAGTTGATCTAATAATATTTAGTGGGAATAAAATTAGTAAGCAACGTTCCACTAAACAATCTCGCTATATTAGCTTATAATAACAAAATGTTGCTACCGAAGTCGGAGTGGTCTAATTCTTAGTTGTATTTCCTCTGAGTTCTTATTTTTCAATTTTTAATAAATAACTTTTTTAAGATTGTCCCAAATTTTAAAAGACTAGAGCTTTTGGGAAGGGTTGCCCAAGAGGCTACTTCTCAGTATGATACATTTCATTGCACACTGACCAAATTTAAATAATTAATGTGTGCAAATACCTATCTGTCCGTACAATAAAATAAAGCGGATTTTTAAACTTTCTTCCTTCTAAATTTTTCAATTTTATTTTCACTTACATTACGATGAAAAGGTAAAATTATTTTTAGTACTAATTCATGTATATAAATAAATCAAAAATAAACCGGAAATATTTTTTAAATTTATTGAAAAGTAATTTTGTCTACGTTTCCTTGATAGATAATCTTTTGATCTCGCTATTGTAACATGAAAGTGGTTGTGTTATCAGCCATTTGTACTTATGCTTCCACAGCAACATAGTTCTCAAATTTTCTTCTAGGCGTTTATTTTGGTGGTAAAACATATGATAATCTTACGCCGACAAGTTCGGGCTGTATATGGGGGTGGGGTAGAGTCCAAAACGTTTTATAGAGTTTGAGCAGCTGCGTTTCACCGAGCGTGAATTAGAACAGCGTCTTGGATTGGCAATTCGCGTTTTTCAACGTTATGAGAATTTTATTTTGTCTAAGTTGTCAGAAAGAACTTCAGCCACTGCTAATCCAACGGTTATCCTCGAAAAAGTAGTGAATAACGCGAAGTTTGTAACTTTTATTTTCAGTTGTTCTTCGTCTGGCAAAAATTGTTGTCTTAAGGATATTGTCTGCAAACTGTGCTTTAAGTCTTTTTAAAATATCTATTTCTGCACCATCTGCCGTGGAAAACTTGCAGTACTGACTAAAGAAATTTTAGTGAGAGGTACTCTAGTGGGAGAGCTTCTTTCGATTTTTTTCCTTCTGGGAGAACATTTTGTTGTTTGTTAGTCGATGTAGTAGTTTTGTTTTGTTTTGCGAAGTTTTTTTTTGTGTAAAATTTTATTTGGCCACCTTTTTCTTTAGACGTTTGAGGATTTGATAGACTCAGTTCACGTGTGGTCAGTTTCAGAAGCATCCGTTACTCATGCTTCTTGTAGAATTTTCAATAATCAGTAGAGTAATAACTGATTCAATAAATAGTTTTTGTTACAAGTTATCTTAGATAATTTACAACTTTTAGTGCAAATAGATGTAATATATAATATATAAGCCTTGAAGTATTAGCATTTAAGGTGCCAACTACATTGGTGGTATACAATAGTATAAGTACATTATCATATTGAAAGGTCTGTTAAAAATACGACTTTACTGATTTGATAAGAAATTTTCTTATTGCGTTTAGTGTGTCCAACAGAGGTGGTCTTTGTTCCTTAGGCAATATTGTTTTTTGATTTGTTTCAACTGTTTTCCTAATCTCTTGTCATATGCATTTCTTCTGTTATCTGTGCTTTCCGTTTAGTTTCTAATGTTATTTAGAGTGCTGTCGTATTGCTAAACAATGCACTATGTAGTTCGAACCAAACGTGTGAAATGGGTTTTCCTTGATCCCACTTTTTCTGCTCGTAAGTCTTTTAAAAATTTTTTGTTCAGTCAGGTTGTTTACATAACGCAGCATGCAGGAAATAGTCAAGCTGAAACAAAATAAATTTATCCAGCACATATTGCAAAAGTGTTCGTTACCCTTGAATATCAAGACGTGAAAAAGATTACCTACTCCAATGTTACAAACACCATAGCAGCGCTACTGAATGGGTCTTGTATTTCTTCTGTATTATCATATTTTAGATATTTTTTAAGTTTATTGTTTAGGTTTTAAGTATATGTCTGAATGAATATACTTTTTGTCTGTTTTTATAAAATTGTATTATATCATAATTCAACAGACTACCCACCAAATATGATTTCGGAAATATTTTCTTATATTTTAAGGTTGACAACGAAGAGTTTGAGGTGTAAACATTATCACATTCAATCACTTTTTGAACGTTCAAAGGCCTAATCTGCTTTTATTATTTTACCACGTTGGTTGCATTCGATGGTTTTTGTCAACCATTGTTTGGTCTCAACACTATCTCTGTCATGGCGTTTAGTAAGTGGCGAAGAGAAACGGAGTCACTTACTAACTTCATGTTGTCCGTCTGTCTGTCCGTCCGTCCGTCAGTCCGTCCGTCAGTCCGTCCGTCAGTCCGTCCGAGCAAAAACTCGAGAACGGCTGGGAATTTCCAAATTCTGTTTTCACCAATCGACAGGTGACCAAAAAGGCTTGTTTGCTAGTGATTTTGAAACTGATTGGTCAACCCATGAATTTGCTTTTAAACCTACAAACTTAGAGGGTTCTCAAATTTGGGAGAATGCTTCGCTACTTCGCTATGCGTTGCAAGCTTTACAGGTTTATTTTAAAACCTGATTTACCTAAGTTTTTAATTTTGAATGGATCTTTTAAAGTTTTTTTGATCTTTTGTGCTATATTTTGATTGACTTCTGGATGAAGCCGCTTTTGCCAGATTTATTGTTCCCGATTGTCGCCTGAAAATTATGAGTCATTCTTTGCTTTTAGGTATTTGCCTTGGGAGACCATTTTATATTTTGTGGGCATTTCTCCCTTCAAATTCTTGGTTAGAGTAAAGTGAGGTGCGCAAAACATATTGGACTACTTCTTGTGTCTTTATTTTACTTATCCATACTGACACTTTCGCTTCAGTGGAATCATTTCTATTGTACTTAAAAAATTACTTACAAATATTCATAAACCTAGAAAGCTCTAACTTATAATTTTTTTTAATATTTCCCAACGCACTTTAAGTACTTCTGAAGGGTCTACACGCACTTGTTATTCAATGTTATTAGAAAATCGTTCCCTTTTTGACCTGTTCTTCGCATAAGATTTCGTGATCTGTTGCGATGCTGTTGATTTAGTGAGGTACTCGACTATGAAATTTATGGAGAATCTCGCGGCATCACGAAACACGTCATGTCATCTGTGTGTCGGTTAACATGGGCTCCAAAAGAAAATAAACGTATTTAATTTTAAGATGGTCATAGAGAGCGGTATGAATTGGCTCCGCAGGAATACCTAAATACTCTTATATCTAACGATGGGTCTGTTGAATTCAAGCATCTTCTTGAAAGTAGCATTGTTGTCTCCAATGATAGACGAGGATGGACGTTCTCATATCAGAGCGTTTTTCAACTTAAAATTTCCTCTCTGAATCTCTCAATAATACTTGAATATGGTTGTATAACGGGGACAATCTTCTCTATTTTTTCTAATCACTGATAATGTCGTAAAATTGCTCGATATTCCGTTTTTGATCAAGGTATTGTGGGATTTTTGGACCATCACAGAGAAGAGCAGAAAACAGATTTATATCAGGGACATAGCGACCTTACCCACGTAAGCTTATGGTTTTTCCTACCTCCTAATACCAGGAAGAACTTGCCCAACAATGAGCCCACCTATGCCTGCATTGTTGTTCTTTTTTATATCCTTTTACTTCCACTCAGCAACCTGTCTGACCAGTGTGACGGTTAATGCTACAAAATTCTTTAAAACCATGAATATGCCGAATTTTGAAAACGGATTACCCCAAGCTGATAGATTTATTTTAGAAACTGCACTGAAGCCTCAGTTAGTCCCGTTTCGGAAAGAAGAGGTATTTGAATATAGAAAACAGTTGTAAAAATTTTAATTAACAAATATATAGCCAACATGAATGGTATATAGCAACAATCAATCTGAAGATTTTTGAACAGAAGAAAAACTATTATAACTAGAAGAGAATATTAAGTGTACACTAATAGAATAAAGAAAGGAAGAAGCATGTATCGCATTAATGGACATCAAGTTTTTTACAAAGGAAGTGAAGATGAGAAGATAGGTAAAATAGAATTACTATTAAATAAAAAAGAAATGCTTACATCACCCAACATAAAGCAATATCAAAAAAAGTAATCTCAATAGACATCCAGATGAAAAGTCATTACAGACGGTGAGAGCTAGAGTTTTAATCGACATATGAGGAGAGAAAAGAAAACATACAAAGAAAGATAATCAAAAGCAGAGCAAGATAGAGCACGAACAGAAACTAACATTACACGTACATATGATAGGGAAAAAATCAGACCTAGAAGTTTAAAACGACAAACTTAATCAGTGCATGCCGAGAATATTAGAACATTTGAGTATAAGTAAAAATAAAAAAGAGGAAATTTAAAATGAAGTATAATCTTAAAAGAAGATATGCGAATTAAGATATCGGATAACAAAACTGTTAAATGAGGATAATAAAGAAGTAACGAAACTGATAGGATATTTTTAAGAAACACTACACATCACTAAAATGACATTCTGAAAAAGAAGATAAATGAATGATCAGAAGAGGTACTCTCAATAATAAAAGGTGAAATAATGAACTTTATGAAAAACATGCCAAATAAGAAAGCCCCAGAAGAAGATGGATAGTAATTGAAATGGTAAGGTACGGAGGCAAACTAGTAATAAAACTACTATAACAGGACAAATAGTAGCATAGAAAAAATGGACAAAATAAAACTAAACCGTGGAGTAAGGTAAGGAGATTTGCTCTCTCGGCTTTCGAGGACTTGTTAAGAAATCTAAAGTTAGAAGATAAAGGAGTGATACTAGATGGAGATCTGAACCATTTGTAATCGTAAATAATAAGAAAGAGCCAGAGAAAATGTATCTAAAGAAATAAATCTGAAAATAAATTTAAGAAAACCAAATACTCGATAAACAAAGAAATAAAACTAGAAAGCGAAATAATAGAAAATGCCGAGTCGCCTCAAAATAAGTTAGTTGTTTTGACACAGGGGACGAAGACGTAGGGATTCAACAAGGACGTCATATATAAACTTCAAATAACACCACTAGGGATAGAATGGAGAATGTTGGTTATTAAACTTTAAGAACATACATCAAATACCGAGATTAGATGAAGATGGAATTGAGCGTGGCATATAGATGTACTTGCAGAATGATTGACTGGAGACCTAGAGTTCACAAGAGACTTAGAAAAAGATTGAAAACTAGATGAATGAGATGTAAAGAGAATTGGACACAACTAGATGGAAAAAGGAAATAACAAAGAAGAATGGAGACAAATACGGAAGGATGGTTTAAGCTTTATATATATATGCTCATGTTTCATTTTGTTTCGTTTTATTTTGTAAATTGTTAAACCTTTTTGTTTCTTCGGCAACATTATGAAATGATTTTGTTCCCTTTTCTTCAAATTTTAAATATTTAGTTTGTAAAGTATTTTATTCTAAAGATCTTAGAACCTTATTCAATTGAAGTTCTTGTCCCTTTATGTTATTTCTAATGAATACATCCATTTCTGCAACCTATTCAACAATAATTTAATTAAATTGTAATTTTAGTTAATATTAAGTGTCTCGGACCGTATTTGAGGCCGTCGCTTACAAAATTTAATCTTTGTTTTATATTTTAGGTAGGACTCGAAATAAAAATATAAACTACAAATAAATATTAGCGGTACATTTGAAATGTTGAAAGACAAAATTTATTTTGAGCATGCAGACAGGCTTTATGTTTGTAGCACATAATGAGATGTGTATTGTTTATAATTATTTTTGAGATGAATATTCTAACACGCACTATTGGTTCAGGCGATTGGATTTTGGAATACAAGTCAATCAAAGCCAACATAGCCACCTAATATGAAATGCATGGCAGAAGCAGTAATTCATCCCTAATCACAAGTAAATTATTGCACCCGGCCGCAATATGTCAAGCCGCATTAATAAATACTTAACAATATTGATCTCCTCCTCAAAGCGACAAGAAAATTGACGGTAAACAACAACCATAGGTTGTATTTTGAAATGAGGATGAAAATAGCAAGCAATCGTCGGTTAAATTAAATGTTTGCGAAGTTTAAACTTCAACAAACTTTGTTAAAAATCTGAAAGAGATACAAAATTGCAGAATATTGTTGGCCTATTGCATATAATTATTTCTAAACTTGTTAATTAAAAAGCATTGTCAATTGATATTTATTTTTAGAACATTGGTTTAAAAGAGGAACTAGAAGAATAACAGTATACCGAAAAATATAAATAAAATTTAAGATGGACAATCTGTTTATTTACTACGATCCGTGGCTTTAAAATTGACAGTTTTAAAACGTACTAAATTGTATGAATGTAAGCTTAAAAGTTTTTACGTTCATCACGTCAATTTGTGTAACTTTAAACATTTGTAATGGGTTGGGGATCAATTTTCTGGATAGAAAAAATAAAAACCGCTGTTTTCAACGATCTGAGAGCTTGCGGATCTGATTAACTTCGAATCAAAGGACTTTTGATTGGGTTTTCAATTTTATCGAATGACTCAAAGTGTGGAAGAGGAATGCTGACGGGACAGTAGCCGAAATGTAAGAAAATCTCAACTATCCAATTTCTCAAACTGTTCTTCATTTTTTGGCGGGGTCTTATTGGAAGCACGTTTGCTTTCACCAAGCTAATAAAGCCATTTTTCCTTTTAGCATATCGCAAACTATATTCAGCTGTTAGTAATATAGATTAGTATTAACGGTATGATAATTTGGAATCTTTGGCAAAGTCTCGCAGGATATTCTAAGAACAGAAATGACAGGAACAATAGGGGAGAGCAAAGTGGGTTCACACCTAGCAGATCATTTGTAAGTTGCTTATAACTTTTAGAGGAAAAAATAGCTGGGAGAACAGGCGCATTTGGCTTTTATAGATCTTGAGAAAGCTTATGATTCAGTACTAAGATTTAACTTTGGAATAAACATGATTAAGAAACTGTACGAAGATAATGTTTTACACATAAAAATTCATCGACAACTTCCCAGTCCAACAAAGTCCACAAGAGGATTACGACAAGGTTGTAGTGTTTTCACCAATTGTTTAACATCTATAGTTGAGTGACATTGCAAAACTGGAAAAGACATTGTGCTGGGATGGGAACACCTATTAATGATGAACATAAAAGTTTAAGTTTTGCGAATGATCAAGTGGTTTTGGCGTGAGACTATCTTGACATTAAATTCATGATCAGAAGGCTATGTGGAATATAAAAAATGGGGATTACAGGTTAGTTTTAAGAAGACCGAATATTTAGCAGTTAATAGACCTGCACATTTTGACATATTAATCGATGACGACGTGTAGATAAATCAAGTAGACAAATTAATATCTCGGAGCGACAATTGACAGCAGTAATTTAGCGCCACAAGAAATCAAAAACAGAATTGAACAAAACAGGAAAACTTTGGGAACCCTAAATTTTATGTGGAAGGATAAAAATACCTCATAGAGAATAAGAAGCACATAGGAACTACCATGGTGGAAAAGTGCTGGTTATGGAAGTGAAGTGTGGAACGCTACTGCTAAACTGAAAAGAAAACTGCTAGTTGTAGAGATGGATTATTTACATAGAAGCGGCAGAACATCCAGGCTGCAACATGTAACAAATGAAAAGTTAGGAACTGAACAAAAGTAAATTAAACCGTTATCCAACGAATTTGAAGAAAAAATTGATGATAACAGGTGATTCAAAAATATTTAGTGGCAACCACCTGGCAAACAAAAGCTTGAAAAGCCAAGGAGATCATGGAAGGAAGGAGTTATACAAGCGATGTCAATCAAAGGATCAGAAGAAGAACAGGCTATACATAGAGAGGTTTGGCGAAAGGAAACAATTCTTAGTTGTAATATCCAATGTTTATAAGTTATAATTATGTATTATAAGTATGGTGTATGTATGAGAAAATAATATATAGATATATATCATTTGGAATCATTTTAAAGGAGCGATGCATTTGAAGTTGAAACAAGCTGCAATTATTACTTTTTGCCAAATTGATTTTGACAAACAGTTGGCTTAGCTGGTTGACCACATAAAACCTGTTACTTTTGTCGGTAGTACTTGACCAAGAAGATCCATTTTCTGTACATTCACGATTAGTTTTTAGAAGCCGTGGTTCAGTAGATTCTCGATCAGTTGATGACAAATTTCAAACGTCTTGTGTTGGCGAGGTGTCGTGTACCCAAAATTAAGCCGACCAAGAAGCCCCAAACTATTTTGTAGGAATTTTTAAGTGTAATAGTCAAGTTAGGTGAACTAGACGGAACGCTGTACGAAACTTTTTTCACTCAGTATAAATAGACGAAGAGAACGAGACTTGTTTTCTAGTAAGCTATAAATGTCCTTTTCTAAAGCAGTAGTCCCTTCAAAAGTCAGAAACTGCATACTTACATGCTTTCCAGAAGTTGTGCCGTCTATCTAGTGTAAGAGTTGGAGGAATAAATTTATTTAACTTTTTACTAAAGTGTTAAAACTAGTCGGTACTGGTTTTCACGTGTATTTTGATTAAAAATGTGTTGAAGAGTTAGGCACTTATAACTACACGCATAAAACATTTTTTTATTGACTGTACTGTATATTAGCTAGAACAACGTATCCATAATATTAATACATATTATTGATTCTATGGGTTAATGTGGTGAGGGGAACGTATGAAGATTGCGCTACTAGCACACTCACAGAAATTTAAGTACAGAACTGGTACCTGAAGCTTATGGGACCATATTCCTTTTGATATTATGAGTAGAATGTCTTCAAGCAGAGATGCAATAAATTGAACAGGGCGTGTTTCAAGCCTTTTCCGATAATAAATGCAAGTTCTGGTAGTTTCTTCTTTTACGAATGGTATTTCAAGGTGGTTATATAGAGTTTTGTTGTTTACATAACTCAAAATTTTGTCCTAATGTTTTGAATTAGGGGTTGTTTGCGAAAAGGTGTTTTTCACCCGCCTTCCCTTAAATTTTTGCCAGGCGACAACGTATAAATTTTTAACCGAAACGGCCGCCCGGATCCAGGAGTCCATTCGGCAAGGAGCGAGAGCGGCCCCGACGTGCGTGCACGAACGCACGGACCGCCTCGTGTAAATTAAGAGCTCAGAGCTCGGCTATACCACCATTTATATCAGCTGTTTCTGTTTACTTTCCGTTTAAATGTATAGGCTGTCTTTGTTTACTACTCACGGACCTCCTCGCGTAAATCAAGAGCTAAGACCACGTTACATTTCTTTGTTTACTTTCTGTTCAAATGTATAGATAGATTAAAAGTTTTGAATGATCTCAACATTAGAGACGATTGCGTAAACCCTGGAGTTCTACTATTTTGCTCTGCAATGATAGAGAAGACTTTCTAGGGAGTGACAAATAGATTTTTTAGCTCCCTCTTTTTTCACTTATAAGTTTTCCCTCTTGGATATCTAAACACAGTTTGGAGTATCTTGCTTCTTGAAATTGAGAGATCTGTTTGTTGATATATGCCTGTAAACAACTGTGTTTACAAGCAGTTAAAGAATTCGTCTTAATAAAACAAAATCTGTATATGTAACGAGAAAGGCGCTGGCCTTTCTCGTTACATATACAGATTTTAATTGGCTCTGATAAAGTATGTGATAATATATACATTTTCATTGATTTTCCTGATTGGTCTATGACATTTTATTTTTCAGATTCAAAATTGAATAATATTTATGTTAATTTGAGATGACAAAATCGTTGCTTACAAATGCGAGTATTTAGAAAGGATACTCCCTTTGGGTAACTCACTTAGCACGTTGGTTCTTACGAGATCACGCTTGGGATTTTACCTTTGTTTGCAAGTTTTATTTTTTATTTTACTTTTTGAGGTTTAAAATTTGTTTTTGATAATGACAATTAAGGAAGAGCTTTACAGAATTGTTCAATTTCTGCATCTTGAAAATCTGAGTGGGGTTTAAAGGTGGTAGCTAGCTGTTGTGAAAGAAGATTAGCTTTTTCTTGTCCAATTTCGACCATGTACCTATGAGTTTTCAGTGGTCGTTTATATACTTTAGTAGTTTTCTTTGTTTGATAAACTATGTACTTATGCGTTTCGAAGTGTCATTTTTATTTGTTTGAGCGTCGACTTAATTGGCTAGCGAGTCGGCTATGGTTTATCCTATAATTTGAGTTTCTAAGTTGCCATTTGGCCTTCGCCATACCTTTTTCGCCACTACGGCTTCAATCTTCATAGATAGACTTATGGTGTCCTTGACTTTTTTGGATACTTTCGGAGTTGAAATCAAAGTAATAATTTAAATATATAAATAATTAGATAGTTTGTTGCTTATTCCTTTTTCTCTCGTTGCCGTTGATTTTAATAGGTTTTTGAAGAATTTTCCGACAGTTGTGCTATTATATAAGGTTGGCTTTGGTATCTTCTAACAATAGAGAAGTCTATCAGATGAAGTATTTTTTCAGAATCAATTGGCCAGTGTGTGGTTTCACCAGTTGAGTAGGTTGTGTGATTATCTTTTTGACAACAATGTTGAATAGTGCCCTAACCTCTGATGCGGCTAATGTAAACCCTCAGTTTGTTTTGTGCTTTGAGGGGAAATAAACAGTAAATGTTGCTAAGGAATTAAATAACTTGCTTACTTGTACTGTTGTTGTCTGTAGGAAATCCTCATATTTGGGGGTTTGCAGTTTATAGTGCTTATTCTAACTAGGATTGCTGTTTCATAAAGGTTAGTTTCATCTGAATGGGCCTTTTCATGGAGCGTATATATATTGCTGGATTATTATGTATGATTTGGATGTGAAGTGCGTCTTTGAAACTAAAAGCACATCATTGTTGTTCAAATAGAGAAAATTCTGTAATTTTTTTACTTGAAGGCTTTTGGCGTTCAATACAGTAAGTCTAAAAAATACAGTCATTATAGTATTATTGTATTTGTAACTGTTAATAATATGTTTAAGTTCATGTTATGTTGTTGCATCGATTGAGTAAACATATTAAATTTCCTGGGGACTTGAGAAGGTATTATATTTTGATTATTGGCTCCTAGTGCATTATTGGTTATTGATGTTTGCACTGTTACTTTTGGTGTTGCATTGTAACCAAAGTGGAAGTTTGTAAAGACAGAAGCAGTTTTTTTTTGCTGCTGCTAAAGTCCTATTTTATGTTTGTTCTATAATTATTAGTATACTCGACAGCTCTTATAATTTGCTGACATGTTTCTGTTTTCTTTTAAACACATACATATCTGCACATTTCACATCGTCAAATATACGACTGGTTGGATGTGGTTATACTGTACATATTTGGTGCATTTTACTATGCCGCCATTTTTATGGGGTGATTTATATTTTGGAGATGCTTACTATTATAGATGACTTCATTGTCTTTATCTTGTTCAAGAACTACGAAGAAAAGTAGTAAAGGTTTTTTTAATTGTCTACATTTAATATTAACTATACTTTTGACAAATCTTTTTCTTGCAGTTCTTCTTTGATATTCTCTATGCATAGTCCACATATTTTTTATAAGCGCGAAAAACTATTTCAGTCTTACTGCTGCTTTATTTGTCTTGCATGTTGACTACGTTATCAACTAAAGTTTTAGTGTATACTTTTTTTTTCACAATGTTGTTTAATGCTTTAATCATCTGTTCATATTACATCGCTTCATGAACAAATAGTGGTGCTGTTTTTACAGTTTTTATAGCTATTTTTGGTTCTGAGGGATTATCGGCACTTCTCACTTAGATATTTCCTTGCAAATAATTAAAAACTGGCACACGTATTATCCTGTGTGTTTCTTTGTTTGGTTCATAGTTATTATTTATTCATTTTATCTTGTTTTCCTTTTTTTTTGTCAACCATTTCTATTTTCTTGTGCATTATCGATATCGTCAATCGATCAAGGCGTATCGTTTGGGCCTGCAGGAAGTTCAATGTGTGTTTGCATTATTTGATAAACAATTAATACAAGTGGTTGTTTTAATTTATTTAATGTATTATAAGTTTAGTTGTGAATACATATTATTTATTAAGTTTGACTATATTGTTGCGTACATTTGGAATTTTTTGAAATTGTTGACCACTGTTGCATATTAGAAGCTGTTTAAGACTAGTAGCACGTCTATTTGCAGCTTTTGTTCTTCTCTTTTGTTGTGTTTATATAAATTACCCCTAACATATAATTTATTATTAAACTTTATCGTTGCGTTCAAAAGGTCACTGATATTACTCGCCTACACTTGCACCACACCAAATTACAGTAATTTTAAAATAAATATTTACTTTGGTCGTTGCCTAATAATATGGTGTAGTAGTTGATAGTGTCATTTTGGTAAATGATAATCTAGTAGATTTTGTTTAGCGGTATGCACCTTGAAATCTGAGCAGAACGGACTGTCTTACTGTTGTTATTCCATCTGCAATGCGTTTTGCGAGTTAAACAGAGCATCGTTGAGATTAATCGATCTTGTATGTGGTAGGAATGTGTTGAGGAATTTTTGTAGAAAATTTAGAAATAAGCGAGGGGAGTAAGGACAATTTGGTCGACAGTATCAATAAATTCCACTTATATACTTACGTATATAACGCCTCTTTAGAATTTCAGAGATTTCACGTAAACTGTTACCAAAAACAAGAGATGGGCATTTATAAGGCTCAAAGCAAAGTTTAGCTTTGATGTTCTTTTAACGCTACCAAAAACGGATCATGATGCGAAACGAGTCGCGGTTGAGCTTGTAAATACAGACGCTAAAGTAGTAGTTCAAACAGCAGATGTTTTTATGCACTTAAAAAGTCGAGGAAAGTTGAACAAGCGTATTCTAACTGAAAAAGGTTAGCCGTGCTATTTTCGCAGAGCGGAGAAATTCATAATACAAAAGTGCAACAGGAGAAATACAAAAATTGTTAAAAGTTGCAAGTTAAAATATTACAGACAAAAAAACTACAATTGTAAGGTTGGTTTCGTTTCAGGTATAGACAATTTTGCTTTTTTAAGGTTATTAAATAAGTCCACGGATTGTTTACGTTAAAATTTCAATGATTTTACTTATAAAAACAAACCAAATTTCTGCTTAAACTTTAATCAACAATGTTTTTATGGCTTTATATAACATTTCTCAAATTAAATGGTAAATTGCAAATATTTCTGCGAAAAAGGCTCAAGTTTCGAACTGGAAACTCCAGGGTGCAAAAATCTACAATTTTTTGCAGGCTTCCCTACATGTGGCAAGTGGAAGATGTGATATCTAAATAGCATTTGTCTAGTAATATGTGGTCTGGAATGAGCATGGTGAGACAACTTCATGTCTATTGACAAGAGATGGTGGTTCTTCTTTCAGAGTCAGATTGTCACCGTATTTGTTGACAACAGACATCCTGGATAATTTTTTATTAAAACTTAATGTTTCAAAATAAATTGTATGTTAATTGATGATGTCTAATGTTTTATGTAATATTTGTTTTTAACTAAAATCTATGCTAATGAGTAAGGTGATACCAACACATTAATGTGTTGCTGACGAGCCATATTACTTAGTTGCTACGGGATCCGCATGCCCACTTAACATATCATTCCAATGTTTCGTAAATGTTTATAAACAGTTTCAGACGTAGAATGGAGTTCCTTGACCAGTTCCTGATTTTTCTCCACAGCAGACCTTTATAGAATTCATTTGGTCATCCAAGTCTCACTTCCTCTTAAAGGCTAAAACTTCCACATTTGAATTTGGAATAATCGTTGACACTAGCGTTTATTTATTGTCTTTTCTCCGCACACCTCCGTGATTTTCTTCATCAACTCCTCCGCCGTATTTTTATTTTGCAATTTCCACAGTAACGCTTTTTACTAGCTTCCATTTCAAAGTTTTAAACACTACAATTGCACTGATCGCTAATGTGAAACAAATGTGCCTTAAATGCACTTTGCGGTATTCGGTGCAAAATGTTTACATTGTTTTGATTATTTATGATAATATGGCTAACTTACAGCATATCAGAGTTTCATTTATTCCATTTTTAGATTTTTCTTTGACTGTTGTATTCAATTATTGGTTTGGAGATTTATGATATGACAGAAAAAATCTGCTCAGCTCTTCTTTATTGCGGAATATTAGAAGATGTAGAAGGCTAATTTTGGAAAATAAATAGAGAAATAAGAGAATAGCGGTAGTGTTCGTATAAGTTAACAACTGTCGTACAATGTGCGATAGATGTGGCGTGAAAGTTCTTTTGACAATTGGCTAATTTTATATGACAAATGTAAATCTTTATAAATGTTACCCTTAGTCTGGTAACATCTGTATTAGTGATGCCAGTTAGGTATTTAGATCAAGAATTTTGAGACGGTTAAATCACTTGCTGGTTTAGGTAATCTCAAATTTAATTGAACAATTAGAGCTCTTTGATATTTTTTTAATAGTTTGAAACAAAATATTATACATACTATTTACTGCTTCATCTGCACAGTGGATTATTTCCGGATATTTCTGGAAAGACGGTTGAAGTTCTCAGGAGTTGAGGAGGTGTTATACCCTCAGTTGAAACCACTTCTGAAGTGGAGTGATGTTTCAAAATAGCTGTGTTGTCAGTTCATAAATTTTGAGCTACGAGTGCATAATTGCATGATTCCATCGACCAGCTAAATACAAGATGGAAGTATTCATTTTTTGAAATTCGATTATTTTTCGCGTAATCTAACAATAGAACTATTATAACGACTGCTAGGTAGACATTAAATAATTTTGACAAAACTATATTGCAGGAGTGATAAAAATATATCTATAGGGTTTTTCAATATGGTCTTTGTGTATTTGAACAAGTTTATTACATCTCGAAATTAGCATTTTAATGCTCTTCCAGAAATATTCTGGAGTTTTATGCAAAATGCTCTAGAACAGCTTTCTGCAACTCTTCATCGTCTTTAAATTTCTTACCTCGAAGGTCTTCTTTTATTTTTGAAGATAGATAGTAGTCACTAGGGGTTAGGTCTGGGTTGTAAATTAGGTAAGCTCCTCAAAGCCACCGTTCGTTGCAGTAACCTGGAAATTATGGCCTTATGAACAGGGGCGTTGCCGGGCAGAAGGCGGATAGCAAATCACTCATTTTCCTTGGTGACATCGCGCAGATTATACAGTAATCTGGCGTAATGTTCTCCGTTTACCACTATGCTTCTTTCCTTAAAATCAATTAGAACTGTGGGGACGATATATCGAATATTCCTAACATATAGCTTTTCTTTATAGACGCTTTTTTCCATTATTTGCAACAAAGGTTTATTATGGTCACGAGAGTGCTGAGGTCCTGGTCGGCAGTTGAATTGTGTCCGTGGCGTCGACGTACGCTAAGGGTTGGTTTTTGCGATTCGGTGGTGGCCCGAACAGTGTTCGCAGGACGCGCTGTAAACGTTCTTCAGTTGGTGACACCGTTGCCGTTTTCACGGGGGATGGAGATTCAGCTCTTTCAGGAGCCGTGCCCGGCGTCCCTCGGCGGGTCTGTTCTGGGGTGTTGGTGGCAGCGGTTCTTCGGCGGTAAGCTCGCCACTGGTTCCGATAGCACTTTTTCGGAGGTGTCGATGTTGGTGCTGGTCCTCCTGGAGGCCATATGCCACGGTCATGTAGTTGTCGGAGGTGGCTCACGATTCGGCAAGACCCTATGCCTAGCAGCAAACGCGGTTCGATGAGGGCCAAGGCTTTTAGACAGCGGCAGTGTAGCGGCAGCGAACTGTCTTGGACTGGCGTGAGGCGCGTTTTTATCCCCCAGGGATTGTGCGTGCGGGCTGGCTCGTCATCGAAAAGATCGCGTGATTGGGCAGGCTTGCACACCCGATTGCCGGCTTCTGGAAATGCTTCTCGACTCGGCATTACGCCAATTTGTTCGCTTCACGGAAACACTGCGTTCCGATATTAAGCTCATTCTTTTGCTTCGTAGGGGCACTTTGCGTCCCAACAGAACGATTCCTTTTATTTTGTCCGATCTGCACCCTTTCATTCAATCTATTTTTGCTAGGGAATCATAGTACAGGATTATTATGTTATCCCGTGTAACAATGCATTGAAAAACTTTTTCTTTGTTGTGACAAATGTTTAAAAATTGTTCACAACAGGTTACACCTTGGTGGTTTTGTATTTTTGATAAAATTCAGGGCATTAACTTTATTAATATGAAGATGCTCCTATGAGCATTCTCTATAGAATGCGTCGCACGATTGTATTGAAAGCCTCAAGGTTGTTGATAATTCTTTTACTTTTACACACATATCTTGCAGCACCTTACACTTTGACGTTTTCTTTTGAAAATACTTCAACTGACCAACCCGCAGTTAGTTCGTTTTAAATACGTTTTTGGCCTAAATGATTTCTGCACATTTCTTTACTGTGGAATATAAAGAAGAATATTCACCGTACATATCACCTAAATGTTGTTTAATATCATATGGATTAAGACTTACTTTAGCGGAAAATTTAATCACGCCTCATTACTAACTCAAGTGACTTGCTACGCGACTAAAATAAATCTGCTGCTGAAATTTTTACGAACATTCAATCAAAGATGACAATGTATAACACTGTCTAAATTTGGTTTTTGTTATTGTTGGACCACAGTCAGGCCGAAAACTTTTGGCTATGTATATCTTAACTGAGTAGTTTAATGAAACAGGTATATAATGTGCCTTATGTTTGATTTTTCCATGCGTTAACACTTTATAGCGTTTTCGCTTGCTTAAAATTCCCTTTGACTTTTATACAAGCTTTTTGGTCATTTTTAAAGAAATCTGGAAATAAAAAGGTTAGGTAGTAATATGAGTGGATGACACTGCCAATTTTCTTAGCAATGGAGCTCCAGTACGTAAAAAAGTACTCGCTAAGTATTTGGGAATTCTGTTTAGTCACTATTGAGGTAGTAGTAATCTTAATAGTCCTTGTTACAAAAGCTAATATGAGTCAACTTAAGACTTGTTCTTCAAAATTGAATTGGAATCATAAAAAATAATTTAAACAGCATGACTAAATCAACGAGAGTTTTACGATCTGCTAACACATTACAAGATTGTCCAGGTAAATTCGGATTTCTTCTATTTGTATAGCAGGAAAGCTGAAAGACTGTCTTTTGCGTAGAAGTACACGGAATCTGATTATTAGGGGGAAATAACTGCTGATAGCGCAACTTACAGCAAGCGATATGATCAAAAGAGAAGCGATGAATTCATCCATGAATTGAAAGAAAAGATCGATTAGGACTCTGGGCGGAGTATAACTGACCTGCCAGATTGATGGCCATTCTAATAATGCACCAGTACTTTTCGTCCTAAGAAAAACAAGATGGATAGGAAGTTAAAGAAAAGAACTTTATCCAGGACAAGAAGGTGAATCGACAAAATAACCGTTGGATTTGCCAAGATGCCTCTGAAGTCACGCTTACAAAGTTTCCCGTTTAAAGGTTACCGCCGACAGCTATAGAAACGTGCTGAAGACAGTTATCAAGCCCTGGATAGAGAAGGTGACTGCTTGGTTTCCAGAAACAAGGCAAGGAATATTCAGGACTTGTAGCCTCCACTGTACTCTTTTTGATAAATACGCAAGGGGCGTGATCGAGGTGAAGGTCAGTGAGAGGCATTATAATACCAACGACAATTTAAGGACCCCCATCGTAGTCTGCAACAGATTTTAGGTCTCGGCTCGAGAAGGTTGTGGTAGCTGATATGGGCATTACATTAAATTATATATTTTTCAATACAATTTTATTTAATTGTAATGAGTTTTACGTAAATAAATTTATTTTTTGATGACTCAGAACTTACATTAGTCTCAAAAGATCCATCAGAACTTGTAAAGCTTTTTCTTCCTTTTTTTTGTAATTAGAACTATGTCTTGTTTGTCTGGTTTCTATCTCACTAATCACGATATCCACCTTTGATTAATCTTTAGATTCTAGATATTTTTGCATTGATTTATTTTAACATCTTGTTTGAATGTTGATTCCACTATTTATTTTGTTTTTTTTATTCTCTAACTTGGTGCACATAAAGCAGTTATAATATATAAATGGTAGTACTAAAAAATATTAATTATCAGTCAGAGATCGCATTCCACCCTTGTAGCTCATCTTCAACTCCTGAAGATCTCCAAACCTTTGAAGTTTAGTTTTTTTTAAGTGACCTTAGCAGGCTTGAGATGTGTTTTATAGGAATCATTCTGTAGTGAACTTTTTCTATGTGTTTTTGGCCTCCTTTTTACTATCAATCGAAGCAACGAATTTTGTAGAGGATTTTGCATTGTATTTTAACAGATGATAGTTTAACAGGCAGCTGAAGTGCGCATTGTCATAACGTTTCCCACATTGTCGTTTGTCAAGATACTATACGTTTTACATAAAATTTGTTGAGATAGTCGTGCGTAAATAACATAATATGCAGTTTTAGAACTTTCATGTGCGATTTTGTAAATGTCTACGGTTATCAAAACAACAGACAGTCATTCACAAAGATTTAAAGATTTGTTGGTGATCTTTTATAGCTATCAAAAAGAGGATTATGACTAGAAAGTAAACATGGATCAGTTTATAAAAGCATAAATAAAAGAAGAGATGTGCACCTTATTTCTAAATAAATCCGAGGATATTAAACAAAAATTTTTGACTATAATAGGCTGGACTGCGAATAAATTTTTTTGTCGAAAGTCATAACACTAGAAGTCATAACAATGTTAAAAGTTTATTGTAAGGGACTAACGAAACTTTTGAAATTCTTGGTACGTCAACGCTTAGGCACATACCGCAATTTGGCTAGATAAAATGTTTTTTTTTAAGAAATTAAGGTCAATGGAGTGCTGAAGAAGGTGTTGTATAGTACTCCGGGCAGACAAGAAAAGAGATCAGGTATAGAATGAGGATCAAAAAGGATACAATAAGTAGAACAGAAGAACTAAGAGTATGGTATGGCTACCTAAGAAGATGGATTAAGAAAATAACGGATTGGAGCCCCATGGGGAGAAAGAAAAGAAGCAGATCGAGGAGATTGATGAGGCCATGAACCAAGAAGGATTGGAAGACGGAGATTGGCAAATTAAAAATATTTTTCATAGATAAGGCGTTAAACGAATGGTTATTCATATGAATTTCGTGAAGTTAACAATTCATATTTTCTAGAAAAGGAAGAGGGAGAAAAGTGATAAAAGGCTTTATCACTATAGTTTTTATAAAGGACATGTAATTATTATATATACAGATATAAATTTTTGCTGTTTAGATTGTAATTTTTTTTGAAAGAGTTAATCTAAAGTTTGATACTCTTCTGTGATCCAGCAAGAGAAATTATTACGATAAAAAAAGTTTTTTAACTCTCCAAGAAACTTTATTTATTTGTCTGGACCACGAGTTGACTAGAAAAATTAGAGTTTTGAAGGCAGGGACTTATATTTTGTAATATATTGAATGTGATGGTAAAAATTGGATTACTTTGACTTTGCTAAAGTGAAAATATCCTATTTTGAATGCTCGATTTTTTAATGGCAACCAAATGGTAGCAAATGTAAATTGAGTACTAATACCAAGGTGAACGATTTATGCATTGTTGTTCTATTGATTTCTTCAAATTTGGTAAAAAAGTCTGTGAAGATTTAGAATTGTTTAAGTTCTCTCTCTTGCTGACAAGCTCAGGGGATAGGTTTAAGTACATCTGCAGTTAGTTCTAATAGAAAGAAACATATTCTTTGGTCTACTTAAAATTTCCTCAACAGAAATTTGAGTTTTCAATTTTTTTCACTCTGTGATCTATTTGTAAGAGAATTGCTTAAATTGCAACGTGTTCTTAACAGTTTTTGAAGATGAAATTATAGTATACTAATTTAATTAAGGAAATAACAGGAATGTCCTACATTCTTATCAACTATTGTGGTGGTTTCAAATTGAATTTTACACTGTGTGACTATAAGCATCCGGATATTCATTGTAGAATCAGAGATTCCTGTGGCATCAATTAATAGGATATCGGCCCATCTTTAGCATCAATCACAGTCTGGAAAGTTTTCCATCAGATTTTGACATATCGTAGAAATTGCCTTTAATTCTTCCATGGGAGCTGTAGCGAGTTCAGTTATGATGATCAATTTAGCCTGGCGTCTGCTAATTGTTCCCAAAGTTTGTGAAGGCCAGCCCAATTTTTTAAACGTCCATATATTTAAACATTAGTAGAATAGTTTTTACTGTGTGAACAGAACAGTTATCCTGTTGGTATAGGAGAGTTGGAAACACAGAGTTGTCAAGAATATGTAGATAAGTTTCAGTAATTATATTTTGAGTACAGGAATTAAAGGACGGATAGTTACAAACCATAATGCCCCTGTCATCAAACTTGACTGTTGGCACTTGGATAAGTAGCGTTCTCCTGACATCCGCCAAATCCAGGTGCTTCCATCAAATTGCCAGATCATCATCATCATCATCAATCAACCCTTTGCGTCCATTGTTGGATATAGGTTTCCCCCACTTTTGTTAATTTCTCTGTACCTTGGGCTGCTTGAATTCTGTTACTGGCTATTCTTTTGATATAATCCCTCTATTGCTCTGTTGGCTCTCGGCCTTCACTCAAGCAGCCTCTTCGTTCATTTTTCGTCCGTCATCCGGGCCACATGTCCGGTCCAATTCCACTTGAGCTTTGCTATCTATGTGATTATATCAGTTATGGCTGTGCTTTGGTGCAAACCTTCGTTTCTAATATATGATCTCTTAAGGACACGCCGAGTATCGATCTTTTCATTTTTCTTTGCGTTATTCTAAGCTTTTTAGCCGTTGCGTTGGTTAAAGTTAAAGTTTCGGTTTATGAAACAACTTGGGGGACATTGTGTTCCATTGTCTGACTCTCCTTCAAACTGGTAATCGTTTGGTGCTATCGTGTAGTTTTATCTCCATTTTCGTACATTTTGTATATTAAACTTGCGCTTTCATAACCGCCTCAATCTCACTTGTGTTGAACGCCTTTTGGAAGACCAAAAATTGTGGCCTGTTGTACTCAACGGATTTTTCAGTTATTGTTTTGACGCTTTGTAAATTATCGTTGGTCTCAATGCAGCGCGAAAATCGCCTACTTCAGTGTTTGGTAAAAGTCTAATTTTTTTTCAAGTCTCTTAGTTATGATCCTTGTAAATAGTTTGTACAGATGGCTTAAAAGATTTATAGGTCTGTAGTTCTTCAGTTCAGCTATACCACCCTTCTTGTGAAGCAGTATCACAATAGCATAGATTGTTCAAATCTCTTATTTTTTTTATCTTCTTTAGGTGTCTCACTGTTTTTTTTTGCTTTCTTTAATGCTAAGTCTATTTCTTCTAAGGTAAGTCTGGTAGTGATTCTGATCCTTGATTTATTATGCCCTTCTTGTTGTTAAAGTGTCTGGCTCTAAATCTGGAGCCGACTCTGTTTATACAGAGTTGATAAAAATCTTCTACTATCTATATTTCTTTTTTGTTTGTGGTGACAGTTTCTTCTTCTGTTCTTAACTTTAATTATTTATTTCTTTCTATTTTCGATTTTTCTGCATAGCACTATAATTTTATTATCTTCTACGGTCTGTTTGATTTCCTTTGTGTTGTATTTTGCTAGATCATGTTTTAAGATAGAACTTGTTTCCATTGTCCCACACTTTAATGATGGTAAGCTTCATCGTATCTATTTTGGGCTTGTGAACGGCCGCACGATCATGAAAACCCATATTTTCTAGTTCCTGATACACAACTATGATGCTAGTGACAACGTTAAAAGCACTTTATGTATGCTACGCTTTATGACGTTTTAGTATGTATAACAGCCAAAGCCACTTTTCTAGATGTTCAGATGCTTTAGCCTTATAGTGTTTTGATTATTTTGAAGGTTCAAATTGTACCTTTGTTCTTCTTGGTTGGGGGCAATGTACTGACATGAAGTGTGACCTTATATAAATTAAAAGAAATTTACCTAATATAACTTTAAAGTCATTAAAGTGCATAAAATGTTGGTACCATCTAATAAGCGATCTATCGTCATTCGTGAAATCTTGTCAAAATTCATACTAAGGCTGCTAAAATTTTTCCCGTTAGTGCTGTATAAAATTTTAAACTGTCACACAAAAAATTGTATTTCAAGGTCTAGCAGTATAATAACTATGTTTTTTGAAATGAGTAATATCCATATCAATATTATACATACAAACAGCGTATAGTAGTGCTATCTGTCATCTCGTCACTTAATAGTCAAACCTCGTATGTCGCTATCTAACAAACGCTGCTAAAGTCTATAGCCTTTAAGCCATCAGATGGATGTTGGAGCGGGCTTATTCGTATAAACCTTTAAGCGACCCGCACACGCATATCCATAGAGTAAAAATAAATGTTGGCACGGTGCCGCTGCAGCATTAAATTTGTAGGGAGCTTGGCAGCGCCACGTGTTCGTTTGGTTTTCAGCAAAGATGTTTGACCTAAAGTCCCAAATAAAACGCACTTTTATTTCTCAAGCGAATCTATTTAGGCGGGAAGATCTAATTAAAACAGAATTGGGCCATCAGAAACTGCAGGTATTTGTTATAGTGACACTTTTGTGAATTCTGGAAAATTTGCGTACCGCGCGCTAGTTTTACTGCAGCCGCAGGAAAAATTCGTACCTAGCTGATGCCTGATTGATTACCGTGGAAAAGCCGACGAATGCGTTTGCCTTATTCATGCCACGTCTAACCTTACATAATTAATGAGGGGGAATCGCCGACCTTCGTACGTTTATGACCTACAGCGGTAGCAAGTGCTTTGTTGCCTTCTCTCAAGTCATTATGCGAAGAATGTATCTGTAGATACTAATTATGGCGTGTTATTAAATTTATACGGTAATTTGCGGCTTTTAAAATAAACTAGGCAACACCCACTACATTGGAAGGAGGTATCGGGGTTTTAATTTTCGACGAGAGCAAAAAAAATACATAAAAAGATGATTTTTTATATCTTTATATATACACAAATATAAGCATTAAATATATTACGTGTTCTACGAGAGTGGATCAAATGTAAATAGGAATGAAGTGATCGAAGAGGAATATCCCCCTTTGGGGTATCTTGCACTATTCCTTCTTTAGTTGGTAGAATGATGTCAAAGCAAGAAATATTCTCGTTAGTTGCGCAGTAGATTATTATTAAGTTTCTCAAGAAGTTTTAAGAAAAGGCATAGTTGGGGGCAACGCTTTTAAGAATACCCAATTGTACTCGCAGTATAAGTAATTTCTGGGGGGGGGGGGGTGGGGGGGGGGGTTGATAAGCAATTGAAAATGAAAGGGATCAGCGTGACTGAAGAGAGTAGTTGCATTGTTCACCAACTTATTGGTGATAACTTGACCAAAAGTTATGATTTGTTCTGGACTACATTGAAACACTTTCTACAGTACGGATTTATCATTTTACAATAGTGGGATCAAAGAACTACCTATACGTTGAAAAAATATATTTTTTAGCCAGAT
Organism: Sinelater perroti; assembly: GCA_036346155.1. Classification (NCBI taxonomy): domain Eukaryota; kingdom Metazoa; phylum Arthropoda; class Insecta; order Coleoptera; family Elateridae; genus Sinelater; species Sinelater perroti. The sequence continues at coordinate 4,874,414 of JARFIY010000215.1, forward strand.
AATGACTTGTACCTGATAATATATGCAAAGTGGACATGTATCCACCGCGCCATTGTGATAAGAGTGCGTGAACCTTCGACAGCTTTTTCAAAATGTGTGATAAAAGTGTAACAAAAGTTTTACGCTATCCCTTAATTATTTGCATATATATATCTTTACATAAATTTATCGTATTAAAATTTAATGTTTCCTGTCATACCAGCATGTACTATAATCAGCATCCACGATTCAAATGCAGTCATCAAATATGAGTAATACAAATGAACAAATATTGTCTCACAAAAGTAATAAAACCGAACTTTTCCTCTAGTTTACAAATAAATCACGGACAGGTGCACTTTTCATATAAGTCACAAACTATTTACTTACTTACTTACTTAATCCAAAACCTTTCTACCTTTCGGTGTAAGGCTATTGAGCTGAGTTGTGCTTTATGGATTCGGGCTTGTCTTACACAGTTCTCTCCACTTTTTTCTATCCTTTGCTGTTGTGCGAATTTCTTCCCACTTTATGTTTCTTGATTCTGCTGCCTCTTTTAGTTCCTCCTTCCATGTTTTTCTCGGTCTTCCTATCCTATTTTTCCCTTTTGGTCTTGCTTCAAACACTTTTTTCACTGTTCTGTTTTTGTCCATTCTTATTATATGCCCCAACCACCCTAACTGTCTCTCTTGCACTAATACCGCTACCGCTTTATTTAGTGTGTTTGGGCAGTCCTTTATATTTCTTTATGGATGATCTTATATTCAAAATCATCTCTGATTATTCTCTTATTATTGTTTGTTTTTTCGTATAGTGTAGGCTTGCCAGCAACTCCCTATTCCATTCTATCTTACCAATCTTTACGTTAACATCTCCTAGCAGTACTCTGCATATTTTTTACATTTACTTTGTACGTCATCGGATAACTGATTTTTAACGTCTCCATCTGTTCCTCTTGATATGCATGGGTGTTAATAAAATTAATGTTGTGATTGGAAGTTTATTATAATCTTCTTTAGTCTTTTGCTTATTAGAAACGTAAAACGTAAAGCTTGCTTTAACGCAATTTTACGTAATTACAACGTGCATTGGTGCGTATTAAATGTGCAATTTTTGCTCGTCACGCGCTAATGAGCACCAACATGTAATTATGAAAATGTTGCAATGAAATAATACGCATAAACAAGGTCACTTTTTGACCTGTTCCCGACCTCGTAAGTCAAAATGCGTGGTGCCGTCGTGTTCAGCGTGTCCTAATTAGTAACGATCAGCGTTCATCCTACAATCCCGAGAAGTCACATGCCCGGGTATAGGAAACCGCCTATTGGCCTTTTATTTCGTAATATGAGTCTTGTTTCGTTAGACAGCCGGGCTCTATAATTATGAACTGTTATAGTTTTTTACAAGTCGAGGTTGCTGACCTCACGCTCAATCCTCTAAAACACCAAATAATTCCTCAAATACTAGTTGGAGTAAATATTAATTTACAACACATGCAGATGTTGCTTTACAGAAAATTACAAAAGGCCAATGTTTTACTATACAAATTTTTAAAGTTAGCTTTTGAATATGTTACAATTGTTTGGTGTTTTTAGTTAAGTAACGAAAGGTTATTATATGGGGCTACTCACCTTACAAATCGCGTAATTTAACTGCAAATGTAATAATGGTAATAATCGTAGAATTATTGGGTTTATTATTATTACGTCTCTTTAATGAGTTATTTTACCAATTTATACAGATTGCATAAAAATAGAATGACAAGAGCAAGCCTGTTTATTTACTTTATTGTTTCGACTGACAACCCTCTGAGATTTTTTGGAATTATAGTAATAAGCTAAATTGGAAGCTTGGAAGCACTTTGCTGCAAAGTTAGTTTTATATTGCAAGAACATAAAGTAGAAGTTCAAAGTTAACCAAGTCTGTTAACATAAAAACACAACGGGCAAAATACAAAAACTATTAAACTTTCGAGTTAGACTGCTGCAGACAAAATAAATTGCAAAATGTTTCGATGTAAAATAACAAACGTCGATGTAAGTTCTATTCTGTTTTACAGACATCTGGTGTTTTGGGGATCTTTACAATTAAATGAGTTCAGGGATTACTTGTGCTGGAGTTATAAGAAAAAGTAACTTGTATTTTCCTTTAACATTTGAATGCAGTTCAAACATTAATCAGATCTTTCAAATACCGTTAAGTATTTAAAGGTACATAATTTTCAAATAAGTGTAACTTAATTAATTTTTATTATAAAAAACTTTTATTAGTACAAAAATTTGATAGGTACATATTCACTATTTAATTACTGAAGATTATGTCAGAAAGATGACTTTCTGTTTGCAGGCCACACATCTGAAGCCTCTCTTCAAAGTTTTAAATCGCACTTACCAACAGTTCCTTTGGTACAGTTGCAATTTTTCTGCAAGTAGCAACTTCAAACTGGTGTATTGAACGGCGATTTCATTTGAGGTAACGTTAAAGAAAGAAATCAGAGATATACGATTTTGGTGAGCGTGGGGACCAAGAAACATTACATGTTGGGGAAACCTATATGGAACAATAGACATTGAGGTCCTTTCCACGTGGGTTGTGGCTCTATGTTGAAAACATATTTTCCTTATATTAACCTATAAATGTTAAAGTCAATATAATGCTCTAAAATAATTGTCACTGTAGCTCTTTCTACTTTAACAAAGTAAGGTCTAGCGATTCCTACTTTCAAACGCCTCACAAAACTATAACTTTAACACAAAAAAATTGACAGTTTTGTTTGATATAACCATCCAAATGGAAATGTTACATCTTCAAGACAATAGTTTGACGAATAGGAAATACTACTGTGGATTTTATATAAGAGGTCGGAGAAATATTTCCTTGATAAGGAGAAAACTGCTGAGCATACTCTTTCGTCTGCGGAATCCTTCTCGATGTCGGCAACTATCAATCTGTTCAAAAGTTAAATATCTCCCACGAAAGCCAAATTTGTGTTGTGGGATTATTCCATTTTCTTCAGAATGGGTTTTAATCGTTTTAACATTATTATCTCCATTGGTTTGGAAATTAGTACCACAAAGGAGCGCGAGCTTCCACTGAATAGGGAAATACTACGTTCAAACGATAGAGTTGAAGATATGTATTAGAGCAGTGATCTCTTTCCTGAGAATATGTTGAGGTAATTTAGCTACAATTAAATCGTAGCCAAGGAATTTGTTGCTGTTGAGGTATTTAATTTTAGTTTTTACTTCTTTGAGAGAACAAGACTTTATATTTATAGGTAAGCACAGTTGTAGTAAAAATCTAAAAATTAAGTATATCTCTTATCATTATTTAGTATTTCTTCCGAGTTGTGTGGCTAAAAAATAGAAATGTGCATTGAATCGTTCTGTTTTTCTTCGTTGCCGTGAGCGCAGGTTACATCAGTTTTGCTGATAGGGGGAATGGGAGTTTTAGGGCGTTTTAGTGTCTTGGTTATTCATTGATGTTTGCATTTTCCAGCCATTTATTAGCCTGGTTAGTTTTTTACTTCCGGTGTTTATTTGTGTTTATTACTGGAATGTCTGGTAAGCTACCAGAGTCTTCACGCTTTTCTTTTCAGCTATTTTGACTCTAATAGTCAACGGATAATTATTATTGCAATTTCTGTGATTCTGGAAATGTTGAATTCCATAATGCATGTTGAATGGTGGTGGTTAGGTTTTATACTGTTTTTTCTATTTTGTTTGGTGTATTTAATGGAATTTTCGGTGATAAATTTTTAATCAAATATTTTTGCAGTTGTCTCGGTTAGTATAGTTGTTATAGAGACAGAGTCTTATTTAGGTCTTTATTACAATCGTGCTTATGATGCAAATTATTGCTGTATGGTCAGAGGCTAGATCATATCATCAATGTAGTTAGAAGAGACTTATTTAGTGACAAAGAAGTTTAAGGCATCTGGAATTTGTTCAGGTCACTTGGCCAGCATGTTGGGCCTGCCAGTAGAGATTTTTTATAATGGTCTTGTCTGCAGCTCCTCCTCTTGGATTAATTAGCCCAGATCTCCAAAGGGGATGTTTAGCCTTATAATCCCCTTCTGCTATACATTTATATCCTAGTTTTGCAAAGAATTATTTAAAGTGTTCCTGTTTAATTGAGTGACTGGGAGGGCAGTATCTTCTTCTTCTTCTTTAACCCTCATTGCGCCCAGTATTGGGCATAGGTCTCCCTCAAATTCTTCCATGTAGCGCGATTCTGTGCGACTCTCATCCATGGCAGTCCTGCTACTCTCTTAATGTCGTCTTGCCATCTCATTATTGGCCTGCCACGCTGTCTCTTGCCTGTCCATGGTCTCCATTGGAGGATTTTAACGTTCCACCTACTGTCTTTGATTCGAGCTGTATGTCCTGCATATTCCCATTTCAATTTCGTCACTCTTTTCACTACATCCGCGACCCCAGTTCTATCTCTTATTCATTTATTTCTTTTTTTGTCTCGTATTGTAATTCCAATCATTGTTCTCTCCATTGCTCGCTGAGTGACTTCCAGTTTTGTTTTTACTTGTTTCGTTAATGTCCATGTTTGAGCGCCGTATGCCATTATGGGAAGTATACATTGGTCATATACCTTAGTTCGCAAGCGTTGGGGTATTTTGTTGTTTTTTAAAATATAAGCTAGCTTTCCAAAAGCTGCCCACGCCAGACGTCTTCCTTAATGTTACAGTTTGTCCTAGATATATATACTCGTTGACATTTTCTAGGATAGTTCCATTTATGTTTATTTGTGGGTTCTCAAGACACATTGTCTTCGAGGGCAGTATACTGCAGATAAAATTAGATTTCCGTTTAACCCTTTGATTTTAACGTTTGTTGCTTATAAACGAGCGGCCTCAAATTTTTCTATCTCATAATGTGAGATTTTGTTAATAACAATAACGGATGACCCCGCATGGGTGGTGTTATTGGGATGACAAGTGAAGTAAGTTTTGTAATTATGGAATGTTGAAGTAACTAGAGTTGTTTCCAATACTAGGAGGAGATCGATTTTGTGCATTTGAAGGAATACTACTATTTCTAACCGACGTTATAATAACCCGTTTGCGTTCCATAGTGAAATTCTTAGTGCTTCCATTATTGGGAAATTTTATTTAACGTGCTAGTAAGGAAATTAAGCATCATTCTGTATTGATTTATTAACTGGTTGAACATGGCTTCGAATCTGGCGAAAAACTACAAAAGTGAGGTGTCAGTGTAGTTTTGTTCTTGAGAATGGTTATTATGAGTGATGTTTACGTTGGGAATATTATTATGGGTAACGTGGTTCATTAAGGGAGTATTTGATAACTGATTCCTTACTGGATTGGATGGATTTCTTCTGCGAGTTTGTAGCTGCTGGTAAATTTGGCAACCTTTATAATTTGCTCGATGTCGTTTTGGTCTTTTTGTATGTAGTGGTATTGGGTTCACCATTGCATTTGACACATTGATATGACTTTCGGCAATAAGTTTTGCTATGTTTATATGTTTGACATTGGGTACATTGGATTATAGCAGTTTTTCCTTTTTGATTTAAGTACATTTGCATATTGAGTGGAAATTTTAGGTTACACACTTCCTTGTTGTTTGACGCGGCTTGTAAGTCAACAAGAGATAAGGACAAAGGATTTTTGCATACGCTGTGCCGTATTTTGATCAGATTAGAACTTATGGTTGGATGTAAGCTTCTGATTACTACCCGGTATGCCCTTTCGTCTTTAATTTGATAAGTATGATAAATTATTTTTGCGTCATCAAGGTGTTTAATAAGTTTCTTGTGCGAGTCCACAGTATTGGGATTGATCTTGACGATATTCCCATCCAGGGTTTTAGAGTTAAATTGTTCAATTTCTACTACTTGATTTAAGCTTTCAATCATTTTGTTATAGTCGATTACATTATGTAGATGAATCGGTGGATTTTTAGTCAACTTAAATTATTTATTTGGTAATGCCAATCTTTATTGGTCAGTACGTTGTATCGATTGTTAGTTAGGGGACTTGTCCTTTCGTTAATGTTTTCAACTGAACGACGAATTCTTTTCTTGCCATTGGTTGGGCCTGGGTTTGTTTCCTACATCGTGACCGTCCATATATGTTATACCGAATGATTATAAGATAAAATTTGTGTAGCCGGTTGTGCATTATTTATTTGCGGGTACATATGCATTTGGTTGACTTGGGAACATGAATCGAAAATGCCCTAATAACATTTGTTGTTGGGCGTACTTGTTTTGTTAAATAATCAGTTAACAAGACTACCCCTACACTTTCCTATGTTCAGCGCGACTAGTGCGTCCTTACGTCTCCAAAGTAGAATGGCAACTGCTCTATATTTAACCACATATTCTTGTAATAGAATTCCCTTGAGTGACACAACCTGCTTTTCAGTTTCCAATTTATCAGCAAGAGTTCATAGTCAGTAGTACTGACGCGCAACTGAGATCATACGCTACCAGCATAGTGTTGTTCGACTTTTCAAATCTTCACAATATTTCTTTTAAGATCTTTTGAAGTAAGTCGCCTGTATTGAGATTTCTTTGAAATTGGTTGGGTTGGAGAAATGGTCTTGGTACAAGCCAAAAAAGTCAGCTCTTAATGCTTCTTAAAGCTGCTTCAAATATCATTGACGTTACAGCCACGATGGAAAAAGGCTTGAAGTTTTCAATGTTGTCATGACTGCCTTTTTATGAATAGGTATAAATTTATTTCGCTTTAATAAATTAGGAAGATAACTGGTTACAAATTTGCAGAGCATAATGTGAGCCAGAGGTTTGTTTAATCAAATTAGTGCTCAAATCGTAACAATTTTTGGGACATGAATTGTTAATATTACAAATCATATTAGATGCTTTATTCTTATCAACTGGACTTAGAAATATATTATTACATATATTTTTCTCAAACGTCAAAATTCTTTGATTTACAACTTTATTAGTCATTATAAAAATTGTCAATACAAGCATTTTTGTGATAACTAGTCTGCAGCAGTCCAAAAGCCGGCTAGCACATCTGAACTCTGCGACTTGTTTATTGTATTCATTGACAGTGTTCAGGTTAAAATCACTCAAGATGCTTATTACTTATATCACGTTAAATGAGAGATGGTAGGTAATACATGGTTGCCTTGAGCTTCCAATTCGCCGGCAAGATTATCTCATAATTATCAAATAGATTAGTGTCATACGAAAATTAGGAAAAAGGTTAAAACACTTTTTATAGGGTGTCGCTATTTATATATAATATGTGTAAGTATTTATTAATAATTCTCTCGTTTTACGCGAAAGTAAAACTAATATGAAGTACAATTTGGTTGCGTTTCAGCGGAGTGCACTTTAATGGAATTTTTTTCTCTATATTTCACTGTATTCTAGTGCTTATAGTTACTTTTACTTTTTTACTTTAGTTTCTTGGCCATTATTAAAAAAATTTATGACAACTGCTTTTACATTTGTTAAGCTTTCTAGAAAAGGTAGTCATTTTTTTAGAGAGAGAACTCCTGATCGGTATTCCTTTCTCGGTTGTTCTGATCATCAATTAAGTACTAATATTTATTTTATTTTACTATTAGCAATGTTGATCATACACACTTTGTTTAAGTTGCTGCAGATAATAGATACTTTTAAGCGAAGAAATAAAGTGGCTAATGTTGTTGCAAACTTTCTTGGCGGCGACATACTCCATATAATTATAATGGATGAAAAGAAAGTGCTTGGTAAAGTGTGGAAGTTTCGTTCCGCCTTTATGTAGACTTCAGAAATGTCAAAAAAGCTTGGAGCATTTGTTGAAGTGTTATGGAAAGAGAATATCCAGGAATTTTAAGCTACTATCGCAAATTGGAATTAATCTATAACTATAATTGATACTGCACTTACCTGGAACAACTTAAGTTACAACAGCTCAGTTTATTTTCAAACAAGCAATTATTAAGATGGAAATTATTCGTGCACAGCCCACAAAAACGGGTAGGTCTAAGAAATTTTATGCACCTATTTTGAAGGTAACAATTGCAAGTTCATCGGTATCGAAAATGAGTTTGCAATAATTGCAGTTTTTTTGCTGCGAATTTGCTTTCACGTAGACATGTCGCAGAAGATGGAAGAAACAATACGTAACGATGCCACTTTGAAGTCACTTCGATTCTGTTTCCTAATTTGAATGTTTTATTAAGGAGACTGATGATAAATAAACTAACCTACAGGATGTTATACTAGCCATAGGTCAAATTTAGTTTAGTTTAATTTGGATTAAATCAAACAATGGCAGTCTTTGCTAAACTCTGTGTAAGAAAGCTTTGTAGCATGTCTTATTTGCGATGTAGTTCTGAGTTAACTCTGGAGCATGGAATTGACCTATACCAATACAGAAAGATCAGGTAAGACGTTATAGAAACAAGTTAGAAGTAAAAAGTAATGCAAACAGAGAAGGCTAAGTCATTGAAATGCTTTGTCGCCATATGCTTGACGAGCCGCATTCCACGTTTCATTAGTTATGCTTAGATTAACTCATAACTTAATGTTAACTTAACTAAATAGTGAGTTGCCAAGCACAACTCCGCTATCTAGTGAGTTTATATTGAAACACCTCAAAGTTTTTGCCTATTCAGAACACATGTGGACTGGATAACCCTCATTTCTTGTGTTTAATGTATTTAATTTGTGGTAATTAATTAAGGAATTAGTCCTAAAGCTTTTCTGACAAAAATTGTAGATTGCATGTTATCAGTATATAAGTTAAATTAACCTATGTTAACGCCATGGTGGGATACTGTAGAACAATGCTTTTATTTTGACAGTACGGTAGGGTTTTATTTCCAGTACCGCTGGCGCTTTTGCCAAGTACCAGCAAAATTTGCTTAAAATACAAGCCCCAATGATTATTTCATAATATGATGGATTGAAAGATTTTGTATTAGAGGTACAAAAAGGGATGGTACTAAGTGGTGTTATTAAGTGAGAGTAGTCAGTGACCAAGCAACGTACATTTGAATGGCATAATATTTTAAAGAGGCCGTGGTGGTTCTAAATGCTCGAAAGCATAATCTGTAGTGAGTTTGCACATAATACACATCTTATCTGCAAGGTTAGCAAAAACTATTATTCACAATTATTTGCATTTTTGGAAAAGTAGTGCACGTTGTGGCCTAATCTCACTGAGTTGAAAGAGCGTTTTGACAAGGGTGGTGAAGATTTTCTGGATTGTATCATTATGCGTAACCAAACATATGTGCATTATTTTACTATGAAATTGAAACGAGCATTTTTTGTAATCGAAACACGTAGACTCATTACCAGCTGAAAATTTCCGATAGTTGCGTTTGCAAAAGTAATGAAAAGTGTTTTTAGTAGTCTTCGTATTATTTATTTGCATTTTTTACTATGTAGTTATATATTTTGTGTTTATTTATTCCTTTCGGTTGACAACATGGCGAATTACACTACTACAGTTTATGTAGAGTCTATAGAGTGCGTTACTTTAAGCTACGGGCCAAGTACGAACTGAACAGCAGGGAAACTGTCTATTGTCTACCAGGAGGGTTAATTAGCAATAACTTTAACTATCTGTATAGTACCAAGTGGAGCGTTATAATTGCATATATAGTTATAATAACTCTAAAGGTTACAGGCATAAAGCTGAGTATGCGGTGTAAGTCACATCATCACATAGATAGATAAACCCGGTAACCACCTACTTACGATGATCCCAGCAAAAACAGGATGGCAATTCCATAGTATCACATTCAGCAGTTGCGGAAAAACTGGCTAGTTAAATGATTATTTTTCTTTTTTCACTGTTGCTTCTGCCCTTTCAGGTGTCGGGTTGTGGGTACCGTCATTATTTTATCCATTTCTTCTATGCGTTCCTGTTCTCTGATAGAATATTCATCTCTGTTAATAATTTTTCTGTAATCTTGCAATGTCCTCTATATGGTCCAACCCTCTTGTTCTTGGTCTACTTCTTCTGTCTCTTGTCGGTTTTTCCATTTCCATTATTCTTTTTAGTAATCTTTCACTGCCCATTCTTGTGGTATTTTATCCATCATGATCACAAATAGCAGTGAGCTTAAACTGCCCCCCTGCTGTTCATCTCGACTTCCTCTGATATTTGTTCTGCTATTTGTACTTTACTCATCATTTTATTAATCGTGCTTTTTATTATTCCTATAAGCTGGTCTGGTACTTTCAGTTCGGCTAGGGTGTTCTATAGTGCTTGTCTGTTTGTTGTGTCGAATGCCGCTTTTAGGTCGGTGAATGTTATATATAGATCTTTTTCTTCTTCTATTCTCGTATGCGTTAGGATTTTTAGTATGAAGATGTTTTTGTTCGTTTGTCTTCCTCGTCTGAATGTCGTATGCTCTTCCTCTAAGTTGTGTTCTACGTAACCTCTAGTCTTTTCCCTAGCAATCTTGTGTGTAGTTTGAAAAAGGCAAATAGCTCTATAATTCTCACATTTTGATGTTTCACCTTTTTTGTGTATTCGGATGATTAAATTAGTTTATCAGTCTTTAGGAATTATATAATATAAAAATTTCTTTTTTAATTTCTTATCCATTTAATCATTTCCGGGGCTATCTCATCTTTTCCGCTTACGTTACCTGCTGTGGAAAAACTTGCTGGTTAAATTATAAAATATACAACAATGTTTTTCGGCACTACGTACAAATTATAGCAATTCGTCCGTAAGGTATTACTATATTCCTTTTACAGTCTGAACCCTATTTAAAGAGATTTTTATTTACTTGAGCCCGAAAACGATATCTAGGACTACCAAGTCGTTCTATACAGAAACTTCTCAAACATTGCTTAAAGGCCGGGATGAGTGCATAAATATAACAGAAGATTATATCCAAAAACAATGGCAGTGTCACTCTTTAAATTTAATTATTTTATTTCCTACACACGTCTTATTTTCTTGGCCTAGCTTCGTATAAAAGTAATTAAATGATAAATTATTAACCGTAATGTTCTATGTACATAACATAAAACATAGAGTTAATGTGAGGTCATATTTATTTGACTTTTTCTTATAAATGGTTAGTATTGGAAATATAGAAATGTTCTTTTATTTCTTCCATTCAAACGACAGCCGACGGGTACTGGTATAAGTTGCGAGAAAGCTTTCTGATTATTCTTTTACTGCTACTAAAGCTAACCATTAAGGCCTTTAAGTAGCATTTTGAAAAGCAATCGCCTGAAGGCAATATAAACAAACATTCCCTGCGACGCTCTGATTAAAAAGCTCATTTCTATGCCCCGCCGCATACATTAAGCTCCAATTTAAGTCGGTAACATCATCCGCGACAAGAGAAACCCATCGCGCGCCGTAGGCGCGATATTTTTTTATTAAGGCCTGACACGCAACTCGCGCATTACGCCGGCCGTTCCTTTATGCCTTTAAAGTAGTGAGCGTCCGAGGTGTAAGCATGGACTCCTTTCAGGTGGCCGCTGAAACGAGGGTAGCCCCAGAGATGTCGACCGTGCAAGTCACCAACGGGCAGCAGCGGCACCCCGAGGACTTCACCAAGCACGTTTTCGGAGGATCGCAACGTGAGTAGTTCAATAGCGCTATATTTAGAGCGGGATTGATTATGACGCACGCGTGTTGTTAGTCGCGTTGCCTGGCATTATTTGACGGTTCGTTAGGAGTGAGGGATTATTCCTGTCCGGTTGCATGAAAAATGTGCCTGGATCTTCCGGCGAAATTGCGATCTTTCCCATTCGCACAGCTGACTAGATGTGTGTTTACGACGATTTTAACTCAGTTCCGCCATATTTCTTAAATTTGTTGTATATTTCGAAGCTTATGCAATTATGTGCATACGTATATGCTATATGGGTAGCATAACGATCAGGGGCGTAGTGTTTTGGTCAAAGATCTGCCCTTACTCTATAAAAATACTTATATAGTATATTAACAGTTGCAATAAAAGGAGAATAAAACAAAATATCTAAAAAAATTATACAACAAACGGATTTTGAAAATTTCTTATTCGATGATCAAGACATAGTCTATATTGCTTAATAATAATTATTTATTTTCACAAAAAATAGTTGTGAAAAATGTCAGTTGTAATTTTGAACAATTGTTAGTAAATATCACAGTTTATCTTCTCAAAATATCGAGAGTCTTCTGTGGTTCAACTTCTTATTATTACGCAGTAGAATAGTTGAAGTGAAAAGGGGGGAAATAACTCTTATGAGTTATATACGAGGTTTCCAAGTTTTTTTTGAAATAGTACTTCCCCAAAAAAGGTGAAACTTCCTTTACTTCTTAACGCAGTCTCCGTCTAGACATAGATATTTTTTACAACGTCGTCTTCATAATATGTCTGATGAGCATACTTCTTTAGGGGTGCGTTTTGTCCACTAGAAAATTACTGATACACCAGCGGCTCCATTGGAAAATGAGCAGCCACGACGAGTGTCCTTTAGGGTCATGGCAATATTACGTGTCAACGTGTTCTGAGACATTGCCACCCGCGCAGCCTTGTGTTCGTCGATCAACATTCGTTGGACCCACAGATCCTACAACAATGCCAAGTTTAGAGGCGATGACACGCACACCTAATCGAAGGTCTCCATAACAACTTGCTCCACTCGCGCAATCATGGTTTTGGTCCGGTTAGTTCGTTGCTGAGGCTGGTTTGTTTATTGTCACATAACTCTAGACTTTTTAAACTTTCGCACTTACAAACAGATTTTTAACACCCATAACCCCTTCACCGCATGTCTCACTCAATTGGTGAATTTCGATGGGAGTTTCACCACGCAAGAGAACAACACGGATGATTACACGTTGTTCTTGAACACTAAACGTTGCCATTTGAAGCATACAAAACAACACTTACTGTAATGGCGGTAATATGACCCGTGTTCTATGGTGCTGCCATCCGTATTACAAATTTAGAAATATTTTTCGCGTTTTCTTAAATTAACCGCAACTTTTAGCTACTTTCACTATTGAGAAAAAAATTGGAAATCTTAGAAGTTGAACGTATTCGTTTTTTTGGTAAAAGAAGTGGGCGACTATCATGTTAGTTTTAGAAAAAGTTCAACGATGCTGAGGAACAAGACGACATTTAATGCAGGATGAGCAGTATAATGCGGTGGTCAAACTAAATTTCTAGTGGTTGGTATGCATAATTGAAATGGACCCTTTATGCGTAGATAGTAGATTTAGCTGTGGATAATTAAGCACTTGGATACACAGTAGCGACTCTAAAGCTTAGGAGATTATGCAGTTGCCTCAACGTGCATCGATTTGGGGCAAAATTAGCCCTAATACAAAATTGGTGGCTAATGCCACATAGAAAAAAAAGAGAGACAAATTAGTGTTTCTCTCCAACTCTGCATTTAGAATTATCTTACCTCTTGGGAAACAATTTTAAATTTAATATAAGCTTGCAAACGATATCAATGCAACCTTCTCATGATAGGGTTGTTGATCTATATAATTATAAAACGTAAAAATCAACATAAAAATTAGTTTGCTAATGAAAAGTTTTAGAAGGTTAGGCCATGGTATGTTGTTGGGGGATACGCTAAATTATGTACGCAAGCATCATTAATATTGATCTTTTAGCAAGCTAAAGCAATGTGGACACCCAAATAATTAGGGAGGAATAGAATTGAGGGGCGGAAGGGGGAAATAATTAACTACACTATCTAAATGTTTTGTCTTTGTAATTTAGGACAAATGGTTTGTAAGAAAAGAAATTTATTGTTTCCTGGCTATTGTAAAGAGAATATTTTCTGGAACATTCACATTAGACTCTTGATATAATTTTGATATAAAGGCTCATTGCCCAGAAAGCTGTTATTTGATAAAGTTCATAATTTTAGAATTAAAACTAAAAGTTAAGTGGATTGAGATTTGATGAATGTTGAGGTCAAAATAAAAACTGGATAGTGAAATACATATTAATGACAATTTTATATAGTGTGGTACTTAAATCTAACTTATAAGTACAATTATCTTGAAGTAATATGGTGTAAAAGGTGGTTATCAGTAAAAGATGTCGATATCACTCACAGAAAAATTACTAATCTTCTGTGCTTATAAAAAAAGTCTCTATAGATCTCGTGATTGTAGAGCCCGCAGATAAATGAATTTCGATGGGTTTGAATACTGACATACATGTTTTGAGCACATTAAGTACATATAGCGGAGTAGGACTTGAGTTTGTTTTGTATATCTCAATTTTTTGGGTACTTATCAGTAAAACCTCTTTAGTTAAGAAGAATAAAAAGAATTGTTGAGTGGTGAAATCGTTAAAGCAAGAATCAAGCTCATCCTTCGGAATTAATCGCCGTTTAAGGACATTTCTATCACCTACTTTACAAGCTCCCCCAGAACTAACAAAAACTGATAGGTTAGTGGTTCTGGGATCACTGGTGATCGCCCCTGTACTTCTTTAGGGTGGAATCAGAAGCTGCAGGCAATTAAGTCGGGCACCTTTTTCCAACTTGTAACTGTACAGGTCATGGATGATGGAGTTAAGAGATGTACTTATGAACGATTGGCACATTAATCTCGCGATGAAGGATGTAGTCTCGTATGAACCATGGGGTACCAAGGAAGAACCCGATTTTAGACTACCCGAAGCTCTTCCACATGAGGTTTTAGCGCGTAATTGGGCGAATGATGATGAAGTAGAACAGTCAGCTTCTGGGAGCGATGTTTTTTATTGTGTATGTTTACTGTTTGCTGTGTGTAGGATTTATGTTTGTAGCAGACAACTGCTTCTTATAAGGCAATGACTCAGACTCTACCACCATCTTCATTACACAATCTTGAATATAAAAAATTGTTTCTACGAATTTAATCACGCCCAGTAGGTTTGAGAATATATCGGGCAACATCTTTGATGTCCCTAAGTACTTAACGATCTCTGATAAAATGATATTTGTTGTTGATATACTTCGTGCACGGGTGATAGACTGGGTTGGTAAATAATATATTGTCGATGGGCAATAGTATCACCTTGCACTTCTTTCAATCAATGTCGTACATGCATCTGAATAATTTCGACGAGTCGACGACGATAGTCTGCTTCTGGCTGAGCCAATCTATGGGACCATTATTTATCATTAACACCATTTTACTTATCGATCCTCAGTTTTGATTTTGCCTTACTAAGCCTTTTCTAAATGTTGGAATATGAGCGTGACTACATTCCAGTAAGCGGTCCCGAGAATTGAGATAATTTGCTTACATAGAATGCCAAGTTAAATCTATTATGGATCCGATGACCTGACAATACGAAAGGTCCATTTCTTTCTCCAGCTCATTTTTGGTCATAGTACCGCATTCAGATTGGCACTATAATGTTGCTACAATCACTAAATCCAATTTTTTTCTAATATACTGCCGCATAAGTTTGTTGCCCACAACCGTGTTTTTATAAGAGAGAAATAGCATTCTTCAACAGTTTAATTGCTAGATAAATCTCGAACAAGACGGTAGTTCGACGACAATTTAAATTATGGATTTAAGTAGCCCTCCTATTTCTTTGAACATATGCATATGTCTTTGGCCACGTAATGATTCCTAGTAAAATTACATTTGATATCGATAGGCTTCGTCTGCTGTAATAACTAGACTGAGCTGGTCCCAATGTTGAGCTCTTTCTATACCAAAAGTTGGTTGTTGGTTACAGTTAGAGTATTAGAGTATGTATGTATGTATATATATATATATATATATATATATATATATATATATATATATATATCTAACTCTGTTTATCCGAAGGTATAGATTGTGTAATTATCTCCTATTGATCTTTAATACTATAAATAAATTTTCTCAACTCCTTTCTGTTACTCGCCATCTTCTTTGCCTAAATCAAATTTAGCCCTCCGCCTGCTATTTCTCTTTCACACTACCGTTCTACGTTTTCTTAGGTCTTCTTTTGGGTCTCATATAGTGTCTTCCAAGTTTGTCCCACAAGTTTTCCCTTTCCTAAACTTATTAGATGATCAAAAAGTTTTTGGTATTCCATTATTTTCTTATTTCCATATTTCTTATTTTGTCCCATCTAGTGACCAACGTTTCGCATCCAAAAGTGAGTTATGGTCTTCACTGAGATCTTCCATTTTCCTATAAATGGTTTTTTAAGCTGTGAAATAGTTTAGGCGTATTGTTAAATCTCGTGTTTATTTCTACATCATGGTACCCTTTGTTGTTGATGTTTACCCCTAGGTATTTAAACGTCTCGAATTACTCCAGTGCTTTCCCATTCTACTTGATGTTTGCATAGACACTTCCTCTGTCTGTTACCATTACTTTTGTTTTTTCCGTATTGATTTTTCATGTTCCACTTATATGTTTCAGGTTCTTAAGTTTTTTATTGATTTCTTTCGTTTTTACCGAATATTACCAGGTCGTCTGCAAAGGCACATTCATTCAAGTACTTCAAATACACTGCTTTTATGTGTCTACGTCCGATGTACATCTTTGACGTTTTTTCTCTTTTATCGTGTCGCCTAGAACCAAGTTGACAAGTAAAGGACTGCTTCCTGCCTTAAACCACTGTTGACTGAGAATTCTTATATAGTTCCAATTTTCTTCGCATAGGCTCATTATGATAGCTATTAGGTTGTCCTCCACCTTTTTCTTTTTCAATGTTGCTCGGATTTTGGATTTCTGGATTCGGCCGAAGGCTTTTTCCAGATCTACAAACACCTGATACGTTTTAATATTCCTTTCTAGGAACTTTTTTGCGAATTGTTTGAGTGAAAAAATATGGTCTTTTATGCTACGCTTCTTCTCAAAGACTCGTTGATTTGCTTTACTAGTTTTTTTTTTAGAATTCGTTCGTAAACCTTTGGTGGTATACTCGGCAGGGTGATCACTCTGTAGTTTCTATACTCTCGCTTATTTCTTTTCTTAAAAGTTGGTACTATAATGTCAGTTTTCCAGTCCGATGGCACTTTCCCTTCTATCCAAGCTTCGTTGTATATTGAAGTTAGCATCTCTATTCCTTTAGAGCTCACATTTTTTAGCATTTCGCCTTTTCTTTCTTTTTTGAAAGCTTTATAGTTTCTATTCTTTATCTATTATGTATTTCTTCAATAATTAGGTCCCTATGTAGTCTTCGTCAGCTTTCCTATTTTTAAACTTACTCATCTTCACTAGCGAATAGAAGCTCTTCGAAATACTGCTTCCGTCTGTCTATTATTTAGTTTCCTTCTGTAAGTACGATCCCATTTTTGCCTATGATTTGTTTGGTTTCAGCTTGTTAGTTTTTCGCTATTGCGTTCTTAAGAATTTTGTAAAAGAGCTTTTGATTTGTGTAGAAGTATTTTTCTAGTCTAGTGCAAAATCCTCCCAGGACTTTTCCTTGGCTAAAGTTATGGCGCTTGTGACTTTGTTTCTTTGTTATTTGTACTCTTCATATCTATTCTGCATTCCTTCATTTAAGTATTGTTTCCATTTGTTCTTTTTGAGTTTTATCTCGTTTTTAATTTCATCGGTCCACCACGCTGTCCTCTTTGTATGCCTGTTTCTGTTTGTTAGAGTGTTCAACACATTCTCTTTGTGAGTGTCTCTGAATTGATGCCATTATTTTTTCTTTAAATTTTTTTGCTACTTCTTTATCGGCTAACATGTAAAAATGTTTGCTTCTTGTACATTATTTTGTCTATCTGTTCTGCTTCCTTTATTACTTTCTAGTGTAGATGGCATCATGCATATTTTGCTTTCTTATAGGTAGTGGTCATTGTTGATTTCTGTCCCTCTTCTTACTTTCACATCCTTTATTTTTCTCCTGTTGCTTCTCTGATTTACTATCTAGTCTATGTTTGATCTTTTACCTCTACTTTTCTTCTGTATACTTGTGGGCGCCCTTGTGTTAAAAGAATCCATTTATTACCAGAAAATTATTTTGTATGCATAAATCAATTATCCTCTTTCCATTATTGTTTTGGATCGCCTCTCCATATTTTCCAACGACATCTCTCGAGCTATCGTCCTGCATGCCCACTCTGTCGTTTAGATCTACAAGAATAGTTATCTTTTCTACTATATAATCTGCTATCTCTGTAAGTTATTCCCAGAATTTATCTTACTTGGCCGCTGCTTTATCTTTATTTGGTTTATATATTGTATGTGATTGGTTTCCATGTTTTTTGTCTCAATATTCTATGTGAGATACATTTGTTCCTAATTAAGCAACGCACTCTTGCTTTCTTACTCTACTCAGTATCATTAAATGTCTACTAGTTAGTTCAATATTGTGCCTGCCTTTCATTTTGGTTTCTGAAATGGGTAGTATGTCTAGGTAGAAGTTCTCAAATTCTTATAATTATTTATTTTCTTTGTTACTTATGCTTTTAATGTTCTATGTTACCATTTTGAGAGTTTTTTCCTACTGTGTTTTTTCTTGTCTTTTTCCATTTTATCTGCCATTTCCTTCCTTCGCTTTTTGTCTTTTTATTATTTTCTTTTGTTATTTTATTTATTTCCAGTTTATTTGCGTCGGTCGTTTCTTTATTTTCCAGTTTGTTACATTTTCCGGTTATTAGTTTTTTTGTAACCTTTGAAGTGGTTTATTTTGCTCCTTATTGTTCGTCTTTAATTGTTGGGTTTCTTGTTTCAATTCCAAATTTCCTCGCCACTTATCAGCTTCCTGTAGCCCAGTTTGATTGTATTTCCTTAGGTGATTGCTCTTAAGAATATTATTGCTTGTGACTTACTCTCCATAATTTCGTAGTTTGCTTTTGTTACTCATTACCATGCTCTTAGCTCCTTTGCTGTTTAGTTCAACCAGGTTTTATCTCCTAATTTTCTTGCTGCTTCTACTTTCAATGTTACTCCCAATTTCCTCTTTAAAAAACCTTCCATGTCTTTTTTTAGTGCTTTTGTGTTATTCGTTTCCATTTTTATCCATTGGAGCATTATATTTTTTCCTCTCTTTTCTCCTATTATCTTTCGTGGCCTTTTTATTAATATGCTTTAGTTTTGTTATTTCCTTCTTAAATTCACTTTGTCCGTCTCTTAGTTTTCTTATCTCTTTTTGCAATATTTTTGTCTCTTTATTGTTATTGTGTTGAACACTTAATTTATTTTGTCATTCGCCAGATTTCTCATTAAACTCATCATTTTCTTTAACTGTCTTTCCATACTATCCTTGGGATCTTTCCTTTTAGTCGGGGTTTTGTGTGTTCTTCTATATTAGATCTTTTGAGTAAATTATCATTATTTTTCTTCTTTCTCTTTTTCTCGTCTGTCAGGTGTTCATCTGGGTTCTATACGGGAATTTGTTTGATTTCCGGAAATAGGACCACCCCAATCGACTTTTCGGAAGTATATCTTTATATTTTTCTGTGCAATGGGTTGCCTAACCGGTTGCCGGAGAAATGGGGATTCTAGAGCCTTGAAGCTCTTATCACTATTGATGAGTGCAAAATTGCGCCTTGTTATCAGTTTCTCATAGTTTATAATATTGTTAATTGCATGATTTTACTCACAGTTTCGTTAACTGAATGTTTTCTCTTTTTTTCTCTGCTTCCTGAAGTAATCCTCTCACGGACGTATTCTTTCCTTATAATTATAATCGCTCAAGATGCTCTGATTTTGGACTTAAAAATATCGGACAGTAGTCTATTATAATTTTCTTAATTTTTTGAGCTTGGCTTGTTAGGGCAATTTATGAATGATTACTTTCTTGAAACCATGCTCCAACAGGTTGTATGTTTTCAGTAGGTATTTATAACCCACTAACACCATTCGTATGTTTGTGGTATCAAATTTTTCATAGTTAACCTCTTGAATATAAATATACGCGTTTCTACTAATTTTCATCATATGGTCATGTTTGTTGCCCGACTAGATTTCATAGGAAGAGAGGCCGTCGAGCCGCCTGTATAGTGTACTGCTTCCGATGTAACCAGTTGGCTGACTAAATAATTATGTTTCAAATTTTAACCAATAATTTGATCATAGACATTAGCAATCTCACTATTCTTCGTTTCTTATGCGTAAGGAAATTTTGTAGTAGAAGCATCTTATTTTCTCTTTAATGTTTTCTGGTCCGTCGTCGACACGTGCTTAATTAACAGTTATATTTATATCTATATAATTTGGCTATGGCTAAAACGTTGGCGGTAATGGCGACAATTTTAGATTTCAACTTTATCGCCAACGGAAACAGCATATTACTTTTGTGGGTGACGTGACCTTATATGTTACGCTGTCAATCGATGCCTCGAAAAGTTTAGCAGTTTGCATTATGTTGGAGTCAATTAATTAGCCTGACAATCACAATGTTCATAAGTTATTTCCGGACATTGCCCAGACTTTGCACCAGACTTTGGTTATTGCTATTGTCGTATGTCGTATGATTTATGGCCAAGTCCTTCAATAAAATTAACGATGTCACTTGAGGCTACGGGCCTTTTTGGATGTTACGCGTACACGAAAATATATTTTATATAAGCCTTTGTTCATATTGTCTTTGTAAAATTTGCACTGTTTTTTACGATTACCAATTTAACGCTTCGCTTATTAAACGAACGAAAATAAATTTTTACTGATGGCTATATAGTATTAGACATGTTTATGTCTGTCTCTATCACACGGCCATTTATATACGTTTTAATGCGTAGCCAGAGCCTCCCGCGAATGCATACGCCTTATTTTCCGACGGTCATTGGTACTGAACAATCGAACAGTTAATACGTCGTGAAAGTCATGTGGGAGCTCACGCGCGAGTCCATATAAACTTTTGTCACGCTAGTAAGTTTCTGGAATTAATTACCTGTAAACAGCATAACCATTTTAGACTTAACCGCTGTTAAACACCGAGTTTCCTTGCTATCATTATTATTTTGCTTGTCCTTGAACTTAAGGTAGTCTGCCCCCTGACCTGATTTATTATAATAGCGACATTTGGCCTCTAAGCTTTTTGTTCTTTTGGTTTTCTGGCTGCCTTTTTGTTGTCCTTTTAATTTACTAAGTCTTGTCTTTCATGTGAACAAGACTGCTTTATTGTTATCGATACCTTTAAAGAATAGTTCACTATGACTATGGTTTTCTTCTGAAGCATGTGAAACAATGAGTGATGTCACGGTAGTCTAAGCACGATTTTTCCATTTTTTAGAGACCGATCAAAGTCAAAGCTGATAAGCCAATTTTTAGCTTTTTGACCTGTGTAACGTGTTCCATTATCTTTGACGTTTTATTCTTCTGCTTGTAGAGTGTTAATGGATGATTCCACATGTTAGGTTCGGTCTTCAAGATCGTAATGACATATAATTATCGTAACATATATTTTTCCCATTAGGTTTGATTCTTGTTTGCCATTTTATTTGACAATTTATAAAACTGAAGGTAAGGTCACACTCAAAATTGTCAGATTATGATGTCCTGATCGCCGAATTGCATCATTGAAGTTTTGTTCATTATTCACTGACAAACCCATCGTACAAAGACGTCACTAAAAGTCACCAATGAAATTAAATTAATTTAACTAATTACGTATTGGTCCTATATGTTATTTATTATGTGCATGTTGGTAAATGATGGTTACGGGTTGAAGCAAACAACAAGGTATTTACTGAAATCAAAAAGGTACAAGGATAACTTGCTGCAAGGAGGAACAAATTTAAAATTGCGTAAGCCAACGTGTTGCACGCGTGCCTAGTAAAATTACTACAGGCATGCTGGCGTAGAAAATAATCGGCTAGGTTACGACCATTGGAGCTTCATCGGCAGACATGTAGTGTCAGCTGCGCAATTTGATTGATCAGAACACATTTAATATATTTCAACATATATAACAAACTGGACATTCAAAATATGTTTGTAAGATAGGCGTTGCAATTAATCCATCTGGAACAGAGGTACATTCGAGCCCAAACTCAATTATTTAGAAATTTTATTTTAGAAAATGAGACCTAGATTCACTATTAAACACTAAAAAGGAAGATGCAGACAAAGCAGTGTGTTGGACTTGGTAAATGGTTTTGAAAAAAGTAAAATTTATTTAAACAGTAGAGGTGTTATCATTAATATTTTGCTCCATCCAAAATATTGACAACTGATTGATTTGAAAAAGGAGCTACCTGTTTGTATATGGGCGAATCAAATATAAATCGGAATTTCTTTTTATGCGCTGTGAGATGAACGAAAAGCGATAAACTTCCTAAGTGATATAGGCCGGGATGCCTGAAAGGAACAACCCTGTAGACTATCTGAGATACCGTCAGTGTCATGATGCTAGACGAAAAGATACCCTCATCTGTTGTGCAACGCATTATTATCAAGTTTTTTACGACAGTGGGCGTGAAACCGACCGAACTTTTGAGAAGACTTGAGGAACAGTTTGAAAACAACATTTTAAGCTATATAAGCCCTTAAGCAGTCCAAGACGTTATCCTGCCTTACGATAATGCTCGATCCTATACAGCTGCCTAAACTCGATAAAAATTAAAAATTTTTGATGACTATACTAAAATGGTCTCCCTACAGCCCTCAGCATTAGAACAAACCTGCAAAGCTTGCAACGCATAGCGAAGTGGCGAAGCAGTCTCCCAAATTTGAGAACCCTCTAGTTGACCTTTGACCAATAAGTTTCAAAGTCACTAGCAAACAAGCCTTTTTGGTCACCTGTCGATTGGTGAAAACAGAGTTTGGAAATTCCCAGCCGTTTTCGAGTTTTTGCTCGGACGGACGGACGGACAGACGGACAACATGAAGTTAGTAAGTGACTCCGCTTCGCTTCGCCACTTAATAATCATTTGAAGGACAGAGCTTTGGTGGCAATTTTGACCATTTTGACTGAGCTGTCCATGTTTTAGTACATCTGATATTTACTTAAAATGCAATAATGGTACTGAGTCGTTAATGTTATAATTTCTTTAAATCGTATTGTAAATCTAATAATTGTTCATGCTTTATTTAATTCCATGCCATTTCATCTAGTTGGTAATTGATATAAAATAGTTCTACTCGTTTTTCCTACTACGATGTTTTTTTAACTTTCAATAGGATTTTCCTAATCTAATGGATCTTTCTATTGACTCTCAAATTTTCCAAAAGAAGTCTTATATTATTTTGTGACTTTCTTCTGTGTTTTTTATCAATTTATTACTCATGTTTTCTTCTTTCTTTTATACATTTTTACTCTATTCTTTTCTTTATAAACTCCTCTACATCATTTTTCTGAGCTTCATCTTAACATTATCTCTTCAATATCTCACTCTTTTAAAGATATTTGATACTACTCATCAAATCAGATGTTTTTGCATTTCGTAATACCCTGTGTTATTTGTTTTACTGACGATTTAATTGCTCTCTGTTCTTTGCCTACATTATCTAAACAAAATCTAGGCGAAGCTGCTAAAGAATGGAAGACTTTCATTAGCAGTTAAGGTCCTCGACCTTGTTACACAAGTGTGGGCATAATTCAAGATGCCGACAAAATAAAATGAGGCTCTTATAATACCGATATATAAGAAGGTTGATACATAGGAAAATTCAACTATAAACAAATCTTGTTACTAATGTAGCTTATATAATTTTGGCATTACTGATACACGAAAGAATGAAATAATAGGAGGAAAGTAGATAGGGGAACACCAAGCTGTCTTTAGGAATAGAAATGACCTTAATTGAGACAAGGGGCAAGATTAGAATTAATAGGATTACATCAAAAAAATTCAAAGTACTTAAAGGGCTTGAGCAAGGAGATTCTATGTTAGCAGTCCTTTTTCAATGCAATGATCCAATATATTTTGAAAATAGTAAAATTAGCATTGATAATAACATTATGGATAGTCCTAATTCAAGTGCTAGTATATGCTGATGACTTTACAGAAGTAAAGAGGAACTTAAGAATGTATTTCAAAAGTTGGAACCTGTAAACTCAAGATTAATGAGCAAAAGACGAAATATATGATTATTATCCCGATTCTGCAAATGGGGACTCATTGTGTATCAGAACTGAAGAACAGATAGGTACTGAAATACCTAGCAGAAGAAAGGAAAACAAATAAATTCAAAGGAGAATGACGGTAGGAAAGCGGATGAGTACTGTTTTAAATTCAGTTTTAAGAAAAAATGAGAGAAAGAGTATGGCAAAAGGTAAATGAAGATAGACTTCCAATGTAGGAACGAAAAATCTCGCGAAAAATGTATGGAGTTCTTAAAAAAGAAGAAGGAGAAATGAGGAGATATAGGAAATTTACAAAGTTGTATCTTTAATTAATTAACAACAAGGCAGACTTCGGTGGCTAGGATGGAATGCCAAAGAAACTTGAAAAAATGAAGGAAGAAACGAAAGAGAAAGACTGCCAAAAGATAACTGGGAAATAGTATAGAACATAACAGAATGGAGGAAAACTATAGCCAAATGTCTTCAAGGTCTGTAGAGCTGTTATAAGATAAATAAGACACATATTTAATTAACATCATCTAAAATGTTCCTCGCAAGATCCATTGTTATTATGTGGTGCTTATTTTTTGCCCAAATTAAATTTGCGCTCTTTGTAAAGTGCCTCGCACGAAATAAAGCCGTTGTTGTCACCTACTGTCGGAAATAATAGACAGCACGTGTTGCCCTCGACGCTGCTGCATATTTCATGCGGCCGAAGAAAATTCGCCGCGCGTGACTACGCTCTCGAGAGCAAAGCTCGCTAATTTGGGCGTTGCGCCCCGGGGATAAATTCAGGCTTATAAAGCGATTAGGTCCGAGTCGCATTAGCTTTGAACAGCAAGTGTTAATAAAAACCAGCGTATTTTATCTAGATTAGCGCGGGGAGAATTGTGTACCAGTCTCATTGACACAGGAGGAGCTTAGCGCGAATTTATGGAATAAATGCGCAGCTGAATGCAAAGTACTTCGGGCTTGTTTTTCCGTATATCCAGTTATATTATTTCCCGGCATTTCTAATTTGTGCAAAAAACAAATCAAATTTAGTTTCTAAAAAGATTCTTCTTAATTGCTATCGTTTTGTATTTAATTTTTTTTAGTTTTAAGTAATTTTATCATGATTTTTTTTATATGTAAATAGCAAATTGTATTGTAACTTGCCGAGGATTGTTATATGGGTATTAGGATGGCGACTCGTAAATTTTTTTTATAAAGTCCCATTTTATTTGCAAACTGTAAGAACACATTTAGCAAATTAATTGACAATTACAGCCATGACATGCAAAAGAGTGCTCAGTAGCACTTTTCCATCTATAAAAGGTTTTTGACCTATTGTGACTGATGGGAAAATAACTTAGAAGCTAAACTTACATCTAAACTAAAACTAACTTACTTAAATGCAATTAAAATCTATTTGGTAAATCATTGGGCGTAAACCTTCTAAGCCTTTTGTGGTTTAATGGCTGAGTCATAATATTTGTTACCAAATCGTTTGGGTGCACACTGAGTCGAGATTTGTATTTTGTGCTATAATTGCGAATTTCTTCCTTGACAGTTAGGATCTGCAGATGGTGCGTAATTGTTGCATTTGTCACATACCACGGTGCGTCAACTGTCATGCGGAGCACTTTGGATTGGAAACGTTCTAGAATCTCTATGTTTGATGTTGAAGCAGTTCCCCAAAGCTGAATGCCGTACGACCAGATTGGTTTAATAATAGCTTTGTAGATGAGGAGCTTATTTTCGATGTTAAGTTTTGAATATCGTCCTATTAGTCAGTACATTTTGGTGAGAATTAAAGCTAGTTGTTTTCGCTTCGTAAGAATGTGCTTCCGCCAGGTTAGTCTTCTATCCAAGTACAAAACAAGGTACTTTACGTCGTCTTGTTGCGGTAATTGTTTGTTGTATAGATTAACGGGGGGACACGTTTCTCGTTTCGTAGTAAAAGTTGCATATACGGATTTTGTATCATTTGCTTTAATTCCCCATTTCTGTAACCATGATTGTATTGAATTCAGAGAAGTTTGTAGTTTTTGTGAAGCAACAGCTGGATCGCCGTCAATGGCTGGGACTGCCGTATCATCAGCAAACGTCGCTATTAAAACTTGTGGTGTAGTCGGAAGATCAGCCGTATATATTACATAGAGCAATGGCCCAAGTATGCTGCCTTGTAGTACCCCAGCATTTATCGGATAGAGTTTCGTGAGAACAGTGCCAACTTTGACGAGGAAATGTTTATTGTGGAGGTAGGATTTTAGAAGAAGGAAATAATTTAATGGAAAGATTGATCGCAGTTTGTAAAACAGTCCAATGTGCCACACTTTGTCAAAAGCCTGTGTTATATCCAAAAAGGCTGCCGAGCAATATTGTTTATTTTCAAACGCATCATTAATTTTGTTGACAACACGATGTACTTGCTCTGCTGTAGAATGCATTTGTCTGAAGCCAAACTGATGGTTGGGGATTGCATCGTTATTGTCAAGTATTTGCGAGAGTCTTCTGTGTATTATTTCTTCTAGTACTTTGGCTGCTACCGGTAGTAAACTTATTGGACGGTATGACTGTATCTCGTTGAGAGGCTTTCCTGGTTTGGGGATTAGGACAATCTGTGCTACTTTCCATTGATTTGGGAAGTATCCTATGTGGTGTGGCGGCCTTTTCGCCCTTGAACCGCTTATATCGCGGCGGCATGCTGGCGGCTGTGATGTCTGCACGTTTTGCCATCGCACACAAAACGGCATATGGGCTTTTGCTCAGCCGACAAGTCTGCATACGCCGTCGGCGGCACCTTTTGATTTGAAAGGTGCTGGCGAATGCAAATTGCTCGCAAAGACCTGCCGCCAAGCCAGGCGCGAAGCCCGGCAACATTCACGTTCCGCAACGCGGCCAACTTGGTCGTGTTTAACACCGCATACATTCGCAATCCGCAACGCGGCCAATTTGGTCGTGTTTAACACCGCACATTCACGCATCGCAGCTCGGCCAATTTGGTCGTGTCTCAACCCGCATACATTCAAGCACCGCAGCTCGGCCAACTTGGTCGTGTCTCAACCCGCAAGAAACTCGCCATCCGCAGCGCGACCAATTCGGTCGTGTCTTCACCCCGCAAGAACATTCGCTACCCGCAGAAACCCGATCCGCAACGCAGAAGTGGCTACCTGGGAATCGCCGACGAAGCCGAAGCCGAAGCCGATTCAGGTGAGCGATTTGGCAATATTCGTTGGTGGATATCGGTAGCCGCCCCCATCCGCTTACGCGACGGCCGTTTAAGGGACGATTTGGGCCTTCTCGGTTGACGTTCCAAACGGGCCGTACTACGTTTTCACACCGCATCACGAGAGCGGCTATTTACACGCCTGCCTCTCCATTTTTTGGTCCTTACGAGCCGCATCGGTATCGTATCCCACACCGCATCCACGAGAGCGGCTATTTACACGCCTGCCTCTCCACTATGCGCAATATTACATTGAACAATTGCGTAAGTTATTTGACACCATGGTAGGGCAGCTTTTTGAGGATTTTCCTAGTTATCAGATCATAACCCGGAGCTTTTTTAGACTGCAGATTTCTAATGACTTCTTGAACCTCCCCAATTTTAATTCTTGGTATATGATGGTATATAATAATGGATGGGGTGTTGTGTTTTGGATGATTTATTTCCTGTACATTTTACTTCATATAAAAATTGCGGAGCTACTAAACGACAAGAACATATGTGCTGTAATTTTTGCGAGCTCCATTGCTGCTTATTTGACAGCTGTTGTTGAACAATAGTAACAATTACAAGTCAACACTCAGCCGATGCAATCAATGCCTATTACTTAAAAAGTAGTTGCAAGTTTAGCATAACATTAAATATGTCCGTTTAGTAAAATTAACAGTCTTTAGGCAATGCCCACAGAAGTGTTTCACGCTTTAAGGGAGGAATAAGTCGAACATCGTGTAAATGTGTGCAGACAATTGCTTGGTAACTTTCAGAATCTTCGATTTTTCACCCAAAAGTTATCAGTGGATATATTTTCGCAATATAAATAAATTAAGTCAATAATTAACTAAAGGTCAAATATATGATCTTTGCGTCTAGGGAAATTAGGACGATGTGATTTATTTTGAACTGATTCCTAAAGATCAGGCTTTTACTGCTAATCTCTATGGTCAACAGCTTGACAGAATGCATGTTACTTTGGAACAATATTACCTTGATATGTTCAATTGAAGACGGATGCTGCTACAGATTCATAAAGCCAAACCTCAAAAGCCCCCCGAAATTGGAAGAAATCAATGAAATATGTTATATTATCTGCTCCGATTACTAGCTCACTTCTTCGTTACTTCATTTTTCCTTTTCACTTTTATTTTGGTTTTTAATTTTTTATCTCCTTTTAATATTAAATAAGTGATTTTTAAGCTGTCAAAATGTATCCGGGTGCAGATATAGTTTCCGTCCATAACCCTATAGTGGCAACATTCAAATTAAGCCTAAAACGAGTTAAAAGCATCATTGGATCAACAAATTCAACTTCTGAAGACTTAGAAACAATGAAATTAAACACAAGATGAGAGAAAAAATAAATAATGAACTAGAAGCAATACAAAACACCAATGTAGCTGAAGAAAACGTAAACGGTAAATGGAGTACTACCAAGTAGTACTTGAGATAAGCAAAAGATAACTAAAACGCACTGAGGAAAATAAGAAAAAGGAATGGATGACTCAAGAAATATTAAAGTTAGTACAGGAAAGAAGAGTAGCTAAAAACAAAGATAAACAAAGATACAAAATAATACAGCAACAAATTTAAAGGAAAGTTAATTCTGCTTGAATAGTTCAATTTTTTTGAGGGGCGGCTAGCACACCTACCTTTTACTGAACTATAGCAAAGCAAAATGTTCTAGCCCAGCTTCAATCAGCACATGGAGTGTTTTCCCCCTACACGCAGGATGCTGCATTGTTACGTCCATGCGTCACCATAATGAAATGCGCCCGTTGCCATCCCAATTAGCGTCATTCAGAGCTGAATTACAGTTCCGCAGACGTTATCGACTTGGTTAAATATGCAGGCGCTCGACTTCCAGATACTTGCCGCCTGAGATCGATCAACGGAAAATGCTTGTGAACGTCAAAACGGCGATTAATTAGTAACGGAACGCCTCGCCATCAATCATGGGCTATTTGCGGTCTTTAATTAATTTTTCAGCGCTGCAGCAATTTTTACAGGAGAGGCAGCTGACTGACACAGGTTAGTTGAAGGCAAACTTGAAACTCATTTTTAGTGGAAAGTTATCAAGTTGTTTTTGTATTGATCATAATCTAATTTTTTAAATTAAAGCCTTGTAGCTTTATGTTACGTAGAAATGCGATTTTTTATCTTCCTACAATATGTGGAATTGCACAAGTAAATGACATTAAGATCATCAGAAGTGCAAAGATGCACAACCATCTTTATCTTCAATCATCAATTGTTTTAGCGCTATCAATTTTTCTCTTCCATTTTTCAAGTTGTTGTTCACTTTTGTGTAGATTTAACAACCCACTCGTCTTTTTTGTATCTCCTTAATGTTATTGTTCTTTGTAATCAAAAATTCTAAATAAAGTAAAGGTGCTGACTTGCTCAAGTGCATTTCTGTATCATTCTGCATTTTTACTCTAAGCTCCTGTTTCCCTTCTTCATTTGCTATACTCCTATAATCATGAACTTCAATTTTTTTAATTTAGTGTTAACTTCAATCTTCCTACCGTTTCCTGTAGGTCTATGTAGCTTTTTAGATGTTTTTCTATTTAGATACTAACACCAAACCATCAGGATAAGTCAAACACCGGTGTGTATTGCTATATATTACTTTTATCTGTTCAGTCTACTTTCTCTTACTATTTTTTCTAGTGCTAAATTAAAGAAATTTGTTTCAACCTGTTTTAAATTTTGAACTCCTCCGGCATGTTTGCATTGAGTTTGATCTATTGGCATGCATACCAGTCTAATTAGTTTATTAGGTATTATCAATTCTTTCAAAGCTTTATATAGCTATTTCCGTATGATAGAGTTATATGCCTGTTTAAAATCGATAAAAATAGTATAGAGCACTATATATGCTTTATAATAGTTGTTTTTGGATCTGTTCTTGGGAAAATATTTGTTTAGGCACTGAACTTACTCTTTTGAAACCGCTTTGATATTGGTAAATTACTTGTTTTTTATATGGTTTTAGCCCGATTCTAATATAATAAATTAGTATTTTATATATGGTGCTTTCTTCTTCTTATACTGTCACTCCGTTCCGGATGTTGGCGATTATTACGGCAATTCGTACTTTGTCCACCTCAGCTCTGAAGAGTCTGAACATTGTTGTATGTTCCCAAGTTTTTCAGCCACGATATTCTTCTTCTCCCAGGGCCTCTCTTTTCTTCCAACTTTACCTAAAGAATCAGTTGAAGGCACCCGTATCGCTGTGCATTCTTATAATATGCCCTAGGTATTCCAATTTACGTGTTTTTATCTTTAGTAGTAGTTCTTTTTCTTTACCCATTCTTTCGAGAACAGTTTGATTAGTGATATGGTCTGTCCACGAGAGTTTTAAAATACTTGGACAATATTTAGTTTCATTGGGTTGCTGTCCAATTGAATAACTAGCATTCCTTCTGAGATTGGTGTAAAATTTGTAACATATTGTTGTATTTCCTTAGATAATATTATACCAACTCCGTGTATGTGTTGTCGTCCTTTCCTCAAGAATAGTAAACTTCATGTATTTTGATTGTACATAAGCCTATACCGGGCCATCACATCTCACTGATGCCCATTATATCAATTCTGAGTCTTAGTCATTCCTTGGATGGCATTATTTATTTTCCCTGCTTGGAACATTGTTCTAACATTCCATGTAGATATTTTAGTGGTCTTCCGGTTTATTTTTAAGGTGGTTTCCTTATTTATTGTACAGGGATTTCGCTGGTTGACGACCTGAGAAGCCCTGCGCCCTAATCCTACCGGATTTTGGTTTTCTAGTCCATGATCAGTACATATTCTCACTCTATCATTCCTTGCCATTTTGATTTTTCTTGAGAGTATAATGAAGTAGTTTTCCGTTGCTTTCCTCATCGCAGTGCTACAGCTGAGTTAATCATAACGTGATGGTCGCCTGTAAGTTTATGATAGCAAGCCTGTTAAGAAGTAGCCTTCTGCAGCTTTGACTCATTAATGACATAGCTATGCTACTTTTGGCCCGCCGTTGGTATTTTATTGTCCCAGGTACCACCCATACCTGGAAGGCTTTCCCCTATCCGCCACCTGGGGAGGCGGCCAATGGGGGACTAACAACCCCTCACGGGATATGGTATCTAATTATGTAATACTTCCATACTTCTTACACATAGATTTATTACCTTTTCTATGGAGAGCTATTATAACATATTTACTTATTTTCACGACATTTCTTCTTTGTTCCATATTTTCACTATTAGTCCATTCACGTTTTTCTGCAATCTATATTTTATTGATTCTGTGACTACACTGTTCTCTCCTGGGCTTTTATTATATTTAACGCTTTTTACAAACTCTTTAAATGCACACTTTCTTTTTCTTGTGGCTCTATTTACCTACTTTTTGAATCTTTCTTGAGGAGATGATTGAAGAATTTTTCCATCTTTCAGTTATTTTTCATACTCTTCTATTAAATACTCTCTTGGTTTTTACAATACGCCTGGCTGCACTATAATACCTTTTTTGCTTTTCTAACTTCTCGGTAAAAATCTATTTGTTTATTTTAAAATTTTCTAGTTTTTCCTCTATTATCTTTATTTTATTTTTATAATAATTTCCTTTTTCCTTTCCATATATTGTTTTAATTAAATTTTCTTTTACTTATGGTTTTCTTATTCTTTTTTAAAAATTTGTCTTTATCTTCTTTTTTTTCTATGTTTTTCTTTAAATTCCGAATCAAACCAGTTTTTTTGAATTATTTTTCCTTTGTCTTCTTGAAGCACTTCTCTATTTGTTTATATTCCTGTTCCTTTTGATTCAACTTCAGCTCTCTTAGCATTTCTTCCTCGTAATTTCTCTGTATTCTTTCACTTTGCAATTTTTCGTATTTAAACTTTTTCTTTTGAACTGTAGTATTTTACTACTAAGAAGTGACTACCACCTCTATCTACTATTTTTAATAAATCTCATATCGCTTAACTTTAATAGGCTGCAAATATTACCACTAGTTTCATTTAACTTGAAATTACTATTATTAAATTAGAAGTTTTTATATATTAGTTGGATTGCGTGAGACTACAATTCAAAAAAAATAAGGCGAGGTGAGTTATGGCAAAATGAATGATGAAAAACCTAGTCAAAACACAGTTATAAATCAAAACAATAATCAATTCAAATTTAGTAGAAAAAAAAATAAATAATGAAAAAACGGAAATAAATAATCATTATGGTGAAGAAAAATAAATATAGGAATAGAAAATTATTACCTGTAAACAGATATTGACATGGATTTGAAAAGAAAATTAGGAAATGGACTATCATGAAGGTATTTGGCGAGATTTAGTAACATAAAGGTTCCAATATTGAATATTAAAAAAATCCTGGAAAGAGTCAATAAATAAAAAAATATTTGCAGAAAGAATAAACATTTGATGAGCTTATTGCTATTGTGAAGAATTGGATAATGAAAATTGCTACAAAGTGCAACTAAAAAACTAGAATTTTATATCTAATCCTTGAGTATTAATTAGTATACCTGCAGGTCGTCCTGTACATCCATAGTTTCGAAAGTTTTTGCATTTTTCAGTTTCTTTTATGTCTTGTTTCTCTTGCTATTTCTTCACATTAAACTGCCGTTCTTCTTTTACTGATATTAGCTATCTTTGTTTTGGTCTCTCCCTTCGTTTTTTCCTTCTTTCTGCTATCAATACGCTCTTCATGAGTTTATTTTCTCTCATTCCTGTGACACGTCTCAGCCATTTTAATCTTTATACTTTGACTACCTATAAAACATTTGGATGTTTATGTGTCTTTTTAATTTCTCGTTTTGTTTTCTTTTTCAACCTAATCTACTCTTCTATT
This sequence comes from Sinelater perroti, assembly GCA_036346155.1. Taxonomy (NCBI): domain Eukaryota; kingdom Metazoa; phylum Arthropoda; class Insecta; order Coleoptera; family Elateridae; genus Sinelater; species Sinelater perroti. The sequence goes on from JARFIY010000215.1 coordinate 4,907,339, forward strand.
TTTCCAAGCATTGTCCGCGAAATTTTTCCTTACTAAATATCCAATATTGTTGTTTGCTCATTGGGCGTTCAAATTTCATAACCGTACAGTACTGTTGGTCTTATTTTCCATATATTTTTAGTTTTGCTACCCTTGATAGACGCCACTTCGTCAGCTCATGCTGCACATTTTTGTTTGCTATTGTAGGTTAATCTTTTTTTTGAATATCACTTTCTCTGATCATTACTTCAGTGCTAGATTAAATAAAGGTCGTTGATAGGAGAACTTGGACAGGTTTTCTTTCATCCTCACTGTAGGGTCATTATTATGTTAATTAATTTCTTTAGGGCTTTGTATATATTTTTTATAAGGCGAATGCAAAGATCTAAATTATTTTGTTTATGTTTTGTTTTATTATAAAGATTTGGTCTACTATTGTTCTTCCTCCCTTTTAACAACTAATTTTCTTTCTTTTATTACATGCAATTCTTAATAATAGTACTGATATATTATATTTTGTTTTCTTTTTTTTTTGTATAAGTCACAGTATCACTGTATTCCATGTCTCCTTAGTAGATTTGCTTCTCCATTCTTTAGGATTTTTGAAGAAACTTAATTTTTTCTGGGGCTTCTATTGTTCTTTAAGTTCATCGTTGCTTCAATTAATTTTCACTTAGATGCTTCTTATATTATTGTTTGCATTTAATGCCTTTATTCTATATCTTGCTCTCTTTTGCTGTCTTGTCCATTCAGAAATTCTTCAGTACTGCATCTATCTTTCTCTTTCTCTCCTTTACTTTTACAATGTCGTATCATCATAGAACAAGGTTTGTATTCTGTTTTTCTTAATAAAAAATTATTATTCATTTTTAATTTTTTCTGACAGATTTAGCTCTATCTTTGCTATTGCTTTCTGAAATTAATTTTAATTTCTACATCTAGCAATTTATTTATATTGTATTCGTGTCCGCGCTTTCATAGGATTGAACGTCACTTATTACTCTGCCTGTTTATGTTCTATGATTACATGGTCTATTCGATTCTTTGTGTGACATCAATGTTACCTTGTGTATGTTTATACTTTCATATTGTTTTCCATAGCAAATTGCATTACTTTTCCATTATTATGATTTTCAGTGTTTACTTTTCTTACCATTGGCTTTCTTATATTTTTGTTCTTTTTCTACATATTTAGGTATCTCTTCTACCATTTTCATTTTTTCTTTCTTTCATCTTATTTCAAAATGTTTTATAGACTTTTGTCTAATCCATAAATATTATAGTTAATATACCTGCAGCTAATGTAAATCCATTGTTTCGAAAGTTATTGCAACTTTTCCCAATTTATTGTATTTTTTGCCTCCTACGGCCATTCCTCAACACTCAATTGTCGCAGATACTCTCTTAATGTTGCTGTCTTTGTTTAGGTCTCTCTTTTTATTTTTCGCTTTCTTCTCCTCTTATCTTTGAGTTTATTTTCTGGTATTCTTGTGACATGCTCGGCCACTTGAATCTTTGTACTTTGACTAAATGTCAAACATTTGGATCGAGCTTAATATTGATTTATGTATTTTTCTAAGTATTCTTCGCGAAAATTTACCTTTTTAACTATCCAATCGGGCTGCCCTTAGCTTAGTGAGCGTCCAAATTTCATAACCGTACAGTACTATTGTTCTTATTATTGTTTCATATATTTTTGATTTGCTGCCTTGAATAGACGCCACTTCGTCAGTTTAGGCTGCATATTTTTGTTTGCTATTGCAGATCTATTGCAGATTAATCCAATTGCTTTGAATGTCACTTTATCTAATTATCACTTCTGATGTTAGATAGAAAATCGCCATGTTTCAATTTGATCTCGAAGCCCTGGACAGGCTACTTTTTATTGTTACTCTCCAGGTTGTCTTCTATCATTTTAAATATGTTAATTAATTTATCAGGAACTTTTAATTTCCTTAGGATTTTGTATAATTTTTTTTATGGATTTATAGGACTTCTATTAGTCTCTACGTCTATTATTGCTTCAATTACTTTTTCCTCAGATGGTTGTTGTTTGCATTTGGAGTCTCTCTTCTGTATCTTTTACTTTCTCGTCTTGGTCTTTTTCTCTTTTACATCCTTGCCCATTTAGTAGTTCTTCAAAGTATCGTGCCCATTTCTTCAACTTTTTTTTCTATCCCTTACTAGTAAGCCTTTTTAAGTTATTAATGTATTATCACCAAGTATGATTTGTATTTCTTTGGTTCCTTATAGAATTTCCAATTTATTTTCGATATGTTCTCTACATATTTTCTTTTCTTCTTCTAGTAAGTTTGTTTTGATATTTTTTCATTATGTTAGACTTGTTCTTATCTTCAGAGCTATTATCGTTTAACGATTTTAATCTTGTCTCATTTCTATGTTTTAGTGTAATTGTAAGACATGACTTAAACATTTTCTACAAGATTTCTTCAAATCGTGTTAATTTTTCTTAGATACATTTGTTTTGCGGATGTAGCTCTATTTTTGGTATTGAAATTGACCTTCATTTTGCAATTCATTTATATCGAACCTCTTTCATCCCGATTGGTTTTATCTTTTTTGAAGACTTTCTTTTTCATTTTTCTATTACTAATACATGATCTGTATTTGTTACCGCCCCTTTATAGAATCGAACGCCACTTCTTCTTTCCTGTTTATTTTGCATGATTACATGGTCTGTTTGATTTCTTGAGTAATATCTATGTTATCTGGGGTATGTCTTTATAATGGAAGATTCTTGTATTTTTCTTTACAATAAAACGCACTTTGTAGCATTTGGTTGCCTTTTCATTAATTGAAAATCGTATAGTTTATTTTAGTGTTTCTTAATTTAGATTCTAAGGCTACCATTAGATCCAATTTATAACGCTCTATGATTTAATTTAATTTTTTCCTGTATGCTACGTAATGAGGTTTATATCCTTTTCGTTTTTGTCAATTTTCTATTTAAATGTTTGTTTTTAGTTTTTTACTTAATTCACTTTTAGTTCTTCCTTATTGCTGTTCCCTTTCTATTCTGTTACTAATGTATTGTAACCAATTATAACTCTTTTAGTTATTTTGTTCTTCTTGTGCTGTATTTTTATTTGTCTTTGCATATTTTTTTTTATTAGATCATTATCAATGTATATTTTATTTCCTTTAAAACATTTTAATTTTATCTTATTGAATATAGTTTTTTCTTTTTTTATTCTTTCTAATTTTATTAAAATTGTTTTGTCGCCCAATTTCTGCGCCATTTGTATTTCTAAGTTCCCTTTTATAATTATTTTAACTTCTTTTTTAATTTGTTTTTAATCTTCTGTGTCTGTCTTCACTACGTGCATTATAATATTACTTATCCCTTTTTTTTATAACCGTTCTACTAATTTACATATATTTCATGGATTTCTTTATTCTATTTTTGAATTCTGACACTTCTGCTTTAGGATTGAAATTTTTCTCTCTTATTGATCAACCTTTTAGTTACTTAACTCCTTCCGTTGGCTCCTTTATAACATTCCCTTGTTGATTCAATATTGCTAGGATTTTATCTAAGTTGTCTTTCTTTCCAGTCTTTACTTTTTATTGGCGTACTTTCGATATTACTTACTTTCTTAAAGATTCCTCTCTTTGTTCCTTCTTGGAGTCATCTTTTATTTCTATGCTGGTCAATTATATTATCTCGATGGTTTTAAACTTCTGGGGGAAGGGGACTTGAAAATTCTCCACTTAAAGAGTTATACCTCCATGTTGTAATTGCCCCAATTTATTTTGTAAGCTAAATTTAGAGCCCTTTTATAATTCCTGTGGCGTTATTAATGGCACTTTTTGTTTCTGTTTCCTGTCGGGCGATGTATGTAAGACTTTACTCAACTAGAAATAGTTAAGTGTAACAAATGGGCCGCTTATTATATTTCTATGGACACATTGAGCTGCTAACCTTTAATCCTCAACAGCGAAAGGCCCGCAATTTCCGACTGCAGTCTCTGCACCATTCACACTCTGACGCAGGTGAATTCATAACCTAACGCCCACGCTTTATCGCTGACGTGTTTGCCTCTTAACTGCCCTGCAGTAACTAATGCATGAAACTGCATCCAATAAGCAGCTTCCAAATAGGAGTGGCGCTTGTTTCGAGGACGCAATAAAGCTGTTTATTACACTCTTGCAGAATAATGTAGAGCGATCGATGTTAACGGGCTTTTATTAAATTTCAGCGCGAGGTTCTTTTTTTAAGTTGGATTTATGTAAGTCCAACAAGCAGGTCAGGTGTGTCTGGGTCGAGCGTATCACGGAAATAATGAAGTGTAGGTCAAAGTTGTGGCGTAGGTGGTCTCCTTCGACAAATTACTTTGATGATAGTAGTTATAACTTCGCCTTATGAATGAGACCATTAATTTGTCTGGGGATGACGTTAGTATTATAATTCTATTCATTATTGTTTCTTAATACTTCTGACCTTTTGGAGAAGTTGTTTCTTATAATTTTGCATGTAGATAGACTTCTTTAGGTACTTTTCAATTTATTTTATCCATCTTTGATAACCCCTAGAGAACTGTTTTAACCCGCAGTTACTTTATCTGCGATGAATAGTTTTAATTTTATTATTTGTAACTGTTTTTTCTTACTTCATTATTGGTTTTTTGTTTTTGCAAATGTAATTTTAATTCTTGCTATCTCAGAATTATTAAGTTTTTAGTCATGTACTCTTTGTAACTGAAATATCGTTTAAAACGATTTATCTCATATTTTGTAACTTTAAGTTTTCTAATAGATATTGTGAAAATAAAATACAATCTATATATCACTTTGAAATTGTTTGTGTATTTTATATTAATCTTATAATTTGTGATGTTTTTTTTAAATTTGGGCAGAATTAATTTAAAACCTTTCTGATGTTTTCATATGTAAAATATTTTTTTAAGTCCTTACTTAAGGCTACAGTTCGGCTACTATTCCCTATACGTGCTTATATCTATTGAACATATAAACTAAGTATAATCCTTTACTTTTAGATCCATCAATATGTGATAAACTATTTAAGCTGTAGTCAAAATATTAGGTGGCCAAGAATTCCAAAACTATTCGGCTATGTATTATAAATAACTGCCGAAAACACTTTAGTTTGGTCATGATTTTGGCGGCCTCATATTAAAAATTGTGAAGTGTTTGGTATTCCTATAGGCCTTGGAGCATTGGACTGACTGATGTATGCAGGCGATTCAGTAGTATTTTCACAGGAGGAAGAAGATACGAAATATATGTTATATAAGCTGAAAGCTGAATGAACATGTTTATCGGCGCTATCACGAAATAGGAAAAGACATGAAATGCAAATATCTAGAATTATCTCAAACACGGAAAAAGTAAAATATACATAGAAAAAAGTTTATGGAAGAAAAGCAAGTAGATATATTATCTGAAATAAAAACCGCAACAAAGAGATAGACAGGGTAAAAAATATAGATATTAATAGTTTGAGATAAGATAAGGATTATATACGGAGATACATTATTTTCAAAGTATTTGAATAAAAACAGAAAAAATGCGACCATGAAACAGTCAATCGCAAAAATTTGAGCATTAAGATGGTATGAATACATTCACAGACCCGAAAAAAGGTAGCGCAAGAAGATCTTACAATGCATACTATAAGGAAAAAGAAAGAAAAGGAGACCAGCCGTTAAGTGAAAATAGTATATACACCGCATAATGCAAAATTTGTGAAAAGAGAATACAGGTACTTGAGAATGACTTAGAAATAACATATAAAAGGAAAGGTCATAGAAGAACACAAGATTTAAAACTACTACGTCATAAAGACGACGTAATGGTTAGCTTTGATACTGTCTCTATATATGCTAATATTTCTATTCTTCAAACCTTGAAGAAACGCTAAAAAGTCTGACTAGCAGCTGTAGAACTATTTTTGTAGAATTATATTATTAGTATATGGTCAATTTTTATCACTTAAGATTTGCATCTTGTCCTTGATGAAGGAAATTTCTCTTAATGTAGATTACTTTATTTCATAGGTAGTCTTTTAAGTTTTGAGTCTTTAAACTGCAAATGTTGCTTAGTTTTGTTTGAACATTCTCATAATTGAAGACCTTAGAATTTGACTCAATTTATTCCTTAAAGGTTGAATGCTTAACGAAGAAAAAAATATTTGATCGACCTTTGCGTATAGAACATATAACTATGCACTTCCAGAGCAGACATGTGTAATTTTACTCTTTTAAAGCATTTTACTTGTGCCGATTGGGAAGGGAAGCTTTTAGAAGACATCTCAAATCAGTATGGAATAAAAATTAATTGGGTAATTATTGTTTATTATCAAGAAGTTCTTGTCAGTATTTTTTAATATATGCATGGTTCTTTAAAATTTAATAGGAACTTGAGCTTGATAAATACCTAATGATTTAGGGTCAATTTTTCTCCTTCTTCTTTTTTCTATATTGACTTTTACCACGCAGAAGAATATTATGTTAAGAATTTGTCCTAAGGAATGAGTCAATTACTTGTATGTATTGTAATAAACTCAGTTTATGGGTTCTACTATTTATTTATACTTGATAATAATTCAACAATATGTAAGCATTATTTGTTTCTGCAGTTGCTTAATAACTAATTAAGTAATGCACAAATATTAATTATTAATTTTTATTAGTCAATTTATTCTTCGGCGAACTTAGACCACCACGCAAATTGTCTAACCAAAATTACCTTTTTGACCATCTCTCGTATACGTCTCATACTTAGATACTTGATTCTGGAATACTCGCGGCTCCGCGTTGACATGTCGAACTATTTTTTTGTTACGCTTGCTAGGTCTTTGCAGGAAAGTTTAAATTTCTGGATAATCATTACACCGGTCCCTCCTTAAAGAGGAATTTCTAAACTATGATAATCATATATCATTGGTGAAAAGGGTTATGGAGGAATAACGTTTGTCCTGATGATATAAGAAGCAGTGAATCTTGGACGACTCTTAATTTGGTATCAGGCCCATTTTTAAAATACCCACACCAACAAGAGTATTTCTATTGCCATCGTCTATTTCTGGGATGGATTAGAAATGTCGATTGTCTTTTTTTAATGGGATTATCATATCGGGTTGGCTCATAGATGGTTTTTACACAAAGAGTCTATTGCTTAACCCCTATGATTTGCGTTTTGAGCATCGTTTCTTCTTATTTTATTTCCAGGTCATTCAATAAAACCACGCCCAAAGCTGCAACATATTTTTATTTTCATGGTGTTCTCCTAATACTTCCTTATGTTGGTGAAGTACATTCTTCAATACTTTTCTTAGTATTAATAATCGTGACCTGAATTTAGTGTTACTGATGTTCTTCACGGTTTCTCCAGAACACCATCTTTAAATTTTGTAGGAAATTTATTATGCACTATAAGCCCTTATAACTGGATGCAGTCTCCTTTAAACCTCCAGAATCCCTGTTGTGTTTTTCCAACTCTTTTATATAAGCTGCATTTGTATTTTATTACTTGCAATTATTTGTGATTTTTTTCTCGAGCTCTCTAATTTTCAGAAAATTCTTTCGACTTTGCTTAAAGATCTAAAACGTTATTCTGATTTTGTTTCCTTATGCCTTTCTTAAAGTTATTTGGTGTCTATTGTTAATTTATCGGTTTCTCTTGTAGTTCTGAAATGATTTTCTAATTTTTCTCTCATATTCTGCAGTTTTTATAAACGTGACCAAAGCAATATAAACAACAGATAAAAAAGTAATACAAAACTTATAGATAAACGACAGGAAAAGAACGATGACAAAGATACAATAAGAGAGTTATTAAAAATTTATTCATTAGATTGTTTCACAAATGTCTGCACAGCGGGAGTTGTAGCAAAAACTGTAAAGTATATATTTTTAAGAGATTGGCTCTTATTGGATTACAGAATTTGATATGCAGAAATAATTAAGCTATATCTGGTATCTTATCAAGTGAAAATAAATTATTTCCTTTATATATTAGAAAACATACCTTAGAAGAATACAATTTAAGTAGCAATTTTTTGCATGTTTTTTTTATTAACCCCATTTATTATACAATCTGCCCTCTAGAGTGGGGCAATAAGTATTTTGTCATATCTAGAGTGCAAAATGCAGTAACACTGCTGATTACAAATTGTGTGTGTGAAGTAGGATTTCAACCAACCATCTCCTTGCATTAATTTAATCTTAATAGTATTTATATTATTATAATTCTAATTATATTTTAGTTGTAATTAGAATTAAAAATAGCTAAACTAATTAAAGTTGAAACCGTGTGGGTAACTCCGATGGTTCAAACCTTTTTACTCTTTTTGTTTCATCATTGTCGTCCATTAGGTGATGCACAATGTCATTTGGATGATCACTAAGTCTGCTTTTATACCGCCTACTGCACGTCTGTATTTCGGATTTCACTGACGGTACACTCAGGTCATTAAGTATCACTTTATTGGGAACGTACCACGGCGCGCTAACAATTGTTCGTAGCACTTTGTTTTGGAATCTTTCAATGATTTCTATATTTGATGTGGACGCAGTTCCCCATAAAGGAATTCCATAAGTCCATATTTGATTAAAAACTATTTTATATATTAGTAGCTTGTTTTCCAAAGATAGTTTCGATCAGCCAGTATAATTTTTGAAATTGTAGACCAAATTGTTTACGCTTGTTAAATATGTGGGTTTTTTAGTTTAGTTTCCTATCGAGATGTATTCCTAAGTATTTTGTTGAAGAAATGTGGTTAAGTTAATGTCCGGACAGTCCTGTCCTGGTGGACAGTTGTTCCTCTTCGTGGTGAATGTAACACGGTGGGACTTGGTTTCATTCACTCCAATTTGCCATGTCCTAGTTCAGCGTTGAATTTTGTTAAAATGTGACATGTTGTACATGTGAGGCTAAAATGACTATATCATCTGCATATGTAGCTGATGTTAATCGAGATATAGGTAGGTCGGCTGTATATAATAAATATAGTATGGGGCCTAAGGCACTACCCTGTGGAACGCCTGAGGAGATAGGCTTGAAAGATTTTATCAAGAAATGCCGATTTGATATGTAAGACTTTAAGTGTGTTTTTTCTTTTTTTGGTTTGTAGCATAAGCGTTGATGCCATACTTTATCAAAGGCTTGTTTTACGTCTAAAAACACCGCAGAACAGTATCTTTTTCTTTCCAGATCTCTGTATATTTTGTCGGTTATTCGGTGCACCTGTTCAATAGTGCCGTGCTGACTCCGAAAGCCAAATTGGTGTTTAGCAATTAATTATTGATTTTCCAGGATTGACATTATTCTATCCAGAATCAGTTTTTCAAGAACCTCTGACAGGACTGGGAGTAGGCTTATGGACCTGTACGATTATTTCACTAGGTGGTTTACCTGGTTTCGGTAGCATGATAATTTGTGTTGTTTACCATGGGCTTGGAAAAACCCGAGTAGTGAGCATTGCATAGGTGAGTAAGGGCTTGTACAATTTTACTTGCCAGATGCCTGGAACTTCTACGTCTTTGATGATTATGGGTTTGACTTATTTGGAATGGTGACTCCAGGAAAGCAATGATTCTGTTTCTTCATATGGTCGTTGACGAGGGAAGCGTGTAAAGACGTCGATGAGATGTTCGGAAAAAACAGTCACTTTTTCTTTATTTACTGCGAGTACACTGACCATCTTCCTTCTTGATAGGGGGTATATGCATGATTGGTTTTTTTAGTTTTCCTACTGACTTTCATAGTAAGTAGTCTGTTCGCTCATTTGCGATGAGATTTTCTCGGTAGTCCTGAATTCCTTTGTTTGTATGTTGGTAAAGAAGTTTATTTAATTGTTTCGTAGCTCTATTTGGGGTTCGCTTATCTTGGTCCGATCTGGTAAGTTGCCAACGTTTTTTGAGACGTCGTTTGTCAGATTTTTGATTTTTTAGGATGATTGAAATATCTTTAGTATGTAGAGTGATTAGAAGTTCTGAAGTAGCTTTCCAAGCAAGTTCTGCGAGTGACGCTACTGCCCGTTCTGTTATGTTGAGTTTTTAGCGGGATATGTAGATCTATTAAGTACTCGAGTCTGTTCCGAATGTATTCCTAATCTATACGTGTGTTGTGAAGAGAAAATTGTGGTTAGATTTTAGTTATGTGTGAATATACTATTATCGTAATGACCGAGTGATCTGCTGCTAGTTCGAAGCAGGATGTTATGGTACACTGATTTACGTTTCAGTCGTTTATGATCCGAAGTCTATGAGGTCTGGGACACTTTGATGGTCTGTTGGCCAGTAAGTGGGTTCTTCCATGGATAAACAAGTGACATTACTTTCTTGTATAGTAGCATATAATCGTCGTCAGTTTTATGTTTTTTTATTGTAATCACCTGCAACTATAAATCTGTTGCCCAGAGTTGTGAAGAATTGCGTGTAATTTGCTGAGGTGATAATATTGTTAGAGGGGTGGTTGAATTTTGTATTGAGATAATTGTGGCTTGTAGGTAAATTTCTTGATATTTTCCAAGTTTATTATGTTTTATGTTATTTCGGATAATTACAGCTGTTCCGCCGTGAGCTGTGTCGTAATTTGTTGTATAAATATTGTAATTTGGAAATTTAATATAGTTCTTAGTGGTGAAATGGGCTTTAGAGCTAAGAAGGATACCTACGTTGTGACTTTCAAGAAATTTGACTTCTTGGGCGTGTTGGGTCAGCCTATTGGCGTTCCAAGCTGGAATTTTAAGCAATTGTAACGTTGTGAGATGTTCTGAATGAGAACATTATTTTGTAAAGTGCGCGGGGGTTCCTGCAAAAAGGTATGTTCCTTTGGTACGTGCTCAATTAAATTGATAGTTTGTTCGGTTTTTTGATAAAGTAAAAAAAACTTTTTAACTCTTAACTCTTTCGCCATCTTTTGAGAATATTAATTAATTCAACTCTGTCCGCATTTATGGACATATTTTTCTTAAGTGACTAATGAAATCTTCCAATTAGTTGATGAATATGAAGAATGACGTACAATATTCTAGTCAGGCTGGACATACTTTTCTAAATTCTGTTCCTCAATAAAAGTTCATGAAAGAGTCTTTCTTTTTATTTCCACCAAATTTGAAATACAGAAGGTGCCCCACAAAAAAAGTAACAAAATCTTTTTTAAAATATAGTTATCATGCTTTATGTATTATGGATCAAAGCCACGTATGTACGTTCCTGTTGAACAGAGTTATGTAATCACGCCAGGAATATCTGGAACTAAACAACAATTGCTGTTCAAATATGTCACATTCATTGATTTCGATCTTTGTCTTATATAGAAGCATTGATTAAACTTGTTTGGATTACGAAAGAAGCTTTATTTTTGGTCATCCATAACAAATTGTTAAATAAAGCGATTATTTTAAGGATTTTTAAGATCGACTATAAACTTTATTTTTTTCTGTATTTACGTTCTATGACTCTCTAGATCTTCTTTACCTTTTTTATATATTTTGAGATGGTGACGCACAAATAATTTGGAAGAGAACTTACGTATGCTCGTAGTTTCTACATTTATCAAATTTTGTCTTCTTGAGTGAAGTTGATCTTGGTATTTTTGAATCATACTTTTACCTTCTGGTAACTAATGGCATGGTATTTAGCAATGCAACTTTTTCTTTGGGTTTCTACATTTGGTCGAAATAAAATTAATATATTACGTCCATGTATTACGTTTATGCACAATTAGCCGACCTTTTTAAACAGTCCTCCAAAAATAGCAAAAGACGTTCAATATTAACCGCATTCTCTTCCACTATGGCAACGCCTGCTTCTTTGTCAAACAATGCATACTCGAATCTATAGCAAAGAAGAAATAGGATTTGTTTCTTCATCCACCCTACCTTACAGCAGTAATAATAATAATAATAATAATGGTAAGGTAAGGCTCTACGTCCCGCGTGGGACCACGGCCTGCGAACTGAGAGGTTAAGGCTCTCATACGTTCGCTCTCTCTGCCCGGTCGTCGCGCACCATCTCTGATGCGGGGCGATGTGGCAAGCACCGCGCCTAAGACGACCGCCATTATTACTCCTTGTTCGAATGAACGCAGGTACTCAATTATTTTTAGTGACTGAGTAGGTCACCCGCCAGTCATCAGAGAGCACCGGAAATTGAACCCGGGTCCGTCAGCATCGCAGCCGGTCCCTCAACCACGGGACCATGCTGGCACTCTTACAGCAGTAATAGAAAATGATAATGATTACGTTCAGAAATGATGACTGTTTTGTTTAAAACATTTTTTAATCATCGGATAATTAAGCAAAAAAACTAAGAACCGATATAGTTTCCTTTTCATTTTTAAGTTTGTTTAAAATTGATTAACAATGTATTTATCTAAAAGTGTCAAACTTTTATAAACAAATATTTATGTAATGCAACCAATTCTTCTTTTTTCTTCTCGTTATAGGCCGATTTTGGACAATTATTTAACCAGATTAACCATCTTATTCGTGGTCCGTCGACACTTTTCTTGTCTTTCGGGGATTTATCACGCGCAATTTTCATAAGACTGCCTTTATTCGTGATTCTCCTTGAGATAGGATTGTTGCATTCCTTTCTTCTGCGGTTCTCGTCCTTACTTTGATTTCTTTTTACATAAACTAATTATTCTATATCGTTTAATTTAGACAACCCGTCATTTTATTCTCTTTTGTGTTTTGTTGTTGCATCTTGTTTAAGGTGTTGCCTGTTTCTATGCATTTTATTTACATCACATGTTCTATTATGACATTTTTAAAACTGTTTTACATCTAACTGGATCTTTTATTATTACTATTGTTTTTATTTTTATCACATTTCTCACAATATCTGTTTAGTTGCTGCTATTAGTATAGCATTATCAGCATACCATACTATGGTCAACAGAGCGTTTTTGATTGTTTGGTTTTTTGATTATTTTATCCGTTATAGCGTTGGATAGTGGTTTTAATGTATCATTAACTTTTTTGATATTGCATACTCACCTGGATACTTTCTGTTTTTTGTTTGGCTGTTTCTTCTACGTGTTCTTTGGTATTTTTATATTTGTGTCATTTGTTATATTTGATCGGTTTATCTTGATCTATTTATTGTCGTTTTTAAATACCTATCTTCTTTATCAATTTTTATTATTTCACTTCATTTGGATAATTTATTATTACTCTTCGCATATGTTTCTGCGCGCTTTTTGATGAATCCTCCTAGTAGTCTCTTTTTATCTTTCTTATAAAGTCGCTCGTTTTATTTTTCTGATTTAATATTCATCATACAATTTTGTAGTTTGTTGTAACTTGTATTTAGATATGCATTTCTGTTTGTGAATGTTTGTTTTTCGACTAGGGTATTTTATATTTTACCTCAACTCTGTTTTGATTTTTTTAACTGTGACCAACGCTTAAGCAGCTACTTCTGCGGTATTTTCTTTTATTTCTGTCGAGATTTTATTTAAGTTGTTATTTTTTGAAATTGTATCATTTATAATTTTCTGAGTTAATAGGTTCCTATACAATCGTTTTGTGAGTTCATTATATATCATGTTAGCGTTCTTTGTGTGATGTGTAGATTCGTTCTTAGTTACACACCGTGACAAAAGTTTGGACGATTCTCGGTTCTCTTGATCTACTTGGCCCATTTGAATGATTCTTAAGTTACATCCTGTTTATGACTATTAGAAAATATCGTTAGAAAGCCCTACGCAATAACAGCAATTAAATAAAAAATCAAAAAATCTTAAAATCATCGCGGCGAAAGTTTTGGCGAACCTCTAAAATACAATTAAATTTGATTTTCTTTCTCTTCAATAACAGTTAAGAAAACGCTTACCAAACTGTCGTAGAATCCCTTCATAATTTTAAAATTAATCCGCATTACATACTATGTGATTTCCGTAAATAACTGGTCTTTATTTCTAAACTCTCCTCACTCATAAATTTTCTTTTGCAAAATGCTCTAAATGTTCTTGATCAAGTTCAAATCTGGACTACGGGCTACCTAGTCACTTGTGCTCACTTTTTTGTCGTCGCTACATTCGTCAATGTCCACAGAAGAGTTGTCTTGTTGCTAAATCTAAGGTTTTCGATGTATTTTACGTTTTTGTCTACCGCCCCTTTAATTTCTGATTGGTTCCAAACTTTTTCTGTTCCGTAGGATCCAAAATTGTTCGATCCATCCATCAGTATGAATCCAAAGGAAATCAAGCGCCGGTGTGCAAAGTTAAGCTTTGATTTCTTGTAATTTCTTAAGGGTAATTCCTTTTTTGAGTTTGTGTAGAACACTTTGTTACACTTTAGTTCTTTTTAATAGATAGCTGACGTTTTCCAAGTCGTCCATACTGCTTTATTCAAGCCGAATGAATCCTATGGCTAGATTGGACCTCCAAGGCAAAATGATATTTGATTGGTAGCAATTATGAATTAAGAGCTTTTTTGGACGGCCCATACGTTTGTCTATCTTTCTGTTCTCGTTGCGAATAGTACGCTCAACTATAAGGCCTGTTTTGCATAATTTAGGATCTTTGCATAACTTTGAAATTTTGACTTCTGACGAATTTATTGTTTCTTTTCTTCGGAAATCATCTGAAATTATTAATTATGTATCGAATTATAATTTTTAAATTCATTCAAACCTTTGTCGCAGTAGATTTAATATTTTTTATGGTTTGTTAGTTAACTGTTGTAGAGCACCACTGTTAGATTGGATTTACTAATAGTCTTAACTAGACTGAGAATAGGTCAAGTAGATCAAGAGATCCGAAGGTCGTCCAAAATTATGTTGTATGGCGTATCGATTGAATTTAGATCTTTTACATCCAGTATTTCAGATGGGTATATTTTTCTGTTCATCCCTGACTTCTGTTCTCTTATATTTGTGCTGTTTTTATGGTAGAAGAAGGTATTATATCATTTGTTGTAACTTCGTTGAGCCTTTGTTTCACTTCCGGCACAATATTATGTCCTAGTCGTGCATTAAAGTCACCCATAGCTAAAATAGCTGAATTCTGTGGTGTCGAATTTATTGTACTTTGTAATTTACCATAGAACAATTATTTATTTACTGCTATTTTTTCGGGGCGTACACCAATATTATGGTTAATTTTTGGTAACAAAACTTACAGTTTTATACTTTATATTTTTCAGATATGTAGTTGGAATGTCTATGGCGTTTTTATATTTTCTATAGATTAATATCTCGATCTCCTCTCTAGCTCTGGTGTTTTTTCTACTCCACTATATATGAGACCGTAATTATGATAAGATATCGTTTGTTTTCCTCTTTTTTTGTTTCGGACAGCAGGAAAATATTTTCTTTGTTTCCAAGTTCCAATAATAATTTTAATCTCGTCAATTCTATAGCTTCATGTTCCAAGTTTCATCTTATTTCTTCAGTGTTTTCCATTTTCTTTTTCTTGGACTTTTTCTCCTTGCCCTTATATCCGTTCTTGTCCAAAGCTTATTTTTTAGCCACAAGCAGGTTTTATTCATCACGGGCAGGCTTGGGATCGGCAGTGACAACTTGTGAGCTACTCATTCTGCATGCGGAGTTAATTATTGTTTGATTTATCAAGAAATGACAATAACCCTTAACATGGCAATAGCTATTTTCCACCTTTTTTGGTTTTTAGCTTCTTGTTGTTTTATTGTTCTTCTTATAGTACAATGCGCTTTTGTTAGGTTAACGTACCTATACAATGGTGTGAAAGTGCTTCACGACAATTATTTTTGTCGTCACAAAGTTCTTCTTCAATAAGTCGAATTTTGTAATTTAACTTCCCACTTTCTTTTTGAATATAAAAGAACAGAAATGTGCTTAAAATATTTTTTATTAATCATTTTTGATCTGTCTGATAATTTTAAGGTCTTTTAGTTTTAGGAACGCTTGTACTTACTGCACTTGTAGCTATAAGTAAAATAAAATTTTCACCCCCTGTGACAGTACAAATTTCCACTGATTCTGCTCACGTAGAAGTATATATTAGGGGTGGTATGTCGGCCAAGGGAAGCTCAACATAAACACGAGCCTAATTCGTACCCTTGCGGGCGGCCCCATACAATTGCAGGGTATGTGGTTCACGCCGTTACGTAAACAGGCATTACCTCGGCATTCTGTTGGTTCTCCAAAATCGAATTTGAGCTAATTGTAGCTTTTGTTGCATGTAGGGCAGGAAATTGAAAGGAGCGTTTAGGAATATCCCTATGCTAGATGTGTGTTACCGCTGCACGGCGATTTAATTAGGGCTTCGGTAAATTGAACGAACTGATCTGCATAAATGTATCAGTAACAAAGATCGCTGTGAGTTGTGGATTGAATTTAGCTTAAATAAACATGGCGTTGGTGCCAAATGTTTTAATAAAAGGAAGCTGTAAAGCATGTTAATAAACAGTATGTTGTACTTCCACCACATAACATTTTATATTATTAGATTATAGTGACCGCCGCGGTATGTTTTCTTTACCTTTTTTACATATTTGTTATATTCTTCTATTGGAAAATTGCGACGACGGATATCTAAAGTGTAGACTTTATAATGTGTTCTATTTGCTTCTCTCTTCAGGGATTGACTTGATTCGATATGGTATTTTTTTATCCGTGGCCAATCTCTTCAAATCTATATAATTATAGCATTGTAAATATCTATGATATGTGTGTACTGCTGTCTTGGTCTACCAGGTGCATTCGCTCTTGAGTCTTCCTTCTGCAATAGTTTTCAACATTCCATGGTGTGTAAAAATTATTTTTGTATTTGCTTTATAAACCTTCTTCTACCTTGAATTATTTCTAGAGCTTTTGTGTTTGTCACATCACAAAGGCCTCTAGCCTTTTCTATTCGCTAACGGCTACTATCCAAGATTTGCATTCGTAAAGCGCAATATTTCAGGCGAACGTTTTCAACAGCCGCTTTTTTTCAATTAAGAGGTGATTTGACGTGAACAGTTTTCTCTTTTAAAAATGCGATTTTTGGGTGCTGAATATGACTTCTTGTTTCCTTACTATATTTACTAGTTTTGGTAATTTTAGATCGGAAGCAATAGAATTTTTCGATTTTGTTAATGACTTCTAGGCGTTAATGTTTCATTACATACTAATATTTTTGTTTTCTTTATGCTTATTTTCCAAGTTCCTTTCTTTTAATTATATGTCTATTTTAGGTCTTCTTCTGTTACGGTTACTATTGCTATGTTGGCATACTTTGTCAATATTATTACTCTATGTACTTTATTTCTGTTTTTAATTTCTTATATAAATTGTTTATGAGTTGTTGAATAAGTATATTAAAGAAAGGTGGTGGAAAACGGCAACCTTTTCTAACTTCTTGATTTTTGTCTCATAAAGTCTCAGCGATTTATATATCTTCGTTTTCAGATACTTTTTAATAGTTCAAATAGGTCTGACCATTTAGCTTTATTACAGACTTTCGTTATGTTAACAGAGGCGATATGTTAGTTTATGTTCTCAAATTATTTTGTCTATTAGGTTTCTAATTTTTTTCTAAACCCATGTTAATCTTAATTTAGGTAATGATCCATAATTTTTACGATTTTGCTGTTGATTATTGTACTCAATATTTTAGAGGAATGAGATATTAGAGTTATAGTATGGGATGGAAATTATCTTGGTCATTGTGAAGTTTTCAGGGAAGTTTCTTGATTCATACATTCGGCATACAAGTTGGTAGAGATTTTTTTATAATTTTCGATATGACAATTGATCTATACCTGGTACTTTACTGGTCTTTAACTCTTGGACTAACAGAAGAGGTGAACTTCTGTTATCCATGTACAGTTCTGAGAGGTGGGCTCAACGATTTTATTTGGTTCAAAGAAAATATTTCTCTCCCCAACTTTAGTACCTAATAGTTTCTTATTTGTTTGTCAGAAATGTTTTTATTTATTTTCGTAGTTAATCACTTGTTCCCTCAATTGGCTACCTAAATTTTATACTTTGTTCCTTTTATCCTGGAAAAACAACCGTTTTAATTACTGAGCATACTAGGAATATCTATAATGCAAACACTGTAGTTCAGTTGTTAAAGTATAGAATATAGTCGCAGTTATTATCATGTCAAGGCTTTTTAACAATGTTTTGGCATAGCTTTTGGTCAGATGTCGTTTAAAACTTGAAATTCATTTTCTAGAAGTTTATGCATTATGCGAGACCATACATTCTCGATAGGGTTGGCATCAAAAAATTGTTTTTTTCCTCCTATTTTATTTAAGGGATTTGCGTGTTTTTCTTCTTTAATCAGCCTTTCTTGAGATAAAGTTTCAAATTTCATACAATCGTTTGAATAGACGCCCGCAGAGTCTCCTCGCATTGGACTTTTCAGCTTTTATCTATTCTGTCCATCGACCTTTACTCATTTTATTATGATTTCTTCAGTGTCGGCACATCACGTCTGTCTTGAATCTTTTAATAGTTCTCAGTATTTTTATTTCTGCTTTTTTTAGTATATATTTTTTGTTTTTGCAATTGCATGACATACTATTCCTGCATATATCAGTATTGATCTCACGATAGTATTGTGGTATAAAGTCGGGCTTTTCTTTTTGTTGACAAATTTATTTTTTCAAATAGCTTGATATTTTTAGGCACACCCTTGATGTGTATTTTTGCAGTTCTCTTTATTCATTTCTAGGTAGTTACAAATAATAATAAATTCTGTTTTTCTACTGATATTGGCATGTTAAACTCTATCGATCTTGTTTGGAATGCAGTTTCAATAAGTCTGTTGTTGTTACCTGCAGTATTGGTCATGTTAAACTCTGTAGATCTGTTTGAGCATAAACCAGTACAAGTTTATCGTTGTCTTAGTTTCTCATTTTATGATTGACGCGTTGCATTATTTAAGTAAGTTGAAAAGAGTTCAGATTATACTGTTACCTTGATGGATTCCTGTTAGAATGGGGACTTCTTCAGTTGGTCTTTGCTGTCTCTTTATAAGTGTCTTGTTGTTCTTATTAATTAGTTTAATATAGTTGTGGCAGATTTTGTGTTTTCAAAGTGCTCTTAAGACATCAACTAGTTTTAATTTATCAAAAGTTTTTTGAGGTTTCCTAAGCAAAAAGTAGTAGTTTACTGTATCCTACAGATTTTTAAATTATTTGAATTGAAAATAAATTGCGCATTGATATTGTTCTGCAGATTTCGAGATCGTTTTTATTTCAACTCCATTCTTTGGATTGAAAGACTTTTTGGAATAACTTTGTTGTTAATTTTTTTAATTTATTCGAAGCATTGTCCAGTTCTGGAGCTTTCCTGTTGATAATTTAATCAGTGTTTTTATATACTTCCTTTTTGTTAAATTTCTTTTGTTTGATATTAACGTTAGCGATGTCATTTTGAGTACACACCGTTCCTGGGACTAAGCGTTTACTCTTACTTTTTCTGGAAGACCTGGTGATAGAAGATAATGTGCCAAGGTTTTCCAGTTTTTCAATTTATATTGAACATGCCAAGGATGACGTGGAGAAGTGCAAGTTCTGAAGCCATCCAGCAATAGTGGCTCGGTTTTGCTGTTTGGGTTGTAGTAGAAGGTGCTGCGGTGAAGGTTATAACATTCACACAGATTGCTGTGTTATGCGTGTGACCTCGTGCAGATTCTGCCTGGTGCAGTTCCGGCTTGGGGAATGCGAGGCATCCACTGAAGCTGGCTGGATGTAAGCTCTGTTAGTTAGCGCAGGTGGTGGACTCACTCCGAGGTTTCTGCACTCTTCGAAGTGATGGTCGTTAACGCACTCTAAGCTGGCGTGATAACAGTGCTGACAGTGGTGGTACTGACTTAGGACCTTCTTTTTATTTGACTGCTTTACCTATGGAAGACCTTCTTCATCGTTTCAAACTGCTGAAGGCCCAAAAACATGAGGGGCATCGGTTTGCTATTGGGGCCATTTTTCATCTGCCTTATGGTGAGGATGAGGATGTCATTGTCCAGGAGCTCCTACTCTAGGTCTTTCTTTGGGAAGTACTCTGAAATGCCGCAAAAGACGGCGTGGAGAAACGTATATTCTTTCAGTAGATAATAGTTGAATTGAAGCTAGTCGGCCACCAGTAGTCTTCGCTAGTAGGGGACTGAATAAAGATTCTATTCGCCTCGTTCTTCTTAAAAAACCAATGTAGTTATCATAGACTAAGCTTTCTTCTTCCGGAAAATTATGGGAGGGATCTGTTTCCGCATGCACTGCTCGCTCGAAGACGCTCCTCTTTGAGGAATGCTCCAGCAGTATATTTGTTCGATTTTTTTTATTGTTTCTGTCATGCATTTGGGATTTCCATTTTTCTGATATTATGTTATTTATTTGTATTTATGTTTTTCTATTTTTCAATACTTTCCAAACCATTTTACATCCTCTGTAAAGGTCATGTTCCATTCATACAATTTTTTGCTTTCTTCTTCAGTTTTATTCAGTCTTTATTTATTTTATTTCGGACTATTTTGTTTTTGTGTTTTTATATTTAAAGTAAGATTTTTTTAACAAAGTCTGTTGTTAGTGTTAACTTTTCCATCCTGAGAGCTTATTTATCACATATACTATGTGTGCTTTTACATTCTTTCAAATTTTATTGAAATCGCCATTCTCTGTTATGGAGTTTGTTTCTTCTAATCTGTGTTTGAATTGGGTTTATGTTTCACTTATCTTTAAAAGACTATATGCTAACATTTTGGCATAGCGCACTTTCTTTTGGAGGTTGGTACTTACTTAAGACTTACCAATGTACTGTTCTAACATATGCAGAAGTTAACATACTTACGTTTAGTATTTGAGTAGGATGAAGCTGTCTGTTGGTGGTGATCTAGTCAGTTTTTAAAATTTAGTCTCTTTCGTACTCTATGTGCCGTTTCTTATGCATATAACTGTATTGCTATAAAGATTGTATTGAGATCTTATCATCAGCATTTCCTCTTTGGCATTAGTGGTATTCTTATTGAATTTTTGCATTATGCCAGAGATAAAAGTATTTTTAATTTTGGAACTGAAATCCTCCAATGCGAAGGACTTTGATTTGTTTGGGATTCTATCTAATATTTGTTGAAGTTCTTAGAAAATAATATTTTGTTGTTTCTTTGTTTTGACCAAATATTTTGGCCTTACTTTGGTGTTTTGGATCGTTATTCTTTTGCAAGATCTAATTACTATTATTTTTACTATTTTCTTAACAGATTGATGTATCTTCAGCATTTGTTAATATGCATGAAGACGCACTAAATATTCCAATCCACGTAAACAAGGAACTTAATCGACTTTTGTAGTATAAGCTGCCTTTGAACGGACTAGGCTTTTTTGAATCCCCTGTATAAGAAGAGGATTCGCCAATGAAACACCATTATCAGTGCTGTAGTGTACGTTTAATTTTAGTGTAAGAGATACTTAAATATTTTTTTTAGCAACGCTAAAGTTAGATTGTTAATGGATAGTTTTATTATACGGGAGACTTAATTGGAGGACTCTACCCTGAGCGCGCTAAAAATAGGCAAAGTTTACGATTTTTTTTCTCCCAGAAATATAAATGAAAACAACCCCGGTTTTTTGTATGTTGTAGAGTATTATTTCAACTACATTAAACATTTTTTTCATTAAAAAATCTTATATAGAGGATCCATAATCATCGGCTAAGTCGAGCACCGCACCTTTGTCATTTCCGGCTGGTGGTCACCTTCGAGAAGTACTGAAACAAGATAAAGCAATTTGGATTAAAGAACCTTTATCCATAGGCTTGTGGATACAAAGTGACGTAGGATTTTTTTGAAATTCGAAAAATTACGAAAATGGCGGCGTTTTGAAAAAAACCCGTTAATTTTTCGACAAAAAAAAATCGAATAATTAAAGTATCCTAAAGTAAATCCTACGTTACTTTGTAGATATACTATTTTGAATCATTAAACAGAAAGAAATAAGTAGATTCGATTAATAGGTTCAGAGATTTGGTGACTACGAGCTAAAAAAATGTTGTTTCGAGAAAAACGCGTTTAAAGTTTTAAGTTATCTTTAAAGTTATAGTACTGGTAAATAATGTTTTGATTCTTTACCATATGATTAGTCAGCTGTCCCTGCACCATACACGTCTCCTTCGACTTTGTGGAAGCTATCTTCAGTATCTTTTTTGGCCGCCAGTAGCTTCTGTCGCGCTTCTTTACTTTTCACTTCCGCCTTTGCCACTCGTTTCTCGTCCAAATTTTGGCAATATACGTAGCAGTTTGTTCCAATGGTCAAGTCCATACATTGCATCATCATAAGAACGCTGTCGTAGCATTGCATCAAGTCATTGTATGCTTACCACAGAACTTTGTTTTCAAGCGATTGACCAAATAAGTGCGTTTAAACTTTCATTGAGTTCTGTGAGCCTCGCATCTTTTCAACTATTCTTCGGCACTAAGATCCGTATAAACTGGTCGAATTGCGTCTTGCACTTTTTGAGGTAAAGGGTTCGAATGTTTGTAATTTTGCAGTTCACCTTTCTCTTTTGCCTGGAGCCAAGAACACCAAGACGAATCACAAAGATCGTGTTGTGGATGTTTGTCTGTCGAAATTTTGTGAAAAAATGTTGCCCAAATAGCGTCTTTCATTGCTTCCTTGCTGTTTTTGTTTCTTCTAATTGCCAATCCGTAATAAATAGTTAACTCATTTATCAATTTATTCGTCAAATTTCCTTTGCCCCCAAGACCTTTTGTATTCTTTTTTACATTTCGCAAACGGGTTCCCATGCGTTTTTGTACGTGTCCGATGCATTCCTTTTTTGTAATCGTAACATCTTCATATGGATTACAGTCCAATAAAGCTTTAAATGTCTTACTATCACCGTCACCAATATAATTGTGATATTGTATTCCATGCTTCTCCTCAGACCGTTGAAACATTTCTTGAATTGCAGAAACTTCCATTCGGCCTACCGAGCCTTCATGATTGTTTTGGCATTCACCAATGTGCCCATCCTTCCAAACTTCGTACTCTGACGTCGAAGAAAGCTTTTCCCACGTTTCACACTCTTTACAATACGATGATTTTACTTGCACATCCACTACTTTTCCGGTAAAATATCCGATCAACGTAGAAACCCCAAAAAGCGATGAAAATCCCCGCCGATGCCATGTCCCGTCTCCAGAAAGTGTGCAAACTTGTCCTTCTGTTTTTTCTTTTTCACAATTTGCTGCGTTTTTCATAGATTTCTCTGCGACGGATTCAGCTGCGAGGAAAATGTTTTTGCTCATTTCATCGTACATTTTTTGAGTAAAAGCCCTTGGCAAATCCATCAATCCGCAAAATTTTCCCATTCCCAGTAATCGAAATATAAATGTGATCCTGCGATTAACTTCATACGCTTTCCAATTTATTAACGGACACGAATTTATACTTGTTGGGTTACAAGATTTGCATTTCACAATCAACTTAAATCCTAAACCTCGAATACTGCTTTCCAAAAATGTGACGTCGCCATCACATTTCGTACACTTTACTACTTTACTAAGGGCACAAAAAACCGACACAAAATTGATCAATGAGTATCCGAAACTCGCGTTCATTTTCAGTTTCTTTGCCGAACTACTCGTGCTCGCGGTCTCCTTTTCCATTTCATGTCGATTCTGCGGATGATTTTTATGTTTCACACTAATCTGGCGCGGTCTTTTGCTTCTGTTACCCTTTGAACCACGCGGGATCCTTCGACGAGACATTTTAATTGTGAAGTTAACAGTAAAAAACACGGATTTTAAGAAAGAACGCACGTGCAAGTTATCAATCCTATGACTGATGACAGCGCCATTTGGTGCCGACATTTCGTACTTTATTTAATTCTAAACACGGTAAAAAGGTCTCCTACAAATATTTGCTTATCTACATCCAATACATCGAACATAATAAGAAAGGAAATCGTTCTGCTCAAAGCCGGTCCGGTGGCCTTTCTACCTTCTCCGAACCGACTGTCGATATTTCGCTGTAACTTTGTAACGAGTTTGAATATCATAAAACGATTTCAGGACAACATTCTTGACAGTTCAAACTATTGAAAAATGAAATAAATTTTTTTCCGATTTTTTGAACTTCTCAGGGTAGGGTCCTACAATTGTTCTGGCAAATTTAAGTACCCATACTTTTCTTGTTTTAAGAAGGGCACTAAGTAAGAAAATTATGATATTATTTAATTTTGCAAACTGTGTCATATTAGGGCATGAGGTTTTGTGTATTTTAATCGCAAAAGGTGCTTCCTGTGATGCAAATGTTTAGATATAACCTTGTAAAGAACTGAACTATCTGTTCTATTTAATCTTCTCTTCATCCGTAAGATAGTCGGCCGCACTATTTATCATTGAGCAGATTGTCGCGTTCTTAATTACAAAATTGTATTCATATTTATTGTACTATCTACAAATACTACGAATTTGATTGTAATTTAAGCTATTTTTTGAATTAAAAAATAGATCACAGAATAAATTGCACAAGTGACGATCTCTTGATTTTCTAAAGTATTATAAAGAGAAACCAAGAAGCATATGTACCGTACGATCGTGTAAAGATAATGTTAATGTCTCACTAATGGACCAACCAATATAACATGCCTTAGTAATAGTAATTTTAAACATTTACGTCTCATATTAACACAAAAGTTTGCATTTAATAATGTACATGAAGAACCAAAACATTTGTTCTAAAATTCTTGCTGGGAACAGAAGGATAAGTCAATTTTAGAGCCTATTTGTAGACAGTGGAACGCCTCTACTGGAGCAATTTTGTTGGTATGTTACCTCATTAGAAGTTCGAATTGAGTTTCTGCCCGTTTAACACGGGCTGGCTTATGTAAGCGATAGCACATTAGGAGCCGATCGATTCCAAGACGCTAGTTTTCCGTGTTTATCTTTTTGAGCAGAGCGCCCTGCTAATGGCTTTACAATAATAGCGGCCACGATCCTTGAACTTTAATGCGTTTCTGATATTGTTTGTGGTTAACAATGAATGAATTACTGAGGACTGAAAATTTAGCGAGCGCAAGAATTTATGCGTGTAAACAAAAAATATTAAGGAGAACTCAATTTAATATGGATTATGTTATAAGGATTGATGTGTTGTAATTTTTATCAGAATTGCATGAGGTAGAAAAATAATTAAAGGATAGAAACAACGTTAATACTAAATACATTTTATTTACTTTTTGATGCATTCTATCAGCACTTTTTGTATTATCAATGATAAAAGTGTTACGCATTTTGCTGGCCAATTGGGGGTGGGAATTTTGTGAAATTACGCAACCAGGAAATTGTTGATGCAGCAAGCTGTATGGCAGGGGGCACCGACCTGCTGAATTATCAAGTGTTCCAAATCTATGTAGCCTAGTTGGTGCTAGAAATCTGAGTTATTATGTAACTGTAATGAATGTCATTTACAATTTTAGTAGCTACACGATCGCCTTTGATGAAGTAACCTCCTGTTACGCCACCTGGATAAAATTAACACCAAATTGTGATTTTTTGAAAGTGCATTTGCTTTTTATGAGTTTTTAACGACTTTTCGAATTCTAAATGCAACAGGTTTGTTTATTGTAAATTTGCCGAGTTGAAAATGCACTTCATTCCTAAAGATGACTTTTGACTAAACAATCGACGAATTATAGATAGTGAGAGTGATTAGCAAGCTTAAGCTCCTACATCAGTTGAATTTTATAAGCATGAACGTGCAAGTCTTTAGCGAGTATTCGCTGAGGGAAGCTTCTCGAAATGTGCACCATGTCTAATCTATAGTATGCTCCCGGATTTGCAGAGACCCTTACCTCATGCTGATGAAAATTTAAATTTTGTAATTAATTTCTGAACAGTTTTGACTTAAACTTTCAGAGAGTTTTCCTGTGGTCTCTATACTGAATTTGAAATGCATTTTAGCAATAATAACTTTCTTTTTTTAGTATAGTGTTCCATGTCTACGAATTGGAATAATCGTATACGATATCCTTCAAAATGTCAAAGTTACGGACCGCAACATGAAAAGAGGGCGAAGTTTATATTTAGCGTTCAATTTGGGCCACTCTTTACATACAAAAATGAAGGAAAAGAGGGTGTAATAAACAGATCTCTATAAGTATTTTGTTAAAATACAATGAAATACTTCGAAAAGTTTGAAAATTATATTTATATGACTTGCTTAGTTAATAACATAACTTTGTGTAAAGAAATAGAACATTTAAAAAGGCATCGTACTTGAGAAATAGTTAGTGACCACAATTAACCCGATATTTTTACAAATTAATTTTTAAGGTGAACTGAGTAGTTACTTTGGTCACTCTTTATGTAAAAATATTTTTTATGCATTTATTATTAATTTTTTTAAATTTTCTTTAAAAGTTTGTCCATATTTGATAAAAATCACGGTTACTCTAAATCTACTAATCAACAATCCAAACGTTTAGTCATATTTAAAGTGGGTTAAAGATTTCTTCTTCTTAATTTTTAGGTTGAATAAAGAAACAACAATATGAGGTATACAAAATTGTTTTTTCAGAGAAAAATTATAATACTGCAAGTGTTATTACAAACGAATATTAAGAGGCCTGGTTGGTACCCAAACTTTCGCATTTATTTGCGACAAATTTTGTTGATTTGATATAGTGATGTCTTACTATAAAGAGTTGTAATTCTTACGAAATGTCCTCAACACTGTAGACTCATAGAATGTATTTAGCTGAAATGTTGCTATATAGAAAAAAATAATTCTTTTGGTTTTAGAGAGAATACCGTTCGTCCGTTTTGGTTTTAATATTATAAATGGCATAGAATATTGCATATCATTGGTCGAGGCCTACAACGTCTTTGATTCTTTTAAGTAGGAGTCATTTGAAGACTTTGGATAGGAGGGATAGAAGGCTTATTGGTCTGTAGGATTGTGGTTCTGTAAGTGGTTTATCAGGCTTAGCAATCACCATGTAGTGAGTAATCATATGGCTCTTCTAAAAAGATTTTAAGATATAAGATATAAGATCATATCCAGGAGCTTTTTTTGAATTTGTTAGTTTAAGTTGTTGTAGAAGTTCCGCCGGTGAAAAAGATTTGGGTGGTAATAATAAATGGCACGGGGCGTCAAGGAAGGAGTCAATTTCATTATCATCTGGATTATCTTGTCGCTGTGGTGTCTGGAAAACGGTGTCGAGGTATTCAGCGAATACGTTTGCTTTGTCTTCGTCAGATCTAGCCCAAGTACCATCTTGCTTTCTTATGGGGGGTATTGCTACTATCGGTCGTTTAAACTTTTTGGTTGCTTTCCATATGGAATTGTTATTACGTGTTAGTTTTGTTATGTATTCCCTGAAGGTTTCATTGCGAGCTTTTGCTATCGCGTTGTGGAGTTGGTGGGTGAGTTTGTTATAGAAAGTTCTATCCTGTCTGTCTTTTGTTCTCATCCATTTCTTCCTTGCCTTTGGGCGATGAGGTCTCGGATATAAAGAGGGATGTTGTTTATTTCATCTCGGGAGGAGGTTAGATTGGGTGTAGCTTGCCAAGCGGTGTCTTGTATCACTGTAGTTAGGTGTTGGACTGTTGCATCAAGTTCTTGTTCAGTTTGTATACCGATGTCGGGTTGAAGTTCTTAGTCGATGTAACTTGGAAAGAAAGCCCAATCGGTATGTTTGGTGCAAACTTTTGGTGGAGGTTCTTTTCTGATGACCGTGGAACTTAGGGTTACAATGATGGGGGGCGTGGTCAGAGGATAGATCGTAATTGGATTCTGTTTTAGTGTAAGTACTTGCTATGCCGTTGCATGATCTGGGAGTTTGTGTGGGTCGCTAGTCCAGTTGGCTCGTCTCTTGATAGGTAACCATAGTTATGCTGTTATATTACTTTAAGTAAGTTGCGTCCTTTTGGGGTAGTCATTCTTGAACTCCAAGCTGTATGTTTGGAGTTCCAGTCTTCCATAACAATAAATTTTGAGCCTAAGGATCGAAGAAAGTCCTCATAGTTTTCAAAAGAGATAGTGTGCCTGGGTGGACCATAGACATCGGCAATTACCAGTGGGTAAGGGAAAGCGTTAACTTATATTTTTGCGCTTTGAATTTTGTCTGATTGATAATATTTAAGTTCGTAATGGACGATTGTGTTTTTAATTAATACGGCCGATCCAGTATGAGTTGTGCGATCTGGGTGGTTAGCGTAGTAAATGGTAAAGTTTGGTATTTTAAATGTTGTTCTTGTGGTTTCATGGTTTTCCGAAATTAGTAAGATGTCTATTTTTTGGAGGTGTAGGAATGTCATTATTTCAGGTACATGATTAACAATGCCGTTGGTGTTCAAAGTTGCAATTCGAAATGAGTTCTCCATTATTATGCTATTTTATTGATTACCGTTGAAAGCATGTTGAGGACCATGCTGTTTTGGCTTATTAGCTGTGCGAACATTGCTGTAAATTTTGCAAGAAAGTTCGAGAGTGTTTCATTAATATTCGTTGGTTGGGCATTGGTTGATGAGTTAACATTTCTTCCTATGACTGCTTGTTGATAGCTTACTGCATTTTGAGGGAATCGCATAGATTCGCCGTTTTGATGATTTAGGGGGGGGGGATTCGTTGGCATTTGGTGGTACCTGTCTTGTTTGCGGTTTATTCATTACTGGCCGGAATGAGGCATTTCTTACTCTTTGGAGGTCTTTGTACACAGAGCACCTTTTGTACTTGGCTGGGTGACTGGCTCCACAAAGGGCACATTTGGCTGGGGTGTTTGGTGGTTTCTTGCATATAAAAGTACTGTGATCTCTACCACATTTAACACAGGTGAAGGGTACGTCTTGGTATGGCCATAATTTTGACATCGCAGACACTGCGGTATAACTTTTTTTTTCTTGGGTGGTTCGATCCGTACTTTTAGATTACTTAGGTATTGGATGTTAAAGATCTTCGTGTTATTGTCATTGGGCTCTAGGTCGACCATGAACAGCGGCAGTGGCAATTTAGTTAACCTGTGACCGACATTTATAATATTACGTACTTTGTGACCGTATTCAGCCAGCTTATCTTTAATGAGTTGGATTGAAACAGTGTGATAGAGATTGCGAATGGCTACTCTGTATGCCCTTTCTTCTTTGAGCTGATATGTATGATCTACAATGTTCTCTTCTCTAAGGTATGCCGTGAGTTTCCTATACGAGTCTGGGATTCTGGTGCTAATTTTTATAGTGTTGTTAGCTAACACTGTTGCATAGTATTGTTCTGTAGCTATTACAGTACTAATGCTATCGGTCATTTTTTTGTAGTCATTCACTCCATGAATAAAAATTGGCGGTGGTTTAGGAATTTTTGTTTGCTGATTGTCGGGAGTTTGAGTGGAATTGTCGTTGTTCTTTGTTGTTTGTGATAGAACTTTATATTTATTTGTAGTGGTTGTTTGGTTGATTTGGTGTGTTGTTTTGGTAGGTGATTTATTTTCCTTTTTTGACTGATTGCCATTCGTGTTTAGCTTGGGGAGAGTTTTTTTTAAGTATCATCGTTGTTTGGGTGTGATGAGTCACCTTTGTCATATGTTGTTTTATCTACGTACATATGTGTGTTTTGATTTGGAGTTATTTGCATGCTGGTAGATATTGGGTTGCGTTAGGATTGGGTACGTAAGAGGGAGGTATTATTGTTTGATTTTGAGATGAGTTTGGAATTTGATGAATTGGTTGATTGGCATATTGAGTTAGCTGTGACTGATATTGGGAACTTTGCGCGTTAGATAAGGGAAATGTAAAACCGTAATTTTCTGGGGCAGGTTGAGTATTTATTGCCGAATGTCAGGATTCAGGCGGTCTTGAGTCGTAGTTGTTTCCAGTTGGAAACATTGCTTTACGTGATTACATGCACAATAAAAAGAATGTGTACGTACAGTTGGCAGGATGTTGTGGTGTATCTAATTCAATAACGATTCAAGCAATTGAACTTATCAGCGTGTGGCACACAATACTTCGAAGATAACGGAGCAGCAAGCCTGTTTACTCTACTAAAGTCAAATGGCAACTATCGAATATATTTGAATATACAATTTGAATAGTAAAATTTTGTAATTAAATGTATCTAGTGGTAATTAAAAGTTTATGTCCTCTTTGCTTATTGAATTTTAAAGGCAATAATGAATTCATTACCTTCTTATAAGACATGAAATTATCGTTACTGTCTTGATGCGTCATGCATATATTATCGTTATAGAAGAGGGGATTAGTTTTTGAAACCCTGTATAATCATTTCAAATATGCGATGTGCTAATGTATGAAGGTCTGCATAAATTAGTGAAAAAGATGAAGTTGAGAAACTTTTAAGCATATTGGTCATTCTAATTTACAACTCTTTTTACTACATAATTTGTGGATATCGTAAAAATTTGACCTAATTTTTCAATTATACCTTTAGCTTTTTTGTGTCATATTTTACGAAGTTACCGAATTCCAGTTTGAAAAAAGGGGTGGTTTGGAGTTATTAAACTTAACTAGGCTTTTCTCGACATCTTGAATAAACATGTAAAGGGTATTAGCCATGATGGTACAGAGATCTGAAGGGGTGATAACTTGAAGTAATAGTAAAACTTCGTGACCCAAGCTGATGATTGTTCCAGTTTTTTATTTTCAACTTTTTTTTAGTTGGAACGCGAAAAATGTTGCTTCTCGTAGTGATTTTTGGGTTACATTGGTAGAACAGGCATTGCATTGTAAAGTTGATAGATGGTGCTTTATTATAAGTATGAGGGGTTGCCTGCAAAAATATTTTTGGCGTCCTAGAATGACAATTTTTCACTTGCCTTCCCTCAAATTTTTCCAAAGTGGGAACGTAGAACAATTTATTTACAAATGATAACAGTGGGATAAGTCGGTGCGGTGACCTTATGAAAGCAAGATATGCAAAACTATCCTGAAGATAGGCAACCAAACGTACGCTCAAAGCTTAACCACACCACATTTTATATCAGCTGTCTTTGTTTACTTTCAAATTTATAAATAGATACGGCGGCATGATCGAGAATTAAATTGCTTACATAATAATTTAAAGGTACAGAAATACTATATAAATGAGACAAAGGTCATATTATATCAGGAAATATTATTACTTTAAGTTACTATTTTTTATTTTTCTACGAATATTATTATATTCTTATGGTCTTTCTAGGAAATTGGGAACACGAAAACTATAGTCGTCTGCATAATGTATTATATTTTGTAGCTTTATGATTACTAATCTTCATCTGTCGGTAACTTTCGACTTTATGGTTTAAAGGAGAATAAATAATAGCGTCATCTCTAGAATTAACGTTTTAGTACATTACGTTTCAAAGCCGCAGTACTAGAAACTGTTTTTACACAAGGATTTAAAATTTATTACTTTTAGACCTACTAAGTAATTATTAATGTTTTCAACAATAGCAGGTGGATTACAATACATGATGATTATATTTTTATACACCTTTTGCTTACCAAAATGAAATCGTAAACGTGTAATTTTTTACATTTTATAAAAGTTATTCGTCGAAATGAATGTACGTATCGCAGCATATTGATCAGACAATTAATATTTAAAGGTAATGTAACTAGCAATTTGACAGCTGAATTATTTAAAAGCCAGCTGTGCAGTTACGTTTCGATAAATTGGCTTTAAACTTTTTCTGTTTCTTACTTTGTGTATTTAAAACGTACAAGGGTAAATCAAATATTAACCAGAATTTATTTTTTGTGCTCAGTGCGGTAAACATAGAACTTCTGAACGTTATAGTTGGGGATGCAGGAAATTTTTTCCATAGAGAACTTCTCATTAAGTTTTTTACGACCTCTAGATTCAAATCATCGAAAATTTTGAGAAGACTTATGGCGTAGCTCAAACAATCTTTGGAAGTACAAGAACCAGTTGGAAACGAAGATTGTCGACACTGGACGAGGACTAGAGTGACTCTGTAGAATATTCGCATTGTTCGTCGTCTTCTCAAGAATGATTTTCGATCAACAATTTTTTTGAAATTGTTTTTAACGTTAGCGGAAGCCATGGCAATGCTCAGTTTATAAAATGGGACTCATCTTTTCGCCGAACGACAGCGTGTCCAGACCTGAAAACGCCTATTAACACGCTATTGAACTGAATAAATCTTTTTTACAGTATTTTTACAGTATTTTTAGCTGCAGTACATCATTTCACTTCAAAATACAAACAAATCAGTATACAGTAGCAAAGGAAGGGCGAATCTACACTCGTTAAAGCCTGGTAGAACTAACTAAGCTTTTTTCTGGATCTTGGAATAACCCCCTTGCAGTCTAGATGTATCGCTTACGATTATCATTTGTTTGGGTCACTTGGAAGATAGAGATTTAGTGATGATGCTGTCGAAGCGTTTGTAGGTTATTCCCTGGTGTCACGACTATATTTAATTCAAATTAGGGATTAATTCTGACTCTTTGAAACAGCCCAGTAATAATTGTTCATCTGGTATCTTTCTTTGACTTTATTAATGCGCGAGAAACTAATTATTTTGTTTTCGGAAATGGTTTTCCAAATTTATAAATAGTAACACACATTTCCTATTCAATTTTAGCTCTTCTGATATTAGCTTCTGAATGAATGAATGTCTCTCCTTACGAAGCTAGATCTGATCAGGTTGTCTTGCAAGACTTACCTCATATATTTCACATTTACAGTGGGTCGTTTAATAAAAAAAACTGGGATCATCTTGTATTGAATATATACAATTGCTACACTCAGATCATTTAGGTCCATAGCTTGGTGATTTCTCTCCATCTCTTGATCTTTTACTTCTGTCTTCCAGTTTTGTATTTCTTTTTCTTGTAAGTCTAATCATTTCCTTCTTGGTCTTCCTTTCCTTTTCGTTTTCTAGATTTGTATCCATTAACTTTTAGAAACTTGTTTCTCTTTGTCTTTCTGTTTTTCTGTTTTAACTTAGTTATTAAGCTTTAGTGCTCTGTAAAGGTTCTTTATTTCTTTATTAGTTTTTTTAAATATAAATCTTGTTCCTTTTTGATTTTGAAAATTATTATTAATATTTTTCTTCCCCATGTATTATTAAGGATCTATAATTCGCTCCCGTACAGTAGAGTTGACCTTATGTTTGTTTTATAAATGTATTTTAGTTTTCCTAGATACGCTTTTTGATTTCACAATTTTATTTAAGGCGTCGGCACATTTATCCCTTTTGACTAAGTTTGCTTTAATCTCTTTCTACATTTATGACAGTTTCTAGATACACATAGTTTTGGACTTTTTCTAGCCGTATACTATTTGTTGATTCTATGAACTATTAAAGTTTTTCATTTTTTATTTACAAATTTTCTTCTATTTCCTTATTTCCTCTTCTATATGTGATGTCTTCTTAGCTCTGCACATTTTCTGGGTTTCCTTCTTTGTTATTTACATTTTTGTCTTTCTTTAGGTTCTTTGTCATCTAATCTCCGCACTTCTATCTTTGTGGTATTGTTTTTATCGCTGCATTTTAAAGCTTCTTCTATTTGCCTCCATCTTTAGTTTATTTGTTGACCTTGCATATTATTAGATTTTTCCCAATCTCCTTTATGTATTTCGTTGCTATATTTTTCTCTGATAGTCCTCTTGTATTTATCTGTAAATCATTTCTTACACTTTTCATTCTTCTAATTTCAAAATTTTGTCTTATTTTCGTAATTACTAGAAAGTGACCGTTGTTTGGCGTACACCTCTTTGTAACTGCGTACGTCCTTTATATTTTCCACGTTTTCTTTCTGGATTAGGACAAGATTGATATGGTTTGTGTATTTTCCGTTAGGCGCAAGCAACGAATGTTTATATATTTCTTTGTGCTCGAACTTGGTACTAGTAATGTATACGAAGTACTGTGTTGCAAAACTTATTAGTCTTATGCCGTTATTGTTACTCGCCCTATATTTACCATGCCGTCCTGTTATTATATACTTCCTCTTTCTACGTTCGTATTGCAGTCTCCTATTACTATTTTAATATTTGCTTTGGCATAGCATTGTAGTTCTTCGTAAAATCTATCTTTAATATTTTTCTTCATTCTCTACTGGTGCGTGAATATTCAAAATACTTAGATTTCCATTTTTAGTTTTTTTTGCAATCAACACATTCTGTCAGATATGACTTTAAAATTTTTAATTGTATTAACATAGTCTTTTGCTATTAACAAACCTGTTCTTAACATTCTTGTTCTCGCCATATGCTTGCCATATAGCTCCGCATCAGAGACGGTGCGCAACAACCGGGCAGAGAGAGAGAGCGAACATATAAGAGCCTTATCCTCTCAGTTCGCAGACCGTACTCCCACGCAGGTCGTTAGAACGTTACCATTATTATCTATTTATTCCCGCATGAGTGTTAGATCGCTTACCATTAGTCTGAGTTTTATTTTTTTCTAGGAGTTTTAGCGTTTGCTGCTTTATCCATTCTTTTATGCTGTGCCAATTCCAGAAGTTCTTGTATGTCGTTTTCATTACCTCCTGGTGATTTTTGGATTAGTTCTTCCTGTATTTCTCTCCCTTTCTTTTGTGTTAAGTAAAAATTCAGCGCCTTTTGTAGCTATGCTTCCCTTTCATTTGCTCCTTCAACCTCTTCCTCCTTTCTTTACCCTTTTGTAGTTTTCAAATACTTTTAATTGTTCCAGAGAGTAGGTCTCATAATTTACTATTAGTTTATTGTATTTTATGACAGCCAATTGCCCTTTTGCTGTAATTAGTTTCATATGTTTTACCAATTCTTTCCTTTGCTTTTGTAATTGTTTAGGATAATTTTCCTCCACGTAAATTTTTGTTTTCTTTATTTTTTTTGTTGCTTTAAGTATCTCTCTTTTTTATTCCAATTTCTTACTTTTATCATAATTGGTCTGCATTTACCCTCTTGCTGCTTCCCAATTCTTCTGATCTCGTTTACTTCATCTTCTATACTCACTGTTATTTCCATGTATCTTAGAATTACCCTCACTTTTTCTTTTAATTTTAGATGGTTTTATCCTTTCGTTCCTCAACTCCATGTATTATTATGCTTTTTCCTTATCGCTTTTTGTTTTTCTCCCATTCTTGCATCTTGCTTTAGTATATTTTGGTTCAGTATTTGATCTATTTCCTCACTAGTTATTTTCAACCTTGATTTTCAATTTAGTCTCTTTAAAATAATGAATTTTTCTCTCCGTTCGTTCGTTTTTCACTTTTATTTTATTTAGTTTAATTCTTATTTCTTCTAATAACTCCTGCATCGTAACTATCAGTGTTTCCAATAGTGCTTGTGGAATTTAAAATTAAATATATGCAAGGCAGGGCCTGACTTAATTCTGTTGCGTACTGTTGTGGTCAGATAGAGGTTGGCCCGGATCGACTTTGCAGAGGTCGCATTCTTCTCATCGCTATAAATGCCTATGTATGTTGTTTTATTGTGTCCTCACCTTCAGCTTGTTTGTATACCATACAGATCTTTGTAATAACTTCTTGTAATTCTTAGATTCTTTATGTTGATGCTTGAAATTGTCCACAGAATGGGTTGACGTTCGGAGCTCACACACTTACGCCCGCTTGTACACTCCAGGACCGGAATTTTGTATTGAATATTTGTCTTAAAACTAAAATCTTTTGTACCGTTTAAAGACATGGTTTCTCAATAATATCTCTTTACCATATGCCTGCTGCAACATGTTACATATTTTACTAAACATTTTTCCTAACTTAACACAGAATTTAATGATAACTCTCTGCTCGGAATTCGCGCCCATCAGGTCACTCGTATTTTATATAACTTACAACTAAATGCACTGACAAGCAGAATAGTGTAAACACTTCCAAGATCGTATCTTTATGTCACCTATCAGATGACTATATGACAACCATTTCTTGTGTTTGAACATTCACAGGTAAAGAATTTAAAAATCCGCTCTAGAACTTTTATGACAAAGGCTGTATTCCATTTATTTGATGAAAATCATAGTTCAATCTACTAGTTTAATTAATGTTAAAACAATTTATCAAACTTAAGTAAAGTTTTTACAGATATGTTGCTTTGTAGTTGTAAGAACAATAAACAAAGCTCCTAGAGCGGCGATTTCATCAATTTTCAGATACTCTGTTT
The DNA here is from genome assembly GCA_036346155.1 of Sinelater perroti. NCBI lineage: Eukaryota > Metazoa > Arthropoda > Insecta > Coleoptera > Elateridae > Sinelater > Sinelater perroti. The sequence continues at coordinate 4,943,355 of JARFIY010000215.1, forward strand.
GATCGGCGCGGGATCAAATAAAAATATTGTTCTGGGATAAGCGAGTTGAATGGCTGCTGCGGGCATTCACGAAACCATTCACTTCGAAAAAGTTTTGACGACAACAGACTAGATCCCTGTCTGTCGGAATTCGCTTCAAGTATTAGTTCGACAGAAGGATGATAAATACGCCGACCCACATTAGTTCGACTCAATGGAGAAATTACTAAGAAATACCAAATCAGCTTCGTCCGGTTGTCGGCAATGCTACGTAGTTTAAGCATGTGGGCGGCGACGGGCTCTTTGTAGTACAAATGTAATGATTTTGATCTTACAGATGAATTGCATAATTGCCTTAAAATACTCTCTATTTATCAATTTAATATGTTGTTGAGGACAGACTTCTGACATCAAGTTAATTATATCGTGTATTTACTGAAAATGCGTTAGAAAGGTAAAAAAATAAAGAGTGTGGTAGGTGCGAAGAGTCGTCTTCAATTTTAGTATATGTACAGCAGTCTTTTATGTTGATACATTCATACCTTAAATTTTGATAATTTTTTTGTTATGATTTACGTTGCGGCTTCGGTTGTAGGAGAGTGCATGTAAGGATGAGTTTTATTTTCTCTGTTGTAAAAGCTTGTAAGAAACACTTGAAGAAAACGGATACAGAGTGCTGGGATATGCAGATAACTTAGTTATACTATCCCAGAGAAGATTTAAATATACAGTTAGGGGGTACGTAAAGGGTCCTAAATCTGGTTACTATTTGGATGGAAGCAAAGAGATCAAATGTAAGTCCCTCAATATCTGCCATAGTAGTATTTACAAGAAGAAAAATTTAGAGGAACTTGGATTCCTTAGGCTCAGAAGTGTGAAAGAATTATTAGGTGAGGTAAAATGTCTTGGAGTGATCTTACACATAAAACTCACCTGGAACTAACACATTCAAAAAATCAAAAAAAAAAGATGAAGGCCACACCAGTGTACGACAGTTGAGCTCATGGGAAAACATGTGGTCTAATACCGAAACTGATGTGTTGGATATACACCATAGTGGTCAAACTAGTGAACACATGTAGCTTTGGTACAGCGTACAAAGATGACACAAAGAACCGCACTAAATAAGATACAAAGATCTACTTTTATGAAAATAATGGGTGCTATAGAAACAACATCAACAACAGCAATGGAGACACTGTTAGATCTACCTCCTTTTTATTTTGAATTTATAAAAGAGGTCCTGGAGTGGAAACACGAAGTACCGATTGTGATTTCGTGCCTCGAATATTATAAATTACAGGGTTTACGAGAGCAAATTCATTTTCATAGTGAAGTATAAAGTGATATTAAGTGCCAATAGTAATAGAAGAATATTAAACTAAGGTAGGATCCATTACTTTTAACTAAATTTAAAGTAAAATAGACGCTGAGATCGACGTGACCTTCCAAGAAGTCGATTCGGGGTCAGCCGATAGAGTGGCAAATATCTACAAAGCTGGCAAGGAATATTTTTCAATACGCCGTAAACATCATACGCATAGGTAAACAACGAACAGAGCTGGTCTTAGGAAATTTCGGATCGGAAGAGGGAATTAAAAGAATAACAAAATGGAGGAACTGTTAAAGGAAATAAATGAGAAACTGGATAGAATGGAGGAAAGGGATGTATGCATGGAAAGTAAACTACATGGGCTCCAAAAGGAAATACAAACAATTAAAACAGAAAACGAGCGACTCGGAGAAGAAAACCGATGCCTAAAACAAAAGAATGCGCAACACGAGAAGATGTTGGAAGAAATTAATAGGGAAATCAAGAAAAGGAACATAATAATACATGGATTAGAGGATCAAGAAGAGGAGAGTAATCTACAGTTACTAGAAAAAATAAGGGTGACCTTTAGAAACATGGGAATAAAAATAATAATGGAAAAAGAGATAATGGAAGCTAGAAGATTTGGTAAATATCGAACAAGAAAAATCAGACCTATACAAGTGGAATTTGAAAAATGGGCAAACAAAATGGAAATTTTAAAAGGAACTAAAAACTTGAGAGGAAAAAACATATATATAGAGGAGGATTACTCCAAAGAAACACAGGAAATTAGAAAACAATTGATTAAACACAGAAATAAAATAAGAGCATAAGTCCACCATGTTCTTTTGAGATACAACAAATTAATAATCAATGGAGGCGACTTCCACCTGGAACAACTGAATGCAATGGGAACAGAATTCGAACTAGAAACAGGAAAAGAAGAAGCACATAAAGAAAAGATGGGAGGAAGAACTTTCAGTGAGAGATCCCCTGATGAAGACCTACAGGAAAGGCTACGCAAAATAACTAGAACAAGCAGAGGCACAGGTACAACCTCAAAAAACTCAGATGGAAATCAATCAGAAACCAACTAAATACAAGGACTCAGGCAACGGAATAGGTTATGAATAAGGACACGAATAAAAATAGTACAAGGAACAACAAGGGAAAAAAATTCAAAATGAGTGGATAGGAATAGGAATATGGAATATAGGAACATTATCAGGGAAAGAAATAGAATTAACGGAGGAAATGGACAGAAATAATATACAAATTCTAGGAATTAGCGAGACAAAGAAGAAAGGTAAAGGAAGTATACACTTATCAAATAACTACACACTGCATTACTCAGGAGAGGCACCGGAACAAAGAGCGAGGGAGGGCGTAGGAATTATTACCACCGATGAATTAAACAAAAGTATAATTGAGGTCAAGGCAATAAGTTCTCGAATAATAGCAATAACTGTAAAACTGGACGAAACAATAAATATTATCCAGATTTATGCGCCGGTAGAAGGAACAACTGAGGAGGAAATGGCAGACTTCTATGCAGACCTACAGCAATTGCTAGATGAAATGAAAGAAGAGAATCAGAAAACGATCATAATAGGTGACTGGAATAGTAGGATTGGAAAAGACCCTAATAGAGGAATGGGATGTATGGGATGTATGGGATGCTACGGAAAAAGCATCCAAAATAGAAATGGACTAAAAATGATCGAGAGAGATTAAGAGGAGGTAAAAGGAAGGACATAAAAGCAATAAGAAATAATCAGGGACAAATGCAAACTGATGCAAAGGAAATTCTAGAAACATGGAAAAATTATTATGAAAATATGTATAAAACGACAGTAGGGCTAGAAGATAATATAACACAACAAATAAATTTGGAACAAACAATCAAGAGGGAAGAAGTAGAGGACGCAATCCAAAAAATAAAAATAGGCAAAGCCAGCGGGGAGGACGATTTATCTCCAGAGATGTTAAAATGGATGGGCCAAAAGGTATAGAATGGTTTTGGAAAACTTGTAGACAAGTATGGGAGGAACAGAAAATACCGAGAGACTGGGAAAACAACCTAATAGCACCAATTTACAAAAAAGGATTGCAGTCCCAATGCGAGAACTATAGCCCAATATGTCTAGCTCAAACTAGTTTTAAAATTTACACTATAATCTTAGAAAAAAGGCTAAGGGATTATATAGAACCTTTATTAGAAGAAGAACAGGCAGCTTTCAGACCGAATAGACAAACTGGTGACAATATTTATGTAATCAGAAATATAATCGAAATAAAAATTGAAGAAGGAGAAGAATTGTATCTAACATTTGTAGACCTGAGAGTTGCGTTTGATACAGTAGATAGATGGGAAATTTGGAGGATTTTGAATGAACTGAATGTGGATAAGAATCTGATAGGAGCAATAAGAAGTTCATATAGAACAGTCAAAGCGAAGGTACAATTGGAGGGGCAGAGATCGGAGGTGTTCGAAATGAATAAAGGTATCAAGCAAGGCGACAGCTTAAGCCCTTTATTATTCATAATTATCATGGACAAGATAATCAAAAGAATAAAAGAAAAATCTAGTCAACTGAACACAGTAATTGGATATAAAAATTTAGAACCAGTAAAACTAAGTAGTCTACTTTACGCGGACGACGTGATACTAATCTCAAACACCAGAAGTAAAATGCAGAGGTTGGTGAATGCATGGAAGACTGAAATAGAAAATATGAACATAAATAAAACCAAGACCACGATTGTAAATGAGAAACAAAAAGAAGATAAAAAAATAAGGACATAAAATGTAAAGACAAAAAATTGGAGAGGGTAACGACGTCTGAATTCCTTGGAAGTATAATAACAGAGGATGGGAAATTAGATGCACAGTTAGCAAACAGAGCGAACAAATCGTGAAGAATCTATTACGCCATAAATAAAACTATACTAGGCCATAAAGACGTTGATTTAGAGGTGAAAAAGAAAATATATAATACAATAACACTTCCAATAATAACTTATGCCAGCGAATCATGGACACTTAAGAAGAAAGAGGAGGTTAAAATAAATGCCATGGAGATGAAACATCTCAGGGGGATGGCAGGAAAGACTAAGTGGGACAGAGTGAGAAACGAAGACATAAGAGAAATCGTTAAACAAGAACCTATACAAGGAAAAATTAAAAAGAGGCAACTGAACTGGTTTGCGTACCTGATAAGAATGGAACCAAACAGAATTGCAAGAAGACTAATGGAAGCGGGAAAACCACCTAAAAAACGAAGTGGCAGACCTAGAAAAAAATGGATGGACTAAATCAAAGAAATAGCAGCAGAAAAGGGTGTGACACTGGAGGAAATCAAAACAATAGCGAAAGACAGGAAGAGGTGGAGACAATGGATACGGGATTAGAGGCCATCATCCGACGCTCGAAAGGGCATAAAGGATTAGAGAAGAAGAAGAAGGAAGAGGTAGGAGTGTTGTGGAAAATGCACACATTCGCAGAAATAATATGGACGCCGAATAACTAATAACCAGACATACGGGTAAAGGCATACTGGACATGAAAACAGAGTATTTGAGGCCAAAATTTACTTTCAACGTGAATTTCAAGGTTAATATTATAAATCGAAAAAAATTTACATAAAAATAAGCAACAAGAACGGAATCAGAAAAATTATCTGGTATACAAAACGATAACAGACCAAGACTGGAACAGGAACAAGTATATACTACAGTTAAGTAAGAGCATGTTCGGGTTAATGCGGAGAAAAAATTATTTAAAAACAATTTAAAACACATAGGTACGTTGTACTTCATTAGAAGAAATATGTTATTGCATCAATAATGTATCTATTCACCGCCGGCATCGGTAATTGCCTGGCATCTTCGAGGCATGCTTTCGACCAAATTGGTGGCATATTTATCCGGAAAGGACCTCGAAATGCGATGAGTTTTTTGTGTTAATTGCTTCAAAGCGAACAATTTTCTTCCGCGAAGCTTGTGCTTGATGTATGCCCACACATTCTCAATAGGATTTTCATCGGGCGACTGTGACGGCCAATAAAGTGTAACGATACCAGACTGCCCTTTCCACTCGATGTTTGGGGCGGTTGTCCTTCTGTAGCATCCAGTCATACGACATTTGATATCAAGGTTTATGGAGATGGATTACGATAGTTCCGCTTTTCTCTAGCAAGAATTCAATGCCAACTGAATCTTTTTCGACAAGCATCGAGGACAAAGGTTCTTTTTATCGACTCATGAAATAATTAGGGCAATACCTTTACTAAGTGCTAATTATACCAAACACGCTTTTACTTGATTGTACTGTGGAAAAGAAAACTTGTTCTTTCATTAGGAAAATTTATATTCGTCTTTTAAGTGGAAATATTTGCTAAAATAATTAGATGGCTTATAGAAATAGGCTAAATAATATATTCAACACTGGAGGCGAAGAACTTAGGGTTTTGGTAGATTGCAAGTCAACCGAACCGACTCTGTGAGTAGCTAAAAGTGCAATACGAAGTCGGGTGAGAGAATGGATCAGAAAACAAAATAATGAATACTGAGAAAATATACCGGAATAAAGACATGGAAAAACCTTTTTAACAAACCATCCCGTAAAAGAACTGAAGTACTTTTAGTACAAAGCAGGAATCAGTTATAAACTGTTACAGGTTTCTTCACGGGGAATTGTTTTCTCAGAGGACACCTTAACAAAGTAGAGTTGTACAATGGAGATCCAAGCTGCATTCATTGCGGCGGGGAACCAGCGACAGCCACATCTTGTATATAAAATTAATAATAGATCGAGAAGAATACAGCGACTAATTATTAAAGAAATTTTACACATTGATAGAAGGGACAAAGATATTAGAAATAGTGTTGTAAAGAAAATGAAAAAGGTACAATTAATCCATGAGGTTGCAGTGCTACCGGAAGCAGAGATCAAAAAAATTGTCTACGTTTTAAGCAGGGTTTACTATTTCAAACAGACTTTTCATTTTTATTAACAACCTACTAGTATATTTAGACACCTTTTTTATCTAACGTATTTTTCTTTTATCCTTATTCTGTTTGCAAAAACTGATCAAAACGTCGTCTTGGATAATCAAGAATTACTAGTCCAACTCTTTCGAATGAATGTGACTTTTTTATTATTTAATTATGCAGTGGGACTTGCTATATTGCCATCTTTATATATTGTTACAGCAATGTTTTGAATGGTTGAAAACTCTTAAAAGACTTTTAAATTTTGATTTGTTACCGGTGTTTTTTTTTTGTTATGTTATTAATAAGCTGGTTTGAATGTACTGGAGTTTTAATTAGTTCTTTTTTTGTTTCTTGTGTCCTCTTTTGCCTTATATTTCTCTGAAAATGAGTGAATGTTTTTATTTTGTGAAAGAAAATAGTTTTTAATACCTTGTTCTAAACTACTAATCTATTTACTGACATTTTTTCCATTCTTACATTTTTACTGGCAAAGTTTAATTTTTAAAGTGTATGCTCGTTTTTCAGAACAATTCTTGTCATTATTGTCATAACTTTTTTCATAACAGAAGACTGTAGTTTTTATTGTTCTGTTTATACTAACAAAGATAGGAAAGAAAGGTACCTACAGATGCAAGCTCTTGTTAGTTGGTTTTAAAGATTGATTGCAGCAGAATGACATTTTTAAATATCTGTGAACAATTTAGTATTACTTGAATCATGGCACGCTAAACGCAAAGGCCTAGATGATTTAACATCTAGACGGTAGCAGAATTTATCCCCTACAATGAAGAATGTCCTGCGTCATTGAGTTCGCCGAAGATATGATAGGGTTTCTTAGGTCCTACAAAGTTGTTGGTAGAGTTGGTACAGCTTCTTTTACGAACCCCCACAAGAAAAACCTGCAAGGTGTGAAAATTAGGAGATCTCGGGCGCCAGAACATAAGTGCCAAGTTTTCATTTCCTATGCGATCTATCTATCGATGAGGTGGAGATTCAGTTAGAAAATGAAGTTTTCTGATTCTTAATTTTTTTGAGAAAGAAGTCAATTCCTCAGTATTGCTGAGACTGTTACCACCAAAAAAAGGAAGGTGTATAAATATTTGTTCTCGACACAGAGACCCTCTCATGTTTTAGTGATGTATAAGAATTTTGTAGCCTCCAATGTTTGAATATTGTCTCGATTCAATTTTCCACTTAGGTAAAACGTTGCTTCGTTACTAAAAATTAAACGCGATGGATTCCATCTGTTTGAAAAAATCTGTATGCTTTAGCTTGTCGTTTACACAAGAAGCATGTACCAGTTGTAAACGGGTGATTGTTAAACGATGCCTCAACATACGCCAGACAGTTGTTTGTAGCAGTCCAAGTTCTCTGCTCACTCTACGGGTTGACTTCATTAGGCTACGCTCTAACTTTCTTCGAATTTGACTCTCAATTTTCCCCGATACATGCGGTCGGACGGTGCTTTTTCCTTTACACAAACAGCCAGTTTTATTAAATTGATAGTTTAAACTGCCAATGCTCTTCCTCGTTAGATATCCAATGTTGTAATAACGACAAAATGCACCTCGCGCCGCAGTCGTCGACTTTGCTTTACTGAACTTAGGAATGCAAAAAACCTTGTCTTACACTGTAGCATTTTTTTTACAATTAACGCTCACAACCAACGCTACTGCAGACACATAGTTCACCACAACTTGTACATGCAAATTACTTTAAAACAAATGAGGAACTTGAAATTGCTATTAATAATTTTACCATATTACTTCAACGTGTAGCTTTGGAAGAAACATAGCAGTTAAAAAAATCGTTGAAACAACGGTGACTTAGAAGGACCTGGTATCGCTCGAAATACTCTCAGACAGGTACCGCTATAACCAAGGTGCAATTGAAAGAACTCATTATGAGGTTGAAAACTTAAAAAAAGAAAATGGCTCAAAGGCACGCGCAGAGCACGAGAAATGTCATCTCGTTGCACAACATTTAGAAAAAGTATTTCAACCAAATCCACTGCAGATTCTTGTAGATGAAGTACTGAAATATAACATGGACGTGCCACACCATCTCACTCCGCTTATAGATCTGTTCTCCATGTTAGTCAAAAATACAGTCCGATCCAATTTAAGCTCCAAAAAAGCTCTTGGATATGCTGCAATTAGAGATAAACTAATTAAAAAACTTTCACGCAATAGTCTTGTAATATTGACTTATTGTATAATGCTGTTTTGTGCTGGAAATATTTCCCAACTCAGTGGAAGGTTGCGCAGGTGCCATGGTTCCTAAACCTGGAAAATCCCCACAAAATGTCAGTTCCTACAGGCCAATTAGATTACTACCTATATTAGGTATATTAGGTTAGAAAAACTGTTACTTAAACGAATAATGTCATTAATGGAGGAAAAATCTACTATTTTGGATTATCAGTTTGGCTTTCGAACAGCTAATTTTTTGTACAGCAAATTCATAGAGTTGTAGATGCTATCAATCAAGTTTTTGAGGAAAATGAAATATTGTACAGTCATTTTTCTCGGCGAGAGTCAAGCGTTTAACAAAGGGTGATATAGAAGTCTGCTCTGCAAACTTATCTTTTCTATCATCAAGTTTGAGCCATACCTGTCAAAACGCTATTTCCGAGTAAAATATTTAACAGCATCTAATTTAGTTAAATCAGGGTTACCATAGGGCAGCGTGCTTGGTACGCTTCTTTGCCTATTCTACACAACTGAGATGTCCACCAATCAACATTACCTCATTGCAACTTTTTCTGGTGACAAGGTCCTTATGGTAACAGACAACGATCCGGTGTTAGCAACAAATTGCCTTCAACAGAGTCTGGACAAAAAATGGCGAGTAAAATTAAACGTCTTTCCACATAACTTTTACCATACGGAAGGGCAATAGGACGCCGGTATTTATTGATAATATCCTATTGAAACAAGTAACGGAGGTTAAATATCTTGCTATTTGCCTTGATAAGCGGCTGACGTGAAGGGCGCACATTTCGAAAAAGCGCAAATATCTTGGCGAATTCTTTAGAAAACATCATTGGCTACTTGACAGAACTTCCAATTTATCCCTTTCCAATAAACTCCTTGTTCACAATACAGTTTTTAAACCAGTTTGGTTGTATGGTGGCTAACTACGGGACACACCACTAAACTCCAAAATATAGATAATTGAAAGATTTTAGTCCAAAGTCGTAAGCGTAATGTATAATGTCCCCTATTTTGCGAAGAACGCGGACATATTTAGTGACCTAAAAGAGAAATGAGTGAAAGATGCGATTACTAAATACAGTGCAAAATATTTAAGTAAACTAGAAGCTCATTGGAATGCGTTGGTCCTAAATCTGCTAGATAATAGTGCTTGTATACAAAGACTGAATAAACATAAGCCATTAGATTTGCCATATAGATTTTAAATGTTTTTATTTACACAGTTTTCATAACTGTTAAACAAACATAATATTTTAAGTTGTCTCTATGTTGTTCATCATCGGATGCAACATCATGTCATAGTTTTCACAGGATCTCTCTTATATAGAGTCTGTTATAAGTCTTTCTTATTGTAAATATTACAGATTGCAAACAGAAATGTTCCATACAAAAGAATCCTCTTCAGTTCAGGAACTATAGCCATATGAAATTGAGTCCATCATTTTGAGCCACCCTGCATTACTAATCTTAACCTAAGTCAACATTTACTAATCACACAACCAACACGACAGGTTCTTGCGCTTTGAAATTCAAAGCAGAAGTCGCCCGTTCCAACATTTAATCCCATTAGTTGGATGATGTTCTATACAACTGACCACCCTGTATGTGGACGTGGAAAACAAAATATAAAAACATTATCCCTTTTTGTACTGCAGCTTGACACTAGGTTTAATGGAGCAGAACCTCCCACGACTGCATTAGCCCTCGGGAATTGCTACCTCGAAATGCACTCACGTATTGTTGGCGGACATCTGCATTTGTTGCGCTTGCAGACGCCGATACTTAAGCGTTTTGTTGCTTGATTATTCTTCTATTGCGTTTTATTAGATTTTAAAGTAGGACAAGTTTGATAGATTAAATAAATAATCGGATAACTCCCTAGTGCCTGTTATTATTTGATAGTTTAACAAATTTTGATTAAATTTGAACAGTTTTATTGTGATTTATGGTACATCTTTGGCTATATTATTAGAAGATAAATGTTAGCCTGGTATTAAGTTAATTGGATATTGAAAATACGCGTAAAAGTAATTTATCATTAAATATTTTGTTAATTCAAAGGTTGAAGTAATTGTGAACGAGTTTTAGTTATTTTTTAAAATGCAGAAAGTATTATTTTGAGTTGTGGTAAACGTTGATTATTTTGTTTTTTTTTGGCAATTCTACTCTTTACAATTTTATCGTATCTCGTAATTGTAAATGCAAAATGCTTTACTAAAAAGTTGTAGTTTATGAATTTATTTTAGGTTGTTTAGACAGATATATAAATATTCCACAGTATATTTATAGGAGAAAGCTAAAGCTTCTAGTTTAGTTCTACAATATCTGAATATTTGCTACATGATGATGCTACAATGACACAAAGAAGATTAAAATTATAAAAAAATTAATGAAATTTCACTAGCCCATAGAGCAAGCGGGATTCCGCAAAAGGTTCAACACTATGGATCATATTTATACTATAAGAGAATTAATACAAAAAAACCAGTCGAATACAACCTACTATTATACTCCACCTTTGCAGACTATGAGAAAGCGTAGGAACGTGGGCCATAATCTCTAAAACAAAGCAGAATCGGCTGTAGATACATTCAATTAGTGAAAGCAGCCTTTTGATAGCACAAATTCAATTAACATCAAACAAATATCTTAGAAGAGGATGCCTTCAAACTGATAGATTAGAATGAGAAGAAAATTAACATAAACGAGGAACATCTCTCTTCCCTTCATTTTGAGTTCAAAAAACCAGAGAAACTAACAAAAATGCTATTAATCTGAATGCAGTAACAAAAACTATCAAACTCCATATAAATTTAGAGAAAAAGTATGATTAATTATAATATACCAAACAACCCTATATGCAGAGAATGAAAAATATTAAAAGTGTAAAAACGGACAAAGGGCATATCCATGTTAGATCTCACATGCATGGATAGACTTAGAAACAACGAATCAGAGTAAAAGACAGCGCTACTCGAACTTGCAATTTAAAGTGGAGCTGAACCGGATACCTTGATAGACGCCACGGTAAAGAATGGAGTAGAAAATTGTGGAATGTAAGCCTAGGATGGGAAAAAGAAGTGTAGGCCGTCTAAAAGTGGAACGGTCGAACAATATCAGAAAGGTTAATTATTCGTCCGGTTGTAAAACTTAAGTTTAAAGCGAAATAAAAAAAAGCATCTGGTGGAGTTACTAGGATTTTCTTATGCCAATGGAGAAAGTTGCCGCAACATGATATCCAGTCGATTGTGAGCTACCTTAAAATTTCTGTTTTCAGCAAAATGGAGCGGCCTACCATACTTCACACGGGACAGTTACGTTACTCCCGCAACCAGTAAATAGTCAGCATTTCTTCTTATAAGGGGTTGTGAAATCACAGGCGTACGCTAACAAACAACGAACAATTCTGAAACTAAAGCCGGACATCAACGAGAAAGTTATCGGTGTTTTTAAAGAATGCATAAATGCATACTGACTCAGTGTAGGCCGACGGATAAAATATAGATGCGTTTACCCTTTGATTATTTTTCTTTGAAAAACAAAGGCATATTTATTCAAAAGAAAGACTTGATTCGGATGCTGTCTCAAATACGCAACCGTTTGTGTAGTCTGGCTTTGGTTTTTCCACTCTCTCTGATGTATTTTTGCCTCAAAGAAAGAATTAACAATATGCTTTGTAGTCATAAATCCAGTCTTTTTCTAAAATAGGACTATCTACGCTACCCATCAACTTTGCATGCCCTGTACCTAATTTATCTTTGTATAGAAAATTTTGCAGTCTACGTAGGCCTAGTTTGGCTTTTCCTCTTATCATAATACAAAAAGTAAGGCGGTCCAGATGAGTCTATTGTAGCGAAAAGCATAGTCTTCATTTTCCGCGCTATACTAAGACAAACAAATAGCTAACTTTTGCTTAGTTTTAGTTTAGTACTCTCTTGCTTAACCTCGGGTGACTATGTCACAGTTTATAAATTAGAGCTGGTATGACTATCCGACGTGTCATTATTGGTCTTAGATTCCATTTTTACTACAAGTTTGACTACCTAGTAGCAGAGCTTTTTGTATTTTTAATGTATATATCCAGGTAAGTTCAAAGTGTAAAGTAATCTTTCGTATATGCCACTTTACCTAAAAAGATAGAATCGCTTCAGATTCCTCTACATACGTTCTCTAGCTTTGTTAATAAATTTTCCTTTAATGAGAATGCGAGAACCCTTTTTGCTAAAAAAGTCTATCAGCTCTTCCAAAATTAAGTTTTACAGCAGAGGTGATATAAAATATCTCTCTGCTGCCGGGCCTCCAGTGCGTCGTTCAACAGCCGTATTATATATCATCCTCCCTTTTAAAACACAGTAAATTAATTTAAAATACAGACAAAGGCGTCTTTTGTATGCATAGAGTTTTAAAAAGATCTCTTTACTATCTAATTTTTTCCGCTTTCCTAGTAAGGTAGTGCAGGGACTTTGTGGATTTTATTCACATATTTTCTGTAATAATTGCTATTTTCAACAGTCCATAAGAATAATCTAGTATATATTCGCAATTGATTTTTTTAATATTGCGTCCACACTAGGGTGTCAGAATAAAATAGGTACTAAAAAAAATTATTAATTGATACTAGTCGATTAGATATGCGGTCATTTATAACTTTCGTCAATAGTTTGTATACATGTGACAACAAAGATATAGATCTACCATTTTTTAAATCAGAACTGTCCTCTTTCTTATGTGTAAGTATAGTCACCGATTTCTTGCACTTTGATTTATATTTCCTGTATCTAAGCGTTTGTTAAATAAGATTTTTAGATGTTTTATTAATTTATTATTCGAACTAAAATTTTTATTTATGTTCAACATTGTAGTTTAACTTTTGCACTAAGCTATTTATGATTAGGGTGATGTAAGTTTTTGTTTAATATTATATTTCCTGATAATTGAAGCATACCGTCCGACCAATAAGCGAGCTATTGATCAGAACATGATAATATGACTATAGATAGGGCGAGGTAACGGTTATATTCTAGCGAGTTTCTTTAATTCTTGCTGGATCGTATGTGGTTCAGCGTTATCCATTCGAAGCAACAAGCGTTGACTCTACTGGGACACCGTTGTACGAAGATGGCATATATTCTGTCAAGTTGTTAACAACGCAACTCGGCGGTGATGGCTCGACTTTCAAGAATCAGCTGAAAGTAAATCATTTCTTTGTAATTTCACCAGATCAAAAATATAACGTATTAGTTTGATCCGTTGGGATTACAAGGATCTACTTTTTGTCAATAGTAACAATTCGAGAAATTATTTATACACGCTAATTTGCTGTTCAGCTTGCTCTACCTATTTTACATCGGAATAGCACAAGTGTTCTTGCAGCTAGTGATGCTTTGACAGTTCGAAAGCTTTAGACCATACGGATCGAGACCCCATTTGGATACTGCTATTAAATTTTGGGAAATACGATCTGATAGCGTATCTTGACCTTTTTTTTTTGGATTATTTGAATTAGAATTCGCAGTGTTAGGGTTTCAGTAATGTTAAATAATGGCCAAAAGATATGAAGCCTATTTTTAAGTATTCCTCTATAAACTATAAGGATAGCACATAAAATACTCTGGCTGCCAGTTTCCTCCGGAAAAACAAAAGGGAAAGCCAAATTTGACGTAGAATCCGAATTTGCAATCAGAAATTAAAGAAAACCAGCGCAAGTGGCCTAAAAAATAGCCTCTTTAAAGCTTAACAAATGTCAGAAACGACAGAAAAACAAACCAAACGAACCAGCTCACAAAGCGCGCTTTCCGTAGTGCCTAATTGGGCAAGTTAGCAGCGGGTTTGCTTTGAGATACGAGGTTTGTGCGTTTAATCTCTTTAGTGGTTGCCGTATTTTTGTAGTCTTTTGCAACATTGGCTATATTTAAATGGGGGAGAAGGTTGAACTTCTTTCAAGGCGCGAAGCGCCTTAACGTACACCGCTCGAAAGCTTTACCATCTCATGTATAGAAGTATACTTTAAAAAGGCCGCCGAACGCCCTTTATTGTATTTACTTCTAAATGTTAAAGAACAAAATCATCAAGTCAAAGCTAACTATTCAAAAATGAAATGACTTTTTCTTAATGTATGTTTAGAAAGCACAACGTGACTTCTGCAATTTTTATATTAGGCTATGCACTAGTTAAACTTCAAGATACAACAGTTCTTGCTAATGTTTAATGTTATCTTAAGCAGATATTTCTGTTTCTGCTAATACCTTTCTTCAATAAATCGCAAATAAAATAAAAATACTTTTTCTCTAATTTCTTACAACTTACGAAAATTACGAATGACAACACCGTTGTTAAATGTCTGTCCTTCAGGTGTTTATTTTATAATAGTGCAAACAAATAATGTTCGGACTGTAAGGAGGATGTTTTAGTATAACTCAAAATAGTTTCGACAATTGTGTAGGTCCATGCAAAACATTTGTTGAAACCAAATGACTGTAAACAAAGTAAATATTTTTCTTAGTTTTGCTGATTTTCGAGTGAGGCTTATGTCCTTTGGTTTGAACTGTTTATCGTCTTCCCAAAAATTGTTTAACCCACGCGTCTACGTGAGTCTTTTTAAGGATGTTTCCTCAAACTGTGCTTTAAACCCTCTCAAAATTTTCGATGGTCTTACGCCCTCTTCGTGAGAAACTTAGTGACAATCTGATGAGCAACCGATGAGGGTACCTCTTGCTTTTACAGTGATTCTAACTAAAGAAGGGATGGTGCCAGGAGGAGTCTTCTTCCGGCATTCCTACCTACAATGCTTAGAAACCTTGCCCCTTTTTGTTTACTTCACAGCGTGTAAAATTAAAATTTTGTTATACCACTGGTCACAGTGTTCTGTATTTTATGATTTTTCAGGTTCTTAATGCGTTTATTATGTTGTTTATTGCCTTTTTTTAATTATATTATATATCAAAATTCTCTTCTACACAAGTTTTCTGCTTTATTTTAATAATTAGGTTTTTTTAAATATTATATATTTCTGATTTTCTAAAAGCCTATGGAAACAACTGCTGAACTACTAAAACCCCTTTCACATTAAATTCGGTTTCTCAATGTGAGGTTGACATTTGCACTCTTAAATAATATTCTATACTAAAGATATTAAAAACTTAAGATATTTAAACTAATGGAGAATTTAAGTTGCTTTAAAATGATGATGATGAAATAATTATGGTACTGCAGATGCGAGCGACTTTGGAAACGTTGTCCAGATGAAAAACTACTAAACTATCAATTAGACTGAACAACGAGCATAAATTTCTGCCTCACTACATATGTACTATATGTGGTATCATAAATTGCAAGCAGAAGCACGTAACAAAAATTGGTTTTCAAGATGTCACGTTGCGACCGTTAAACGTATACAAACGGGGATATGACGGTCTATCAAAGCACAGCAATTGATTAACGAGAGAGATAAAGAATAGTATAATTATAATGGTTATGATTCTCCGAGTTAATTCGCTACTATAATGGGCATGTTTTAATTTCTATTTTTGTTTAATAATTGTCTTTTATTGCTAATATAGTTACTTATAAAGGTAGTACTTCATTTTGCGTTTATCATCAATTTAGTCATGGATTTAATGTTTGGCTATTACACATTTCTTTTAATATGCCCTTTCTGACTATTGCGAACTAATGCCTTTTGTAATCTGAGTTTTGTTCAATATCTTTAAAGAGAAAAGCACCATATTTATAATATAACTTGTGTATTACAGCTTATTGCATTTCTGAATACAATATTTTGCAAATTATTATTGTTTTATTTTTATTTAAAGACAATTTTATATATCCTTTCTTCAATTTGTTTTTTTAGTATTATGCATTTCTGAATATCAATCATCTTAAATAGCAAATTATTATCATGTTTTTTAATTAAATGTCTTTTCCTGGAAATTTGACAATTATAATCTGATCATAACATTGATCAATGAATCAATTTGTTTCTAACTTAAATTGCTACAGGTTGAACTTATGAGGATCTGCTCACTAGTTCACCTCAGGTTCTGATAATTAAACTACACTAATTTTAACGTGTAACTACCGCATGTACTTTTCACTATACTAGTTCGAAGGGTTTAGTCTCTTCAGTCTTCTTGTCAGGTTGGTTGACATTGTCGAGGATCTGGAGTGCCTCAGCATTCACGTGTTGAATAATTTGTCGTTGTTCATGACGTCTTGCGATTTTGGGAATGGTTTGATTAACTGTCTCTATTTCAAGGTCCTTATGGAGGTCACAGTTGCGGAAGTACCAAGGTGCATCGACCATGTCTCTCAGTACTTTGTTTTGTAGTCGTTGAATGATTTGGATATTGCTTTTGCTAGCACAGCCCCAAAGTTGCAGGCCATATGTCCATACTGGTTTTAGAACTTGCTTATAAAGAAGCAATTTATTGTGAATGGATAACTTGGAGTTCCTTCCTAGTAACCAATACATTTTTCTATATTTTAGGTTAAACTCTTCTTTTTTCTTTTTCACGTGGGCTTTCCAGCGTAGCCTTGCATCTAAGGTCATGCCCAAGTATTTCGCCGAATCAGCGTGTGGAATCTGGGCATCGTTGATTCTAATGGGTATGTGCTGCTTTAATTTATTGGTGAAGTCTACATGTACGGACTTGCTCTCGTTGAGCTTTATACGCCATGTTCTGGTCCAGGTGTTTATTCTATCCATGGCATAATGGCTGTATCATCTGCAAACGTTGCAATGGTGTTCTTTTCAAGATCAGGAATGTCGCTATTGTATAGCAGGTAGAGTACTGGACCTAGTACACTACCTTGCAGCACTCCAGCCTTAATTTCTCTTAATTTAGAATAGGCCTCTTCCTGCTTTATTCTAAAATATCTTCCTGAAAGGTAAGATTTTAACAATTAAGAGTTGTGGCAAAGTTTTGTTCAATTTATGGGATAAGCCTTCGTGCCAAACTTTATCGAAAGCCTGGGTAACATATAGGAATATTGCCGAGCAGACTTTCTTTTCCTCTAAAGGCTTTTCGATAACATCTGTAATTCTGTGTATCTGATCTATTGTAGAATGGATTTCTCTGAACTCAAACTGATGCGAAGGGATTAGGTTCTTTTTCTCTATTATCGGTTTTAATCTTTTAAGAAGTAACTTTTCAAATAGTTTCGAAGTAACCGACAACGAGGAAATAGGCCTGTATGACGACATTTCTTGCGGTGACTTTCCTGGTTTGAGAATCATTATTACCTCCGCTACTTTCCACATCGTTGAAACATATCTTAATTTAAATGTAGCGTTAATAAGATAAGTCAATTTTACTATTGCTTTCTTTGGAAGCTGTTTAAGAATTTCTCCTGTGATTTGATCAAATCCGGGTGCCTTATTTGGGTTAATATTCGTTTTGATTTCTTCCAAAACTTCTTTTGGAGTGGTGAGTGGAATCTCGACATCCTCTTGTCTTGGTTCAGTCCAATCTTGGGGGTCTTCTCCTGCATTTGGTTGGAAGATCTGTTCCAAGTGTTCTGCAAATCTAGTTGCTTTTTGTAGGTTATTCCGGGCCCAACTTCCATCTGCCCTTCTGATTGGTGGGTTTTGAAGAGTAGGTCGTTTTAGGCGTTTGGTGGCTTTCCACAAGGAGTAGTCAGTTTTACTGTCATTAGTTAATTCTCGCAGATAGCTTTCAATTGAATCTTCTTTAATGCGTTGTATTTCTCTCTTTAGTTGTTGGGTGGCGTTGTTCAGGGCGGTTTTATCTACTGGTGCCCTTGTTTGGTGCCATTTTCTTCTTAATTTCCTTTTTCAGATACAAGTTCCCTAATTTCTTTAGGGTAATTATTACCCTTGACTCTAGGTTTAATCTCAGGGGTATTTTCCCATGCTGCTTGCTGGATGTTCATGACAAACAGTTCTACTTCTGTATCTAGCTGTTCTTCAGTTCTTATTGGCACAGAAAGATTTATAGAGTTCTCAAGTTTGATTTTGAAACTTTTCCAGTCAGTCCTTTTATTAACTAGTCTATGTGGGAGTTCTTTCTGAATTACGGTGTCACTTAAGGTGAGAAGTATGGGAGAGTGATCTGAGCTCATATCCCATGCTTCTTCAACCTGAATGTAATTCGAAGAGATATTTGTTGGCCAATATATTGGTTTACCAGTCGATAGTATTTTGCAGTTCAAGCGGTTACATGCTCTCAAAAGTTCTTTACCTTTCGTTGTTATTACCCTAGATCCCCACTGGGTGTTCTTTGCATTGAGATCACCTCCCGAAATGAATCTATATCCTTGTTTTTTAAGAAAGTTAAGGTAGTGTTCTTCCTTGATGTTATGTCTTGGTGGGCTATGCAGTGCTGTGACCATTACTTCATACGTTTTAATTTTAACTATGATAGATGTTGCCTCTATTATGTCTGTTTGGTAACTTATTTCTTGGTGATGTAGAATGGAATCTTGTACAATGATTGCATTACCACCTTTTGCGTCGTTATCAGGGTGAATGGTGTGATATACCTTGTATCCTTTAAACTTGATATGTGACTCCCTGGTAAAATGTGTTTCGGCAATGAGGCATATATCAATTTTTTCCATGTCCAGGACTATTTGTAGCTCTTGTTGATGTTTCTGTAGTCCATTGGCGTTCCATTCCATTATTCTCAGCTGGTTAGCCATTTTTATTTTTATTTTTAGGGATCGCTCCTTGATTGCGATATTCTAATTTGATAATGCGTTCATCCATTGAATTTAGCTTTTCCAATATTTGTTGAAGAGTTGCTTCAATTGTTGAATCTAATCTAATAGTTTTTCTATTATAATTTTCTTCCGTTTTTCCGTTTACCGCTTGACTAGGTCACGGGTTTTGATTCATTTTTTTGCTTCGGTTTTTCCACATTTACTGGTTCGATTCGTTGGGCCTGTCGTAACAGATTAGATTTATTAGTTTGTTTGTTTTTAATTTTCTGCAATTCTTTGGCCACCAAACATCCACGATAATTAGATGGGTGTTGTTGACAGCAGTGAACGCATTTCGGTTTTGCATCTTTAGGTTTATTACAATCTGCCGTTAAATGTTTTCCGGCGCATCTAACACATCTGGGTTCCTTTGCACAGTATCTTTGCGTGTGTCAATAGACTTGACACCTTTTGCATTGTGGTATTAATCTCGATTTTCTAATCGGCAGAATTTCTACCCTAATCCCCATTATATCGGTGATTGCAAAAATTTTGTTAATATCCTCGTCATGTCTAAACGCTAAGATAAACATATTCAAACGTTGTTTTGTTTTGTATTTTAATTTGGGAATTGCTTCTAACAGCTTAAATCCTCTCTTTCTGAGCGACATCACTATCTGCTCAGGTTTGCATAAGTGGTGTAACTTATTCGCTACTACTTTAATTGGCCTGTTTTGTTTGTTCTCGTATGAGTGCCATGAGTATTGTTTTACTTCTAATATTACTCTAATCAATTTAAAGCTGTCTTCGTCCTTGACGTTGAGTTTGATATTCTTATCATTAATTATTTTAATTTGAAAATCATTTAACATTACACTAATTTGTTCATGTAACTGACTAAAGTTTTCAATTCCATCCACAACTATCGGGGAAGGAGGGCGTATTTTTCTGGCTACCAGTTGTTTTGGTTCCGAGACATTTTGATTACTTTGTGGGGGTGTAAGCGATGTATCCATTTTTCTTTTCTTCCTATTTTTCTGGCGAATCCACCCTGTCTCATAAGCTAGTTCTTCATCGGTGTAGTATTCAACTGTCTTTTTTTCTTCACTGTTGTTAGACAATTTATTTTCCAGCTCTGAGTATTTTTTGCTCAGTTCTTCATACATCTTATGGATTTCATTTAACTTCGCGGCAGAGCTCTCGACACTTGTTTATCATTCAAAAGTCAAACAAATACTGATAAAGTTGTTCCTGGCTCCGACGTCCGATCCCAGCTCGATCAGCTTGTCCAACAGAGATGTCCTGTTTTCCTTCACGGCGTACATTAAGAGTGCCATCCCTGTCGCCAAGTTGATAAAAACATAGAAGTCGAGTTGAGGGATCCTGCACTTACAATTTCTAAGGCGCACATAAAGCAACTCGATCCGGTGGTAGTTAGAAGATTTTTTCTGAGATGGCAACGTCTCGCGAAAAACATCAAAGCCTTTGTTCAAAAATTGTTTTGCAATTTTAGAGGAAAACAATTCGCGACCGCTCGCGCTATTATTATCATGTAAATTTTAAAAAATTCCGCACTTTGATTTTAAGTATTGACAGCTTTTGCTGGATGTTATTTATATCTATATTTATATTACCAACTTTAGTTAGTGGCTGTAGATTATATAATTGAAGTTAAGTCTTATTTATTTTTTTATTATTTTATCAAATTTATCGCATAATTAGGGTTTCATTTTTAATAACCCAAGTATATCATTTGTTTAATTTTTATTATAATGTATTTGTATTTCTATATATGACAGTTTAGTCCTTTGTATTGTATTTCTGTACTATGGTACTCGTATTTATATAAGCTATTTTTACATTTTTTTTATATTATTTTATCTCATATGTCACTCAGTATTTTTGTTCAGGACTTTCTTTTCTTTATTACATTCAAAGCTTTGTTTTTTGATTTAGTTATTGCATTTTTTTAAATTTTATATAAGTTATCATTTTCACTTTTTTTTATCTGTTTTAAACTTTTTAAATTTTTATTTTTGGTATGTATCTTCTTCTTCAAGTGCATACTCTTCGGGAAAGAGTGTTTGCGATCATGATTCGGGATACTGCAATTCTAAACAGTTGTAATGATGTCAGTTTATACCAATCTCTTAGATTTCTCAGCCAAGATATACGTCTGCGACTTGGTGGGCGTCGGTGTGTATGTCTCCCCCATATTATAAGATAATTTTCTTTTTGTTTAGTGTTTGAATATTCTTTGGACATATAGTCATTTTAGCAGCAAGCAAATTCTGATCTCAACCCCAATATTTTTCTGGGTGTGTTTTGCATCCATGCAGTTGATCTATAAGTAGTTTCTGTCATCGTGGTGCTCGATTATATTATTTAATGTTGTGTAATTGTTTTTTATACAGAAATGTCAAAACTTTTCTTCACTATTATTTCTAATTTCGATCACGTATTTTCTAGCATATTGCTTTAAGTTGTTTTTCTCTTTTATAGAACCTATGTTACCATTGAAGTCATCTTGTGTTATTATATGTTCCGGTCTTGGAATTCGCTGAATGACCTTTTGTTGATAATAAAAATTATATACTCTTTTATTCTATTTCTACAGCTGTGAGCGCATAGTTTTTAGCTATATTTACTCGCATCGAATACGCATGGTATTTAATTTTATAGTGGTGATTCTATTGTTCACAGGATTGTGGTTGATTACAGCTGGTTCTATATTTTTTCTGTCTTTACTGTTATTCTGTTCTTGCTTTATTGTAAGCTGAGTAGCATATTGCCAATAAATCGCAATCTTAATTTCTGTTGTTAAAAAATTTCTCTTTTTTGGATTGTTTAAAGCAATCTGGATCTCTTAAAGGAAGGTGGAAGGCATTATCTCCCTCTTTGGAAATCAAAACGGGGGAATAGTTTTACCCCTTGGAATTATTTTGCATGTGAGAAGCTGTAACTCTCGTTGCACCATAAATAGCCTTGAGCTTTTTAGATAAATCTCTTGTTTTCTTTCTTATTCAACAAGGATAGAAGATGGCACTGATTTAGATCGTAAGTGGCTAGAAAAGATGTTAGGTCATGATTTCCTTTGGTAAATGTAAAACTCAGGATCTGCTCAAAAATGTGCTCACCCTTTAAAAAACAGTAAATGCAGTGTTACTGATTTTAAAACCATTGAATACATGTTTATGACGACCACCTATTTACAAAAAAGATGATAACGTGGACTAATGGATTATGCAGCATCGCAAAGAATTCTTCTAATTATTTCTTTCGGCTCATTGATTGTTGCTGCTTTCATATTTTTAAACTTTATCTTTGAGGGAGTGCCATAAAAAGTTTCGTTAGAGTGAGGTCTGGAGAATACAAGAAAAAATCTATTAAATCATGTGTATTGTTAACAATTTGGTTAAGTTAGACTAGTACCTGAAGAAAAGTTGCGATTTACGGTCAACGAACAATGATATTGTTCCATCATGCTTAAGGCGGACCACAGTCGCTAGACAAACGCTGCAATAATTAAAAGACTTTGATTGGAAAATCTTATAGTATCTTTTGTATTCTTCCGATCACCTTTCGGTCCAAAGCTTGCAAAATTATTTATTTCAAAAAAATATTTATTTCTCTGAAAATTATAGGGTACCTCAGGAATTTTTCAATTCATATTCCAAAGCTTTTTTTTAGAGAGGCACTTAAATTTACCGACTAGGCGAAAAAGTGTTCTACAAACAATGGAAATTACATTAATGTTTAAATTTTAAACAGAAATTTGTTTTTGTTTTCCTAGATTACTAGAAGAATATTATGTATTGGCCTATAATTAAAAAAGTATAACTTCAAGTGTCCTAAATTTATGTTAGACGTAATTGGGGACGTCCTGTAATCGATAGTGACGACGACTTCAGCTGGACTCTCCGGTAAGTAATTTTCCGGAGCCAACTGGTCATTATTAAACGATAACGGTGGGTCGAACGCTGCCGGTTCGGTTCGTTAGGTATCATTACAGTAAACGTAGAAACGCGTGCTTTGTGGATGTCTGTGCTGTTAATAAATTATGTGGGTAACGTGCGCGTTGCCAGGGTTAAACGCGGCCTCCTGCAGTTGGTGCGCCTACGTGGTGGTATTGCATGCCCTGGTGCTGCTGCTTCGAGTTCAACCAATTAGCGATCGCAAAAGTTTGCGTAGTCTTCGAGCGATTTAATTTTCCGTGTGTACCTTGCATTACGCCAATTAAGATAATTTGCGGTCGGCGAGTTCGAGAGTTGGGTTTCGTAGCCGGTATTTAAGTGTCCGAATTGTCCCCCTCCACACTTTTCTGAAGGGATGTCGCAGTATAAGACCATAACCTCCAACAGCAACGGCGTGTTGGAGAGGGCTTACTCTGACGCTTCCGCCATCAGCATGTATCGTAATGGTAATAAATAAGAACAAAAAGTCTGTTCGCAACGCCCAATTTGGATGTAGGTCGCTCCCTTGAGCTTTCTCCCGGAAACCAGTTTACTTGTTTGCTAGTGCAGTGGATGTTCCCTGGAAGACAAAGCAAGTGCTAGCCTTATAGATTTATGTCAAAAACTATTAGCTTTAATCTTAATTTTGAACTGTAAATTTGTTATCCGTTCTGGAGTTATTTTAAATACTCAAAAAATTTTTCTTTATTATAGAGATATTTAAGAAAATGTGAAATTTTTTCAGCATTTTTCAAAATGTTGCTGAAGTATTGGCTTTTTCTTTTGATACTGAATAGGCAAATATGATTGGGAAATTGATTTATTTATATTATACTGGTACATAGTTATCTGGTGCTTTTAAAGACAACCTTGGACAGAATGCTAAAAGATGGATTACATCAACAGCTTGATCGCCTAAAAAGAACCACATCGTCTTTCACCATGATAACGCCGTGTGGTAGAAAGCATCGCTAACAAGAGATGGGATTTGGTTTCGCATCCACCCTACTCTCATATTGAAGTTTTCACAGACTACCATGTCAAATCAGATAAGTTGATGGTCGACGTCAAAATGGGGATTGATTTGGTTAACTAGCCAAGCAAACGGACAGCAATAATTAAATGTGATGACAATTATGTTCCTAATGATCATTGTCACGTAGTTTATTTTTTAACAAAATTGTCTTAAAAAACACCGGATAATCGTGCATCAACCTGCTACTTTTTCTTTTGATTTAGAACGATTTTTGCTGCCATTTTTTATTTTATTGAATTTGATTCTCCATTTTACCTTAATCATTTTGGGAGTGTTTATTATTTATTAACTCTTACTGTACGCCTATTGCTTTAGTTGTTTTTTTTATTGGTATTTCTTCTGAAAATTATTTTGGTTCTGGTTAGCATCTCTGCTACACTTATTTTGATCGTGATTTTGTGTTGTTATTAGAATGACTTTTGTAGTTTTGTTGGGTAGTTGGTTTTTCACTATCACTAATCTTATTTCCAAGAATAGTTTTTTCAGTGAAATCAAGTAGCGATCATAAACCGAAATATTAAATTATTAATAAAAAAAACTCGATTTTTGTATACTATTAGAAACAAAAATATTTTTATGGCAAGTACACAACAATGAATAAATTAATATTTTATTTCTAAACTCTTGGTATCAATAGCTACCTGGAATCTACCAAGTAGAGGATAGACGAGCTTGTTGATGGTCATCTGGAGGATGTCATCCAATTCTGGCTTCAGTTGCTGGGAATTTCTTTGCATTCGGCAGTATCCTGCCCGGCAGCCTTTTTACTAGTATATTCTGTATATGTGCTCTATCACACTGAGATAGAAGAACTAACTGGGCTAGTCAAGAACATCGATCTTCTTCTGATGGAACTATTCGGATCCATCTTGCCCTTGTACTTTAGATTATTGGTGTATGGGTATATCGCGCTCCTTCTGCAAGATTTTCTTGTACTTGAAGTGGTCCAATGTGTTTTTACTTTGTATTAGAGGGAGGAAGAGCATACATACTATGATACTCCTAATGGCATGTTTTATGGTGGGGATCTGATACTTAGGACCATTGCGAGTTTCCTTGGGGTGGGTGTTACGTTTATGTTATATATTTGCTTGTGTTTGACGAAATGATTCTACACAAATCCAAGTCAAACGGTGTTTCTCCCGCTACAGACTTGCCTTCCTGTTTTTCTCTTTAACAAAAAGTTTGCACAAGGGCGCCTTCCATAGAGTATAATCGACGACCGATAGTCCAAACGAATGGTTACGAACTTGATGAACTTATGATATTCTTTTTGATGGGCGAGACATTCTCGATACCACGTCTACACGTCTCCGTCGCTCCTTCAACGACGTAAAACTTGTAAGATTTAGGATTTTACGATTTGTTTAAATAATTGTTTTCAATTTTTGTGTTTATTCTTCTGATAATTATTAGAAATTTCTTACTGTATGTATATACTAGAAAATCCACCCAGCTACACTTGGGTGCTATAGAGAATGCAAGTGTTATGAACTTTATGTAGCAATCCTTACTATTCTGTAGCTATTTCTTCCGATGTTCTTTGAGAACGTTGCAGTCGCCTTGCTTGGTTTCTTGCAGCTATTTTTCCGGTGTTCTTTGAGAACGTCGTTATCGTCTTGGTTGGTTTTCTACTTCAATTTCCTTGGAGTTCTTTCGGCATATACACGTCACCTCGCTTCATTTATTGCTGCCTTTTCATCCGCATCTTTGTTTTCTCATGTAATTTCTGTGGTGCTCAGCTGTTTGTACCCGTTCCATACCAAAGAATCGTTATTTGCAAAAAGAACAGAGGAACTAAAACAATAGGGTAAACAATTTAATTTTAATTTAAGTTTTTAAAATTACAGTGTGATTTAAAAATACGAGGATCGTTCGTGTGTTTCCGCGTGACCCCAACGGGTTACTCTGGCAATCAATGCTTTTCACACGGCCGCGCAAGTGTGACGAACCCAACACATCGCCTTTTATATATAAGTATGACGATGATTGTATGTTTACAGACTAAAAGTTATAATTTTCTCTTATTCGGTTCATTTAATTTGTGCACGATGTGCTTCACTGTTGTTAAGAAAAATTACCAGCTTAGTAAATCGTCTTGTTTTTCATTTTTAATTCAGAATCCTACAATTCATCATTCTTTGTTTTTTTGCTTTGCTGTGTATACTTTTTATAGTCTACTGTGGTTGATGTTGGTAATATATTTTACATATTTTGTTTGAGTAGTATGTCAAATGTAAGTGCCAGAGGCAATGGATTTTTGATTTGTTCCTCTATAACTATTCTTGTACAAATCTTTTTCTTTTATATTCTTTCTAGTATTTCTAAATACATTTTTCGTGCTATAGAAGAAAGGCATATTTCTCTACAGTTGTTTATACTGGCTGTGATAATTTATTTATATATTTTTATTTATTTTATTTTTTCTATTATTTATTTTTTATAGTTTAATCTATTTGACGCTTTTCTACTTTATCTATTTTGATATGGCTTTTTTCTTCTTTTTGCGACCGAATTTTGTTCTTTTTTTGTATCTTTACGTTTTATATATTTGAAATTTCTCTGCTACACTTGTGGTTCTTATCATTTGTCGTTTTTCCATCGTACTTAGACTGTTCCAATGGTACGACTCGTTGAAAACAAACTTTTACTACAGATTTCCTTTTCTTTTTTGACATATTCCACATATCTGCCTCGCGTGTTAACCAACCTTCCATAACAGATGCATTTTTGGAAAAATAAAAAATTACAAAAACTCTAATCCATATTTATAAAATCATCAAGGGGATTTTCTTCTTCTCGACAGAGAGTTGCTTTGAGATGTTTCTCTGCGTTCACTATACGCGCGGCACTATCCGTAACCGTTACGTTCGTTTTCCAGCATTCCAGAGATTTTCTTGGAAAAAGGTACTCAAATAAAAACCAATATTAGTATTAATTAAAATTACGGCAGTCTTTTTCTATATTTTTTTGAGTGTTAATGTTGCTGATGTTAGTATGTAAAACTGTCTTTACCTCCATGCTTCCAAGCATATTGTAACCTAAAACGTCTATAGCTAAACTGAATTAGCTAATATCCAATATTTTTCATGACTTTAGACAGGATGTAAAGAAAAATACATTAATAGATCAAACTGGGGGAATATAGAGAGACCCAAAGAGAATCAGAAATACAAAAAATAAGTATTTACTATCTTTTAATTTTGTCTTCTATATTTTCCTTCCTAGTTTTTTCATGTATTTGAATAATATTTCTATAGCACAATAATTGTTGAGTAACTTGCTAACGTCCAACCTAGCATTAGGAAAAATTCTGAATCAGCTTAACAGACACAAAACTAAAACACCTATTAAAGAAAACCAAAACACCAAACAAATTCTACAACATTGGGTAGATTTGGCAAATAATGCGAGCAATAAAAATCGAAAAACAATTAGGCAAAGCTATAAACGCACCGAATTTAACAGGAAACTTCTTACTTTTTAAGTTCATGCGACTTGTTTTCAAATTGGAAAACAATCGTAAAACCAAATTTCCAAAAAATGTAAAAGCAAAACAATTCCATCGGGACTGGAGCTCTATTTTTGATTAATTGATAGTGACTCTAAAAGGAATATATTTAGTTAGCAAGGAAAAGAATTTCTGCAGTCAAATCTCCGAAAAAAGTTTATATGTACCCACAAAAGACAAGTAATAACTTTTATCAAATTTCTTGTTTGTATATGGGTGAATCAAATATAAACCGGAATTGTTTTTTATTAATTTATTGAAGCATTATAAAATACGAATATACAAATTGATGTTTTTACATAATCTACTGACTTAGAAAAACAGTTTTCCCAAGGAGAGGTGGTTTTTAAATTTTGCTATCCACGAAGGTGGTTGTGACGCTAACCAATAGCCCACACAACCCTCGACGACAATATCGTCGTCAGATCTGTGTTATTTAAATGC
Source organism: Sinelater perroti (assembly GCA_036346155.1). Classification (NCBI taxonomy): domain Eukaryota; kingdom Metazoa; phylum Arthropoda; class Insecta; order Coleoptera; family Elateridae; genus Sinelater; species Sinelater perroti. The sequence goes on from JARFIY010000215.1 coordinate 4,971,463, forward strand.
CTTTTAGTGCTCAAAACAAATGATAATAGCATGGCGATAAATCCAATATAGTGCAGCACAATGCCTCAATTTTTTGTGAAGATTAGATGATTAGGAAAGTACGAAAGTTTCTAAAATATTGATTCTACAAATCTTTAATTGCTGTAGACTTACCCGATGTTTGCTTATCGGCTCTAATTTTTTTCTCATAGAAGTAGGGTAGTTTAACCTAAATGTAACTCTCTTTTATTAATCATTGTTTTAATTATAAAAGTCCCAAATTGTTTCAATCAAAGATCAGATATGCACAACCCTAGTAATGTATACATGCAATCGTCATCGATGAGTTGTACAAATCTTATGATTGTGTTTATCTCTTTGTTTGTAAATTTATCATTTTATTACCGAAAGATGGACTTTTCTTGACATTTTGTACATTTTCCTTTACTTTAAGAACGCATTTCACTATATTTCCTCTTAGAGTACAAGTTCGCTTTGAATGAAATAGATTTATACCCGGTTTTCTAAAGGTTTCATTTTTTTGCCTTGCAATTACAGTTTTCACATCACTTCCGCTCTAATTTAACTTCTCATTAGCTGAAAATTTATCGTACTGCATTTCCGTCTTCTAAATCCTGATCTTCAACAGGTGAAAACTTTTCTAATTGATTTTCCTTCTTTATGATGGTAATAAATTTTTATACGTGACGCGTCTATGTCTGTAAGTGTACTGACGGCTTAGCAACAGTTGCCTAAAGCTGACCTTGACAAAGGAACTGGTCGTTACAGTCATGGTAATGTCATATGCGACACCATGGTATCTAGGATTAATAAATATTCTGGATCGTCGTCAAGTTGATAGGTAAGGATTTTTACGAAACTTCGCATAACATTTTAAAGGAAGTCAAGGTTTTTCTTTTATTCATCATTCAACTCGAAGATATGTTTGTTAAAACATCCCCCTAGGATCATTGACCCGCTTTGGTGCTTTGTTATAATCAATCGACAATATCTTAACATTGAACCGTGTACTTACAGGACGTCTGAGGTGCGTTATTTCATCTGTTTTAAAGCTTATAAACTTGAACTCGTTTGACCAGAACATTTTCTCCTACTTATTTTCACTTGGGCGGGAGCACACGTCATTCCAACGCCTCGATTCTTCACAAAAATTGCTATTAGATTAGTGTCGTTTTCGTAGATCATCACTTAAATAGGTTTTTTAATTATTAATCGTTTTATATCATAATTTCTTACTATCCCTCCCATTCATATGTTAAATAGCGTCGCCAATAGTTGGTCTCTTTATATTAATTTTCTTTGTTAATCCTTTATGTGTAAGTATCAAATCTTTCCTAGTAATTACTGTTGTTTTTATTAGTTTTCCTGGAATTTTAATTCTTTGCATGTCTTATAACCATATTTTTATTTACCAGGTCAAATATCTGTTTAACCCTTTGACTACCAAAATTACATTTTTTACGAATTTTTGTGATTATCCTAATATAAGGTAAATATGGATAAATAATGATAATACAAACCTGATTCTACATGGAAAATTACTTGTCTTTGAAAAATTTTGATGGTTTCACCAAGTAACCAGTGGGAGTTTCGATAAGTAAGTTTGTGCAATTATTTGGTACGATATTTTACAAAACAATTTTTTTGTTACTCAAACATAGATCTACTTTACATATTGTACACTGGCAGTTTGTACGGTGTGGTTCAATTGTTGTGCACAAAATGTTGTGCCAACATATGGCTCAACGCAGGGAGACATATGTGCTCCACCTTCGAAACGTATCTCTGCTAGAAGAAAGCGCTTGCGTTTGGTTTGGAGCAAGCGCCTATCTTCGCTTTTCCGTCCTCTTTTCTCTCGTTTTTGCAATTCTATAAGTCCTGAGATAGTAATTGAGCAATTGAGATAGAATTTCGAAACTCTTTCAATTTTAGCGATTTTCCTTCACTTTGCATACAGGATAGAATGAAGGAGTTCACAATCATGACGTCAAGAACGTGCCAAAATATATGGAGCCACCAGCGTTTGCTTTTTCTATTGACTTTGTAAAGGAATTTCAACATATCGGATTTGTCGACATATCCCATATAATAATTCCTTACGAGTATTGGACAGGTTACATCACTCTTTGTTCCATCCTTTGCCCTCCTACTGGGAACCGTTGTTTCATCCAGGTTGTGAAAATTAGGAAGAAAACATATTCCTTTCTTGTCTATCTATTTCATGAAAAGGAATCTTCTACTAGGCATTCTCCAATTGTAATCTTCTCTGTTCATAGCTTTATCAGAGAGCAAATCGTTCGGCAAACCCTTGCGATCTTTACGAATGGCTCCACATGCAAGTATTTTTTTATTCAATAGATCGTTCATCAAGGGAAGAGAAGTAAAAAAAAATATCAAAGTATACCGGGTGATATTAATTACTAATATCTTTGTATAGGTCTTGAACAACGCGAGTGACTAATGTTTTTCTGCCGCATCGACTTTACTGGTATATATCTGGAAATCGGAAATATAACCAGATTTATTTGCACGTACCCCCACTTTGTATCCGCGCTTTATAGGTTTTTTTCGGCATGTACTCGCGAAGAGATGAGCGACCCTTAAATTTGATCATAGATTCATCCACCGACTGATGTTCATCCGATTTATAATGGTTTTTATAGGTTTTCAGGAGTGTGTTCAGGAAAGGGCAAACTTTGTATAGTTTATCATAATCATGTTTGCCTTTCTTTCGTTGTTTCTCATTATCTCGTTTAAGTGAATGTGTGCCAAAAGCCATTCAAATCTATTTCTTGGCATTATATTTGCAATGTTGAAATCTCTAATTTCTTTATTACTTGACTAATAGTCTTTAACAGTCGGCAACCACTTGATACCCATTAGTATACTTATACCCAGGACGGTCTTTATTTCTTTATCAGTCTTTTTCTTGAATTTGGACAGATTATCATATTTTTGGATTGCATATAAGTTTGTTTGCTCTCTGATATGAGATATAAGTTCAACAGAAAAGAGATGAAGAAATGGTGTTTCAGCATCCATAGGAATATTTTTGGGGCACAGGAAGATTATGATAATAATTTGATTGTATGGAGATTATGTAATAGATATGTCTCTATTGTATTGAAAAAAGTACTTACCAGTCATTTTTGCAACGAAAACAGCGAAAATCGGGAAACACAACAAACAAAAACGTCAACAGATGGAGAAGTAGCCCTCTGTAATGGGATTGACAAATTGCGAGTGAACTGCGTGCACAGTAGAATTTCCTGTTTTGAATATGTTCTGGAATTTTCCTGTGTTTTTGTGATTTTTAAAATTTTGATAATATCAACGCAGTTAATATCTTTTATAATTTTCACATAGTATCATATTCCCTTTGTTTTTGCTAGTGTCATATTATAATTCCAACTTCTGGTATAGTTTTATTACTTCATCTTAGTTTTATTAGCTTTTAAATACTTGATTTTTCCATAAATTATCTATTTACCACGTATATTACCTGATTCTATTATTTTTTGTTTGTTTTATATTTTGGATTCTTCCGTTGACCTTCTTTTCTGTTTCCTCTATTTTTTATACTCTCTTGGAATCATTTCCGTCTTTCTCTGTATCCGTTGTGTCTTTTATATGCTTTTTTTAACCTATCCATCTAACAGAGTTTAACCTCAAGTTTCTTTAAATTTTCTCTTTGTGATTCGATGTTATATTAGAGCAATGCAAAAATGATTTAATATTTTAAGGGAAATACAAAATTAAAATAAAAAATGCAATTGTGCTGCATATTATCGATCTAAAGCTTCTTGGCTTTGGCGATACCATCTTTGTACTTCAGCATAAGACAACATCCTTCTTTTACTTACTGAAAGTTAGTAAGGTACTGTCTTGTTAAGAAATGTCTTTGATCAAAACAGTTGGTAATCTGATGGTGCCAAATTAGGATTATAGGCGAGGCGAGTTTCATTTTTTAGGATAGCCTAATGCCCGTTGATGAATGACTATACCAAGGATCGCTATTCCAAGATTCTGTCCAGGCATTGGCAATAAAGCTTGGTGGTGATGGTCTCACCTTTAGGGAGCAGGTCAACCGGACTTAAAGAATAACTTTAGTCTCAAAACTCTTATGTTTTAAAACAGTTCTACAGCTTGATCTCCATTCAAGCATCGGTCTGATCTGTTTAGATTACAAAGATACGTGAGAATTGAAGATATTTAAGATTGTCAGTTTCGTTTGCTCTTATCTTAAAACGCGAGACACTTTTCTGCAGCGTCTGTTCATTTTTCCTAGTTTTTACAAATTACGGCTTATTATCCAGAGAAATGATCCAATCTGTACAATCTGATACCCTATTTTGTCGATTATTCGAACCGCGTCAGTAGCGCTTTACCACCCCAACTTCCAGTGACGCCGAAGAACAACCAAAATGTCGACATTTGTATTGGGTGTACTGTTGACTTAAAAAAGAAATTTAATGCAAAAAAACATAAAAAGACTTTCTAATGTTGAGTCATTATATCATTTTATTAATTCTTTTTTAATTACATTTATCAGTTGTTTGTTTGTTTGTTATCACTAAGTGTAATGTTAGTAACATATTAAATATTGGGTTTTTCGTTGCTCAACTCTTAAGAAGTATCACTGGTGATACATGTAAGTGGTCTCGCATAGAAGTAACATAACTTCTCTGATGTATTTTAAATGTTAATTGTTACTATTTTCTGGTATTTTTTAAATGTGTGTTATTAGAGATATCTTATTGTATTTCATAATTGTAACGATGGATTTGATAGAGTTTACGCGTCTGTATTATCCGATTTATTGGTGTGAGGTAGCAGCACCACTGAGTGCGTCCGACAACTACTGTATCTCACGTGGACAAATTTGCCCCGTGGGCTACATCATCTGTTTAGGACAAGGTTTTGATATTAGTACATTCACTAACACAGTATGTACTCTATTGCACGTAGGAGAGGCTCTAATGCAGTATTGGAAATTATTGGGGTTAGGGTCTCTTTTTTAATATAGAAATTTTGATTCGTGGTTTGTCTCTAATTTTAAACATCAACCCTTTGCTTTGAATTATTTAATGGGGTGCAAGCGTATTCCATACTCCAGACATCTTGCGAATTCCTATTTCTTATACAGCCTTGGGAACAATCACTTTTATTTTTAATATTGGCGAACAGCGGCCCCTACCTTCAAACGTCAGGAGTATAAAATACGACCCCCATTTCCAAAGGAGACGAAGATTCAGCAGGGCGCAGCATTTGCCAACTGTCACGTCGCTAGGTCGGAAAATAAGGCACTTTCCGCCGGGCTGGAGCGGATTAAGATATTTGCGAATTCCTTTTGTAACGAACGGCGTCCCCCAGGTCTTCCGTGCCCTGCTCTGCAGCGTCAGCAACGAGCGTCGCCGCCGATTTCGGCGACCTGCCGGGCTCTAATTCCCACAGTCGTCGCCCTCCAGCACACCTAATGCATTTATTAAGAGGGTTCGGGACTCCTTTTCGGGCGGGCGTGTTCCTCGTAATTACACTTGCCTGTCGTGTCTACTGGAAGTTTGGGATCCGCAAGTATGTGGGAAGGTCGTGTTTCGGAGTTTAGTTTTTGCAGGTCGAAGGCGGTTTAATTTGATTCGTTTTTTTACTTAATTGATTGCTGGCGTTTTAATTTATTAACTTTTTTGTAGATAGATGGGTGTGCGAAGGAATATTTATAGCGCTATTGGCCGTAACGCTTTTCTGTCAAATAACAGAAAAAGCTTTACTTGAACGTAAGAAATACAAAGGTAGATAAATAATTGAACGTTAAAATTTATTTATTGCTTATCGAGTTATATTTTTTCTAGTTGCATTTCAAGGATTAAGGATTGTTACGAGGCTATGTAAATATTTGTGGCAAAGTCAATTATTCTTTTATTAATTTTTTTAGGCTAAGCTATAACTCTACAATATAAAACCAGAGATATTGGTGTCCTGGAAAGGATAATAATTTGTTTGTCATTTTAACTAAAGATACATAAAACAACAAATAAAAACAATAGGAAACTGTTTTCGATGTTCTTTCTAGAGTTGCAACCTAAGAAAAATAACGCTAGATACAGGATTGAATATCTGTTGACGGAAATTTATTGGCATCTTCGGTGAGTGACCAAGATCAGCGATTTTTGTATCAGAATAAGGCATAATCAGATACATTTACGATTTCCTTCAAAAAAGTATTCCATCAAGAACATTTTCTATCCACACCTTGAAGAAATGGGTGACTGAGGTGAACAAAGGGCGTACTATAATTCAAGAAATCAGTGGAAGGGTTTATTACGTGCCTCTCGATAAAAACCAAAAATGTGAAACAATCAAAGCGTGCTTGGCCGAAATAAGATCACGATTAATTGCTGAGCTGATGTTTCCAAAGCTAGTTTTGGAGGATTTTGACTGAGGATTGGTGTTTGGTCAAAAAATTGGAAAACTTGTCCCTCACAATTTGTCAGAAGAGCAAAGGAAAGCTCGAATCGGCATACAGGGTTTGCATAAAAAGCATCGGGAGAAGTTCCCGAAAAATAGATTTATTTGAGATATTGCTACAATACCTTAAAAGTCTTCAAAGTACATCCTTTGAGCGTCGAAACATTTTTGCCAGAGGCTTTTCTAAGACTCGAAGGCTCTCTGGTAGGCGGATTTTGGAACGTCTTTAAGGATACGCGTTCAAGCTTCTTTGACAGCACTTAGGGTCCCATCGTGGTGTCTTTTGAGGAAGGATTTTACTTTTGGGAATAGGTACCTAGTCGGGACTGTAAGGGGGATGGGGAATCGCCGCGATTTCATTTATCGTAAGGTAGTCGGCGACCTTGGAGCACCCTCGGGTGCACCCGGTTGACCCTTTTTTCAGTTTTCTTAGCACTTCTAGGTAAAAAGCCCCGTTCACTGTCTGCTCCTCAAGTACAAATTCGTAGTGGACCAACCCCCTTGGCGATGAAAACAATGAGCATGGCCTTTATTATGGATTTGCTTATTCGAGCCTTTTTTAGACCAGGTAATGCCGCGATGTGCCATTCGGAAATTTGCCGCTTTGTTTTTGGATCGTATTCAAATATCCAAGTTTCGTCTCCTGTGATTAAGTTGTCCAAAGAGTCGGGTCTTCTTCAACGCGTTGTAGAAGGTCTTCGCAAGCTTTGGTCAAGACCTTCGGGACGAGTTTAGCGCAGAACTTTCGCATCGCCAAATTTTCAGTGATAATGCTGTGCACTTTCATCTGCGTCCAAGCGCATACTTAACGGACGCTCTGAATTCAGCTCTTCACGCAAACTTTGCATGTTGTCGTCGGTTCTTGAGGTCGACGGCTGTCCAGCGCGGGGCTCGTCCTCCACACTCTGTCGGCCATCTTTGAAAAGCTTGTGCTGCTTGAAAACTACAGTTTGTGACATGTTTTTATACTAGAACACTTGGCGAATCATGCCCAATGTCTCCGTACTCGATTTTTCCAGTTCAACTCAAAATTTGATGGCGTACCGCTGTTCATTTTGCGCTTGCACCGAGTCACTTGACAGGTGTCCACTAAAAACACGATTTAGCCTGAACGAACGCTCGCAGGCGACTGGCGCTTGGCGTGTCTTGAAGGTCACATCCCCCATCACCAAGCATGTGCGGTGTGAGCGCGCTCCGACGTACAGTCACGCAAGGAAAAAATTGTTCCCGATTTTTTTTATATAAAACTTTGTATGAAATAATAATTTCTTTCGGTACAATGGTCGACCTCAGCTATTGAAGCGGGCTCTCGTCATAGCTGAAAGTTGAGTACCCCTCTACCGACCTCTACCGAAAAATCAATTTGCCTCAACGATTAGGATAGGGCGAGACTGTTCAACAAAATCCAAGGCAAGAGATCAGAGACTGGAAGAGGATGTTGCTTATGGCAATGGATATCAATAAATCGTTTTTTTATTTCTCTGCAAAGAGAAGTCTACCGTTACTAAAGAGGTCGAGACTTATCTCCCGGAATAGATGAAAGGAAGACTTTAAAGGCCTTCATCATTGTTTATGATACTTTCAGACCACACAAAGCAAAGCTCGTTACAGAGTATTTGACAGAGACAAAGCAGAAGACTTGAGGTTACTTCCCTCCCATATTCACATGCTGTGAATATAACTGTTTTGTGTCTTTTAAAGCTAGCATATCTGGGATTCACTAGGAGAATTGGGATTTGGTCATTGAAGCAATCAATAAGGCGATATTAGAAGATTCATAAAGTGACCTCTTTAAGGGAGTTGTTTTACGATTTGAGCTGTGAGAAACTGTGGTTGCAAAAAAAAAACACCGATGTAACATTTAGAATTAATAAATTATTAATTTTTTAAGTCCAGGGTATATTGGAAATTAAACAACGTAATTTGTTATCGCGAGATAAACGTGAATTTAAAGTAAAAGTTGGTAAAAAAAATTGAAGCCCAGGATTTTTGATAGAATTACCCAAATAATAGGATAAGGAAAGTCGTGTGATGTTCACACCAGATTTTTTTGTGATGTTCTTTCCTGGCAAAAGCCAAGCTTCTCTTGGGAGAGTGCTTATCGGACGAGATGGAGAGTATTTCGACGTCCTCCTTTTGATCAATGAGGAAGTTAAAAGCAGTAGCCGTTAATACCGGAGGTGGAGGCGGGATTATTATTACCTTGGCTTGCCGATGGACGCGGTGAAGCTTGTGAGTAATTTATAATGTATAATTAAAAAGCTATGTGATATGGCTGACACCTCAGATAAGTTTATTATATAGATGAATCTTTTGAAAATGCTTAAGGTTGAAGATCAGCCTTCTAAAATTTAAAATAAAGAGTTCTCGTTTTATAAACAATTTGTGTAACAATATATAAGATAATAATTTCGACACGTCTATAAGGACGTAGCATGGAAGAAAGTCGACTTCTATAAGAAATTGGTCACAAGTAACGCTATCAGATGTTCTTAGTAGAAATGGGTCTTATTAAAGTCAGAAATATGGTGTCTGTTAGACCGAGCGTTTCTCTCCTTGGAACGTGTTTTTAATACCAAGTATTTTTCATGGAATATGGTTGATAAACGCCAACAGCAGAACGCTCTCATGGCTACAGCCAACCCCTAGATCAGGTAGTGGAGTTGGCTGCATCCTTAACATTTCTATATTCAAGAACATCCACATACAGAATACCCTCGACAACGTCATAATGCTTAGAAACCCGATAATTCTCACCTTGGGCATCCCAGATGGGACAGATGACGTTTCTTTCCACTCCTTTGTCTCATGTACCAGTTTCACTGTCCGCCTCATAAAATTCATGGGACCAATCTCCATTTCCGTTATCCTCTCTGGCGATGTTTTGGAAAAAGTTGTACACCAGTTCACCAGCTTCATCCGCCGATCTTGATCATCTCGTTGTTGACACGTCGATGTGCTAATCTTCCAGGAGCACATCTTGCGATGCACTTTACAACTGTACACCAGCGTTCAAGATCGCGGAAATCCAACTTTTCATGGTTCATACAACTATGAAGTGGACAGGGACGTCCACTACAAGAGATCAAAGATTCTGATTCCTGAACATGCGAGGGCGACCTAATACAGGCCAATCACCATCCCAATTAGATCACCAAAGAACTTGGGAGTTAAAGGCTGCGACTCAGGAACCCTCAGACATAAGTTGTGCGTGTTTGTGTCTGTTAAAATAATGGATGTTAATTCAGGACCTTTTTCAAATTTAATTCTACAATTTAGAATTCTAGAAAATAGAAATTAACGTAACATCAAAATATTATCCGTTGTAATTAATAATCTTTGTCACCTGTAACTCTAAAAGAAAGTACTGTAACAGCCCCATGTATGTCCACGTCGTTTGTTATGAGTGATGTACGTATCCTAATAGAATCCTGTAAGAAAATTCTTTAAGAGCTTCCTTTAAGAATTCAACCATGGTGTTAACTATGCTTGTCGAGAAAGATCACTAAGGAAAGGGCAAGTGGCTTAATTGCCGGGAACTCCTCCGAACACTTCCAGAGACTTTCAGTTTCGGCCGCCCACCTACGCCAAAGTTCTTGATTCTATTTCGGAAACCGCGCAGGAGCGTCGGCGTGGTGCTGAAAGACACTAAAAGCGGAGTTCGTTGTGTAGGAAATGGGGAAAGCGAACGCGCGCGGCATGTTGACGATGGAAAACTTTTAAATTATATTTTGCAGCGCGAATCGGGCGCAAATGGGACACGGCGGTGATTCGATAATAGGGCGGAAGCGGCGCTTCCCTGGTTTCGGCCAGAATCAGAGCACCTGCGAGGCAAATTCCAGGTGAGGCGCTTCGACAAGGCGTGTCAAGCGCGCAATGTGTGGAAATAATGACGGCGCGGAAGCGGATACAAATAGAACGGGGTGTAATATAACGATATTGCGATAATTGACATTTGATTAATATATTATTTGATACATATGTGCAGGCATATACAAGTCAAATTCTTGACACAATTAATTCATCCATAGCGGTGTACCTGGATTTCGCATTGTTTATTCACTTTTGTGTAGTTTCGTTTGTAATTGCATGTTCATTTGTGAATACTATCTCCAATAGATGTGTGAATTTGTAATTTTTATAGAACAATGAGAGTGAAATTCTTTTGTAATATCTCTTCAACTTAGTAGTGATAAACTGCATTCAATTTGTCTTACAAAGAGGGCAACGGGCACCATGCCAAACAAAATAAAGTACAGCTAAGGGGAATGCTCTACAATATGTAGCTAGATGAAGATTAATTTTCAGCACAAGTAACTTTAGAACGGATGTTTTTCTTAGTTTTAGGAAAGTTGTGTAATTTCTTCCTAGGTAATTCTAAGAATTTAATATAATTTTTGGCATGATTTGTATATTAATGGCTTTTACCATTTTAGAGGTAGAAAACTGCATTTAAAAGTTTTGGTTTAATTGGATGTATAGAAAGGCTTAAAAAGAACGTGTACATTCCTTAATTTACAATATAAAGAATTTTATTAACACCAAAACAATGTGTTATAAATGTATCTGTATACAAATGCAGCTTTGATCGGTATACAATGATTATTTAATTACAGAAAATTATATTGGAAAGAGATAAAGAAAAGTGAGAATACAGAGACAGCTGTCAGATGATTTTGTAATCATACTGATTTAAAACAGGGAGATGCTATGTTAACAACAGTGAAAGATTACACAAAAAGTACTTATTAATCCTGGAGGATCAATTTGTAATAGGCAGTGTCAAGTGCTAGGGTAAGCGGATGACATCGATATTGTAAATAGGAATTGAAAAATATAGTAAAATATTTGGAGGAACCAACAACTGCACAAAAGCTAAAGGTAAACACCGCAGAAATGAAATATATGATTACGACGCAAAATTTGGATAGAAATGTGAAGTAAATAATGATGAACCAACTAAGATATGAAAGAGCATAGGAGAAAAACTAAAAGCTAGGATTAGAAACTGATAAGACTAAGGTAGAAAAAGATCTAAAAGTTGAAGGAGTACTGAGATGGAAAGAAAATGCGTCAAATAGAAAAGAATGGAGGAAGATCGCAGCTGACGTAAGGAAGCTAAAAGGACATTAAAATGATCCACCATCCATGTATAGTAAAAAGTGATAGAGATTGTCTCCTTGGGGATAAGATCCCAGATGGTTGGAATGCGGGTGACTACCGCACTTCTGTAAAAACACAAAACGGTTGGGAAACCCTTAAAGGAGATTAAGGCCTTTTATAGTCTGCAGAATCAAGCAGACTTGTTGTACAAACATATTGAGCCTCTATTCATAGTTCTGCACCACACTGACCAACATCTCTTTTAGCACAGTTCCCATTTCTGTGCGAATGACAAAATTTCAAAGGTTGACTGGATTTGAGGTAACCCTAAAGAAAAAATCACAGACAGACAAATCTGGTGATTACGTATTGGGGAGACATTTGTCGAATAACTGGCCCAATTTGTGGGTTGTAAATCCATCTTTCTGTAATCATACTTTTCCATGTTGATGCGTAAACGTCAAAAAATTGCGTAATAGGCTCTAAAGTCATTATTACTGCAGCCCATTGCTTTTCCAAAAAGTAAGATCCAACAAACCCTACTTTTAAAACGCCGCACCAAATTATAACCTTACTATTGTAGAGGAGTCTTTGTTGTAATTCTCGTAAATTGGCAGTTTTGCTTATTGACATAACAATCAAAATGAAATGTGCCTCATCATTCATCATCACAATTCAGATCATCACATCAGAAGAACTTTTTTTACAAAGAAATTTTATCTGAACAAGCTTACCTTAAAGTAACTTTTGCACATTTATGATTTCGTATGGATGAAATTATAACTGGTTATGTGGAATATGTTATACGGAGCGACGAGACAGATCCATTGTTGAATACAACGCCTAGCTTGGTGGCGAAGATTCTTAAAGAATCGACCTCACTTTCTCAATATTTCTGGAGTCCGAGTCGTGCGCAAATGGCTAGTTGATTTTCTCTTTATAACTGATCAAGTTGTGTGAAACGATTAAACTATCAGAGTACTTTGTGATGACCAGAAATCGCTCCATTGAACTGTCCATATCTACTAAAACTTAACCCTCTGAACTATTAATCCACAGGCGAGGTACGTTGGTCACCGACGTCTCTTTTCTCAGATACTACCCATTTTAAAAATATGCATTTTTTGTGTTACCTAATATTAGCTACAAGAGATTTAGCGCTAAGAAAACTTTCAAATGTGACGACAATAAATTTCAGCACATTTGGTTACTCCACCAAAGGATACTATAAAATATCTTAGAAGAAAAACCTCAAATGACTCAGTTATCCGAGTTTCTAAAAAATTTATAATAAAACAGAAGTTTCAGAAATTTTTTGTACAACTCAAGACTCCAAATTCAGAGAATTAAATAAATCTGTCCACATGCCACTAAAAAATACGAAAGCACCGAGTTAGAGGGGAATAGGAGACAAGTTGTTAAAATATGGTCAGTGAGAGTTAAATGAGCAACTCCAAAAGCTATTTGATATTATAATTAGAGAAGGAAAAGTGTCAACAGAATGGGAAGCAAACACAACCATCCTGATATTTAAGAGGAGGGAAAATAGTAGCTCGGAGAACTATCAAGAGATAATTTGTCCAATTATAATACAGAAGTTACGTGTACTAAACTAAGATTGGATAAGATGTAGTTATGTCAGCATATAAATAAAAAAACAGCAGAATTTACACCCTAATCTTTCCATCACCCAGCAAGCGATTGAAGAAACGATTGTGTTTAACACACAACCCTTGCGGCGTTGATTTTAGGCTCAAAGGCAGCAGACATAAAGACGGCTTTTTTAAAGGCACATCCAGGGCGTAAGCGGGTTAATGAATGCAGAATCAAGCACTCGAATGCAAATGGGGTTTTATAGCGGGCTGGTAGATCCAGTACAGAGCGGGTGAACGAGTCGATGCGGAATAGTATACTTGAATGCGGTTTTAACTCCGCGAAGTAAGGGCGTGACAGCTATCGCGCCTGTTCCTTGTGGTAACGCAGGTGAGAGCTGGCCGCAGGTCAAACACCTTAAGGCTGAATTTAAAAGTTATCTTACCCAATAATGTTTGCATTTTCAAATACAGAGCGGGCAAAGCCCCAATTTAAACAAAAATGGAAAAGGCACGATTTGGTCGCAACAAAGCCGTTCACTAAAATCATTTATGATTTTTAAGGGAGTAAAATTGATAGATAAACTATACCAAAATGTACGAAAGGAGTTCAAAATAAACGGAACATTCAAACATTTAGTGACTACAACAAGGAAAATTAAATTACTAATACGGTTAACAATCGGAGTAAGACTTAAAACGTATTATTAATTTAGAAGAAGAAAACGTTCCCACAATTGTAATAAAACTTATAAATTGACGAAATTTTAGGTTAGCAATTAATTAACAGGAAGCATAAGATATAGTATGGAAATCCAAAAAGGAGACTCTAAATCCTATCTTTTTTAGTCTGAAAACTAACATCTTTATAGTTTGATATGCGAACAATGGAGTTCTAATTGCAGAATATGAAGACAATTCGCAGAGCCTTTTATATAGATTTGTGATGACAGCGAAGACGTAATTTAGAAGTCTTGATTAATAAATCCAAATCGATGGTAATATCCATACCTGGAGAGAAAAATAATAGAACATGTCTTCAAGTTTACAGCGACCACAACGAAACGAAAAAGTAAATTAAGTAAGGTGGTATAATTGGAAGTATTTGAATATTAATAGTAAAATAAAAATTTATAAGACTATGATTAAGCCAATTACGATCTACACAGCGGAAACCTCTACCAACATTGGCAAAATCTGATGTTGTATACTACTAAAATGAATACGCTGCGAGTAATAGTGAAGGAAAACAAGACAAACTAGAGTTAGAAATAAGAATGTAGGGGAGGAGTGTAAAATCATAGAAAAACCCAATTTATAAGAAGAAGACAGAAATAGAATAAACAAATAAATAGAGTGTATGGCAACAGACTCATTAAAATAGCACGAGTTAATAAATCACATGGCAAAAGGTAGCAGGTCTACTAAAAGAAGTGAGAAGAAAGCTGTATTTCAACATCGGTGGGAACTCTGTACCTAATGCGTGCAGGAAATAGATTTTTAGGAATATTATTTCCTCTTATGCTCGTGTCTTACTTTCTTTTATTAATTAAAATCATTAGAAGAGGAATATTTCAGAGAAATGTGTAATATACGTGGACAGCCTAAAATAGTTTTCAACTTAACATAGAAACAAGTATTTTTTTGTTAAATTTGATTTTATTTTTTAAAAATTTTCTTTTAAGTCCATGCACTTTTTTCAGTGATGCTTCAACCTCTTTAACCCGTCTTTATTTGCAAAATAGGCGTCTGCGGTTGTGATGACCTTGTTTGATGAAAATCTCTGTCCTCCGAGGCAAACTTTGAGCTTAGAACACGGAAAATAGTCTCTGGAGGCAGATCTCGTATACATTCTGAGTGGTTAATCAGTTCAAACTGAAATTCGTGAAGTGTGAAACGGTGCATTGTCTTGATGAAGGATCACATTCTTCCGTTCTAAATGGGCCCGTTTCTCAGAAATTATTGCCCTCAACTGGTCCAATAATGATGCGTAATACAACCTCGTTATTGTTTTTTATTTTTTCAAGTAGTTGATGAACAAAATTCTCTGACTATCCTAAAAAATATCCGCTACCACCTTTCCGGCCGATGAAACCGTCTAGGAACAGGTTCTGATTATTTCTTCGTTTCAAGAGATTGTAATGGTGGATCCAAAAAGCAAAAGTCCAACTCGCTTTGCTGAAACCACTTAAGCAGGGCCTTGGAAATGATCATTCGAATGAATTTTTGGTTCAAAGTGAGGAAGCGCGGGACTCAACGCGCGGATAGCTTCCTCATGTCCAATTCTTCAGTCAATGTATGACAAACGCGTTTTTTCGATATGCCCACAGCCTCTGTTATCTTTCTAACCTTGATTCGACCATTATATAGTACCATTTGATGAACTTTTTGGTATAACCATGTTTAAATTTCGCTGCCCATATTTTAACGGTAGCAAACCATGTACGATTGCAGTAGCAGAATGGTTTTGACGATTAGGATCATCTTCATGTTGAGGCTCAATACTTTTCAGATTGACCACCTTCTGATTTAGTTATAGCAGATCAAATAGGAATATATTCGCTGATACATGACAATACTCACATACAGTGGGCAACATCAACTGGTCTACAAACTCATTTAACAGAAGCAAATTAGTAGCTATGTAAGTACAAAATCAATCTGAATGAACACGTTGCATTTGTTATAAAGTACTAAGCATGTTTATTTGTAACGGTTAACAATAATTACATACCCCAGTCAAAGGAAGGCAAATAATTGGGACTACATATTTGCAAAATCTCTTCATTACCGTTAGTTAACAAAGATTTTCTAGACAAGACCAATCTGGATTTATAGTTGTTAGCTGTGGATTGCGCAATTCTATCTAACATTGAAGCCATTCAACGTTTTCAGCTTTTAAATTATCCGTTGTATGGCAGTCTCCATTTAAACCTGAAAATTTCATATGGAAGCCAGCTAATCTATTAGTATGCTATTAAACCATTAAATTCCTTAGATCTTGATTTCAGTGAAACTGTCATACTTCTGATAGAGGATCATCAACTCAAACGACTTAAGAAATAACCATAAAATCTAGTAGGTTAGCATCGTAGTCTTTCTACTCAGATTTCACTATGAGGTTTTCCATTAACAATCTTTTTAAGTTAATTAAAATATAATGTTTCAATTTAGAAAGTATTTATTTTTTTAAGTGAATAATAAAGGTTTGCCATTTATTTTATTTTGTTTTAAAAATAATTGCATGTCAGTGTTTTTTGCACATTCATGTGGGCAAATCTCACCAATAGCACGAATTATTTTTGCTTTCAAAGCATTAGTTGCTTGTAGATTATTCCTGTAAACTTGGTAAACGTAGCACCGAAGAAAATAATCTGGGGATGTTAAATTAAACGACCTAGGAGACTAATTAATGGTAGATCACAAGTCCAGAAAATTTGCGACTCAAATGTATAATTTCTCTGGTTGTATGATACGCATCACTAACTTATTGGAACCACATATTCTGAATATCAATGTTATTCAACTCAGGCCGTAAAAAATTGGTTAGAATGTTTCGATTTCCCCCCCAAACACAATATCAAACAATGTGACTTCGACCAGTTCTTTCATACCCTGGGTCCCAAATTCGTATCAGGCGGCGACTACAACAGTAAACATACTGCGTGAGGTTCCCGCCTAATTACTACAAAAGGCAGAGAGCTATATAAAACTATACAAGACAATAAATACGTCTACCTTTCAACAGGGACCCCGACAAACTGGCCATCCGATCAGAACAAAATCCCCGATCTCCTCGATTTCTTCGTCATTAATGGAATATCACCAAACTACATGGGCATCTCCCCAAGCTACGACCTTTCCTCGGACCACTCCCCGATCATAGGAACTATAAGCGCAAGTGTCCTAATCAAAAATCACCCCGCACGGATCCATAACGCTTCAACTGACTGGGATTTATATCGGCAATTTCTTCACGAAGGCATTGACTTGAAAGTCAGTTTAAAAACCCCTCTCGAAATCGATACAGCAGTTACCAAATTCAATTCTCTGCTAACAACTACAGCACAGCAAGCTACCCCGCCTAAGGTGCAGAGAAAAGTCAACTCATACACATGTTCCTCTAGAAGTTAAACTTCTAGTTGCCCAAAAGAGGAAAGCCAGAGCCAAATGGCAAAAGAGCCATTATCCAACAGATAAAACAACCCTCAATAACCTTGGAAATTAGCTTAAGGCGAAACTCAAATCCTTGAGGGAAGACTCGTTGAATACCTACTTCTCAACCATAAACCGATATGACAACTCAATATGGAGACCAGTCAAATCATCTTTAAAACCCCAAACCACATCCACACCAAGACGAAAACCACCTCCAGCTCTAGGATGGGCCAAGAGTGACAAAGAAAAGGGTGATTTGTTCGCTATTCACCTATCTGAAGTATTCCAAATATATGATGAACCACCCAACCTTAACCTTCCAGACCAACCAGCACCTGAACCGAATATACCCCCACACCACTAATAACACCGAAGATTGTAAAATCCGAAATTCAGAAATTAAATCTCAAGAAAGCACCGGGACCGGACAAAATTACACCGAAAATGCTCCGTGAGCTTCCTCGAAAAGGAATAGTTCTGCTGACGTACATATTTAATGCTATACTCCGACTTCAATATTGGCCGAAAGAATTTAAGATCGCAGAGATAATACTCATCCCTAAACCAGGTAAAGATCTCAGCTATGCGTCATTAAAGCACCCCATAAGCCTGCTACCAGTTTGCTCAAAACTCCTTGAAAAGTATGTCTTACAAAGCTTAGACCCAGAATTCACGGCTACTAACTGGATCCCTGATTATCAATTTGGCTTTCGCCGACACCATTCTACCATACATCGCATCACGTAAGAAATTAACACAGCATTCGAACAGTCAGCCTACTGTATAGCTGTTTTTTTGGACATTCGCCAGGCGTTTGATAAAGTCTGGCACAAAGGACTCAAACTCAAAATATATCAAATCTTACCTCCTCAATTTCATAAACTTTTGGGCTCCTATCTAACAGACAGAAAATTTCGAACACGCGTTAACGACGAAGTCTCTCTAGTATACCCAAACCAATCTGGGGTCCCACAGGGTAACGTTCTGGGTCTCTTTCTTTATACGTTATATACCCCAGACCTTCCAACCTCCCCAACCACTACATAGGAGCATATGCCGATGACACGATTATACTTGCGAGACACACGGACATAAACCTCGCTGTGGAATATGTCCAAACTCACCTCAGCTTACTTGAAGACTGGCTCCAGCGCTGGAACATTAAGGTAAATGAGTCCAAATCTACTCATGTGACCTTCACTCTTCGCAAAGGGAGATGTCCTCCACTACGTCTTAATAACACCGAGATACCACAATCCCCATCAATGAAATACTTGGGTCTACACCTGGACAGCAAGCTCACCTGGAAGGAGCACATTACTAAGAAAAAAAAACATATAGAGTTCAGATTTAAAACTCTTTACTGGTTACTAGGCCGACACTCCCCATTATCCCTCTCTAACAAAATCCTTATCTACAAAACCATCATTATACAATCTGGTCCCATGGAATAATAATATGGGACTGTGCTAGCAAGACTAACCTCGCAATCATGCAACAAAGTCAATCTAAAATCTTAAGATCTCTCGTTGATGCTCCCTGGTACATCACCAATCAGATAATACACGACGACCTCGGCATCCCGATGCTCAATACGGTCAGAACCAGGAAACATCTTGAAAAACTTACCACCCATGACAACCTTCTTCTCCAAGAACTTCCACACCAGCAAGTCATCAGACGCCTCAAGCGCCGCTGGCCTACAGACCTCCACTGAAGAGGACCCCTCATGGGCCCAACATCTTAGCACTATTTTCTAGGACGAGGACCAGTCACTGGACGGGCCCCCATCATGTCAATTTATAAACCAAAATATTAGCTTATAGAAATACAATGTATTCTGATTGCTAATGTAGAAATAAAAAAAAAAAAATTACAGAAACAGTGTTCCATCTTCAAAAAAGTATGGTTCCATCAGTCCACTACTCCTAATAACACACCAACCTTTTTGTGGATGTAAACCTTGCACAAGGATCATTTCTGGATTTTCCTCTCCCCAAATTCGACAACTTTTGTTGCAGTATGAAATCAACGAAATTTCGACATTTTAAATGGTCAGTTGGCTTTAATTCTTGAGTTAATTGAATTTTGTATCCTTTTAAGGCCAAAGCAAAATTTGACATGAAGTTTGAGAGATAAATAGCTGCTGTGGTTGTCTTAGAATCGACATTTGTGAATCTTTTGGTACATTGTCACAAACCGTAACAATATTTTCTTGTGAACAAGCTGGACGCATGCGTCTTTTATGTCGTCTACAGCATCAGTTTCTTCTTATTTTAGCGTCAGTTGGATGATTATGACGACCGTAAATGTCACGTATTTTACGAAAAACATTTTTCACTGAACGTCTATTTTCATAATAAAGTTGGACGAAGTGTAGACATTGTCCTGTACTGTACGATGATATTTTATCAAATGGAAAACCTTCTTCTTTTTAAATATGTCGCACAATATGGCATCCAAATGAGCTGTCTAAAAAGAAAATCCCTAATGAAAACCCATTATTAGCTCATAGAATGTATTAATATTCTGATTGCAAATAAAATACTCATATAGTAATAAAAAATAATTGACTTATAAGTGGCTTAAATTTATATTTATACTACTTTTTATAGCAAGGTATTTACTAATAATAGCAACGCAACAACTCAAGTAAATTACCGCGTTATTTTTAACGAAGCGCATTTTCATGTTCGTGCGAAGATCACATACTAAAACTTGGCAATAAACTGCCAGAAGATTATGGCTTCACCATCATTTTTGATTTATTGCTGCATAAATTAAAAAATGAACTGCGTACTTCGTGTTCTAAGTAAAAGTTTGCCGCGTACAAAATAAATTACAAATGCCGCTGCACGTACAAGGTCCTTTGATGTTCAATCATAATCACTGTATATTTCAACCTAAACATTGAATGTTTACTATATGCCGAAACTGTTTACTTTTCGTTTTGACGTACGAGTATTTAATGATGCTGATGTTGCCTTTGGATGCAAACAGATTAAATAAAAACAGGGCGCTAATTGAAACCCAAACGTTGTTTGCAGTAGAGGAGGATTGATCTAGGATTTGGGTAATGTGAGTAAACACTGTGTATTATTCTTGTCATTTGAACTTATCTGCTTGATACCGAATTATTGGCGTTTTCTTTTTTATTGGATTACGGGGTATGTTTAGATAGTTTTAAGATTGTCACAAAGTTAATAATCGTTTTTGTATGCAAACGTGTTGGTAACAGTTAATTGTGTGCAACTATGGCAGCTAATATATTTTCACAAAACCATTACCTTATATTTATGGCAAAATGTTGAAGCACCCAAAGTTATTTAACAATTCTATAAAGTCTTTTATAAGCTATAGAATTTAAGATTACTATTTTTCCATTAGGTTGATTGATTAAAAGTTGAAAAATTACCATCACAAGGCAATTAACAGAACTTGCTGAGGGATATATAAATGAATAATCATTCTTGAGGTTAATGCACTTACATTATGGTAAAAAAATATAATTTACCCAATGTATTGCGAGTGACTGAAGTTTCCACTCATTCATTCTGGCGATTGGCATAGATAGGAAAGCTAAACAGATCAGATGCGTGTTTATGGCGATAAATACACAAATTCCGAAACATTTTAGCTAAAAATAAAAAACTGAAAAAGAAACTTTGCTTAAAGGACTCGCATTTCCTTTTGTTGGTAAAGTAATGAATGCTGTATTTGGGAAATGCGATCAGGTAGTTTCGATTGGTTATTTATACAGAGAAAGTTGCAGTCGGCTTCACCATTTCGCTTGGTTCACGTGACAATCGTTCGCCCAAAATTGACTTCAAAAGTTACATAAATGATAATTATTCCAATAATATACATTGCGAGACCACATATTTCTCAAGAAACTTAAGAACTCTCATATCAACTACAGAAGGTTATAGATAGGACACGTGGGAGAATTTAAGCTTTAATTATTTATGTAAAAATTGTCATATCTTACCAAAAAAGGCATAAAGCTGTTCAAAACGACGCTTTCTTTGATTATTATTTGAAATTTATTCAAATCAAAATAACGGGACGTCTCAAAGTTGACTCCAAACTTAAGGGATGTCTTTAGCAGTTTTTGGAGTTCAAGAGATCAAAATCGAAGATAATTCATCACTTCAAGACTCAAGACATTAAAATAAGTAAAGGACTCATCTATAACATTAAGAAATGAGACAAGAATTTGACGAAAAAGGAAGATTTTTCAAAACAAATCAACTTTTAAATTAGGACCACATAAATTTGGATAATTGGACGAATAGAGAGAATACATGGCTAACATTCTGAAAATCAGCCAACCAACTATTAGCTATCATACCAACAAAATCCTTAACAAAAAGAAGAGAATCGAGCCAAAATTTCATGTTTTGGCGGCTGCCAACATCGCGATAAGAAAGACTAGGTCATATGGTCTTTACCAGAATCTGAACCAAAAGTGGAAGAAAGTCATCACAACGGATGCGGCTTGGTTGCAGTTGCTTAAGGTCAAAATTCAAAGAAGAATTCAATACGTCAAGAGAAGCGAAAAGAGTTCTAGCCTTGCAAAGTTCTGCCGAGAAGAATTGTTTGCAAAAGGATTCATGATCTGGGCGGGAATGCCTTGTAACGGCAAAACTAATCTTTATTTTGCCCAACCAAATTTTAAAGTCCATAGTAAATACTAGTGTGACTCCATTTTGGAGTTCTTGGCCAGGGATGCTCAGCCACTCTATCCAAATGGTGGCTTTCATCTTCTATCAGGATTCGGATCGAGTCACATATCCAAGTGGATAATGGAATAAAATTTATCACACTTTGATAAGTGGATCCTCAAGAGTCCGCGATGTTGCTCCGATGGGGGTATCTTAAAACACGTCTTTGAAATATTAAAACTGAAGACAGTGTTGGTCTTAAAAGGGCTCTGAAGAAGTTTTGGAACGAATTGCCTCAAGAACTTCTTTAGAGTGGGCCAAAGTTTTATTATGCGGGATAGAAAAATTGATATGAACTTTAAAACAACAATTCAAGATAAACTATTAGATGAGGAGCGTTATATTTAGTACATATTTTAGTACAGCGCTTTGAAAGAAAAGAAAGGCTTTTCTAATGGCTGTATACCCAATGTCTCTTTTATTATTATTATTACTGATATAACGACTCCTACTTAAAGCTTTTTTCAATAGGAGAAAAACCTGTACCCGCCAATAGCTACGCCAATAGTTTGTCACTGGAATAGAAGAATGAACAAATTAATTTTTAGTAAACAATTTGACATATTTGGTTTTCTTGTGTGTCCACTGAATTTCTTAGTTTCTTTTTAACAATTTATGCTCTTTTGCATCATCGTTACTGAAGATCTATTTTGTCGATTGTAAGTACGTGGATAGTTTTATGACCAACTTGAATCGTATATTTATAGGGTGTGGCAATAAAAACTATATATGCGATAATACAATTTTCTTTTGGTTAAGCAATATTCTGTAGTTACAAACTATTGCAATACTAATTTTTGCAATAGAGAGAGTGCAAAATAGATAGGATTTGAATTTGCAATGTTTCTTGAAATAATTTTTTTATATTGGTTAGATTCTTCTCATGATTATTGATATATAAATTTATGCGCGTCAAAAGATGCATCAAATATGCAGCAAGATTATTATATTAGCTTGATCGACGGATGAGTAAAAGGGCGCGAATTAGCAGGTACCACAGGTATCTGAAATAGCAAATTCTTTTTTTTTGTTTAATTAATAAAATATAAATACGGTGATTATTTGCCATGTCCTGTAAGACTATTTATGAATGTTACACATCAAAAATAAAGCAACAGATCAAACGAGAAACTGTAGGAGTTACTCTGATGTACTTTCTCGAGAAAAGCTCATCCCTGGCGAATATTGCGCGACATTTTTACAAAAATTGCAAGCAAAGAAATCGCGATCTTGAAGATTCTTTGGCGCAGGTGTATTAAATTTCGAATATGTCATAAAATAATGTACTATATGAAGCCCGAATAGTTGTCTTTAATATTAAATCCATGAAACTACCCTCATGTAAACTATTTTTACATATAACTCAACAGCATTAATTTTATAGTTACATTTAGATTGCAAATTTGATTATTGACACCACATTATAATGCTTGCCAGAAATACGTGATTCAAATTAAGGTTAAGATCTTTATATACGCAGATCAGACGCAGATATTTTATTTAAACTAAAATCCTTGTACCGTTAGGTGTCGGATTGTAAATATATATATACATTTCATTTTACATTTTCATGAATTTTATCTTTCCATATCCTCCTGTCTTGGGCTATTCCATGAATGTCACACCACTGGATTCCCCGTTTAACCGCTGCTTGTCTTACTTGTTCTTCCCATCTAATCCTAGGTCTTCCTACTTTGTTTTTCCCCTGGGTTCTAGCTTCGTAGACTTGTCTTGATATTCTGTTTTCATCCATTCGGAGCAGATGTCCTAACCATCTCAGTTGTCTTTCTTCTATAATAGTTCCTATTGATTTTATATTCCTTTGTTCTAATATTTTTCATTTCTGACTCTGTCTATTCTAGTAATTCCTTCAATTTTCCTGAGGAATCTCATTTCCATTGCCGTAATCCTACTTCTATTACTACTTGATATTGTCCAGGATTCGCTGCCATAAATCAATGACGGTCTTATTACTTTTTATATATTTCAGTTTTACTCGTTTTGAAATCTCCCTTTTACCAAAGAATGAGTTTTTGAGCATATTATAAGATCTTCCAACCTTTCCTAACCTCTCCGTTATCTCTTTATCTATTTTACCTCTGTCCTCTATTGTTGTACCTAAATAGTTGTAGCTACTAACTTGTTCTAGCTCTTCCCTTCTAGATTTATTCTGTGTTTTATTTCATGTGTCGATATTACCATGGTTTTGTTTTGTTTATGTTTATTTTCATATTTATCTTCTTAAGTTCTTCTTGATAACAGTTCAGGTTCTTTTGTAGGTTTTCTCTGAGTCTGCCAACAGTATCATGTCATCAGCAAATAGTAATTCTTGGAGAGTTACTTGTTTCATTTTCCAGTTTCCTATTTTCATCTTTACACATTTTGTTTACATATTTTTACCACATCATCAACTAGTATAGAAAACAATAGGGGCTGAGAACACATCCTTGTTTTAGACCGATTTTTGTTTCGAACTCAGTTGATTCATCATTGTGTGTCCTAACTATATTTATACTGTTACTATATAACATTTTAGCACCTCAATCATATCACTGCTTACCCCTCGCTCTTTTAAACTTTTCCATATATCTTTTCGTCTCACTCTGTCAAAAGCTTTTGAAGGTCTATGAAACAGATATGCACTTCCTGGTTCTTTTTAGTAATTTTTCTCCCAATTGTCTAACAACAAATATTAAGTCTTGAGTGCTCCTTCCTTTTCTGAAACCATGTTGTTGATCTTCTAATGTTGGTTCTAGCGTTTCTCTCAGTCTTCTCTCTAGTATTCTTGTAAATACTTTCGCAGGTGTGCTTGTCAATGAAATACCTCTATAGTTTGAGCATTCTTTCATCTCACCTTTCTTGTACAATGGTAGAATTACACTCATATTCCAGTCCTTTGGCATTTCCTTTTCTTCATGATTTCATTTAGCAGGTTACGGAACTCTTCTTTTGCTCTCTCTCCCATATGCTTTAGCATTTCTGATGTAATTTGGTCCTGACCCGGTGCTTTGCCATTTTTTAATTTCTTTATAGCTTCAGCGATTTCCTCTCTTGTAACTGGTTGCTCCTTATTTTCTTCCTCTTCTTCTATTATTATGTCCTCTTCTGTTTCCACTATTCCTTCTTCTTCTTCTTTTATCTCCATCAGCTGTTCAAAATACTCTTTCCATCTTTGTAATATTTCTTTTGCTTCCGTCAATACATTTCCGTTTTGTCTTTTATATTCTTTAGCCTTGTAGTTTTTGTTTTCTCAGATACTTTAACGTACTATAGAAGAGTTTCTGGTTTTCTGTATAATTTTCATTCATTTATGTCCGAATTCTTCCCATGCCTCTTTTTTGCATCTTTGACCAGTTTATTTACTTCTATTCTTGCTACCTTGTATATGTTATGATCTTCTTCTGATCCACTTTGCATGAATTTCTTCCATTTCTCTTTTATCCTTTACTTTTGTTGAATATTTGTTGTCCACCACCTGCTTTTTTAATAGATGTATTTGTACACTTGGTTACACCACAGCTAGTTTTGATGCGTCCAGTAAGGTCTCCTTGAATATTTTCCATTTACGTTCTATGCCGGTAGTAGTTAAATTTGCGTAAGTTTTTTGTCCACACTTTCTTGGTACTTTTGCCTAATGTCTATTTCTTTCAACCTATAGCATTTAATTTTTTCTTTTGTTATCTTTTGTCTTTTTTCTGCTTGGTTACTTGTTATATTTGTCTTAACTTCCATTTTCAGTAGGTAATGGTCGCTGCCTATTTCTGCATGTCTTTTTACTTTGACATCTTTCACCTTTTCCAAATTTTCAGTATTTACTATAAAGTAATCAATGATCGATCTTTCATTTCTGGATTTTATTTCTCTGGTATACTTATGTATCTCTTTGTGTGTAAACTTTGTGTTTGTTATAACAAAATCATTTTCTATACACAGTCCTATTAATCTATTTCCGTTGTCATTTCTTGTTACCTCGCCGTTTTCCCCATATATCTTTCAATTCCCTATTGTCTCTTCCTACTCTCCCATTTATGTCGCCCATTATTATTATATTTCTTTCCTCTTTATCAATTTCGGACTGCAATGTTTCGTAGAACGTATCTTTTCTTCTTTTCTTGCATTTTCATTTGGCGCATATGCCACTAGTATTGACCATGTATTACTTCCATCCATCTTTATTTTTACGGCCATTAATCTTTCGTTTATAAATCTTTCCTCAATAATCGTTTTCACTTTGTCTGGTTTGACTACCAATCCCTCCTTCCGCTCCTCTTTCCTTTTGTTCTACTCCTGACCAAAACAGCCAGTATCCTTCTCTCAATTCTTTCATTCCTCGTCCTTTTCTTTTTGTCTCTGTTACTCCTAGATAGTCCACATTTTGCATTTTCATTTCTTCAATTATTTCGTCTTCCTTTCCTGTCATACTCCTCACATTCCATGTACCAAAATTTATTATACCTTTCTTTTGTTGTACCTTTGCCTCTTTTATATTATATATTTTGCTTTTCCATTATGTTCATTTTCCTTATCCATAGCTTGAGTTGTTTCCTTTATCCGTCCTTTATTAAGTACTATTAGTTTTTTGTATTCCTTGCAGTTTTAGTTATCTTCAGCATCTTTTCTCTTAGCAGTTCATCCGAATTGTTTTCCGGTGATCTTTGGCTTAGAGTTCTCCCTTTCTTCGAGTACTCCCCCTTCTGTATCCCATCCCCCTTTTGTGAACTTTCTATATCTTCTGTTGTCCTGCTTGTTGTATTTTTCGATACGTTTTTATACAATTTTTGTGTGTTGGAACTCCAGTTATATCTTTCTCCATCTATAGTTATTTTTCCGTATCCCATTTTAACTTCTTTTCCTTTTCTCTTTCTTCTCTCATAATTTTACTTATTTGGGCCTGCATTTTCTCTCTTCATATGTTAGGTCGTTTTCGATGTAAATACTTGTTCCTTCAGCATCTTCTTTTTGACATGAGTTCTCTTTTATCCTCCCACGAGTTCAATTCCACAATCACTATTTTTTATTTTCTCCTACTGCAATATTATATCCTTTCTTGACTTTGAGTTCAATGTTTAGCTTGTTCTGTATTAAATTTTCTACTTCCTCTTTAATCAAGTTATTATCTACTGTCACACCTTTTATGACCACATTATTCCTTCTTTTTTCTCTCTCCTGTTTCTCAATCGTTGCTTCTAATTTCTTAATTCTATTTCCAAAATCTTCTTTTCTGCTTTCCACTCTTCAGCTTTCTTCTCCCATTCCATTTTGACCTTATTGAACTCTTTGTTTATTTTCGTAAGCTCCGCCTTCAATTCACTGTGTTTCTCATTGAATTCTGCTTTTATCTCGGTCTTTAATTCATCTAACTTCTGTATTATTACCTCCATATCTGTAACTTGTATTTCTGTTGTAAGTTTTTCTTCTTTATGATACCTCTTCTGTATTGTGTCTTCTTTTTTGGCGATCTTTGTATTTTACACTCTTTTGGAATGCTATCTGATCTGCTTCCCACTTATCGAACTCCTCCGGATCTTCCAGACTACTTTCCCGGTTATTACACTCTAAATTTGTGTTTGCACCCTTACTCTTTCCTGCTTTCTAACTTCTTTCTTATTATTCATGTATTTGCGTTTTCTACACTCTCTGATCCTACACACCGCCGTGATTACTTTATACTGGCCGCGATACTCTCTGTACGACACGCCCTTCTTTACGGTAGCGCGTCCCACACACTGTAATGACCTTCTAGTCTTTTGTTTATTTTTATTTGTTGTGTATACAGTTCTTATCGTTCACCAGTTTATCACGGAGTTCAGCCGCGGCGCCTGACCTCGACCGCTTACCCGCGATTAGCCGCGCGATGGATCGTTTCACGCCGCTCAATTTGTTAACACCTAGTATACTCGAAATTACTATATTGTTTTTAGTTTTTGCCTTAGATATCCACGCACTTTGTTCCCTATTTTCTACTAGTAATTACACTGCTTGCACTTGTCACTGCTTCGTGAAAATATTTATATGTGGGATAGAGCCCGTAAAACGAGTAAATTTATCGCCACTAAACACTTTCACGACCATTTCCCGTGGTCACTCAATGGAATTCCATCAGACGCAGATAACGTAACCAAATCGATCGTATTACAAGCAGATCGTAATACAGAAACTTCCCTTTATTAATCAGAATATATCCACAGTGATATTACTTTGACCTGTAGTCCAGTTATACAACTGGGAGACTTAAAATATATGAAAAATTAGAAAAGTGAAACACATGTCGCTTCTTAGGACCGAATCGGTTAAAAATGTAGCTAAAAGTTTAAAGAAATTAATCTGAAGATAACAATATTGAAGTAAATCGGGTGGAACTTAAAGAAGCAACTGTGGAAATTACTAGTATAGCAGATAACAATATAAAGACTAACGCTCATGAAAGAAAAAATGTTTTAGAAGAAGAGGATAAATAGAAAATATAACGAAATATAACAGAATTATTAGAAGGAAGATAGAGAAGGCTAAAGAGAAATATAGGATAAGATAAAAACAAATGTTATTTATTAACATTATGCTCTATTGAATGTGTACAATAAGGTAAAAGAATGGAAAAGATACTTAAAAGAACTATTAAAAGGTGACCAATTAGAACAAAAAAAATTTGTTGTGAAGATGAATGGATGTAATAAAGCTATTAAACGATGATGTGGCTAACAAAAAAATACCCATTATTTTCAATAGTGCGTCCAAACTCGTCAGATGCCTACAGTATAGTTACATGCGACCTTCACTAGTTTCCCAAAAAGGCCTAATAATTTACAGTATTGAGAATTTAGAACGATAAAGTTAATGAGTCATATACTCAGGATATTTTTTAAGACCATCAATTCTAAAAAATATTTTATGATAGTCAAATGGAAACTAAACGGACATAAGATCAAATAGAACAGTATTGTGATAATAATTCTCTTAAAAAAAAGAACAAATGTTACAAACAGAATGGGATGGGCTACAAAAAGTACTAGCCACGATTGGGATAATATGGCGTTCAGTGACAAATCCTCTTTTGAACATGGATTTCAAGAAAGGAAGCCCAAAAATGCATCCTATCCTATATGGATCGCTTAAGTATCCATGCCTAGGGCCGTTTAAATTTACGTGGATTTGATACCATATGTTTTTTGCATACACTTTTAACGTCGAAATAGCTATAGTTGTGTCAACGGGAGCTCTCGTCAATGGTTAAGAAATGATAATTAGATCTTGGTCTGAAGCACCAAAGCACATGCTGAAATGTCTTGTTCACTTACATTGGTGATTATTAACATAATTTATACTTTGTCCACTTTTTTTGAATAATCTATTGCATTTTGCACGACCATTTTTTATTAATTAATGCATACATACAATTAGTTCTTTTAGAGCAATAAGCAAATCGGTTCACATTGTACGATGCGAGTGGAGAGTTTTCCAGTGGCAACCGTTGCCGTGGATTTTTTAAATAAGAAATATTGTGCGTCCTGGAATGCGCTTTTTATCTATTTTTTCTTGTAAAATATTTTACAGAAGGAAATAGGTTTGACTGCCCATTGTATCTAGCATTTTCTTTTTAGTGGTAATTATTACTTCTCATTACTTATTAGTTCTTCTAATTGCAATGAGATACGCAGTTCTGGTTACCCACATTAATATTGTGGTCTGAGATTTATACTCCGTTGTACGAAATAGGTCTTAAACACTAAAATGGCTCTACTTCAACGTATTCATGTAAGAATACTCTTTGTTGATTGCCGCTTAGTTTTCTTGGTATTTAAGCAAAAAACCCATTTTATTAAATTTTTTTCCATTTATTTACTGTTTTTGTAGTTCTTCTTTATTGCTGATAATTAGAACGGTGTGGTCTGCCTACGTTGAGTTGCTCTTAATTTCATTAACCGAAATGTCTTTTTGTCATCATCCAAAAGCTTCCTTCCTGCGTACGGATTAAATAGAAGTGACGAAAGAACGCAGCTTTGGCATTTTCAGCAAAGTACATTTACTGATTACGTGCGCCTACTATTTAAGTTACAGAAAGCTCTTACATCCCTTGTCGATATTCGGTTCTTAGTAGGATGTGTTTCTGTATGATGCTGAATTTTGTTGAATGGTTTTTGATAATAAAGAAAACAAACAAATACATCTACGGATACATTATTCCATCTTTCATTTAAAACGAGAAAACAGAAAAGAGCTTCTCTTGTTCATGTTAATTACAGAAACGAAGCGAAATTTTTTTGAGATATTCTTTGTATTTTTTATATATTTTAGAACAAATTGTTTTAATAAACATTTTCATTAAAATATGCAATATTAGACCAGCTTGTAGATATTTATAATTTTGTATATGCTATTTTGAAAAAACAAATTTTTCTTCTTTAGTTATCTCACTTTTCAATAGTTTTCAATACTTTGATGGCTCAAGAATTTTTCTATTTACTGCGTCTTACAAATCAGTTGTTTTTTATTTGGGTTGGTCATCTTTGAATAGCTTTTTAATGTATTATCCTTATTCTTTGGTATGTGGTTTTCCACTTTATCTATTCTATTATATCTTTTTCTCCGTTGCTTTAAAGTCTTCATTCTTCCAAAAGAGTTAGTATTTCTTCTGTTATCCACATTTTCCTTTTAACAATATTTATTTGAGTAAATGTTAGATCATCGTTTCCAGATTTGCTTTAATATACTTTGCACATCTTTTAAAATTTAGATTTAAAGTTTTACAATTAGACTGTGGTCGGGATTGAAATGAGTCCCTGGATATGTTTTTGTTGATACAATAAAAGTTCTGTATTATTGTTTGACTATAATATATTCGAAGTGATTAGGTACCAATTTGTTAGGGTTGTCTTTATTTGATCTCTATGCATAAAGGTTTTGACTAATCGACTTTTTGTTCATTTGAAACGCCTAGTTATATTGACCTAAAACTTTTTCCAAACTTGAAGTTAAAACTACCTATTAATATTTTTTTTATTGATAAAATCACAAATCTACAATCTACTCTGGTATTATAAGAATATTAAGTAAGTATGTTGTCTGTTGAGGTATGTAAGGGTCTTCATCCAGCGATGATTTCTTTGGGGTTTACTGGAATGACGAATTGTATTTCTCATCAGTTCAGATCTATAGCCCATTGTTTGCTGAACCTTCTTGTGGGTAGAGGGTCAATGAGTTGTAGAATTAGGGGGTTTTTATGTCCGGGTAGTTTTAAACAGTAGTCTTTTCTATTATATTTGTCACGAACGGTTTGTTGGGGTCTTTGTGTAGGGTTTGGTTACTTACTAATCCAAGGTGCATTTACAAGGTCTCGAAAAATTTTGTTTTGTGCTCGTATAATATTTTATATTTGTTTTTTTGGCGCACCCTCAGAGTTGGATACAATATCTCCAGATGGACATAAGGATTGTTTTATATAGCAGGACTTTATTTCAGTTAAGAGCTTGGATTTAGGTCCAAGCAGACAATTGAACTGCTTGAATTTTAGATCAATCTGGTTCCTTTTTGCTCTAAGATGTGGGAACCAGATTAGCTATCTCTCTAGGTTAAGTTCAATATACTTGGTCTCTGTTTTAGCCGCTAGGGGGTACCTTTAAATGTTATAGAAGGACGTGATTTTTCTAGTTGTATGTTACTTTTGGATTGTTTTCGTTTATCCTGATTTTTCAAAGGTTGATCCAATCACTGAACCGGTTCAAGTGTGTTTGTAGATGTAGTGTAGCTTCAATCGCGTCTTCATGTGTGGAAAGTATCCCGTGTACACGCTATTAGGGATAGTAGAGTTGATTTTCGGTTTCTGGGATATCAGATGCGTAAAGAAGATACACGAAAAGACCAAGGACGCTTTAATGTATACAATAATCCGATAATTCCAGGGAGGGGCAACAGGCTGATTAGTCTATATGAGCTAGTTAAATGTATTTGTTTACAAGGCTTAAGTATCATTAGGACCTCCACGTATTTCCATTATATGAGGAAGTAAGTCAGACTGAGCATCCGGTTGAAGATAGTGGAACGACAGCTGTTTTTGGAAGATGCTTCAGGATTTGTGCTGTTATCAAATCGTAACCTGGCGCTTTATAGTTACTTAATTCCTTAATACCATTACTGACTTTATTAGGGGTAAACGGTTTGATTGGTGCTGAAAACTGGTAAGGAATATCCAAGTAGTTAGCTATTTCTTTAGAGTTTATATTTGGTACTTTGTCGAATGGTAAAAAACTTCTGAGAATAGTGAAAGAATTCTTTAGCTTTTTTGATATCGAATCTCGCCCCGGTGCCATCTTGTTTTTGTATTGGTGGTACGTTAATTTGAGGACGCTTAAACTTTTTTGTGGATCTCTAAATAGAGTGGTCTTTTTTGTTTAGCTTCGTAATTTAGTTTTCGAAGCTGGAATTTTGATGTTCTTTCAGTAGATTACTGATAGTCAATTTAAATTTTTATCTGCAGGATTACGAAATCTGCTTCATCTTCCTCTGGCCTGTCTTTTCTCAACAATTAGTTCGCGGCTATTATGTCACTTTTGCTAGTATTACATTGGATTTAGGTGTGGACAACCAAGATGCTTTCTGAATAGATTCAGTGAATTATTGAACCGTATTGTATAAATATTTAGATTCTTTTATTCTTTGTTCAAGTTAATATTATCATGAATATAGTTTTGGAATTGTTTTCAGCCTGTTAGTCGAGTAGACAGAGCAGGATTTATTGGTTTGAGCATTACTGATGGCTAAGGGTTATGACAGGAAAGTGGTCGGATAAGAGATTAGTTATCTTCGACATAAAAGTAATTTCTAGGATTCCTGCAGCTATGAGAAAGTCTAGCAAGTCAGGGATTTTTTGCGTATCAGAGGACTAGTAGGCGCGTTCACCAGTTGAAAGATGTATGTAGTTGTTATCATTCATTGCTCGAATCTAGATCTTTAGTGCATATGTTTCGTGTTCCAGTCACTCCCAATAATAAATTTTTGGCTTAGTGTTTGGAAGGAGGTTTTGAATTTATCTGTCGATATTGTATGGCAAGGGGGGCAATAGATGACTGTTGCAGTGAGGCAATGTGAGGCATTCATTTTTACACTAGTAGCTCGTATATGTGCCATTTGGTACTTAGGAAGCTTATGATGCGAGACGTCGTTGCGAATGAGAATTGGGGAGCCGCCATGCGTAGTACCATCAGGATGACAGATGCTGTACACGGTATAGTTAGGAATCTGAATTTTAGTTTTGTCATTAAAGTAAGCCTCCGAAGTACGCATGATATCGATTTTTTGGATTTGTAGAAATACCATTAATTTAAGTTTATGGTTAACAAGACCATTTGCATTCCAGGTTACAATTCTTATATACTTAGCCATTGTTAATGTTTGTTGTAAATTGTTAGAATTTTAGCATTCATCATTGGGCGAACATTTGTTTGATGAAGTTGTCAGTGATAAGAAGGAGTGATTAATGCTGAGTTGATCATGGAGAATGATCAGTTAATGTTGTCGACAATTGTTGTAAATTTGCATCATCTGACTAGTTTTGTTCTGATAGGTAACTGCAGGTCATGAGGGTCATTTGTTGAATATTCAGTGTCTGTACTTGGTTTATGGTCTCAGGGGTATTAGGGATGAAACAGGTTTCTGGAAGGGTGTTAGGGAGTGATTTTGTGGCATTAGAATTATTTTCGAGTCTGTGGCTTAATTTATTTTCTAAGTACAAGAGATCTTGATAGGCCTTACAGCCTTTATAGTTGGCGGGGTGGTCGCCGCCGCAGAGTACACATTTTGCTGAGGTATCTCTTGTCTTAATACATGTGGAAGTGTTATGCAGCCCACCGCAGTGTGTCCATAGAATTGGCATCTAGTGCACTGTATTATTCTACCTTTCTTTCTATGAGATTTGACGGTTATTCTCGTACTACGGATGGCTTTCAGTTCAAAGATTTTATGATTGTTTTCTTTGGGTTCTAGATCGACATAGAATATTGAAGGAAGTTCTTTATTTGTTCTGTGCCTTGCATTTGATATATTGCGGACTTTGTGACCAGCCCCTTCCAGTTCGCTTGTACATCATCAATTGGGATCGAATGGTAAAGGTTCCTTAGGACAATTCTGTAGAATATCTCTTCCTTTAGTTGATAGGTGTGGTGAATTATCTTTTCATTTCTTAGGTGGGTAATTAGCTTTCTGTATGTATCAGTGCCGAAGGAGTTGATTTGAACTATATTATCTGCTAGGGCTTTGCTGTGGTATATTTCATCATCGTTAACTTTTGTGAGATTGTCTACCATGCCTTTAAAATTAGTTATGTTGTATATAAATATTAACAGTGGTTTTAGTTCGTTTATTTGAATTTTAGTTGACTCATTTTCCTGCATGTTAACGTCATGGTCGATACATGTTGAAAATCTGTTGTGTGTTTAGATGATTTAGCTCATTTGTAGGTTTTCGTAGAATTGGGGTTTCTTTTTTTTTGACTATTTGCTAGTTGTCAGAATTTTCCTGCGTTACTTCGTGATTTTCGTTAGAAGCTTATTGTGTTGATTGCATTTTGAGCGCAGTTACAGGAGCAGCATATTGATTAAATGCAGGAGTAAAGCTGGTGTATTTGGGAAAGCAATTGATAATTGTAAGTTATCAGGGCTAACAATGAAAGAATTTTGCTGGGGTGGATAAGGAGGTTGATAATAATTGTGTCTGCTGTTAAGAATTGATGTCTAATCACGTTCGTTGTGGCCTGCGTGAAATCCATTCTGCGCGATAATGTGAAATAAGTGGTTATCCACTTACCGGTAAAGTCACCTAGGCCTGATGGGTCTAAAGTGATTTGCCGACCTCTCACTATCACTTAAATGTTGTCTTTTAACTGAGCGACGTCGTGTACATCTTTACTCTTTTAGAATCAAATGCGAACCTACCTATTAAGATGACAATTTTTCGTTTATTACAAAAATTATAGCTTTTCTAATTTCAGCATAAAGTTTGCGTACTGTGTTGTCACCATAAATGATTTTTAAAGACACTGGTTTGGCTTAAATTTGCTGCACTACTACTCTATAAAATATCTATATGATCATTGTACGTTTCCAGAGACCTTATTATTTACTAATATTTCTACTTTATTGCTGTTTACTATTAGCATTGCTTGAGTAATATATTTTTTATTCTTTTAAATTATATTTTATTGACTCATTATTTCGATATTTAATCGATGCCTTGAACTTTACCAGTTTTGTAGTTCCATATATTTATGACTAGGGACTAGAAATTATTTTTTAGGTTTTTTTATGTTGACAAACTCCTTGGGGTAAGATAATGTATTGATTATCTACAATAATGAAAGCTAGTACTGTGTTTTTGACTTTATACAGAATGAGCTAAAATTGACTGTCACACTCCTCTGACGTCAGTACTATCGACAATTATAGTTCTTTATAAAGCATAAAATTTCATGGAAATGGGTGTCAGGTTTGAAGGAGCTATGGTGATAGCTACCCAGGGATTATGTCAAAACATTGGTAAAAATGTGCCTTTGTGTTTCCAGGTTATACTTGATAATAATAGTGACTAGATTCCGTACTATGATACTTAGATAGCATGAAAGTGTTAGCCTTGATATACCAACAACTTTAAACTTTCGGCTACCAAACGAAATTTACAAAAAAATAAAACGGGATATAAATATATAGCAAGTTTTTATGATAATCTATGTGTAGAAAATTGTTATCTGAAAATTTTACCCTTTGTAACCGTCAAAAACCTGCTATACTCTCTTTCGAGAAACCCCATTAGGAAAATATCGTAACGGCAACAAACTATTTGATCAATATTAGCAAGATGCTGCTACGAACGCTATTTTTGGCAAGGATTGTAGATTGTCAAAAAGATGTCAAAATGTATATCACTATACTTTCTAGAAAAAGTCAGGTTTTTAAGACTCTTACTTTTATGCTTAAGAATTGAAAAAATCAAAGGAATGTATGTGGCGCAACCTTCAATAACCCCATTGCCCTTAAAAATTAATAAGAATGGGGCGAGATCAAGTTGTTTTGAAATTTTGTTGAACAAAGGTTGTAATATCAGAAAATGACTGAAGTAAACGTGATGATGTACTAATTTGGAGTAAGTGCTAAAACAGCAAGCACTAAATGGCTTAATACAGTAAAATAATATACAAGTGTGCTTCTACCCTGATCTTAAATTAGTTAGAGCAACAACTAAATTATTTGCGCACACAAAATACATAAAATGATATGAAATTATCTTCTTCTGTTTGTTATATAGTAATCGCCTTATGCCGGGAACTTCTGCAAACTTTGCAGCCGGCAGCAACATCCGTAAATAGTTGAAAAAGCTTTAGTTTGGTTTAGAGTTTCCGGTAGTTAGACACAAGTTAAGACGCTCTTCGAGTTCGCAGCAAATAAATTTCTTTGGAAGTTGTATCAGGTATTTTGATGAAGGGTATCTAATACATTTTCTTTGCTTTTCTGTGGCACTTGTACCTAACTGAACTCATGTGAAATAGTTTTAGTTTTTTCAGCTTATGCTACTTACAATGTTTTGTTTTTAATTAGCGTCAAATACCTTATGTTTATATAGATTTAAGTTGTAACAAGTTGTTGGGAAGGTTTACTGCCAAAGTGCTTAATGGTGGCGAGAGTGGAATTTATTGCTGCTGTTGGGGAAGTATCTTCGTTAAAGTATTAGCATGTTCGGTTATTAATTATACAAAGCCTCAGTAACACAAAATGAATTGAAACCTCTATTCAGCAACTGAGAGATCTATTTTTTTACTAGACTTTCCTCGCGTATTATTGAAATGAAATATTAAATTGTCAGTACAATTATTTGCTTCGCTCATAAAGGAAAAATGGCCAGCAGAAGTGTGAACCATTGCTTTAGTTAACATTCTTTTGTTAACGCTACCTCCCTAAACTATTTATGTTTTACTAAGACAACTTTTAATTATTAGGGGCGGTATCCATATTGATGGAGAAAATGTATTTTTATGTATAATTTAATAGTCTCCTAGAAAGAAAGACGTTCATTTATTAGGCTTTTCTGTAGTTTGTGCTTTGTCACTTTCGAGAAAATTACGAGATACTTTTTTAACAGCTTTATAAATTTTTTCCTTAACTTCTGTTCATATTGAGGATGTCGTTCTTCAAATCTTTGATTTGAAGTTTAACAAAAATCCCTGCTATTATTATTATTACCTTAATGTTTTTTATTATCGACTAAACCTGAGTGGACTACGGTTTTTGTTTTTTTGGGCTATTTTTCTCCGTTATAGTAATTTTCTTTTGTTTAATTATTCCGTTTAACAAGAACAGCCTGCTGATCATTATTATGACCTTAAGATCATCATGAACGGTCCAAGAGTAATCTCAAAATTTTTATTTTACAACTTTTTTCGGTAAAGTTCAAGGATTGGCCTTGTAAAAAGTAATTTATTTAATTTACCAACTATGTTATGTTTTGTCAAAGTAGTCTCCTAGACTCTCTCTATACAGTTGCCACTGTTTCTGGAGCTCATGTAAACAAGCATGGAAAGCTTTATACATGATGTTTTTTAGCACAACTATCATGGCCATTTTGATTTCCGGAATATCTTCATGGCGATTTTCTTTCAGCGACGTTCTCAAATGGCAAAACAAAAAATCACAATACAACAAGTTAGATAAATATTGAAGATGTGGTAGAGGAGGGATATGATGTTACCCCATATACTTGGACTGATATAGCAGTATGAAGCCTTGCACTGTCGATTAATAAAAACCAACGCCCAGATGTCTACAAATCAGGACAGCGCCGCCGAATTTCTTGACGCAAACGTTTCAGTTCGTTGATGTAAAAGTTTTGGCTTATCATTTATTCTTCGGGCAAATACTCATAGTGCACCAAGTTATCTCTATTGTCTTTGTTTCCGAAGGTTGTTACTTTATTTCTTTTGGAGGCTGGTGAACTATGAACTCGTCATTTAGCACTTTGGCGCTTCGTTTGAGGGTCATACTTATAATACCAACATTTATCTCCGGCAATAATGTTTATCATAAAGGTAGGATCAATTCCGACCTTTTCCAATAGTCTGTTTTATTTGTTTCTCTATTGGTGCGCAAGGGAATACTTTCGCATTAAGTTTTTGTTTTACCAAATCGTTGGGCAAAATTTGGTGACACATTCCTATTCAATTTTAGTTGTTCTGATATTATACGTACAGTAAGACAGTGGTTTTTTGCAATAATTGCCTGACACGTTCCACACTTACAGCGGAATATGATGTTGACAGGCGGCTAACTTTCTCCTTTCTTTTTGTGCTATTCAAAGACATGGGTTTTCGACAATTTCTCGTCGCCATATGCCTTTTATAGCATATTTTCTGTTTCACAATAGGTTTCGCTAGATTAACGTAGAACTCTTTGCCTGTAATCTACGTCTATCACGTTACTTGCGTGGGTTTCTAAGCACAGCCAAGGCACCTAATGAGTGTACATGGAAACATTTCCAAGATCATGTCTATTCAGAACACACATCAATTGACTGGATAAGACACATTTTTGTGTTTGAATATTCCAGGTAAAGGATTAAAAGATTAGTCCTGAATAGTCTCTGTTAAAGATTGTATTACGAGATGTGTTCAAGTTCTAAGGTCTCCAAATATTTTTATCCAAGAAAGTTGAAACTTCTGTTACTTCTCAACATAATCTCCAACTAGACACACATTTTTCACATCGTCGTCGCCATGATTCTATGGCTGCTGAGAACACTTTGGAAGTGTGTTTTGGCCACTGAAAATCGCCGATGCAACAACAGTTCGATTGGAAATGAGCGGCCACGGAGCGTCTTTCATGGTCGGAAATTCATGACGGTATCATGAGTTCACATGTCCTGAAACGTCGCTACATCGCAGCCTTGTGTTTGTCGGTCAGTATTTGTGAGACCCATCTTGAAGAAACTATCCGCATTTTTAGGTCGTTATGCAAAATAGACTCTGCAGATCCTACGAAAATGCCAAGTTTAGAGGCGATATCATGCACATCTAATCGACGGTCTTCTATAACAACTTGGTCCATTACAGCTGGTTTGTGGCCGAAGCACATTATTGTCACAGAACTTTCGATGTTCTTTCAACTTTTGCACACACAAACGCACATTTTTTACATTGATAACGCCTTCACTGCACGTCTCACTCAACTAGCGATGAATTTTGATGGGTGTTTTACAATGGAAAAGGAGAAAACGGACGATTAGACGTTGTTTTTGTACATTTGAAGTATATAAAATAACATTCACTGCAATGGCGGTAAGTCGACCTGTGTATGGTGCTGCCATATATATTACCAATTCACAAATATTTTCCGCGTTTTTCAAATAGGAATAGTAAGTGTCATTTAATGATAACTTCTATTTAATTAGTCTGTTACAGTTTTTGACCAAATTGTGACCACAAATTTGAATTTAAAGTAATTTTTATAAACGTGTGATTTTCCTGGTCATTTTATGGTAAAATACTTATACTTGTAGCAGAAAATAAGGTCTTGTAACTTTGAGGTATGTTTTCCTACATAAAAATACTATTTCCTACATCCTAGCGTAAAAAAAATCGTATGGTAAAAAGAAAAGTTCAACATCCAAATGAATTGTGTTAAACTACAAAATAATAACAGTTAACACCGATTGTTCATTTTTAAAATTCAAGTACAGCACAAAAGGTACAAAGAACTAAAATGACAGGCTCTCGGTTCACAGTGCTAATTTTTTGCATATCTGTCCACACTCCAAAAAGATGAAAATCTGTCTATAAAAGGTCAGGTATATAAGACAGGTTAGAGAGTTTCTGCAATAAGATTGTCTTAGCATATTTTCAAGAGCGAATAGTACGTGATGTCTCTGATAGTCCACTTTTTAGTTCCAGTTAGATTAAGAAGGGCTCTTAGATGCTGTTTAAAGACTTATTCAAGGTTTAGCCCTCATCCCCTTTGCCTATGATTATCGTACAGAATCAACTTTTTGTCACAATACTATTTAGAAAATAATATTAATGTGCCTTTGTAGCAAGGCAGAATCCATCTTTAATCTATACATTTATTGCATTTTTAAATTCATGCGGAATGTATATATCACGTTCTTTAACTCTTCCTGTATTATGAAGACGACAAGATTTCTGTAAGACACTAAATAGTAGCGAGTGCATTTAGTTCAACTATTATCTCTCAACTCATTTTCATTAATGCTAGAACTCAATCGTCCACATTCTCTTCCTAGAATTTTTAATATCAACGTTTTAGTGTGCTGTATCATCGTATTCTCGCATAACACTTGCTCAATATTTCTTGCCGTTGCCTATGCATGCAATCTTGTTTGAATTTAAAAAGGAAAGTAGCCGAATATTGTGAATTTCTGTAAGGGAGACAAGAACTCATATGTAGGCAGCCGAAGGCGAGGAAAAAGACCGAATCCTTATCCGGCTGTGAAAATTTTAACTGAACAAAAATCCCATATTTAATGTGAAATCGGGGAAGTAAAGCGAAAGAACTTTGGTGCCAATTAATAATATAAAATGCAGCCAGGAATTTATCTTGAATAGTTTAAGAAGTTAGCGTATTAATATAACTTTGGTGATATGGTTAAGATTCCTACATTACTTACATATTTCAGGTATTCAAAATTTACCGTACAACGTTTTTTGTAAAAGTGCGTGAAGGAAGAGAAATTCTCCGGTGCTTTCCTTTAGTTCGCCTTCGCTTTTTTGCCCTAGAAAAAGTCATTCCAATAATTAACCACAAGGCTCTCTTTTGTTGAATACAATATCTGAAATGGGTCGCAGTATTTGTTGCTGTTGAAAGCTACTTTGATGAAAGAATTTATGTTAGGCTTTTACAGGACATTCCATCTAATCAGTTCTTGTATGCAGTGTACGACAAAAACATGATCGCAGAGCCATTGGTCACTAATTTTACAACGTTAGTAAAGTGTTTTTTATACGATTTATAAGAAACTGCAGTATTTTTTTGGGGGGGGGACTTACAAGAACTGCAGCCTCAAGGGCTTATTTTGCCTGCTAACATCTACTTATTCTACGATATTCACACACACTCATGGGTTGGGCGAGCCTCGAACTCGCGCGCGCTGGCCAGAGGACAGAGCCAACTGGTTGAACCATCTGAGCCACCGTCCCCGTAGTGCAATATATATACCGTAAACTAGGTTACATTGGCCCAAAATTTCACATTTTTTTTACCTAGTTAGTATAAATTTAGCAAAACTATTAAATAATAGTGCGTCTAGTATTTTTTTACATATAGAGCATGAATGGAGGAAAATATTGAGTAGAAAATTTAAGTTTTCTTGACTAACCAAATCTCCCATACAATTTTTAAAAATTAGTTACAAAGTTATATGGCGTTGGTGTGACTTTGCCCCACACTTAATTTTATTCTTAAATTACTTGTAAAAGTTGTTTTGAGGCAATAACGCGCCAAAATATGTACTGGGAAATTAAAAACTAGTAGAATTTCCTTCAAAATTAGTAAATTTGCTATAATATTGGTGTTTTGATATCAGAAAATGCCAATAATAATATTCTTTTATTACTAATCTTACAAAGAGGAATAAGTAGGTAAATATATTTTATACAAAATTGTCGATCACATGCGCATTTCGTTTAAGCAGTTTGGGAGGATTTATATTGCACAATAATTTAATCATAAGGAATTCTTTTAGGCCAAATTTGAGACCTTTTTCATCCAGTCAACAGTGGATCCTCTCTCCGAAATGCCGATAATTCTTTCGGGATACTTTACACCATTGACCGACAACAAAATCATCAACCTCATAATTAAGAGTTTGCAGTTTTTGTGGGGGGTTATGATGGTACAATGGGAGTAGTTTCAGCACTTTCTTCTAAATAAGAAATGCTTTTACCTTTCTGGTTTTCAAATGGCACATCAACATCTTTGTCAGACTTTTTGTTTGAAGGTCCAACTATGTCTTCCACAACTTCAACATCTTAACGATTAATACTTTTACTAGCTGCTACTTTCAATTTATTCCTCCTTTCCGTAGCATTTTCTGTCCCTAGAAATCTAATCGTTCTTTCTTCAACTGCTCCAAAAAGGCTTTTTGACCAATTTAGATGTTTTATTAATTTGATAAATTCCACAGTTTTTCAAACCAGATTTTAAATTTTGTCTTATGTTTTGTTCCAAATGCTCCATTAATTCCTTTAGCAGCATAGGAATTGTTGCGAATTTTGAACCATTCTTTGATTTCTTCTACTTTGTCAGG
The DNA here is from genome assembly GCA_036346155.1 of Sinelater perroti. Classification (NCBI taxonomy): domain Eukaryota; kingdom Metazoa; phylum Arthropoda; class Insecta; order Coleoptera; family Elateridae; genus Sinelater; species Sinelater perroti. The sequence continues at coordinate 5,013,797 of JARFIY010000215.1, forward strand.
ATTTCACGCCATATTCTCTTCATAGGGGAAAAAGGCCACATCCAAAAGTTGTGTAAGATGTGTAGTGTTAGGTGGTAAACACACAAACCTTATGTTATGCTGCTTATATAGTTCTATAATTTGTGATGACAAATTGTTCCCAATTAATACCACTGGTCCTTGCTCTTTTTTGACGGTGTATAAAAAGAGCGTTTCAAACCAATCTTCAAAAGTTATTGCATTCACTTTTAGTGCGATTGTTACGGACATCTTTTGGGCCGTTTTCAGTCCACGTCGTCCATATATGAACGACTTTATAGATAACGTACGGACATTTGTAATAGACATACTGAAGTTGCAAATTTTCTCGATGTACTTTGGCCTCGCTTGCAAATTACCTCCATATTGCCAGTCATTACGCTAAGATTTGGTTTCATCGTAGTTCTAAATACAGGGCTGTGGAACATCCTTTAGAACAACACTCAAGTTGTCCATGTACTCGTTAAGTTGAGGTTCACCAACATTGGCACTTATTTTCTTAATAAAAACACTGGTTCTGATTGAAAGGACCGAGCGCCGTTTTAAGAAACCCTGCGACCATTCGTAACCAGGGTAATTTTTCTTAAACTTGGCAATTGCAGCTCCTCTTTTGTCGAGATACTGCTTAACCATCATTTGAAAATCTGAAGCAACTGCTGGAAATCCATAGTTTGACTATTTGATCAGATGTTGAACAAACGCAGCTTCTTCTTCGAAATTGAACACGCGGGAGCCACACGCCGGAGCCACACGCCGGATTATTGTGCAGACCTTTCAACTTGGTCTTAATTGTTGATCTCCCAATTTTGTATTTTATTTCAGCAGATCTTTGAGTTAGTTGCCCAGATCTAATACTTTCCAGGCATTCTTGCAACACCTGCGGATTGTAGTTCTTGTAGGAACGCGAGCCTAATTTTTTTGGTGACTCCGTAGCATGACTGCAAAAAATAACAATTTTTTGCTAAAATTTTCAAATCAAAGCATTTGAAAACGTGACGACCATTATTACGAAGGAAACAAAGAAAGTGAGCTTGGGCCAATGTCACCCCAAATCGCGGTTAAAGTCATATCACCTCATAAATTGTCTGTCAGATCAAACAAGATGGAGCAATTTCAACTTTTCACATTATTTACATGTTCTATAAGCATGTAAGTATAGAAATATGTACTTACCTTGAATAATGAATGAAATAAAGGTATCTAGTAAACAGCACCACCGGAAACGAAGATTTTCAGGGCTTTAGCCAAATCACTAGGATTGGGCCAATCTCACCTCAGTTTACGGTACCATAGAAGCATAAAGTAGATTATTTGTTTAATAATTTGATATAAAATTGCTAATTTTATTTGTTAAAAATAACGGGAATAAGACAGAAAAAATATAATTATTTATTACTACTTAGCTTAATGAAAATATTCTTTTTTTAGGGGCATAGAACCTTACCATTATTATTATTATTAAATAAATAAATAACTAATTGTAATCATAACAAACAATAATAATTAAAGAATACAAAACAAAGTTGATATGCATGAAATATAAATAAATAAATTACTATACAGGCTGGAATCTAAGCATCATTCATTAACGGGCAGATGTAAATGATAGATATGTTAATTTTCTAGATGGCCACTGCCTTTTCAACCTTCTTATTGCGGTTGGTTAATTCTTTATCGCATTTATTTTCGTATCTTTGTAAACGTTGATGGTACTATGTTGATGGTACATATTTTTGTTCTGTGACAAATATGATCTAAAAATTGTTATAAGTTGACTATGAACGCAAAATTATATATTTGTATATTTTGGCTTACTTCCCACAACTGTATTTTATATCAGTTTTACGAACTGTGTCTAAATAATTCGGTGAATGGTAAACGAAAACAAGCACAACAGAAGCTACAGATAAATTTCTTTCATTGATCTTCAAAGCGATCTTCATTCTTCACAGCACACTTTTGGCAACATTCATAAAGCTTCTAAAAACTGCTAGCAAAGGTATTTGGATAAATTTCTATATTAGCAGATAATATGACATATGAAATATACTGTTATAAACTCTAGTTAACGATGTTGTTGCTATTTTGAGTAATCTTAGTACTTTTCCTATTATAAGATCTCAACTAAGGGGTTTGTCTTGATTTATATTGATAACTTGCGCTATAATATTTTTGACAGAGAAATGTATAATAGGTCCTAACAATTGACATGATAATTGAAGATTGTTTATGCTAAATTTGTATGGTGTAAATACACAAAAAGATGTTCAGCAAACAAAGCGGCCTTTTCTGTGTCGGTTTTGACTTAACTTTTATCTGCTCTACTGATACGTGTTACTGAATATTTGTTGCTATTTTTTGTGGCTTTCAAACTGTACGATAATCTTTATAAAGGGTAGTAATACAATGGTCAAAAATCTCATTATATTATATATGTATGTAATTTATTCTAATAGTGATGTATAGAAAGTTTAATATATAGGGTATATATAGGTATTTTGTCTAGTAGTGGGTTATACAGGATTTTTTTCTCTTGAAGTTAGTACTTTAAACTATGACTATGAGAATTTTTTTACAAAGTCTAAGACAACATATTGCGCGTTATCTTTTACTAGTACAAAATTATTAACTGCAGTGAGTTGCGGGTGGGTAGTTCTTGTGGTGAATATTATTTAAACTGATTTGTTAAAACCAACATTGATTTTTCACAGTTTCAACCAGTTTTGAAGGAGATTGAAATGATTCTGCCATTTTCTAATGCTTCGGTAAAGTTAGAATCCGTGCACATAATGGTAGTGTCGGAAAAATCTCTATTAGTGTCATTGATAGAGAAATATTAAATATAAAAGGACAATACTTTGTAGAACCCCAACTTTAATGGGCTAGTAGTTAGATGGGGTAGCATCAAATTTAACTTGCGAACTTAGTTTTTTTAGCTAGAAGTGGAAGATAAGATACAATTGATCAGGTAGTTGGGTTTTCAACTTATATAATAGGGCATCATGCTTTACTTAATCGAATATTTGCTGTAATCCGAGGAAAACAAATGCCCATAACTTTGAACTTTGAAAATTTTTGGGTGGTAGAATAATTTTGCTTGAATTCAAATTGATGTTCTTGAATGAAGAAGCCATTTATAAGTGCTTTCTCTGACGTTTTGCTAAGTACAGTTATTCAAATATCTTGAACGGCAGTAGACTAATTGCTCTGCGGGGGTTGACTTTGGTTACAGGTTTACCAGGTTTTGCAATTATGGCGCATTATGACATTAACATCGTGATAGTTTTATGTGAAAGAATTTTTGCTAAAGATTAATATAATATCCAAGTGCTTTGATTGGGTTTAAATATTGTATTTTATTACAAATTTCTTTGGTGGAAAAAGATCTCATTGGAAGGAATAGTTGATATGGAGCGTTAAGGTAGTCTAATACTTCATTATTTGTTAGTAATACTATCTGAAAGACAAGATGGTTTGCAAATAAATTTGATTTTTCAGCATCTGATCATACCCAATTCCTACCAGGCTTTTTAACCAGGCGTACAGAAACTATATGTTTTTTGATTTTTATGGCTTTTTATAAGGAATGGTCGTCAGTTTATATATATATATATAGATTGGGGATAATACGATCTTAAGTATGTTTTGTATTCTTTGTGCATAGCCTAGGTTGATGCTGTTTCCAAAGTACCCCGGTTTTTAGAGTTATTCTAATGGGGCTGTGATTTAAGCCTAAACTAAAACTAGATCCAGTAGATCTAGGAATTTATTTAAACCGCTGGGCCAATAAGGTGGTTATTTAGTTATTAGTAACTCTATATCACTAATTTGGATAAATTTTAATAGGTTTTTGTCTTTAGATGTAGACAGCTTTGATATCCAAACACACTTTTAGCGTTTCAGTTTAATTAGGGGCTACCAGAAATTTTGAACCAAGTTGCGATGCGTCATTATTGTGCTATTATTATTTCTAATGGTTGTAAGCATGGCCAGTATCGCGATGTTCTGGTTGGGTACATGTGTAAACGTATTTTGAAATCAATTTAAGAAGATTAAGATTTTGTGCGTTGCGTCTACATTATTGGGATTGTTTACTTAAATGATGGGTACTCCTGATGCTTCCTACACATACTTAATTGTGCTTTGTTCAAAATTGTGATTAGTATGTCGGTTTTGAATGTTGACATGCTGCTTTTCGGGGGGATGTTTGATTAGTTTTCTTGTATAATTTTTATTTCTTAAATTGATTAGATCATGGTAAACTGTACACTCTTCATAATTAACAGAATGGCCGCCTTTACAAAGTGCACATGTTGCTAGTGTTGTTTTGTTTACTTGTTTTGATACCGAATTTAACGCATATGAATGGTTTCGAGCAATAAGTTTTGGAATGATCAAGGTATTAGGGCATAATGTGAGTTTAATTATGTCTGCTTTGCTCCTTTACAGTTTAATTTTTCTTTCAAATTCTTGTAGGAATTATAATTTAAAGATTTCCTTATTCTGTTGCTGAGGATCTAAGTCAACAAAAGTATCGGGAGAGGCAATTTGCTGACTTGATGCCCAGCATTACATTACTTTTAGTTCAACTTTTACATAAAATAGTGGTGTCGAGATTTACAATGTGGTAAGCTTTATCTTGTTCTATCCGGTATATGCGTCATATAAGTTTCTTCCTCGCGGACATTAACTCATATTGTGTCGTTATACAAGTTTCTTCTTCAGCAACCTTAGCCAAATTAGCCATAGATATAAATGGGAAATAGGGTTTTAGAGATCTTACGTTATAAGGCATGATAGCCTGGGATTAAATGTGTTATCTCTTGTCTATTTTTCGGTGAAAGTGCGATCAAATCACTCCAACTTTTAATTTTAACTTTGTGATTATTAAATTGTGCAGTATTCTAGTAGTTTTATCGTTATGAAATCTTCAAAGACAGTCAATCAAGTTTTTGAGTTAATTTATTTATATTTTGGAAGCTTATTTTGTATAATTTTCTGCTTTATCTGCAATACTTTTTTAACTTACTACAACCAGAAGTTAAGTGTTCCTTAAATCCACAAATCTGTTTAATTTATAAAGATACTTTGGAATTAAAGCCGTTGTTCTCATTCATCTACTGTGAAATTTATAGTTTTTAACGTTAGCACACTCGAATAATTTATTTTTGTGAGACAAGCATTAACAGAAGTTTAGGTTATTATTGCAACGTTATGTGTTTATATTCGGTAGTCAGTTTCCTAGTAATGCCAGGATTATATTTGAGGGGGGATATGTTGTCCACCGAAATTTGTTTAAATGAACTATTTCGTTATTTTGCCCATATATTTATTTTAAATGTTGATATAAGTGTAATAAAGCATATAACTAGATACGTAACCAAATGTATTAATAGCACAAAATGGGAAATGTGAACCTAACGTACTGATAACCAATATATAATTAAAAATACTGGTAGTATTCCATATCAGCATGTTCTAGTAATAACTATATCAAATCCTTTATAATGGTCATTCGTGACGTTTTTGCTATGTACTTCCATTAGTATTTTATTTGGGTCTCGTTATACAAAAGCCAAATGTTAGTTTCTAAATTGATATTTGAATCAATGTTGGTGGGTTTACATAATTCTGTAATTTTTACTGATTTTGTTTATTCAATGGGCATATTGTGTGCGATTCATGGATATAGCAAAGGCCAATGAGATGAGTTTATCACATTTTTTGTAATTGCATGTAAAGGTCTTTTATTTCAGAATTGCTTTTATTTTTTTATTGATTTTCAATTACTCTTGTAATACGTTTTTAACATCCACACCTTAAAATGCTATGGGTAAACTGAAATCTGAAGATGTATGTTTAATATTAATGTATTTGTAGTCTCTCCCAATCCAAAGTATGCACTAGGTATTTGCATTTGGTATCATTATAACTACAGAGTTTGTAAAATTTTTCATGAGCATTGATAAATTTTTACTCCAATACAACACTGTCATTTCGTAAGAATAGGGGGCCAGTTAAATTCGTATCTAAGCTCTGGAATATTTCCCTATTTGATACGCGTGTAGGTTGAAAAACTATAGATCCAAGTTCAAATGATTTAGTGCTGCATCTCCGGAAATTCACACATTTGTTAAAGATAGATTTTTCTAGTCTTGTTTCTCGCAAAAGCCAGAATTGCTTTCTCAGTTGACTTTGTAATATGATGTCTTGATTTAATGTGCATTTCACAAATAAGATTTTCTGCTAACGGATACCTTTATTTTAACGTTCAATAATCTTCCTTGTTTGATGATTCTGAAATTATAAAAGCACACAGACTTTTTCTTGGTAAATGTTACTCATCTCATGAACAGTGAAGTAAATTGACTTTTTTTTGAGATTGATTGCACTTACTGTGGATATATATTAGTACTCAACCAATTTCACAAACATTTCTTGTCTAGGAAGAATTGTGAAACACAAATCATGCTTTTTACTTCAACATTTTACGGTTTTTATTATCTCTTGTATTCTTGGAATATGCAAAAGTTTCTCCGTTTCTTTAAAAATCTCAGACCTTTCCACTATCTTTTGTATTTTAACTATTTGGGAATGGAAAGAAAAATCTGCTGACTTGACATGACCTACAATATCCCACCACTCATTTACTGTTTGCGGTAAGGTATCAAATTTATCATTTCTGTTTAGCCAGGCAATAGTGGAAGTTAAATTTGGTCGGTGAAATACCGGTACATATTTGAGTTCCAGTAATTTCATGCAATTAGCAGAAGAACTATTAATTTGGGTATGGTGTTTTTTCAGAAATGAAATTCTTTATTTAACCATCACAAACCGTGTGTGGTTCCTCTCACTTATAACTGAGCTCTAATGAACATTTAGCTGAGTAAATTTACTGAATTGCATTTGGGAACACGGGCACTTATGTTCAATTTTTCTTTATAATTTGACATGCTATACAAATATTGTTCTGAGTACAACCTTCTTGAGTCTATCGTTTTGCTTTTGTTTTTAAATCTTTCCATCATAATCTGTATTTTTCTTTTAGAGTTTTTGTACTTTTACAATCAAAGTAGCTAAAGAGAAGACTTAAGAAATCAAAAATCTTCCCGACTTTAGAAGATAGGGCTCTTTTGCTGACACACTGGCCGGGATCATTTGTAGGCACATCACAAAATAAGTAGTCGTTTTTATTTTGCATTCTGGGAACGGATTTTGTAAACCCTTTCTCCATAAAACTCATGTTTTCTTCAATTAATCTGGGTCCTTGGTAAGATTTCATTTAAGTTTCTTCTGTAGTTTATATGATACTTGGAGAACTTATGTTCTACATAAAAGATTGTCTTATCTTTTCTATTTGCCTACTTTATCAAGTACAGATAAAGAATCACTGTTAGAAGCAAAACACATAAGAAACTACTCTATCGGAACTACAAACTGCAAATTGCTCTATGACTAAAATTGTAAGAAGTTGGAATCCTCGAAAACTTTAATCGTTAAGAAAGCTTAGTTGATATTAGAAATCACCACGAATTCCTAAAATCAAAATAGCAAATTGGGATTTATTCAATTTAATTGGTAGGGACGTGGAGAGCTAACGTTGGGCTCGGGAAATTTTTTTTACAAATAAAAACAGTGTATGCACCCGCGTTGTAACAGCGGTTGAAGCAGCTTGGACCAATGAACTGCATAAATTCATTTGTGAATCTGAAGTATTTGTTTGCAAAACTATGTAATAAGTGTAGTGCAAAGAGAGGTTCAGAGATGGACGAGAATTTATTGTGATCCAGGTTTTGAAAAACCAATAACATGGAGATCACTGAATATGTTGAACTTGAGCGGGCTGCAACCGGCAAGGATCGGCGATTGACAGTCCGCGGACTAAAAGATCACGCTGGCGATTTAAAAATATCTAGGATAGATAAAAAACTATCAAAAAGCGTGTAAAATTTAGACTGAAGAATTTGGCATGCAACATATTGGGGCAAAATTTGTTCTGCGGCTATTGTTACCAAAATAATTTGATTATAACCGGAGATGAAACTTGCATCTGGTCTCTTGGTTTTTTACGTCCGACGTGGGAGATCCTAAGGTAGCTACTTTAATGGTGAGTCAGTACAATATTTGTGGTATCTTGTGATGATGTAATTTTTATTCTTTATATTATATGCCTTAATAATTTTGCCACACACCACGTTATTTTAGACGGTGCAAATGTAAGAAAAAATGATACAATTGTAAATCAATATTTTAAAATTTTCACAGAATTGACTTGTGGGATATTTAACATGGGATATTTAAAAAATAAGTTTTGTTGATATAGAGAACAATAAATTGGAGGTTTCTGAGGCTCCTAGGGGAATTTTACCCCTTCTTTCCAACCCTTTTCATGGGCTTGGAATCGGGTACTGTACACAAGAAATCAATGAGAAAAAGTACAATTCCAGGTTTACATAACTAAATTTGCTGGTGTGTTAAATATCAAGGTGTAAAGACTACGAGGCAAAAAGTTTACACCTTATCACATTATGCTAAATTGAAACTATGCTTTTGTAAACGTTTGGTAGTTGATTTGGGTTCTTCATAGCAATACATTTATTTGTAGAGTCTAGGATACATAATTACTGCATTTTAATTAGATTTTTTTTATTGGACTGTCTTATTACTAAGGTTTCACGTTTTCACAAATTTTGAATGATACAAGCAATGAAATGGCATTTGCGTTGTTCTCGCTGTAAGAAAATTGAACACTTAGTATCCTTCCAAACCTGATTTTAATTGCAATTAGTTTATTTTACAGTAATTCCAAGTACTCTATGAGTACCAGATCCAGATTTTAAAGTTAAATTTTATCCTTATTCTTTGTAATTGATCAAGCTGTGGTCTCTTTCGTACTTTTAGAGTAAACCATAGAATCTCCTTTTTTCTAAAGTATAAATGTTTGGTTTCGTATTTATTCTTTTGTATTAGACTTCATGCCTATTACAAAAACGTATTTTAGGTCATTTCTACCTCTTATCTTAACCTAGGAGACGTCTTACAAAACTTCACCAACGCCTTCTCTTGCATTTTTAGCGACGACATGGATAAAATCCACATTGGTGTGTTTTGGGGTTTAAATTCTCAGTTATAACTCCAAAGGATAGGGTTGGAACTAGAATAAGCTCTACTTTGATAGAGCATTTAGTAGCTTCATCAACTGTTTAGTGTTCTAAGAAGAACCGGGTGCTCAAATTCTAAAGAAAATAAGAAGAATGCACCTGGATAGGGTGACGATGTAATCAGAACCAGAGACAATGAATTTCTAAAACAATAAGCTGGAGGAGTTTAACAACTAACATTGCAAGGGTTAAAGAGTTCCTATGGAAATCGTGGTCTATTCAACTACCAATAGGCACATCACTAATACTCCTATACATACATTTTTGTTTCTTATATTAAGAGCCAGCAGGGATATGAATGTCCTGGATTCTACAGAGTTTATTACGTTTCATGTTTTGATTTATAGTTTTAAAGATATAAACATTTAAAGAAAACTCTTGGAAAAAGTAAATTAATATTTATGTTATTTTATGATGAAAACTTAAAGATTTTATTTTGAATTAGTAAAAACACTCATATTTATGAAATGTTTGTTTATTGGAAGATTATGCCACAGTTTAGCTTGCGTAATTTTTGACCTGATGGGTCATTTCATTATAGTTATTAAATTTCCATTTGTCAGTGCATTTTATGGTATATTCGTATGCGCTTAGAAATGTTTGCATCTTAACGAAGTTGTTATACCGACAGATTTTTCTAAAATAAATTTTTTAATTTGACCTTATACGAGGCGCGTTAAAGTTATAAAGTAAATAGATGCGGTTAATTTTAAAAGACGCGGGGAATTTTCTGAATTTGTAATATAAATGGCATCACAATGCAATGTACATAGGTCGAATTACCTCTATTGTAGTGAGTGCTGTTTCGTATACTTCAAATGGCGACGCTTAGTGTTCAAGGAGATCGTGTATTCATTTGTTTTCTCCTCTTGTGTAGTGAAATACCCATCGAAATTTATTATCAATTGAGTGAGACACGCACTGAAGGCGTTATGGGTGCTTAAAATGTGCATTTGTGGGTGCGACAGTTTGAAGAAGATTGAGAGTTATGTGACAATGAACCGAAACAGCCTCGGCTCCTCAACCCGCCGGACCGAAACGATGATTGCGCGAGTGTAGAAACTTGTTACGTCGATTAGGTGTGCATGATAACGCCTCTAAACTTGGTATTTTGGTAGGATCTGTGTAGTACATTTTGCATAAAGACCTGAAAATGCAGAAAGTTTTTTTAAGGTAGGTCCCACGAATGTTGACTGACATAAGGCTGTGCGGGTGACATGTTGACACATGATGCCGTTATGAATTTCCATTATTTTATTATTTTCCAATCGAGCCGCTGTTGCATCAGAAATTTTCCAGTGAGGAAAATACACCTTTAAGGAAGTGTTCTCAGCAGCCACAAAATCATGGCCCCGACGTTATGAAAAATGGATACGTCTAGATGGAGATTGCATTGAGAAGTAACAGAAGTTTCAACTTTTTGAGTATTTTTTCAGAAAAAAATTTGAAGACATTAGAACTCGTATCTTAAAAGGTTTTATGTAGTGCTCTATATTATCATATTCGCTGTTGAATTTTTAACTTATTTTCTATTGTTGTTCCAGTGCTTGTTCCGTTACTTAATAACAACACCTAGTATATCGCAATTGTGTTCTAGAAATTATGAATTGGAATTTTAGAGCTTTTACACCTAAAGCTCTACTTCTATTAATGACTGATCTATATGAGTGTCTGCTTTTCTAGTCACGTATTTTTAACTTTAACGTCCGTTTTACTTATGAAAGGATAAAGTCCGTTTTCATGGGGAGCTTACTGTGTATTAGCTTTTCGATACAGTAGTCATTGTTCGCTTTTGCGGTGCGTTCGCTCCCGAGCGCCGGCGGAGCCGGCCGACTGGGGCAGCAAGTCCTGTAGGATTCCTCCCGCGAGCTTTTATAGTATTGCCCCAGATACGGACTGCGGGACATGCACCGCCCTTCCGCCTGAGCTGAAACTGCGCCCTTTCAGCAATCATGACTGAAGGTTAGTTCTGTGTGTGCACGTTTGCATGTCCCTCCCCCGCCAGGCCGTGTAATTGCCTGGCCGCACGCACAGGTGCATTTACGCCACCTAAAGCTCGGGCTCTGTCCTGGTGCAAGTGGAATAAAAACTGTTTATGGGGCCGGAGCCCTCGGGCTTCCTCCCTTCAATTAGAACCTATTTGCCGCTACCCCGGGGAATTCTCAACAAGGAGCGCTCTTTTGTTGCAAATTAGCAGGCGCGCATTGAAAATGTACAGATGTAAATTTACTTTCCCGGGAAAAACAAACGCGGGCCGGGCTGCTTCCTGCAGACGACTGGCCAATTAAAGCTTAACGCGCTCGTCTGGCCCGGTTGGAAAAACAACTGCGACAGGAAGAGCGCCCGTTTATCCGATTTATACAGCATATTGATTGACTGAAAGTTTAATCAGTTTCTTTGCAGCGTGTCGACCCGGATTACCTATCGGGCGATTGTGGCGCTTTTATAATTTTCCGGGCACGCGCTGCTGACCTCTCAGTCTTTAAATTGTTGTTTTCGTTATTGTTGTTCAGTCAGGTTTTGAAACGGTTCAATTGGTTGGTTGTAATTCCAATACCGCAGATTTCCTCCGATGCAGAGGAGTACAGCGGGTTGTCTATTCTGCAGAGTATACAGACAGAGTAATTTTGTTTAATTGAGTTATGTTGTCCTTCTCGTAAGTCCTACTTGTATTTTTTGTGGGTTTTTTGTATTTAGCAATTTATTTTATTCGAGTCTTGCAGTATTGTTGTTCTATTTAATTATTTTGGTGATTTATTTACATCTTAGTATATTTAATACAGCATTAGTTGTGATCATAAAACCGTCTGTTAATATTTGATGTTGTCAATAAAACTGAATGTTATAAATAAAATAGCTCGATTTCTTCTTTAACACCAAGTTAGAGTAATTTTATTAAAAAATTATGTTTTAGTGGAAAATCCGTTGTTGCAATAGATTTCTGACTTATAATTAAATCGGCCAACTTTGTACCTGTTGAATTTTTAAAGCCGCCTGGGAGAACTAGGAGCACTAAGCAAACTTTTCCAGCACGTCTTTAATTTTTGAAATTTTTGAGATAAAACTCCTGAAGCGTATGGGCTCTTAATGGAATTTTTTATATTTTATGTACTCCATCTTATCAAAAGTATCCGGATAACACACGCAACTGTCACCAGACTTACCTTATGCTGAAGTTCGGTTACTAACATTAAGGGGTGGACTCATTCTTTATTTAGATGACAGTTGTAACTCTGTAAAGAAAGTTTTTAAGCAAGTATCAAAATGTATCAGAGGAAATAGCAGCCTTTTCTTTCTGTAGAGCTGTGGATCGGTGTTCTAATTAAATACGAAAATACAATAAAGTTCAAGTTAGGCCCTAAATCGACCAATCCATTTCTGCAATGTTTTTGTTAGCAGAGTATTTTCTACAGGTCTTGCCTTACGATAGCAACCATTGTTATATTGACATGGTCCGAATCTTTCTTGTATCGTAGACAGGCCGAAATTGATCAAATTGTCTTACAAATATTTACTATATTCATACCCTTCCACTTGACTGCAAAATGGTAAAGCGTGATTTGTAACTTCAATTCCCACATTTTATAGTCGTTACAATCCAGTGGTGTTAATCTTTACATCACTGCTGGTAAGGCATTTACAGCAGAAATGTTTGGTTTCTTTGGTTATGAAACCCCATTAGTCCCCATTCTGCAACTACAGTCATGATGCTGGTTGGAACATCAAAAACAATGCGGAATGTATAAGTATTCTACATAATCTCCTGACTTAGCAACACATTCTCCCTAACGAATGGGTATTTTTGTGATGTCGTTGTCGTAAAATGAAGGTAAAAGCGTACGAACGCTTTGGAAGCAACATCGTTGTCAAATCTTTGTCGTCTAAGTGTTTTTTAATAGTCCAAACAAATGGTAATCGTAAGGCAATAAGTTTAGACTACAATAAGGGTGTTTCAGTATAATCTTAATTTTTTTAATCAAGGTTAGATGACTAAATGGTCCCAGGCGTTGTCCTGAAGCAGAATAAATGCCTTGAACTGTCTGACTGGTTTATTTTGATTTTAGAAACAATTCCAGAAACTGTTAATGGGCCATCATCCTTCTGGTTCCCTTAAAAAATTTTTATTCCACATAAACACTTAGGCCTTCTTACGTGCGTTGTTTCCTTAACTGTGCAACGAACGGGGGAACCTCTTGTTCTACCCTAGTGATAACGACTAAAGGTATTATGCGAGGGACACTTCTTTTAGCCATTCCTACCTACCTACCACTTCTCTATGCATAAAAAAGAAATTACGGCCAATATTTGGTTTATTCCCATATATCACCAATTTAGTTTAGTTATATGAAAACCACGATAAAAATAATTGTCATCTGCAAGCACAAATTAATTCAATAGTACAAACGGAATTTTGATTGTTCAGCAGCGTTTGAACAGCACCTCTATCACATATTCGCATCTATATTGCAAATTTTAAATAGTTGAATGCGCGGTCATTAAAGCGAACGCAATTGCAGGCGATGCAATAATAAAACTGAACTGTGCGCCACGCTTTCCACCAATATCGCTATCAGATTAATGTTTGTTATATTATAGGTTGGTGATTTTATATTCTCCATTAACGCACTTTAAAACATTGCTTCATTACCCTGATAACGTTTTGCAAATCAAAATTGGGCCTGACAAGTTCCTACCTGTTGCTGTGAATTATTCAGACGGTTCAGGAGGAGCAAGGCGGTATTTTTGCTTTTCAGGTGATTTAGCCCTCAGGATTAATGACGGACGTGAAATGGTCGGTATTTTAATCTTTATAAGTTTGTTGGAATTTCTGTTACTATTTTATAAAGAGCAAAATAAAAATGAGTAATTTAAGTGTTTTAAATTTATTAATTTTGGTTTTGAGTTACACTATTAACATATTTTTGCACCTTTTTCAGCGGAATGAGTGGCTTCAAAATCCACTTTTCTGTACGAGGTGCGTTCAAGTTCTAAGGTCTTCAAATTTTTTTCTGAAAAAGTGCTTACCCAAGTAGTAATAGACTTCTAAACCTAATCTCCATCTAGACTTGCACATTTTTCACAAATCGCCGATGCAACAGTAGCTTCATTGCAAAACGAGCGGCCCCGGAGAGTATCTTTTATGGTCGGAAATTCATGGCGGCATCACGTGTCAACATGTTCTGAGACATTGCGCAGCCTTGGGTTCGTCGGTCAGCATTCGCGAGATTCATCTTGAAGAAAATTTTTGCATTTTTAGGTTATCATGCAAAATGGACTACAAATTCTACGTAACTGCCAGTTTCGAGCTGATATTACGCATACCTAATCGACGGTCTTCCATAACAACTTGCTCCACTCATCCAATCATAGTTTTGGTCCGAGGCTGTTTCGGTTTATTGTCACACAACTCTCGACCTTCTTTAAATTGCCACACCCACGAGCGCACATTTTTAACATCAATAATGCCTTCATCGCATGGCTCATTCAATTTCGATAGGGGTTTCTTGAATACTGAACATCCCCATTTTAAGTATACAAAACAACACTCACTGTGTACATTGTATGGTGCTGCTATCTATATTACAAATTGAGAAATAGTTCCTTCGTCTTTAAAATTAACCGCATCTTTCTACTTACTCTCACTGCTGAGAAAAAATTGGAGACCTAGAACTTGAACGCACCTGGTAGCTTTATATCTTCATTGATCTGTTAGCACAAGTCCAAATGAGGACAGCCGTATACTCAATTTTCCATTTTGTATTACATAAATGCAAACATTGACGAGTTTTTTTATGAAATGATAATTACTGTTACAATTTTTATGCGTTTACTTCCATCCATAAAGTGATCACTTCTTGCCTGTGACTTTGATTTGGTAATTTACATCATTATATCAAATTATTAAATAGATCCATTCCGACTATATTAGTATTATATATATATTTGATATAGTGAAAGACAGATATTTTACTCTTCTAGGTTCAAAAACAGCAGTCTTCATGTGAAATTGGCTCTAGATAAATTGCAATCGTCATAACTGAATTGTCATTTCATTGAATAAGGGCAATCTCTCCATCTATTTCAAAGCAATGGTTAAACGAACCTTTTCTCTGCTTTGCTAAGATCTTTGAAGGCTATAAAGAGCATGTTTCAATTTCAATTTCTCTGATCGTGCTAATTGGGGGGAACCCTAATGTTTTTGTTTTCAGTTGGCTGATTTAAAGAAGTGAAGACAACCTTTAGGAAATTTAGCTCAATGATGTTTTCTTCCTACACAAATCTCAAAAGAAAAGATGCTAGGTCACATGATGCCAGACACTCCAATTTGTATTCAAACCTTATGCTTTTATTTTTTGTGAATATTCTGATGGAGTATTATCTACAATAAGAAATCATTTGTTCATCTATGATACGATTATGTTGAAAAATTCCAAACTCTTTGAACTATACGTTTAATAATTTCATGAATTTTTTAACTTTTACGTTTGATCTGTTTTGTTCTACTACGTGTTGTTGACTAAGGCTATATCTACTTCGTGACTTATTGTGCTGTAAGAATTCACATAACTTGACAATGGTGCTCAATAAAAAGAAAAATCTTCATAAATCCTATAAAAATCTTTTCCACAGTTGTGAATTTATGTCAGTTGTTTGAAGTGCTCTGCTGTTCACCAAAAAGATACCGAACACTTCTAGGTTATGTTTGTTAATTATCTGGGTTTGCCAACATAAGATTGGCGTTCTTAGATTATAGGTGAGTTGAATATTAAGTACCATGTTTTCTTACCCACGTAAAAATTTATATTGATGCAGCGCTTGTCTCGCTCTTTTTTTGCTAGTAGAATTTGTCGGTTGCATTTAACGTTTAAGAGTTATGAGGTTTATCTCATTTATGTCATTTCCACCATTCTCCGTCTTGTTAGTAACTTATGCAGATTAAATATATAGCTTTAGGATGTTAGTTTCGTCTTCGTCTTTGTGGATTGTTAGAAAGGCAGAACGTTGAAACGCCAGAAAAAAAAATAACATCGGGTTATCAACATCTACAACTAGGAGTAAGTATGTAAAAAAGATCACCGACTGTGGTGTACCTTATTCCAATATGTTTCTTCCGCTAATAATGCAAAAATATTGTACAACAGCGAAATCTCAGGATACGTAATCAAAAGAAAGAGAATGAAAACTCAATTATGTGCAGACTATGTCATTTGGCAACTCACGTGTGAGACGGACGGATGACGACCAATAGAGGTGCTGTACAAGTTATCTAATCAGCAAGTGATTACGGGGTCACACATTCTGCAATACTAACGCATAAACATTCTTCAGTGCTATTTTTTTATGTATTTTATACAAAATTAAACAATGGCAGAATCTAAGAAATGATAAGAAGAAGCACCACTATTTACTCATAGAACACTTTCAGCATGTTAGCCTTACCAACATTTTTCTCAATAGACCTACCTTTGTTGTATATCTGCACATCATGCAAGAAACTTCAATCTTCTTATGGTCTAATTAGACTAGTCTTTTGATTGTTTTTTGTTCTCTAACATTCAAGACAGATACTTCTAATGACTTAGGACTGTATAGAAAACATTTCTTTTGCGTGTTTATTATTGCAAGAAGCTCTACTGACAAGAAGAAGCTGAGCTCCATTATCACCTTATTCAAGATTTTCAGATTTTTTAAATTTTTATAGCCCTCGCCAGATTTTGTATACTATGTTTGTCGATCTCGCAAACTTGTTAATTTTTTTAACTTTATGATATTTTCAACAATCTACTCGATTCTCCACGTCTCAAATAATTCACTAAGGGCATGAAGAATTGTAGAGTTTATCGCAACCATTGGAGTTATCCTAAACGATCGATTCGTATCACGAATAAAATATGTATGAGGATATCTTAGCTTTGCGCTGACCGAACACTAGCCCTTGTAGTTTGGTTACGTCTTTATGTCCATCACGATGTTTATGGTTCGTATTTTTCTTTGGTTTTTGGGTGCTCAAATTGACCCATAATATTGAGCACTACATCGTCAATAAAGTAGTCTAAATACATGAGCGGGAAAAATTTGACGCGCGTGAAAATCTTACTGTGATTGGATCAGCTTGTTTTATTAAAAGAACCGACAAGTACGGTGGAAATATTGTTTTAACAGGCTTTTAGTATTTCAATCAGTAGATTGTAATATGTAACACAGTTATATGACTTACATTCATCTTCTTCGATTACGTTTTCTTTATATTCACACATTTCAAAGTTTCCTGGGAGAATGATATAGATATAGAGGAATGTGTACCTATAGCGACAGTGGTGTTAAAAAGTAACCACCAGTTAATTCAATTGTAGTTTGCCACACACACATAATACTCTTTTTTAATGAAAAATAAATTGTTATAGCTCACGATTACAGAATTATCATCTAGTCTTGTTTATTAGAAGTAGTCTGAAGCAAGTCATTAGCAACTACAGCACGTTATTTTGGTAACAGTAATCTTTTGCTTTTTTTGGAATCCCCAGCTTATCTTTTAGTTTTCGTATTGTCGATTGGTGATCTTTCTTGATCGTAGCCCGTGCACGTCTAACATTTTTCAATATTCTGCTCGTTGCTTGTCCTCTAGAACATAGATGACTCTCAACAGATTGTCGGTAATTTCTAAATGGTTTGTCTTATTTGAACTGTATTTATTATATCGTTTCTCGAAATTTTTTTGTCAGCCAAATGGTATTTTCGGGCTAATGTTCTAACTTCGTACAAAACTTGATGCAAACTCGTTGCACTAATTGTGTCGTGAAGAGGCGACGACAATGTTTAAATCTCAAATGACGAGGTTAGTACATTTGTCGTCATTCACACATGCGGACTACAACTTACAGTCAGTTAAGTAAGAGCGTGTTTGGGTTAGTGCGGAGAAAAAAATTATTTATAAGCATTTTCAAGTACATGAGTATGTTGTACTTCATCAAAACAAAGATGCTATTGTATCAATAATGTGTCTGGTTATCACCGGCATCGATAATTGCTTGACATCTTCAAGGTGGCGTATTTACCTGTTAACTGCTTCAAAGTGAATACTTTTTCTTCACAAAGCTTGTGCTTGATGTATGCTCACGCATTCTCAATCGAATTGCATCAAGAAACTGCGACAATCAAGTGTAACAATGCCAGAGTGCTCTTTCCACTCGATGCAAAGCTAGCTGCGGTGTTTGAGTCCTCTAGGATGCAATCCTCGTTTTTCTTGATGAATCAACGTTCGGTAGCAAATGTTTCTTATAAATATCGAGTATTTTCGGAGAATTTAGGTCGTACGTAAACAGATGGTACGTTTCGAAACTCAATTTTTAGAAGCAGCCCCAAAGATGCACTTTTACTGGGTGTTTAACGGTCCGCTGTATCAACCTGTTGGTTGCGGTTAACCAGGCTCATGGGATGTTAACATCTCCAAACAGAAGCTTCGTCCCTAAAAATTACATTGTTCCAATCTCGGCCGATATTGTCCATTGCTCAAGCGAGTCGCTTCGTCACATGATTTTCATCTGGCAAAGGTTTCTTCACTGAACTACGGCATTTGATATATGCGCACAGAGTTGGGTTTGTTAATCCCGGATTTCCGTGTAAACAAGTTTACGATTTGTTTTTGGACTTTAGGAGATGCTTTCCGTTCTGGTAAGTAATCGATCTGTGGGTACACAGGAACACAGTTTCTTAGGGCGACGCGTACGCGGCACTTATGGCTCTTTACGCGTTTCTCTAGCAAGAATTCAATGCCAAGTGAATATTTTGTGACTAAGCATTGAGGACAAAAGTTTTTTTATCGACTTATGAAAGAATTAGGGTGATTTATTTACCTTTCACTGCTAATTATGCCGAATATCAGCTTATATCTTAACCACATTAACTATTTTCGCTAACTAGATGGGGACAGACTTATCTATAAATATTTTAATTATGACTTTTTTGTTTCGATTGTTAATTAGTTTGAGAATGCTACTGTTACTAGAATTTTATAATGTTCATCCTAGTTTCCTTATTTAGGGAATATTAAAGTGATAAAATGCCTTATTACAGCTATAAAAATTTAAAACTCAAGCCAAAATATAGTGGTTGATATGATAAAAAATTGTATGCAATGTGATAAAACTTTCTAATATTTATAAAAATGTATGTACCTGCCGTGGAGCTATATATACCACTAGCTTAAAAAAAAATTTGGAATTCTCCCTTTCTATATATTTAGAACGTCGTAGTTTTCGTTATTTATAATACAAACTTTTTTGGGTTATTTAAACTATTCGTGGATTTTTGGTCACCTCAGCTGTACGGTTGATTGGATTTGAAATAATTTTCTTGTCGTAAGAATTGTGTAATTGGTAGCATTTGTTACTGCAAATGAAGTACAGCCTATCTTCTATTTGAGACACCTGAAATCTAAAAGGTGTAAATTCTAAGTGTTCTACAATTTGGACTTCAAGGTAATCTCCGTTATGTGGACAAATGAAATTATTCGCAACTGGATCTGTATCTGGACCCATAATCTTCATTGTTTCTTCAAAATCTACAGACTCGTGGAAATTATAATTTACTACCTAATGTTTACATACTCTAAAAAACAATCAGCAAAATTCAAATCACTGCAGCAATATTACAATCCCTTGAGCATAAATAGGATAGACAGGCTTTCAAAATTACGTTCTTTAGGAGTATTTTTTGTTTATTTTATCTCACTTTTTAAATGAAATGATATATACAGTTCCGCAATAATTCATCATTTGTATCTGTAAAATTTCATTTTTTACTTCTCGGACTTTTGGCGTTGAAAATAAGTGAAAATACAGAAAAGTGGTGGTTTGTTGAAATTAAAGTTGTGTCAGCCTCGAATGTTATCTGCACAATCTTTTATATAGTAATGAGGGGCTGATATGCGTCAGTCTATGGATTCATTGTTTTTATCATTGTTACAACCAGCAACTGATTTTTTATGATTTAAGAAACGAGACTTATAAATGTAAAGCTAGGACTTAATTTATGTATAAACTAGTAGAACTTTTTTTAAATATTTATTTGCCAGATCAACAAATATTTATGTTATATTTGGCATTGTTAATATATGCTATAAATGACTTGATTTTTCGAACATCGCTATGTGATTATTCGTCTTTATCTGATAAAAACAGGTCTTGGGGCCTTTGTTTCAGCCGGGAGTTAATGTTCCACTTGCCAAGGTCATAGTGAGTTGCTTCATTGCATGCCTTAATGATATTAAAGACTTTTTTGTGCTTGTTTTTATGTACTCTTCTATTGTTGCAACTTCTAGTTCTTGATGCAATTGTGTATTTCTGATAAACTATGGCCCGTCAACTGAATTGATTATATTTGTTTTTGATGTAGCACTCCAAACTGGTGCTGCAATAAAGTGCTAATGATCTTATGAGAGATTTGTATATCATGATTTCGCACTTAGTTTTTACTTTAGATTTCCAATTTAATAGTTGTGCTGGTCTTGCATAACTCTAATTTAGTTTATGGTTAATATGCAGCTACCGTGATAATGTTGTGTCTAGAAGAACTCCTATGTTTTATCTTGGGTATACCATTTAATAATTTCGTTGTAATAATGTGGATGTTGGTGTTCCTTAGAGTAAATATTTTTGACATTTGGTTGAATTGATTTCGATGTTCCATTTACTAAACCATTTGTATATTTTGTTGGTTGCAGTCTGTAGTAGTTGCGTTGCTTCTGTTAGGTCATTGCTTAGTGTTATTATGACTGTGTCATCAACGAATGTTGCTAAAATGGCTTCAATTTTTGGAATGGTTAAGTATAAATATTGAATAAAATTGGTCCTAATATACTACCTTGTGGGACTCCAGCTGGTATGCTTTTGATTTTCGAGACTTTAGCATTTATTTTCACTGTAAAGTTTCTGCTCTATATAAAGGAGAATAGAATTGCTTTTAGATAGTTAAGTATTCTAAGTTTAAGTAGTTTTTTTTCAGCTTCTCTAGCTAGACCTTGTCAATGGTTTTGAGGACAGGAGGTGATCCCAGTCGAGCTCATCAATGACCGTTTGATGTATTTTCTTTGAAAAGTCTCTTTGGAAAACTATGTCCAGAATATTGAGCTGGTGATCTCTGCTATTTGGGTAATAAGTGTAGTAGGGTGCAATTAGGATTTGGAATCCAATTTCTGTAGAGAGTTGTTGGACGCTATGCAATCCCATAGTATGTTCTTACAGTTTGGGTTATTTATTGCAAGAGTAGGTCCAGACGAGTTAAATATTGCTTGCAAATCTTCTGAGTTTAGTTTTTTATTTGGTTGTTTGTACATACTAATGAGTGTATGATTTTGGTTATTTAATGTTATTTTGATGCCAACAGTTTTAATGTGTAGTTGGATCAGGTATGATGTTGTGCTTAATCTGCTTTTTAACTATTATGACGAACCCTCCTGCTGATTTTTCTGATATTTTGTCAATTCTGTGCACCAGGTAGCCTGGTATCTTGAAATTATCTTCTGATGCAAGGTGGGTTTCTGCAACACATGCGATGTCCAGGTTGTATCTAGCTACGAAGGAAATTGATAGTGATCGCTGGGCTTTGATGTCATTAGAATTCCAGCTAAGGATTGTTAGCTTTTCTATTATTATTTAGCTGTTATGGGGTATTGAAAGGGAGAGATAGGAGGGTGTTTGAGATTAATGCTTTAATTTTGGAGATTTTGGGTTAGGAAGTCAATTAGGATTTTGATTAAGTTGCTTGGCTCTGTGTTGTTGATCTGTTGTTGTGCTGGTAGATAAGGTGTATTGGATGTATTGTGATTAGAAGTTGAGGGATTATTTTGTTGCGTTTGAGTTTGTGACTGATTTTTACGGATGTTGCATGCGTTTTCTGTATGTAGCGGTCTGTTAAGGTTTGATCAATTTGTTGTTCGTTCTTGGAGAAATTCAACATGATGCATGCAACCGCGAAAGCTCGCTGCGTGACTTTGTCCACAGTTTGTGCACTTGGGTCGTTTCTGTAGTTCCTTGGGGCACTGGTTATGAAGATGATTTCCCACGCACTTCATGCAACGGGGTTCTAAGGTGCAATAGTCTTTAGTGTGGAAATGTTTGTTGCCTTCTTTCTTATCTCAACAGTAACTATTGAGTGATGTAGTGATTTTAATGTTAATATTTTTTTGCTTCTTCATTATCTGTTCAGTCTACTGCGCATACAGGTAATAGTTGTTTTGTCCTTGGTGAGTGGTTAAGTGAAATTGGAACATTTTTGATTACAATCCTAAGCGACTTGCTATTTGGGTTTTGATAAGTGTGAAATTTAATTTTGTTCTTTTTGTTTCCTTTTTTGGACTTTATTTAACGGTGGTGTTAAGGTTTCTAATTTAGGTTTATTTAACGTTTAAACTTCCACTGATGAGTCATTGTCAATTGTGGTATTAGCTATTTTTTTTTAAAAATAACACTGATTTTACTACGGACAACGGCTTGATTTACTTTAATAGAGCATGGACACTAACTTGTTTGCACTTACAGCCGCGGTATATCTAAGAAAGTCAAATGCCGACTCACTAGTAGAACTGACCGGGCTTTTTAGACATTACTATTAAGTTATTGTTCTCCGTTCCTGTTCTCGAAAATATATAATCTGAAGGAATATAATTTTAACATGCTCTTTTTGTCTAAATTGTAATTTTACTTTTTTATATTATTGTTTTTAATCGTGTAATTTAACTAAAGGTGATGCAACTAAGTTTTGTGACTGTTACAATATTGGAACATTGGGACATTCTGTCGCGTATAACACCCTACAGAAAGAAATATTAGTACTACTAATTTCTCGTACTAAATAAAACGTACGCACATTTTTAATGACATTTTAATAATGTGATTTTAATATTCACCTGCAGCATAGCGACACGAAGTGTATTAATGAAGCTCTCAGAACGTC
This sequence comes from Sinelater perroti, assembly GCA_036346155.1. Taxonomy (NCBI): domain Eukaryota; kingdom Metazoa; phylum Arthropoda; class Insecta; order Coleoptera; family Elateridae; genus Sinelater; species Sinelater perroti. The sequence continues at coordinate 5,036,929 of JARFIY010000215.1, forward strand.
GAGAGTTCGGGCATGTATCTCAAATTAGGGCGAATGCAAATGCGCGAAGAGCTCTCAGCAGCAAAATCTCAAATAGAAATGACGCCGCGAAATGCCGCAGACGCGCCTTGGAGTTCGTTATCGGGGCAAATTTTATGGCTCCGACGCTTTGCGACTAATTCGAACGGAAACCGGCGGTCGAGTGCGAGATTTTAAAAACCCTGCCCGAAAATGGTGGGCCGATAGGGGGCCGCGATCAAATCGTGCGGGCTCCCGGGCCCCGCTTTAATAGTTTCTGCGGTGTTTGAAGATCCGCAGTTAATTTAACATCTGCCGCCTGGTTGATTGTCTTTGAGCAGTCCCAACCTTCTTGGCGTAGTTAACGTCGAGGGTAATCGAATCGCTTGGTGTAGTTGAAGGGCCTTCTATTATGGCATGTTAACACAGCAGCATCAGTTTCCAGATCTCTGCGCCTTTGTTCCCGCTACAAATTAGTCCATGTCTTTGCATTAATTCAACTACTTACATAGTTGGATGGTATATGCGACGTTCTGGGGGAATTTGACTATTAATATGGTCGATACAACTTTACACGCCGTGTGCTTCTACAGGAGCAAATCGTTGACGTTGCCGCTAAGTTATTTTTAAATTGATTTACAAGTGATTGCAATATTGCTGCAGTTCGAACTTTGTTTTAGAAAAATGGTGCAGTTTAAAGTGTGTAGATACCATTAACAAATTATAATTTTTACAAGTCTATTGACATTGAAGAAACAATAGAGATGATGGCTTCAGCTACGAGTAATTTATTTTTTTAATATCTAATGGAGATTACTTGAAGCCCAAATAGCAACGAATTACAGAAAAATTTTTTTATTGCTACGAATCAGCGAATAGAATACAAAGCATTCTATATGCTAATGTTCTATCTATAACATACATATGAAAAATACACTTATGGTGTGTTGAGGAAGGCGTTCAGTAACGTTTCCTCAGTTTTCCTAGTGTAGATCAATTGGCCAACATCGCTTCAGTCTTCTGTTGTAAATTGGTGTAGAAGTGGTTGTATACGGGATTGAAATGCATTTCTAGTTTTTGTGATATTTGCAGTATCTCCTACGCATGATTTCTTATACGAATGGCATCTTGAGGTCCAGGTGAAGGGTGAGGTTCGAGACGTACCACGGAGCGTTAGTAATAGTCCGCAGAATTTTTGACTGGCATCTTTGAAGTATGGGAACGTTGATTTTCTCGCGCAGTTCCATAATTTTATCTCATACGTCTATATAGGCTTTAGTATTGCGTCGTACAAGAAAAGCTTGTTATTTAGCGATAATTTTGACTTTCCACCGATTAGCCAGTTGAGCTCTCTTATTTGTCTGCCGGAGCCAGGTTAGAATTGTAGGACGGCTGGGGCCAGAAACTCTTGGACGCGCAGAGCGGTGTGACTGGGGGGACAGTGGTTTTTGAAATACTGAGAGTCTCTACCATTATTCGAACATTTATTCGAAGATCGGTATTTAAAAGATCACGAACACGAGACAAATTTTTGTCATTTTTGCTGGTTGACGGCCGTCCAGAGCGGGGGTCATCCTCCACCTTGTCCCGGCCACTTTTAAATGACTGCAACTACCTGGAAACTTGAGAATAGAGAGAGCAAAGTCTGCAAATTATTTGGTGGGTTTCGACGAGGCTTTTGTTCAGTTTAATACAGAACTTGATCGCGTAAGGTTGTTCGATAGTTTTCTCCATTGCGCGACACAGGTACTAACAGCAGGTTCACGGAAACAGCGATCCTGATGCTCCCAGAGCTCATAGCAGACCGAGCTTGGAAGCATTGCGAAGCTCAGTTTATCTTCTTTTTAAAATTTTTGTCTTTCCTCAAAGGAGGCTTATGAAAGGTTCGTTGGACCACGACATAACTTCTTCCAAATGCAGTATAATTTTAGTATAATAAGCAGCTTTTCATCAAAGGTTAAGGATTCCGTGTTTACAATTAGATAGTCACGTGATCAATGGTTTGCTACAAAACTTCAATTAACCAACCATTATCTATCTTCTCTCATTATTTTTTAATAGACAATACTTTCCGACGCCTTTTATTGATCATCTTATATTTAAAATTTTCTTGGTAATACAAAATTCATGTGTACCAATTTAGGAAACTTTTCGAAACAAAACAAATTTAAAAGTCTGTTTCTTAACAGAAACTTTTTTAATTTTGTATTATTCATTCTTTGTTATATAATGTGCTTATAGATTCTCTTTTATTATTGATTTTGTGCAGATTTTAAGCTTCCAGATTTACTTAAGAATTCTTCTTTAACTTCACATATGCATTTGCAAGCTTTAAGTTTTCATAGCGCGGGTTCTTATTTGCAAGCTCACAAAGTCGCACACGGTAATGACAGAGTGCTCGTTGTTGATGTTACCCGAAGGACGCGTCGTATTTTTAACTTGTTTTCCTCCGGCGGAAGACAGCAGATAATGACCGAGCTCGCGCGGCTTTCCCTGTAATTGCCCCACGGTGCCGCACTTGTTAGAATTTTCCCATGTAAATATTAAATTTCTCGGGCGTGGAAGGCAGACGATAAAATAATAACCGCCCGACTGGCGTGATCGATAAGGAGTTTGCCGAAAAATGGGCCGAACTTATCCCCAACTCGCGAATGCTAATGTTCGGGCTTTTTGAAACTTTTGAGCATGTAAAACAAGGCGCGCCATCCGAAATTTCTCCGAGTGCGACGCGAATTGCAGTGCGCCAATGTGTACAATGTGCCGCTTCGCCGTCGGGGAAATGATTAATGGCCGTTCTATTATCTTTTGTTTGCACACCATCCCCGTGCGGGAAATACAACCGCGCGACATCAAAGTGCTCCGCGCTTCGCGAGCGCCTAACTCACTGAAATTCAGGAATTGTCCCGGTGTTTTCATTTGAAATTACATTTCAATTACCTATCCATACATCGTGTCTGTTGCAAACTGGAATTTTTTGTGGGCTGTCGATTTGAAAACCAAAACAAATAATATAAAAAGTGTGACTAGAAAATTTATCTGAAAAGAGTCTATAAATCATGAAATATATACGTCCTATTAACAATTAATATAATTCACTCGTCTTTACCAGTCGTTGAATTAGACATATGTTTGATGAGTATTGTGTGCTAGGACGTGGTCTTGAGCCAGATTTTGATAATTCAAATAGCATCTATTTAACAATTCAACAATATTGTCGTATTGTAACGACGTGACGATGGTAACGCTCAACAATTTAGTCATATCATAATCTTTAGATACATACCAACAACTGCAGTAGATTGACCACAGGGATTGTCAGTTTATCAATAAACGTTAATAGCGATTTAAATATGCATCAATTAAATCCTTAAATGGTAACCAATATAAAGTTAAAGTAAGTAAAATAACAATACCCGTTTCTATCATAAAAGCTGAGCTATCCACCTTCATAAAGTGAGACCTTCATCCAAGATTTGTTAGTAAAGAGATCGAATTACCTGTTCAAGTTGTATTATAGTGAACGAAACTTAACAGACCTTTGTCTATGTCAGAAATAACCAATCATTGTCATAGTGATAATGATAGCCAAGTAGCATTTGTGAAAGCGATGTAAAAGATATAGGTAACTATAAACACATAGTTGCAATCACGTCCACTCAATTGTTGTAAACTGATCAGATTTGGATACCCATAAACGTGAGCTACTTGACTCTGGAAAGTTTTGGGATGTTTAGGGTGATAATTCTGACTACAGATTAGCTATATTGGCTGCTGGTGTTCTCCTAAGAAGAGGCTGGGTATGTTGGAGTAAGTAGATAACCGATAGCCATATTGTAAGCCACGTTCTTGGGTCGCTTGTGTTGGTGTTAGTATTCGACGACTTGACTCACTTGTAGTTGAGCTAGGCGAACGCCGGGACTTCCATTTTTCTTGGCAGAAGACGAACACGTTGATGGATGTATTGGGTGAACGCTACATCACATAAAATGTGGGCAGCAATATCAGAATAAATGGCTTTTGGAGACATTAGGATGACCAGTGAGTACCAGACAGCCTCCTTATGCCAAATTTGGCAAAGCCGTGGTCGGTAACTTTGGTTTCGAAAACAGAGCACTGAATCATTTCCAAAGAAATAGTTCAGCATTGTGGAAGTATATATATGTGTCAAATTCATATTTTAACCTGTTCTTCCTGACAGAACAGGTTCTGTTGATGCTGCTCAAGTGTAATGGGGTTCCTGACACCTCATGCCTCTAAATGGATAATCCTAAACTTTGGGATTTTTTAATTTGATGTTCAACCTCTTGACCTCTGATTAAGTTCACCCCAATAACAACTTCAGATGAGTAATTTGATCTGCAACATTTGTATAATTATTTTAATTTAATAAAAATTTGTTAGTTATTAATACAAAGTATAATATTCGATTCGGCTTGACCTGCTTTTGATCTTCGTTTCGGAAATTTTGGCCATAAGCCTTTTATGCGGATTTGTCAATTTTATATATATATATATATATATATATATATATATATAGGAGAGTTTCTAAAATTTTGGTATGTTGTAGAAATACTGACAGATATTTTATATATGAAGTCTAATTAAAATCATGTATTTGTGAGAAGCTCAAGTTAATTTATAATACGAAGCTGATTTTAAACCAGAGTTAAGATATTGGTCTGAAGAACCACCCATAATTTACTCTTATCTCTACCACCGAAGTTGAAGTTGAGAAAACGGGTAATTTTTTGTTCTCACGGTGGTATCTTTCTTTTCTAAAAACGATAGGCATATGGGGTGCTATTTTTAAGGGATTGGGTGGAACAGGGTGTTTACGAAATAGTTACATTTGAAACCGTATCAGATAGAATGTTGTTTTGGTTAAAGGTGAGAGAGCGGAAAATATTAGAGTAAATGGTGTTCTAAACAACTAATGACACGGTCACTGAGAATTATATAAAGGATTCCAGCGTTCCTCTGCCCATCTGAAATCAAAAAAATATAAAAATTGAAATGTTACCATCTTGTAGAACATTTTGATTATAATCTAAATTGATTATAGGTTTATGCTACTTGACATATAATGACTTGAAGTTATAGATCTTATTTATAAAATTACATCCCTTTGAGCATAACAGGCAGAGAATTCATCAATTCACTCTCTGTGATCAAAATTTCAGCTTAACAATGCTATATTAGAATATATTTTAATGTAATATATGTGTAAATAAATATTTTTGTAACAATACAAAAACTATAACCAGGTACATATAAGCAGTATCTGAAAATTGAACTACATATTGAAGGTGTTACTGATGCCACATTTGATATAAAAAAAGATGATACGTTCAAGAACAAATGAGATAAAAAATTCAGTTGATTGAAGATTGAGAGCATGAAGATATAATTAGAATAATGTCTTGTCTTGCATTGCGATTTTCTTATAGTTTTTACACTATTGTTCTTTTTTAAATATGGCGGTTTCTGATAGCAATTGGTATTTGGTTTTAATTTTGTATTAGCCGTAGCCATTTTACAATTTCTTTTTGCGGTCTTACCATATATTTCTTTAACAGATCTGCTTCCATGCCATTTTCCCCAAGTGATTTGTAATTATTTTGAGTATTTATTATGTTCACTATCTGCTATACGAACTATTCGGTATTTTTCTCTCATTCTGATTGTTCTTTTGGATTTAGTAGCTTTTTAAAATGTTCTTTTCTTGTACTTGTACATTTTAATCGTTGTCCTTGTAATATCTCGTCTTATTTTTACACATTCCTTCTTTCTCTATCTCTTTATAAAAACAACAAAGAAATTTTTTTATCAAATATTCTAAGCCTATTCTTATTTTTGATGTTTTCTATCCTTATCGTTATTTTCATTTTCTTGAATTTTTTACTTAAAATTATATTTGTCATCAAATCAGTGCTTTTGTTTGCTTTGTTAATAATTTATGGGTATTTGGAATGCAACCCATTGCATGATGTATTTTAATTGATCTCATCTGCATTTATAGTTTCTCCTTTACTAAGCTTCTAAAAGTTTCTTTCGTTTTTTCTTTGCGTAATGGATTAATATTATATAGTTTGCCGTTATTAATATTCTGTTTATTATTTCTTAACCGTCTTACTCTTACTGATAACTGGTTTGTTTGGTTAGTGTCCATTTAGCAACACAAGTGTTTCTTTATGTATGTATTTTTTGCATTGTAAGAAAGTGCGATCTTCATATTACGTTCTGTTGCAATATTCTATTTGTTTTTTTCATTTATATTGGTTACTTTATGTTTACTATTTTTCCGGTTATCTGTTTGCGTATATTCTCATACCCAACCTTTGCAATTATCATATTACTATTTTTATATTATATTTTTATTTCTTATTAAAAATAGTTTCTAGATCTCCATAAAATTGATTTTAATCTATTTGTTTTGTTAGTGTATGAACGTTTATAAATTTTATTTTTACAGTTACCTATTGTTTTAATAAATTACTAAGTTTTGATATTTTTTGTTTAATAAGAATCACATTATAACAAGTTTCTTGTGTTCCCTACTATTGAAATCTCCGGAATAAAGTCACTATAAAAGTTCCTTTTTTACACGCCCCTCTAATATTCAAGTGGCTTATTATAATTTCAATCCTTTGACTTGTTGGTCATCTGTAAGTCCAATTCTACTGTTGACTTTGCTATTAGTATTTTGGTTGAGATTTATTTTCTTTTACTCTCTTTAGTTTTTCAGTATTCTGGCTCCATTTTTGCTATTGCTATATGGATTTTTTTACTATCTAATCTTTTGTCTTATTACGAATTACTTTTTCTGATTTTGTCACATTTCTTAGTTGTTTTTGTACTTGAAATTTATTTTGGGTTTCATAACTTTTTATATGATAGAGTGTCCTCTTTTATTTGCTCATAATGCTATTGTTAGTATTTACGTTATTAGTTTAGGATTGTATATTATTATTTTTTTTTGGTATGGTTTATTTTCTCGCCCGCCTTTAAAGCCTTTTCTGTAAACTAAGACATCCCACAGTAGTTCTTTCATTTTTCTTCAAATTACGCTCTCTAATAACTGTATTCTTTTCGCTCAATTCTTCATTAAAATTCAATTTTATTTTTCCTTTTATTTTATGATTTTTTCTATTAACAGTTCATTTGATTTTGTCTTCTTTTATTAAACTCTTAATTCCTTTGGTATAGTCACAATTACTTTCTTTTAGCTTGCGTGAAGAAAATTTTTACTTATTTAATTCTTTTCTAAGCATTGCTGCTTTTTCTTTTTTCTTTGATCGATCACTTTCTGTTTTCTTTCTCTATTTATTTTTTCGGTTGTCTTGTATGAGCGATTAACTCAACAATTGTAATTTTTTGGTAGTTTCGTTTAAATACTCTATAAACAAAGTTTCCCCGATAAAACTGAAAATGTGTGGTATATTGTGTTATTTGACCTAAAACATATACTAATATTTAAATATTTAAGGTATTATACACTTTACAATGGATAGTCAAGATCACGGATATGGATAAGAGCCAAAAAGTGTTTTTTTGCAACAAATGAGTTCATATACTCAAGCTTACATGTTCAAAAGTTTATGTAAGATTTCTGACTCTTATACCTCGTAAGCGTTCTACATTTTCTCTTGACTACTCGAAACTTCCTAATAATTGGCTTCATTTTGGAACAAAGACTCGCATCTAAATAGCTGCTACATAAAAATAGTAACATTTATAACGAGCTTTTTTTATTATTATTCCAAACACCTAATCATCTAAACATCGCCTAAACATCCCCCGATGTTAAGTTATTAATTTTACTTAAAACACCTTGGTGTTAAAGAAATGGATACTTTTTGACTGAAATTATTTATTTATGTATTTATGTAAATGTATGAGAAGCTAAATATGGTAACACAGTAAAATAATAAAAAAGTGTTGTAAAAAATATCGTTTTTGTGTTACTTGAATATTACTTCAGTGTCTTTAATATTAGTTTGTTTTATTAAAACTCTTGTATTAGAAAATGTTCTCAAGTTGATAACCCATTATTAGGTTCCTTGGGGTAAAAGATTTTTGCTCTTTGAAACTCCTCAATTTTTATAGATGACACCAATAATTGCTTTATTTGTTTAATGTACTTTCTGTTTAATAGAAACAGTTTTTTGTAAAATGTGAGCCACTAATTAGAATAATCAACAATGTCAGTCTCTATAGGGACTCTTTCTCGGCATTACCAATATGTTCCTAGAATTTTCTCAATGTATAAATTTTGTTATGTTTCTTTATAGGCTAATACACTTAATATTGTTGAATTTTTGGTTACATGAGTCATAAGAGTAAGTTCACTTGCAGTTTCTAAAATTAAACTGTTAATACAATTTATTACGAATTAAGCGACTTTATTGAGCTTAACCTTCATGCTAATTCCGTTTTGTTGTCAAAAGTACAAAAGACGTTAATTGCCTTTATCTCAAATACAGCATTCATTGGACATGAACTTTTAAAAGACGAGCGTCTTTTATGAAATCAAGACTTTCATTTTCCTTAGATCATTTGGTTGCTTCATTAAGAGTACATAGATGTTTATTTTTTCGGCAGTCTTGTTTGTGCGATTAACTCAATAGTGGCAATTTTGTTTTTGTTTTGCTTAAATGTGGACTTTATCGACAAATTTTCCCCCATAAAACACGAAATGTGTGGTATATTGTGCTATTTGACCTAAAGCATATACTTAATACTAATATTTAAATATTTAACGTTTTATACACTTTTCAATGGACAGTCAAGATGATAGATATGGATAGGAGGCAGAGAGTTTTTTTTTACAGGAAATAAGCTTACGTACTCAAGCTCAAATGTTCCAAAGTTTATGTTCTAAAACATTTTTAAAATATTCAATTCGTTTGTCAACCTCATAGTAAAGTCTAAAGAAAAGTACCTGGCAAATCTACATTTAAGTTTTGCAAAGAATGATATTGTATTTAAACTACTTCATTCTTATAATAGCTATGTAGTCAGGACTATTATTAATTATTCTTTATAAATAAATAAAGCAAATTTTATCTTTATGATTAAAGTTGTCAATGAATATAAAATACGCCGAGTTTTAAGCGATTGCAAACAAAGTTGTTAAATTAATAAACTGAATCGAATCGTTGAAGTAAATCTGGGATATAAACAAACAATGAATACAACATTAAAATACAATCTGCTACAGACTAACACAACTTTATCCTTACCCGTAACTGTTATTACTTCCATGATTGGGGCCTTTAAACTGTTGTTGGTATTATGATGCCTCTCATTGACCTTCGCTTCGATCACCCCAAAGCTCTAAGTTGGGAAGCTAATGGTAATACAAATTATTGTGTAGTAATGCCTGGGTCTTTTTTGCCTAGTGGGTTGGAGCAAAGTTTTTGTCAGACCAATCATACTCTACTCAGGATTTTGATCGGTCTTCTCTTTCAATTTGCGGACGGATTCAACTTCTCTTGCGATCAGATTACTTTTTGTGGGGTGTCTTGCCAGCAATTATCTCTTTCTGATGGTCAGATTCCCTACACTTCTTTGGTACACCGTAAACTTTTTTCGGCAATTCTCAAGTGTAAAGAGATTCGGTTGTAGTAGCTCCGAGGTCGTGTTCTTAGCTCATTGTAGGTTGTTGATAATACGAAGCTAACTTATGGTGTTACTTAATAGGGGATTGTGCATGCGCATAAGATGTCGCTTTGACTTTCCTGCAGTACACCCTAAAAATTCTAGATTTATCTTGATGACCCAATATACGTATTAAGGCACTTTAAGGGGCTTTAAATAACTTCTTATATTTTAATCTGCAGCGCGGTAGAATGTTTTAACTTATTTTAGTTGGCTTGGTTTTAATTTAAAAAAATTAAATTTAGACCTATTTTTTAGCTTTTATTCTATTTAGGCTTACGGGAAAACAGAACTGTAAGGCTTCTTATGAAACCAAAACAAGGGTTGTTTTAGCCCAATGTAATTTTTTGTCTTGTCCAAGGCATTCCTTGTTCAAAAATAAACATATTTTGATAGGCTTCTTCAAACTCTTTATTTTTCAGGAAAATCATTTACATTTTATTGTATTATTTCTAAGTTTAAAGCACATAACAACGAGGAGTACAAACCGTTATGACAACCAACAAAAAATGTCTTCACAAGATAGTAAAATTTGCCAAAGTGTTGTTAAGTGTTCAAGGAAAGCAAAATACCATAATGTAATGATTGTATGAGGTTTTTTCTCACACTGAATTGTGAATAGACTCCCTAAACTATTTATTATACAAAAATACGAATATACTGACTTAGATAATTGTTTATGTATAGCTTTCTACCGATAGAATAAAATGTTGAATTTAATTATATGAAAACCCACATTAATTTCTTTAACTTCTATATTTTTGTAGATTCTTTAGTGATGTAGTCGTTATATGTTTAGGAAATGAACATATTTTTCTAAAGATAGCTTGAAATAAACGCTCTACTTAAACTTTGGGGTCTATTTTTTGCAGTGGAAAGATGCGATACTTTGACAGAGGTCATCTACGATTCTTCTGTAAAAATTGAATGCTTCAAAAATAATGCTGAAAATGCTGTAATGGTAAATGGTGATCATTGTGTGATAACCCAGTATTTTGATATCGACTGGGCAAGATGCATCTGGAGCAAATAGCTCGGGCAACATTTGATTTACTGCGCCAACAATATCCCGGTCGCGTATCAACTGCCCAGCAGGAACTTGTAATTTAACATCCTGTGACGTGTTATTGATGAAATTAATTAGAATATGTTCGAAATTGTAATCGAAAATTTTTTAGCTGAGGTGAAGTTTGTCATATGTCAGACAGCATTTGTTGGGTCGAAAACTAAGATAAAAAAAAATCATAATGATTTTATGTCCTTGGGATATCACTCAACACTTTAAATCTTTCTTTCTGTCCCTGTTCCTAAAAAATTGAGCGCCGCCTGGAGCTTAGATTTTCGAACTTGCCAGCTTGCCATTAAGCTTTGTGCTTATTTGGGTTTTCTCACGTCTCGTTTTGAATTTTTGCATTTAACGGCCTGTGGTAAGCCTTCTCTCTATAGAAACTTGTTCAACCATTCTCACTTTACATTGAGAAGAGCTATCAGTGCGTCTCCATTCTTCTCTATTCACCGCTTTTCTTTTTATTTCTTGATATATAACTCAATCGTGGCCTTCCTCTCGGATTTTTCCTTTCTACTTTTCCTTCTATTATTGTTTTCAGTAATCCTTCTCTTCGTAAAACATGTCCTATCATTTGGTCTTCTTTTTTTGATGTTTCCATATTTTTCTTTCTTCACCCATTACTGCTAACACTTCTTCGTTGGTTTTTCTTTCCATCCAGCTGATTTTTAGAGCTCTCTTATAGCACCACATTTCGAATGTCTCTAGCTTCTTTCTATCGCTTTTGCTTACTGTCCATGTTTCGCAGCCATATAGTGCTGTACTCCATATATATGTTTGAATGAACTGTTTTCTAGTCTTTATGGCGATGTTATTGGCTGTGAGTAACTGTTTTTTGTTATAGAAGGCTCGTTTTGCTAGATTTATTCTGTTGTTTATTTCTCTTCTACTTCTTCCATCTTTCGTCATTATGCTACCAAGGTATTTAAATTCCTTGACTTCTTTAATCGACTCGTTATCTATGATGATATTGTTTATATTCTGTTCGTTTTTTTCACAGGCCATTACTTTTGTTTTTTTCTTGTTTATTTTTATATTATCTTCCTCTCTAAATATCTTATCCATATCTCCCATGGATTGTGTCAATTGTTCTTCTGATTCAGCCAACAAGGCTATGTCATCAGCATATCTAATCGCGTCGATTATGTTTCCATGTATTTTTATTCCTTTCTATTCTCAGTTCATCTATGGCTTTTTGTATGTAAAAATTGAACAGTAAGGGTGATAACGGACAGCCTTGTCTAACCCCTTGTCTAATTCTCGCTTCTTCCCTTTCTCCTTCATACTCTAGAACCGCTGTTTGGTCTTTGTAAATATTGTATATAGTTTTTTTTCTTTTTCTTCTATTTCTATTTCTTTCAGTATTTCGAACATATTTCTCCAGTTTACTCTATCGAATGCCTTTTCTGCGTCAATAAAAGTAATGCATATTTGTTTATTTTTCTAAATCCTCTTTTCTATTATTCCTCTTAGCGCCATGATTGCTTCTCTGGTTCCTGTATATTTTCTGAACCCAAATTGGTCTTCTGATAAATTCTCTTCTATTTTTTTTTCAATTCTACGTTGTAGGATTTTTATGAGGATTTTCCATGCATGTGTTATGAGGCTGGTTGTTCTGCACTCCTCACATTTTCTTGCTGTGCTTTTTTTAGGCTTTTTGTAAATGTTTTTGGAATTAGTCCTGTATTATATATTTCCCGTATACTTTTATAAATTATGTCTAGTGTTTTTTGATCTAGGACTTGGATTATTTTGCTTGGTATGTGATCTACACCTACAGCTTTGTTTTTGCCGATGTCTTTTAAAGATTTGTCAAATTCTGATCTTAGTATTGTCCTATCGTCTTCTTCTCCTTTGTTCTCATTTATTTCTAGTTCGTTAGCCGGGTTTTCTTCACCCTCTTTATATAGTTCTTCTAGATATCTCTTCCACCTTTCCGCTATTTCATTATTGTCTGTTATTATTTCTCCATTTTCATTTTGTATTCAATGGCATTTAGGTTTCTTTTCTCTAACCATATTTTTGATCTTTTTGTATGCTTTGTCCATTTTGCATCTCCTCGCAGTTTTCTTTTGCTCTTTTGCTTTCTCTTTGTATTCTGTTCCTGAGTTCTCGGTACCTTTGTTGTCCTTGTTTTGAGTTTATGTTTTTATACCTCTTCGTTCTTTTATCAAATCAATTATTTCTGCAGTTATCCATGGTTTCGTATTTTGTTTTTTTTCGTTCCAATAGATTCTTTTGCTTCTTTTATTATTTCTTGTTCTATGTCTTCCCACTTCTTTACATTGTTATCATTAGTTTTTATTTTATTTGTAATCTCTTGTTTTACTTTTTCTTGTAGATGTTTAACCGTTCTTCTTTTAGCTTTTTGATTTCCCATTTTCTTGTTTCTTTCTTCTTTAATTTCTTTAGGTTTACCCTAAATTTTATCATGACAAGATTGTGGTCGCTGTTTATGTCTGGGCCTGGGTAGCTTCTGCAGTCTTTTGCTTGGTTCTTGAATCTTTGTTTTATTAATATGTAATCAATTTGGTATCTGTTTCTGTCTCCTGGCATCTTCCAGGTATATCGTCTCCTTACATGATGTTCGAACAGCGTATTGGCGATTACTAATTTGTGTTTTTCGCAGAATTCGGCCAAAAGTTCTCCTCTATGATTCCTTCTTCCCAGTCCGTAGCTCCCTACAATTCTTCCTTCTCTCCCCTCTCCTATTACCGCGTTCCAGTCACCCATGATTAACAAGTTTTCATCTCCTTTCACATATTTTATTAATTCAATATCTTCATATATACTTTCTACCGTGTCATCATCATGAGCCGTTGTGGGCATATATACTTGAAGGATTACTGTATCCATCGGTTTTGTTTCCAATTTCACCATTGTAGTCATTTCGTTGTATTATAGGTACCCCTTTACTCTCTTTCCTAATTCGTTACTTAGCATTATTCCCACTCCCGCATTTCCATCTTGTGTAGCTCCCGTGTGGATTAATCTATAGCCATCACTCCAAAAATCACCTTGCTGTGGCCACCTCATTTTGCTTATTTCGAGTATGTCAATGCTTTTCCTTCTCATTTCTATCTTTAGATTTTCCAATTTTCCGCACTGTAGTAGTGTTCTCACGTTCCAGCATGCTATTTGTTTGTGTTCCCATTTCGTTTTTTGATCCTATCTTCTTCAGCTGTCCCAACCCGGAAATCCGAATGTAGGACTATTTTACTTCCGGATATATATTTAACTATTGAAGACATCATATTTTGCTGCTTTACTAGGGAATCATTATCTTGGAAGCAGTAGTTTCCCATTTCCTTCTGCATCGGTCTTATGTTGTAATAGTGTTTGTCAACGTATAAGCATTTCCTCCTACACGTATCTTGTCTTCGGTTATACCGCCGGTACTCGGTCGTTAGAGCCTCTTTTGTAAAAATAGAGTGCACCACGTAAAGGTGAGGTTAGCATTTATGTGGCAGAGGCTATGGATCTTGCACTTTTCTACCCCTTACACTCCTATCAGTGCGTAATATCTCGATAATATTAAGGGTTTTGCTTAGACAGGAAGTCTTAGGGATCGTTGTCGCCCTGAGCGATCACAAGCAACATCCGATGCAGAGGATCAATTCATCAGACTAACGAGTAGATTAAATGCCCCAAATTTTGCTGCGGAGTTTAATCGGGGACGGGGTAGAACAATATCAGTCAGCACAATAAAGCGGAGTCTTCATAGTTAGTCGCATATGACCAAAAAACCTTTGTTATGGCGTGGTAATAAGGCTAAATGGTTTTAGTAGGCGCAAAAGTATTGCTTCTGGTCAAGTGAACAATGGTAAAACGTATTATAGACCGATGAATCCAAATTTGAAATTTTCAGTCAGAAACTGAGAATCTTTGTGCGTTGGTCTAAGACTCAAAAGATGATCCAGAACTGTATTGTTCCGCCTGGCGAGCACAAAGATGGATCAGTTTTAGTGTGGGGAAAGGTGTTTCTCTTTGGCTGGTGTGAGGAACTTAGCAAAAGTCGATGGCATTTTGAGGAAAGAACAGCATAAAACATTTAATGGTAAATGCCATACCATCCGGTTGCAATTAATCGGAAACTGATTCGTGATGATGCAAGAAAACGATTCTAAATGTACTACTTTTGTAGAATAAAAAATGCTCAAAATGATGACATAGCTACCACAGAGTCCAGACCTCAATCCCATAGAGTTGCTATGGAATGAGTTGGGCAGAATAGTAAAGTAGGAGAGTTCCTTGTCCAAAAATCATCTTTGTAATATTTTGCAAGGTGTCTGGAGAGACCCACCACTCGAAAATTAAAAAAAATTAATTTAAAGAGTGCTCAGAATCATACAAGAAGTATTAAGTGTAAAGAACGGCTTTTTTATGAAACAAATATTTAATACTCAAGTTAATTTTTTTCAGTATTCATGATGGTTTTTGTTCGTTTTTAATTTTTGTATAAGTGTATAAATTTATTTATTTATTTGGTATTTACACAACAGTAATAAAAGATGAAAACAGCGTTGCCACCAATATTATGTGCTTTTATGTTATAACGTAACTAGTAATTTTTAAATTGTAAACCGTCTTCTGATTAATTTATGGCAATTTATTTCAGAAACTTGTTTTTTGGGAGCAGCTCGTTAAATAGTTTTGACAGGGTTTAGCGTTACACGAAAATACTGTAGAAACTGTTAGCACAAAACAATTTATTTCAACCCGGAATGTTGTTTTTTGTTTGTGCGTTTTCTAATTGTGCTTAATTTTTCAGCCGAACACGTCATGGAAGAGTCCAAAACATGCGGGAAAATCCTGACCGTGCTGTCCTGGATACTCGTGATCCTGACGATGCCGTTCTCGCTGCTCATCTGCTTCAAGGTAAGTCCCTTGCTCTCTTAGCAACTGAAGCTGCAATAATCAGCGCCGCCTAATTAATTTACGCCGCCACAGCCAAAGCCGCCTGAAAACTCCGGGGGCAAATGTCAATGAGGTGGAAGCTTTTCAGCTGCGGCGTCTCGCTTACAAGGGCGCCCTGCATTATTTAAACCCCGTCGTTTCAAATTGCGCTCAGCGCGGGTTTCGGTTACGCGGTTTTTCTCGGCTAGCGGAGCTTTCACAAAGCGCCGCGATGCAAAGCAGCGCGGAGTAAGCAAACGGGCGTTTTCACGCACCTGCTTCCACGAGCGGTGTTTGGGATCGCATTGATCGGATTGAGAGCTTCCGTAAGCCGTTGCAAGCTTTGCGCGATGAATTGTTCCGGATGTTTTTTACGACAGATTTGCGTCCGGATTTGGCCGACGTTCAGTCTTCTGCAAATAGTATTTTTTCTTCTTTAAAATAAATATTTAATTAACTTTGTGAATATCTTTTCTAAACTTTTTAGTATTATAGTGAATAAATAATATTTTTAATTTTATAGTACTCACATTATTTTTTAAAAAGAAATTATTGGTCCAACGCTTTGGATAAATTTCCTTAACAAAATCAAAATTGCATTACTTCAACTTTTTGGTTGATCGCGTAATAACACTATTATAAATTGTTAATATCCTGACTTACAATATTTTACGTTTACTTTCCTTTTTAAAGGTTTTGCATTGGAAGCTATTCATTAGTACTAGGTATGCGTTGGCAGTCTGAAAAGTTTTGAGCTTAACATAGAAACAAGTGTTTTTTTTCTGTAAAATCTAATTTTATTTTTATCGTAGTCTCTGTTTAAGTCGTTACATTTTCTCCAGTGATGATCCAACTTCCTTAACCCGTTAAAATAGTAGTTGGCGTCTTGCTCTGCAAAATAGGCAATGACCTCCTCGTTTGATGAAAATCTCTGTTCTCCGAGCCAAACTTAGAGCTTAGAAACAAGAAATAGTCGTTGAGGACCAGATTTGACAAATATGCTGGATGATAAATCAATTAAAACTGAAATTCGTGAATTTTGGTCATGGCGACTGCCGAAGTATGAGCCGATGCGTTGTCTAGATGGAAAACCACTTTCTTACGTTTAAAATAGAGCTGCCTTCAACTGATCCAATGTCGATATGTAGTACGACCCCTTTTCTAAGTAGTCGATGAACAGAGTTTCCTGATTATCTCAAAAAAAATATTCTCCATCACATTCTCGGCCGATGAAATCGTCTTTGCCTTATTAGTAGCCGGTCACCATACGCAATCCACTGTTTTGACTGTTCCTTCATTTCAGAAGTATAATGGTAGACCCAAATTTTATCGACAATGATAAATCGACGCAGAAAGTCAACTCATTTCGCTAAAGACGTTTAAGCAGAGTCTTATCAATGTTCATTCGAATGAATTTTTGATTGAAAGTGAACAAGCGCGTCACCTAACGAACAGATAGCTCTCTCATGTCCAATTATTTGGTTAATATATATGACAAATGCCTTCTTTTGATATACCCACAGCTTCTGTTATCTCTATAACCTTGATTCGACAGTCGTTCAGTGCCATTTGGCAAAATTTTTCAATGTTATTGATGGAGGTCGCAGTTGGCCATCCCGAATGCCCACGTAGTTTTACTTTGTTTGGATATAAAGTTACTAGCAGGAGTGACCCCTATTTTTATATTATATTACTTTGTATTTCTTCTTATACTTAGAGGCTAGATGTCTTATTTGACTATTTTAGAATATACATAGAGACAAAATGTTTCAGTCTGTATCGTTAATGTCATGTATTAATATATTATTCCAATATTACGTTACAGTTAGTCTCAGGAATGAAGGTGTGCCGTGAATACACGATTTCTGTAAAATCTGGTCTAATAGGCTTTGCAAGTTGCAACTCAGTTGCTCTGCTGCAGGCAAAGCAAGTAGTATTGTTATACAACGTGTTGTTTTTGTAAAAAGATTTAAAACAGTGTTCTTATGTCACTACTCTAAAGACCAGTAAGACATTGCTTACATAAATTTTATGATTTGAGCAAACATACCAAAAAGTGTGTTAAAGTGGGATTCATGACCCTCAAACAACTTTAAAAGCCCACAACATTACTTGGGAAAGTAGGATCATAAACTCTTGTGCGTGGAAAAACAGTGTTCATTGGGCAGAAGTACTTTTGGAATTGATTTTCTTCGAAGCTATCTGTCTGTACGTGGAAAGGAACTACTCCAATTAAGAACACTCAGTTAAGCGGCATGTTGAGTTTGTTTTAGTGAATTAAACTATTGAAACTTATAATGAAGCGCCATTATTATATGGTAACGGCCCGAGCCGACTGTGTATAAATTTGAAAGAAAAAAGTGTAGTCAACATGTTGGATTGGTTGTCACAATCTTCCGACGATAACCCAATAGAAAAAATCTACTCCTCCATTAAGCACGGATAAAAAGGTTGGGCGCATTTCAACTATCATAAAATTCTTCCAGCGGATTTACACTGTAACCTAGACACCAGTATATGATGTCTTTATCTTGAGATATTGGATAATAATGATGATTAGGGCATCTTACTAAGTCAGGGCATAATCATATTTTGACACACTATGAAGAATATGATGAAACGGAATATCCAAATTCAAACATACAAAGATGAATGTGATTTCTGAAGTAGAGCTGGTCCTTGAAAAAAAAGTGTTGGATTACCCAGAGTGAAGGAAAATATATACCACAGGGGCTACAGCTACTATTTTCGCCCACCGATGCTTCGACTACAAGTTTTTCTGTTGGTAGTTTTTGACACATTAATTTGCATTTGGACTATAGGAAGAGTTTAAAAGTGTAATCCACTATAAAGTTTAATCGACTTTGGACAGCTTTATGGGGTAGGTGTTGTCGTGAAGTAGAATAACGTCTGGGATTGAAAATTCGCATGTCTTCTGACGATATGTGTATTTTTTCGTCTAAAACTGGATAGTAGTAGACTTAAGAATTAATTTTAGCATCTCTTAGTCGGTGGTCTTCCTCGACAATGCGAATAATAATGTGAATATTCTTCTCAGTCACGCTTGTCGACTTCCGTGACCTTTATTTTCAACTACTTCTTGTTTTCCTAAAAAATTTTCTTTTGTCACGCGTACACTTGAGTTTTTTTAAAGGTGTTATTCTAGAATTGTGGGTTAAGTCATCTCAAAATTTGTTCTGGCGTCGTGATAGTGACCAAAGAAACGGTAGTGAGAGATATCTTACTGGGGAAGTTTCCTTTTTTACTTGCATTTCTAAATAATTTTCGGTTTATATTTGATTTATAATAATAAATAAAATTATTAAAATAGTATAACAAGTAGCCTCAGTTGCCTTCAAAATAGGCAGCTTGGGATCTCACACTATTCAAAAAAATTTTCAAAGCCCTTTGTTGAAACCGCAAGACGCTACTTTTACTTTGGTAATAGACGTAGATTGAATTTTTAAATAATTTTTTACTTGTCTTCTATTTTTCTGACTGTTAGTCACCGATTATTGTTAATTGTAGTCCTTACACTTTCGACAGTGTCCTACTCATTGGTGATCTATAACGTGAATCACTTTCAATAGATTCTCAATCTCTAAATTGTATCTATCAAGCTTTTACTTGTGCTGCACTTATTGCGTTGCTTCCGAAAGCCTTTTGAATTATTCTAATAATTTTGAAAGTTTGAAGTAATTATTTTACACAAATAGTTGCAGTGCGATAATTTTATTACTGAGGGAACGCATTGCACCCCCATCACTTATAGCTCGTCTACAATTTCTAAAATCCTTGTTATAACCACTTAAAGTGCTATTTTATGGATGTTTTTGTGAATTTTGAGTTATCTTATAGCAACCATTCTGGTATAAATTTGTGTAATGCGCCCTAATTTGTTTATAATATTTGCCTATGGCTGTTCAATTTTTTTTGCGTGCGCCGCGAAAACGTTTGTTCGCGCACTCCAGCCTATTGCCAAATTATTGTTTATTAAAGTAAGCTGCAAAAACCATATTTTTTCAAAATAAGGAATAAGAAGTTGAATTTGCATTATTGTAAAAGAGGGAGTGTTGGGACGAGAATAACGAGCATTTAGAATATTTATAGAATAGTGAAAAGGTGGTTTGGTAGATTTCGAAATTGTTTTTAATTTATTCATTAAATTATCAGTTAGAATATTAATGAAGTTTATGAGTTAATATTTTTTTGTTATCTAGGTTTGATTGATAGACTCTCAGTAAACTCATTGCTTCCTTAAATAGTTAAATATTTTGGCCATTTTTTTTGAAAGGTTTACATTGTGGATCTTTTGTCAGTAGTGTGAGAGTTTCATTCAGATGATGTTTCACTGTTGCTTAATAGCACTGTTTGATTAGGATTTTTACATACGGCATGTCGAGATCTGTGTGAAGGGTCTAGTTGGTTACTATTAGGGTGGGACTGCTATAATGCGGATGGTTTGCGATTGAAGACGTTGGATGACTGACATTAGATCTTGGGTAACCCCACAGCTGAGAGCCGTAAGTCCAAATTGTTCTAATAATGGCCTTGTATAGGAATAGCTTTTTAGAGTTTTCCTCTGTAAGCCAGTACATCTGCTTAAGTTTTAAATTTAATTTCTTCCATTTTTGCTTTTATTTCTTGGTCGATCTCATTAGAATTCCGCTGGAAAACTTCGGCTAGATAGTCTGCAGATGCTTTGCCATTTTTTTTATCTGGTCTTAGGCATGAGCCTGTTTAGTCTCTTATTGGTGTAATATGAGTTTGTGTTTATTTGATGCTTGGTGACTTTTTAGAATTGCTATGAACATTTAATGACGTCAGATAGGTTTAAAGGGATTGATCCTTGACATGTTTTAATGTATTTCTGATGTGGTTATTTAAATGATTGAACCTTCTTTTGTCTTCGATATGTTGGGTGCATTGCAATGTAACTCTTGCTCGACTTTTTTCTTTCGTAATCTCTTTTGGTATATTAAGACTGTTTATTCTATTATTTATTAGTTGCAATATTTATTCAAATTCACTTTTGTACTGTAGCTTGTACTTGTTTTTAGCAGCTTCTATTTCTTCTGCAATTTTTGGGCTGATAATATTTGAAAGTATCTCAGTCAATTTTATAGATGAGGGTAATGCTAATAGCCACCGTTATTATTGGTGAATGATCAAACAATAGATAATAATTGGGAATGACATCCATGTAGTTGGATAAGAAAAGAGAAGTTTTAACAAGTTTGAGATATTATTTGCATTGGATGGCCAATAGGTTGAGTTTCTAGTTGATAGGAAGTTATAGTTGTTGTCTGTAATGATTTTAAATAACACTTTGCCCTTAGTAGTTGTTAAGTGCGAGCCTCAATGCACATATTTAGAATTAAAATCTACGCCGGTACACATTTTTGACTTAGAACATGGAAAAACGGTTGTAGAAAGCGTCGAGCTGAATTTCGAAGAATAATAAACAGCTGAGACAATAGGCTTTTCAACAATTTGAATTGTTATTTATAATGAGTAATGGAACTGCGGATAAGTATTGTCGTATCACCGTGACTCGATTCATCAGGATGTTCTGCCTGGTAGACAAAATAGTATAGTAGCTTTATGTACATTATGCCGATAAAATGAGTCTTTGGAACGAGCATAATATTTATATTATTTACATGTAAAAAAAATGATTTTTAGGCTTTTGTAATAATATTTGTTGGTATCCCATAAAGCTAATTGAAGAGAGTTAGCCATTATTGAGCTATTTTGTTAATTCAGCATATTTAGAATCATACTAAATAAATTTTTGAAGAAGTTGGTTGAACAAGGCTTTAAAGTTGTCTAAGAATTGTCGGAGGTCGGATACAATTGATTTTAGACTTTAAGAGTAAATTAGATTAAATGAGTGTAATTGGTTGATATGTTATTAAATTTTATTGTTAATAGTTGATAAGTAAATCGGATTTCTTCTCGATAAGCTTGTCTCGTCCTTTTCCGTCGGTGATCGGGAAGAAATTAGGAAAGCTGCCAGAGAAAAAAAATAACAGGGAAATGAAGTTGTCAAGATACATTTTTGTGTTTCACAGTATCCCACTTGCTGGAACGGGCCTTCCCAGGGGAAAAATCAAATTTTACTAGAAGCAACGATAGGTAAATTGAGCAAAACGAAGCTTAGACCATCGCCGCAAAAACGCTAGATCTATTAAAAGAACCACCAAAATCGGACACTTGCAACGAACAACAAACAAATGGCCTCGAACTGACAGCTTACTTTGTTAGTCAATCACAAACCTGACCAGTTCAAAATTTATTTTAGAATCTGAGACCTCATTTTCATGTCCATCAGAAAAAAAACATATAAACAGAAGATGTTGCTGTCTGTTTGTTGGACCTCTTTCCACTCATCAGTTGGAGTGTACAAGCACTGCAAGTTGTTAAACTCAGTATGGAAATTTACGAAAAAGGCGTCGTTCTCTATCACATCATGTGGGTGTGTATTGCTTAGTTGATTCTACTACAATTAAAGAAGTTCTTCTTCTTTCATCTTATAAATAGGAAGAACTTCTTATTCCTTCTTTGGTCATCCTCGTTTTTTAGGGCATCCTGTCGCTTTTCTACCGACTGGCGACTTCTCTCTTTCTACTGTCACCACTCTGCCATCTGCCATTCTTTCTATATGTTTGTTCCATTCTGTTTGTCTTCTTTTTATCCAATTATTAATACTGGTTGCCTATCTTACATATACGCCTTATATTTTCACTTCTTACTCTATCCCTTAATGTTTTATGTATGATTCTTCTAAGTACTCTTATATAGTCTTTACGTTGTGCTAGTGTAAGGTCTTATTTTACATGTGCATGTCGTGACTAATTTTATTACACTTTTATATATCCTCATAAGGAGTAGATTGTAAATATGAAAAGTTGATAATAATAAAAAAAATCCTCGTTTTGGTTTCTGTTGATGTTTGTTTCTCCATATAATGTTATTTAGGCAACTTATTGTTCTGTTTGCTTTATTAATTTGTTTCTTCAATTCTTCTTCTATTTTGCCGTCACTGAACACGTCGACACCAAGATACTTAACTTCTTTTGCCTGTTCAATTATTTTATCTTCGACTACTAGCTTACATATTATTGATTCTTTACTTATCACTATTGTTTTCATTTTTTCACTGGATTTCAGGTTATATTTTTGTGAGGTAATTTGAAACTGGCACAGTGGCCTTTGAAGGTCATCCTAGTTTTTTGCCATTATGATGGCGTTGTCTGCATAACAGACGATCTTTAGCTTCTTATTTTCTATTCTCTATCTTCTTTTTGTTTTGACTTTCTTGATGATCTCGTCTATTACCAGAAGGCTCAACAGTCTTTCTGTTTAATCCCTCTTTCATAGTTTATAGATTTGGTAAATCCGTCTTCTATCGACGTTCTTTAAGGGGATATTTCTAACATATAACAAATGTATAACGCCCTTTATTTGAATCCTATCAAGTGCCTTTTTAAAATCTGTTGGGCATAGATATGCCGGTATGTTATATTGCAGTGATTTTTCTTTTGGCTGTTTTACTATAAACACGGCATCACTACATGATCGACTCGTTCTGAATCTCTGTTGCTCTTCTTGCAATTGTATTCTTTCATTTATTTTTTTGTGCTACCATTCTCGTTCTTAATTTTGTTGTGTTTAGCAGGCTTATTTTTCTGTAGTTATCGGGTTCTTTGGGATCACCTTTCTTAAACATCAGTATAACTGTTATTTATCGCCATTTATTTGGAATTTTGTTAGATCTTACAATTTTTTGAACAAGTATTTGGAGTTTTTTAACTAGTCTGCTGCCTCTGCATTTGAGTACTTCATTTGCTTTTTTTACTTCTTCTGTTATTGTTGCTTCTTCGTTTGTTATGTTTGTGCGTTTCTTGTAGAATATTATTTGATTCGTTTTTCTATAGATTGGTTAGGTAAGTAACCCATATTTTCTTTTTAATATGTTTGTATTTTATCAGTTCCTTTATTTTACTCCTCTATTGTCTTATAATTTTCCATATTTGTCGCTGTTGCCGATAGAAATCTGATTCTACTTCTTTCGTAAATCTCTTCCAGTATTCTTTTATATTCTATGCAGTCCTCATTACATTTAGTCATATTTGATATAGGCATTTTTCTTCTGACGGATTCTTTGCTTAATTTCCTTTGTGTACCAAGGTGTTTTGCTTGTTTATATTTTATTTTTATTGGTAGTTTTAGTTCTGAGTACTTCTTGAGCAGCAGTTAATGTTTTCTTTATATTGATCCAGCTGTTTCCATATTATCTTTGTCATTTATTGGATTGACTCTTTAATAAAGTCGTTTGATTGATTCGTCTTGTAAACTTTTTACCTTTATTTTTGTTTTCAATTTTTTTATTGGCTGTGTATTGGGATATTTCATTTTTATTTATAATTTACAGAGTAATAAATACTGATCGCTCCCCACATTAGGTGGTCTCAAAGTTCTTACATCTGTTATTTGTTGTGGGTGTAGTTCTCTATTTGTTAGTATGTAATTTATTATGAATCTCTGACCTTGTGTATTTTCAAATGTGTATTTATATTGTTCTTTATGCTTAAAAATGTATTATTAATTTATCTTATTTTTAAATAAGAAATTCTACAATCTTATTCTTAAGGTGCCGTTTTCTTATAGAAGGTTAGCAACAACTTCGGTAAATCGTTCTCTATTTTGTGCTATTCTTAGCTGTTACTGTGACTTTAGACCAGTCCAGTCTCTCACATGGCATTGTCTTCTGTCCAGTTCTCTTCTACAGTCAGTCTTGCCCTCTATTATTAGTCTTAGAAGCTTGTAACTTCTGCGCCTTAAGTAGCTTGTCTTTCGTCTTTTGGCAGTTCCAAGAATTTCTCTGTCTACGTTTATTTTCTTAGGACCGTTTCATTAGTAGTGCGTTTCATCTATGATATTTTGACCATTATCCACATCTCAAAGGCTTCTAATCGTCGCATCGAACAGGATTTCAACGTCCAGGATTCAATCCATATAATAGAATCGAGTATATATAGGTTTTCACAAGTCTGTATCCGATATTTAGCGATAGTGTGGGGTTTGTTAGTAAGTTCTTCATTCTAAAGAATGCGCTTCTTGCGTTTTCTACACGGCAGCGTACTTCTACTTCTGGGTTCAAGTCCCTTGTTATCCAGCATCCTAAGAATTTCAATTGGTCTATCTATTCTAGTCGCTTGTTGTATATAATTATGTTGATGTTTGCGTTTGCGTCTTTGTTTTTGGAGATTAGCATTGCCTTTGTTTTTTCTATGTTTATCTTAAGACCAAATGCATCTCCCTCCCTTGCTATTGCATCAATAAGTTTTTGAAGCCCTTCTCGGCTGTTAGCTAATATAACGGTGTCGTTTACTTACCGTATAGTATTCACTAGTCTTCGTTTACGTTTATACCCTCTTTGATGTTTTCTAGTGTTATCTGAAATATTTTTTCTTACACCTTTTCTGATGGGGATGCTGGTAGTCAATTTAATTTCTACTCTTATAAATGCTGTTTTATCCCAGAATAAATTATTAATCAGTCTAATCAACCAATATCAACGTACAACCAATCAAAGTACATTTTTGCTTCGCTTTTTTTAAGTATCGGAATTAATCTAGATTGGGCCCAGTCGTGTGTCATGATTTCTGTACGTGTCTTTGATAGTTTTATTGCATGTTTCATCTCTGTTATAAGAATTATAATTAGTTGATCTTCTTGGTCTATTTATCGTACTTCTGGCTCTATTCTGATGTCATTAAAAAGTTCTTGTTCATAGTTTGTTCATATTTCTTCTATCTGTTCTGGATCTTTTGTTTGTTTGTTATTATCTTTAACTAAAATACCCTGTTGATGAGTTTTATTTTTATTTCCAGTTATTTCTTATATTTTTATTATGAATGTTTAAAAGATCGTGTTTTTTGCAGTTGTTCGAGTTCTTGATACCGTTCCTCCATCCAGGTGTCCTTTGCCTCCCTTATGAGTCATGTAATTTTTTATGTGTTTCTTTATATTTATTATTGTACTTATATTTGTATTTTCTTCTTTTGTCCATCATTAGTAAAATTTATTCAGTCATCCATTTCTATTTTGCTCTCTGCTCTTGAATTTCTAGTTCATTTTCTTGCACCTTATGTATTACGTTTTTAATAGATTGCCATGTGTTTTCGATTGTTTCCGTTGTTTCCAATTGTACATATTCCTTGAACTTACTATTGAAAACTCGTATTATTTCCTCTTTTCTTTCTGGTTTTCCCTGTTTTTTAAAGTTATGTTTTGTTTATTTTCTTATCTAATTTTTTTTAGTCTTATCTCAAGGTTTCCAACTACAAGGTTTGATCCAGGAAAAGTTCGTACACGTTTAATTCCATTTTTATATCGTTTATCTATTAGTATGTAATCTATTCTATTACTTATGATATTTTCTTCGTTGTCTGCTAGTCCTTTCCAAGTGTATAATCGCTTTTCTAGGAGTTGGAGCTAGGTGTTGGCCACCATTAAGTTTTCTTCATTACAGACCTGTACCATCCCTGTATCACCCCTATCGTTCCGTTCTTGAAAACATGGTCTTCAACAATACTCTTCCCTTGCCTATCTTTGCGTTGAAGTCACCCATCATTATTTTACAATACCCACTGTATTATTCGAACTTTATTTCTTTAGATATTTCGCTGTAGAATATTTTAAACGACAAGAGGTTCGATTACATAAAGCTGTAGAAAACTACCCGAAAAGCTTCTTTAAAGAAAATCCTATGATTTCTATGAAGAAGGAATCCACAAGATTGTTATATGTTGAGCGAGAGAGGGGGCGTGTTGTAGAAAATGATTTATGTTTATGACCAAAATACATGAACGGCTTTTTCATTTACGAAAAAACGCCCACCATCGCGTTTTACAAAAGATCTGAAACTGACCTTAAGGAGTTAATGTAGCGTCACAGGGTAGGTTTATGCTCAGAAATGAGCTTTTAAAATTTATTTTCTTGGTTCCACTTTGTTCTCCCCCATTTGATTAATTGTTTTGTCATAGTCATGGGCACTTCCAGTTATTTTTGCATTGCCCGAACTGCCTTTCAGAGTTTTACGACCGGCGAAAGTTTTAAAGCTGTGCCGCGGCAGCGAACTTTTGTTCTTTCCTTTTATTATGGTAATATTTCGGCCGCCTTCGGCTTGGAAACAAACACCGCGCAAATGCACTCGTTACCAGGATTGCCGCGGAGCAGTCCCCCGACATCTACAATTTAGATGGCGGCGGGCCCACATCGAAAGTTTATCTCCGGCGGAAGGGCCGGGGTGCTGCGGCGCCGAACAATTTGCGTAATTAAACGCTTCGGGATTTCGGCCGCCGAATCGAGATGTTTGACGCGGTGTCTGATGTGAGGCTTCGCGCCAATTATTTTAATGATCCGGAGCGGGTATCTGATAAACTCCGCAGTTGGCGCGAACTGGCGACATCACTTCGCGGGCTGCTCCAGCCATATAATATTCGCGCGGGCGGCTGCAATTCAATTAGGGGTAATTCGGTTGAGGATGTCTGGATCTGAAGGACGTACGGTGGATAGGAATTTTACTGGGGCTAAACTC
This sequence comes from Sinelater perroti, assembly GCA_036346155.1. Taxonomy (NCBI): domain Eukaryota; kingdom Metazoa; phylum Arthropoda; class Insecta; order Coleoptera; family Elateridae; genus Sinelater; species Sinelater perroti. The sequence continues at coordinate 5,064,156 of JARFIY010000215.1, forward strand.
GTTAATAGTTAATGGGTGGCGTAACTCGGTTTTTCGTTGATTATGACAGATAACGCTTCAGTTTCACTGTCAGGAACTTTTTGGTAGATTTGATAATTTTCAGGGATCCAAACAGCAATGAAAAAACAAGATAGACTCTGTTTAATGTGTTATTATACCATCAAGCAGAACAATTCTTGCCATTTAGTCATCAACTAATTTTGCATTGCTTACCGAGTCATTTCCACTGGTACTGCTGCGATTGTGTCGCGAATAGCATCTTTAATTCCTCAATAACGCGGCCTACGTTGAAAAAGTTCAGCTTTCAGGTGTCTTCACAGAAGGAAATCTGAAGGGGACAGGTCTGGTAACCTAGCCGACCATGGGATGTCTTCTCAGAACTCTTCGAGAAATTCTCGTCGTATGTGCGGTAGCGCCACCTTGGTGGAACCACAGTGGTATATTTCTAGGTTCGTTTAGTCTAGGCCCTAGGAAATTGTGTAATATAGCGGATAGATGTGGCAGTTACCGCGCGTCCTACTTCTTCAAAAAAAAAATATGGCCTTATGGTGCCAATTTCCGTAACAGCAGAACAAACTATAAGGCACTCTCTGTGAAGAGGTCGTTTATCGAGTTGTTGAGGATTTTGTGAGTCCAAATACCGAAAATTCTCTTTATTGGTGCAGCCTGATAAAAGAAAATGAGCTTTTTCAGTGCTGAGCGCAACATCAGCTGGAGCATTTGCTAACATGTGCTGGCAAATAGCACATTTTTTAAGTTTCTGGACTACCATCAATTTGTATGGATGGAACATGAGATTGTCGTGTAGAGTTACTTATATGCTTTGGTCAGAGCTTAGGGGCGGAACGTTATGGCAATGTGATAATAGCCTGCGTCACTGCTATGATATTCTCGGGTGTCCAAACGCTACGAGGTCTACTGGGTGATTTCCGTCTTAATGTTAAACCAGCCTGTCGTAAATTGTGTACCTACAACATTATTGGTTTTATATGGTTTTCTTGGTCAGAACCATTCCGTAACTGGAAATACCTACGAAATAGTCGCTGTGTCACAATAACAAAATTGTCAGTTTTAAAATAAGTGTCTAACACTCGCCGCCATGATGGACACTAAAATGGCATGCCCATGTACGACTCGAGCGCCATCTACCAATACATTGCTATGGGCTATCAATTCAAAAAGGGGAGATTATTCCGCCTGACCCTATATTTTAATTTCCAATGATACAACATTTTAGGTGGTAAGATACGGTAGGTTTTGTTAAGTTGATGTTGTTAACATACGTAATAGTAAACGGCGCACTATTAATTATTGATTATTTGAAAGCCCATGGAATGCGCAATGAAAAAAGTTAGGAACTAAGATACAAGTATACAATTACATTGGTTTTAAAGTAATTTGTTGAGAAAAGATATCTCACAATTTTATTGTTTTACCAAAAATACAGCCAATGTATGTATGAGGATCAAAAAGTGAAGAACAGAACTATGTGAAAAGAAGAAACATTAAATGCCCGATAAAACTTAAACTTGATTAAAAGAAGACTTAGAATCAAACAAACAGTTAGCATGATTTCTTTTTTGAAAATTATAAATCTTATCAACAGTTTTTAACTTCCTCTTTCTTTCTTCTGTATGGTAAACATTTCTGTTGTAAGTTATTCTTCTTTTATGTAGGCATCCTATACTTTATTGGTCTGTTGGTGACTTACCTCTAGCTATATTTAACCATTGTCTGTTCAGAAATTCTACTTTTATATTGGTTTTATTCTTTTTTTTTTGTTTCTAACACGTGTTAATATTTTCTTCTACTTCATGCGTATGTCTTATACTTTTATTTATTTATCTATGTCGTAGTGGCTGTCCTGCAGTTTTTTTTATTATGTTTGTCTTATTTGCATTTTGTATGTTTTTGCTCTTATTTTGGAGGTATAAGTCCATAACTGGTCGAACTTCTTCTTCTTCTTCTACAGCCGTTTTTGGCACAGTTTTAAGCATAGGCCTTCTTTGTTTTCTTTTACCTATCTCTATCTTGTAGTACTTTAAACCACTGTAGAGCAGCGACTGTTTGATGTCATTATCCTCTCTTGCTACTGGCCTTCCTCTGTTTCTTCTCCCCGACTATAGTCTCTATTTTATTATTTTGGAATTTCATCTGTTGTCTTTTGCTCTTACAAGATGACCAGCAAGGTTCCTTTTTAATCGTGTTACTTTTCTACTACATCTGTCACTTTTCTTATTATTTGTTTTGTGATTGTCCATGTTTGGGAGGACACACATATCAAATAGCCCGGTTGTAAGATGGTAGGGGATCTTCTTGTTTTTCAATATTTGCTTTAATTTAGTATACGTCACCCAGGGCAACCATCTTCTTCTCTCTATTTCTATTTTTTTTTTAATTTTATTTTATTAGATATAGATTATCCTAGGTATGTAACATATGTTCTAACAATTTCTATATTAGATGCTTTTATTGTTATTTATGATCCTTCAGGGGATATTATTTTTATTTGTGCAAGTTGACCTTCAGGCCTACCATTCTTGATGTTGATTCTGTTAACATTATTTTTAAATCTTTTTCCTAGTCAGCAAATATAACAATACTATCTGTGAACTGTAGATGGCCCTACACTTTTGTTGCTTTCTTTTGTGTCAAATATAGTTGCTTAAAGACTGTTTTCAAGGCCACTGTAAACAATCTCGGAAATATTGCATCCCCTTGTATTACACCTTCTTCGGTTGGATGTTTTTTCAACGGACGTTTAAAAAAGAGAGAAATTTCAGAAATATGAAACATTAATCCTATTCTTTAAGAGAGGAAAATTCTGGATTCTGAATTCTGGTTATAAAGTGGAAGGTAACAAAGTCGTTGCCACTTAGGCATCAAACTATAGTTCTACTACCCATGTCGCTTGCTTATATGTATATTTTTTAATAGTATAGTATAGCGATGATCTACGCGGGCATTATTAAATTATTTTAATGTAATCCAATGTTCTATAAAGGCGAACGTCTTTTCATAATCAATAAAGGCTAGGTTATACTCTTTTTGCCTTTTCTGTTATTAATAGATGGCTACAAGTGCTTTGACTGGTTGATATTGTTCCAATTCTTGTGTTAATCTGTTTGTAATAATTTTTGTTGGGAGCTTCTACAGGTGGGACGATAAACTGATTGGACGGTAATGTTCTTATCTAGTTGTATTTCTTCTCTTAAAGGAGGTGGTACTAAGGTCAACTCTAAGACTGCAGTCAGAGGGACTTTGGAACAACAAAGGAGCAGAGGGAAGTCAACATCGGATTCTAAGTGCAACAGATTCCCTTTGTGGAAGCAAAGATAGATTATCTTTCACTCACCTACAAATTTAGGAAGCTCTTCAGTATCTTTTTGAATGCTGAATTTCTCTTTTTTTAGACGTTCGTTGAATACTTTCAGAATTTCTTCAGCTTTTTCTATCATTTCTATTATTATTATTATATTTTCTTTCGGTACCTTGTTATTTTTTATGGTGTGTCAGGTATATGTACTTTAATTTTTTTCTATTATTTATGGTAATTTTCTTTGATCTAACATTATTTTTGGATTTTGTTTTATGGTTTGCTAGTTTGAACTATATAGTGTTTTGTAAAATTCTTCTTTTGGTGATATTATTTCTTTTCTATGTCTAATTTCTCTTTTTTTTGTTTTTAATTAGCATAATTTTTCGTTTTCCATCTCTTTTCTTTAGACATTTTGTATTTTTATTATTTTTAATATAATTTCTTCTACTTCTTTCTCATATACTATTGTTATTACTTTTCTCTGGTCATTCTACGCGCGTTTGTTCTAGCTTGTTTGTATTCTTCAGTTCCGTATTTATTTTATCTATATAATGTTCGTTTTTTTCCTCTTTTTGATAATGAATTTTTGCTGTTATTTTATATTCTATTTACGATGTCAATTGCCATTTTTATTATTGCAGTGGTCAAATACCGGGCCAATTTATTTAGATCTTCCTTCATGTGTTTTATATTTTTTATTGCTTCTTCTAGGTCTTCTTTGTACTTTTATTTATTTTTTTTCGGTAAATGTGTATCAACTACCTTTTTCCACTTTTATCTTCGTGTCATTCGTCTTGTTATTTTACACTCACTTTCGTTCTTACAAAGTGATGGTTGCTTTCAGTGTTAAATGCGTTCAGGGTTATTACGTCTTGTATTATTAATTTTGAAGAACTAATGACGTAGTCTGGACTTATTCAGATTTACTTTCGTTGCAAATTTTTATCAAAAAATGTGTTCATTGTATGTAGTTAATTTCTATAACTTCTGTAAGCTTATTTCCTCTTGGATTTTTTACCTAATCCGTATTTTCCTGCGTATACTTCGTCATCTTTTTTTGATATTTTTAAAATTTCATTAGAATGACTGACAATCAGGTCATGGTAATATTTTATACCATTTCTTGCACTTGAAACGTCTTCATAGAATGACTCAACTTTCTCATCTTCATGAGTCGAAGCAGGGGCATATTCTGGTATCATCTTTATTTTACAATTATTGTTTGTTGGTATAATTATGTAACTCAGACTACTTTGTCTGAACAAATTTTGCCTACTAAAAATCCGGTGGCTCGCTGACTTTCTGTATCGTATGCTGGTATATCAGCGGATTGACAGATCGGAGTGTAATGAGGTTTTCGCCCTTTTTCCTAATTTGTATTTAATGTTTTGGGCTTTATTTTTAAAGTCAAATAGCTGTGTATGAATTAACTGTAATATAAAATTATAAAAAAGAAGGTTTTAAGCTAAAACGGATATGGAGAAACAAACAAGCTGACTTAGTAATGGACGCAAAAAAGAATATTCAATAAATGGAAGGTGTATTTTGAGGAAAACAACTACAACGACCTTAAGACTATTTAGTTTAGTATGAGAGATGTAGAAAAAATTCCAAATACAATGCATTAGAAACAGGGTTCGATCAAGAAACTTTCCAAGTAATATTAAGAACAGAATCTATAATACTATAGTAAAATTAATAGTACATATGCAAGTAAAATGAGGATTTTTAAAAGTGGAAAGGAAGAAAAACTTGTATGTCTGCGAAATGAACAAACAAAAGCGAATGTATGGATCACTAAAAGACAGAGTTGGGGGAATACGAATTAGAGCTTTTTCTTCTTCTTCTACTACTTTTATATATAGACTATTAGTCTGTTTCTAACTATACATATCGTCTAGTGCTATGAACCATATTGAGCGTACCTTGGACAGGTGGCTACTCTAACCCGTTAGAAGAAGGAAAATGCACTTTATGATTGCCAAAGGTGTTTGTATGACGACCGGAGGGCATTTGATGTTTGCCGTTGCCTTTGGCCTGGGAGTCGAACCCAGACTCGCCGCGCGCTAGTGTGACAGATCAAGGCCTTTACCTCGCGGCTGTCGTGCTCTCACAATAAGAGCTCAAAGATTAAAATAGATGAAACACCCAATTCAAATGAAAAATTATCGTTCTCTAAAAATAGCGTATAATAGAAAAAGACGGAGAGAAGATGTGGAAAAAGAAAGCTTTGAACAGAGAAGAATGGATTCATGTCACTGAGTAAAGCCAAATAAAGAAAAAGAGCAGAAAGCAGAAATCTTTTTTACTTTAGAAAGCTTAAGTCCCAGAGACAGTTTTTATTTAATCTTCTTAGAAGGAAGTCGGTAACCAATTGGTGGACTAAATCGTTGGGATGCCTATAAAGTCTATTGTATTAATTTTGAACATCTTGAAGAATTTCTTCAGAGGCAAAGGGAACGCCAGGATCTTCATGTAAAGTTTGGTTTGTCACACGCCATGGTGCACCATGCACCAGAGCGTGGAGAGCTTTGGGCTGAAACTGTTCTTATTTGAGGTTTGCTATATCTATATGTCTATATTGAATTCAGAATAGCTTTGTAAAGCAGAACTTTGGTAGTTTCAATTTTCTCCCCAAAAACCGATATCTTTGATAGAACTTCAGATTTAACTTTTAGATATCTTTTATGTGAGGTATGATCTGAGTGGGAACCTAAATATTTGGTTTCTGTTTTAACATAGAGTGGAACATTATTTAAGATAGAAGGAAAATACACAATGTATTGTGGGTATTTGGTTGCTGCTTGTATACTGTTAGTTGCTTTTTCATATCTTCGGTTAGTTGATTTTTCATTTTAGTAATCATCATATTGTTTAATATCTACTGTTAAGGCTTGGCTGATGAGTTAACATAGATATAAATTGTTGCTACTATATATCGATTGACTCTGTTGGTGATGTTTGTAGTAGTACTGTATTGGGCGTTTATAAGTTGGCAATATATTTGTATTTGTATTGTATACATTTAAAAAATTTTAAATTAGCGATTGAGGCAAACAGACATTGCCAAAAAAGTTACAAAATTAAATTAAGCGATAACTTTTTATCCAGAAAATGCAAAATTCTGGAAGAAAATTAGATCTCGATCACCGATACTCTTCACGCAAGTTTAAAGCTCAACTATATTACTTTCAAAACTCAAAAGACCGTTGCTCCTCTTCCATGTAATCTTCCGGAAAGTGTTCCCTACCACCTACATCAAATCCATGAATTTTGCGAGTTATTTTTGTAGGAAGATATATTTATTGATCTCATTTTTTCCAAGAAACTATTTTATTAGGTTAAGAAGGAAATTTAATTATATTTATGAAGCAAATAAATATTTTTGTTGCTTTCTCGACTAAACATCTTTTCGTTTGTTCGATAATAAGTATCGATTAAAGACTTGCTTTAATTTGACATGGGCTTATTGTACGTCAAGCCAAATCTCCTAACACATCTTTTTTCCTAAATTCAAAAAGCTTCAACTTGCAAGATAGTTTTTTTTCTTTTGGAAAGATATTTGCCATGTTCCTTTACAAAAAGACCTATAATAACCTATTTTTTTATTTAATTACTTAATTTTAGAAAACTTTTAATCTAGTCTATTTCGATGATGATTGGTACTTCAGGTAGGTTTAGATGATCTGTTATAAATAATGACATGGTACAAAAGATGTTGATAGAATACTCAAACAACATTTAAGGAAGATGTTGAATATCTATAAAATAATGTATTGAAATTGCGAATTTAGATTAAAAAGGGCACAAATTGTCAACGATTAGTGCACAAAGACAAAATGATGTACATTAACTTCTTAGATATTTTCATTTGTATATATTTTTAATTTTTCAAACTGAACCTACTGCCTTTAAACAGGCAATTGTATATGCATAGTATTTAGAAGAATACCGGCTTAAAACAACGGTTTATTACTTGCATTTGCATTTTTCTTCATAGGCTTTATTGTCAGATCAACAATGAAATTGCTACACATGACATATTTGATAAAGTTGTAAATAACTGTAAATTATACGACAAGACTATTTGTAACGACTTGATTGATAGTATTGTTAATGTTTATTTATTATGCTCTTCTCCGGCAACGATGTATTGAGGTTTGTTTTCGTTTTAGCCTAGTGTGTATATTTGGCTTGGACAAGTTGTAGTGGCTGACCCCGTCGCACGTACCCGCGTTTTTAGAAACTTTTTAACACCTTCCCGGATATAGTCTTGCTCATGTGAAACTCTTAGTTTGTAGTGCAGTTGGTTATTGCAAATAAACCAAGGCGCGTTCACTGCGTGGAAAGCAACCAATGCGAAGGCATGCGTTAAATATGAATTTTGGTTAGGTGTTGCAGGACAATCTTAATTATAAGGTCATGGCCTGGGCAGAGTAGATATGATTTGGGTTATTTTACACGGTGATGCGGGGTTGATGTTTTCAGTGATAATTGGGCGATTGGGTTCGATATGGTTTAATACGTTAAGTGCATGTGTAGTGCCGCAGATGTTTGATGGCGTGAAGATGTATTTGAGGTGATCAGCAAAAGCTGATATGGTTGGTAGTTCCTCATGTTGTTTTAAAATCCTTCGGGTAGTTTTCCATGATCGCTAGGACCGATATTAGCAATTCTGAGCTCATCCAGCTCTTTCTTAAAATGCCGGGGAGGTCGTTTATAATTGCTTTTACTTCAGGGTTTCTGGTTCTTTGCCATAGTTGCCTAGTTTGACTTTTTTGATCAGTCTTTAATTATAGTTAGTGTGTACGATATTTTAAAGAGTTGAGGTGGAACTTTTGACAGCGTGCGTAATTGACATGCTAACGCTAGAAATGGTAGTACCTAATTCTTCTAGGTTTTCGCATTTAAACGGTTTTTGTAAGTTGGAATTTAGGCTCTTTTGGAAAGTATTCTAGTCGATTCGCCCGTTAAGAAGTCTTTGAGGTTGTTGAATTTGTGACGTGTCCAAGAAGAATACTAACACGGGTGCGCGGCCAAAATTTGGTTCCATGATTACGTCTTGATTTATCTGTTTTAGGAAATTTTTTGAAGAACAATATCTAGTAAGTCAGGCTGCTGATCTTCCCAGTAGGAACAGTAGGTACTATGTATTCGTTCGGAGGCATAATTTGAAAGGCTCGAGTTTTGTGCCTTCAGGGTTACTGGCTCGATAGCGCCACATTCTGTGTTTACAGTTGTCACCTCCAATTACTAATATTGCGTCAGTTGTATTGAATAAGGTTTAATTTTTATTGAATTTTCTATTTGATTGTCTGTATATCTTAAAGATAGTAAGATGGCTTAGGTCATGTAGTCTCACATTGATTCCAATGGTTTCTAAAGTAGTATTTAGTATAGTGGGGGATACTTGCATGTTATAATTTCTACTTAATAATAATAGTTACTCCTCAAACTATTCTGGCGTTCCTTACTTTTCGATATACGCTGTATTTTGATATTTTAAGGTTGTCATTGTCTTGCTGGTGTATTTCGGCAATGCAGGCTATATCAACATTGTACCTGCCTAAGAATGCAATAAATACAGATGATTTGATTTTCATCTTAGGATTGTTAATTTTTCAGTTGCTTTTCTGGTATTAGGATCCATTGAATATCAGGGGTAAAAGGGTAGTTGTACAATAATTTTAGTAATATGTGAGAACTGAGAGGATTCGACTGGTTAAGTTTCAACTGAGATTTAGGGGATGGTGTTGCCGTGTGAGTTATTTGTTAGTTTACTGGCGTATGTTTGCATTGGGTTAACACGAGAACTATTCGCGATTATCCTATTTTTCATGTATTTTTGTTGAAGTTCAACATAATGACTCGCCACGTGATCTCCGCCGCAATTGGCACATGTTGGTTTAGTTTTGGGTTGTTTGGTGCACTCACTGTGATTGCTAGCGCATTTGATACATCTTGGTATGAGGATACAGTAATTTTTTGTGTATCCGTAGCGTTGATATTAATTATATTGTTGAAAGCTGGTTGATTTTTTCTTATTTCTATGGTCACAATCGAATGATACATGTGAAGATTTTTTTACTCTCATTACTGTTGGTTAAGTTGGCTGCGCACACATGAAGGGGCTTTTTATCTCTTGACAGTAGGCGTGTCACATTGATAATTAGCGGTATTTTTAACTCATTTTCAATTTTATCAGTAGTTAGTGATATGAGACATTTTTAATTACCACTGACAAAGGTTTTAAGTTGGGCTTTTGAAAGGATTTATTCAATTCCATTTTCAGCATAAAATTTTATGACAGTACGATAGTCGTTATCATCCGGTAAGTTGATGCGTAGCGACTTTGTGGTACACATTGTTGTAAACGGTTTCTTGATAATATTATTAATATTTCTCACAAGAGTCTTGTGATTTATTGCATTATGTAGATATATTGGCTGGTTTAAATTGTGTTAACGTTTTATGAAGGCAAGTAGAATCTATTTTGTGTGATTAGTTCTTCAGCTCACCACATGTATCGCTTTTGCACCTCTTTAAGAGGTGGTGTTAATTGATCGAGTTTGTGCTTAACCCACGCTTGTAGGTTAATTTTATAATTATTTAACGAAGCGTTGACACTTTTCGCTATTTGTTAATATTCACAGTGTAGGTTAAAGATTACGGTTCAAGCCGGTTGTGTTGTACTGAAACGGAGCGCGCGCGTTGCACCCTACCATACCAACACTCGTACTAGACTTTTAATCTCTGCATTTGTATTTAAATTGAGGTAGTTATGATGCTTTTTGTCAGAGATAAGCTATTTGTATTTTTCATACCGTTTTGCCTTAAGTAGACAAAAAATGTGTTTAAATCAAACCGTTCATTATTTTTGCATCATTAAATACTAACCGAGATGTAGCAAGCCGTTTGTTAACGAAGAAATTAAGTGATGATTAAGCAACGGCTGTTTAAGGTTTCTGTTTTGATTAAACATTTATATTTTTGTAATGAATCATTTTTTACAACGAATATTGCTTGAAACGCACAATAAGATTCAAAAAATTAACTGGGGCGCTTGGTGTGAACAATTAAAAAAAACTGAAGTTTTAAAAGACGCGCTTTGAAAGTAAAAACGAGAACTGCTGCATACGGTACCTTGCTTATAATTTCAGTTCTAGAAAAATCAAACATTAACCTGCGTATATTTTCTTCAACAAACCATAAATACGTTGACCTTCTTGGTGCGCAGTGCATTGTTGCCAGTTTATATTTGGGAAACATTCAAAGAAATTTACAATGCTGAATAGGAAAGCATACAGAGAGTTCTGAGGTTACTCTGGCAGCGATGGCGTCGTATTCTTTTATTACAAAATTGTTGAGAAGGATTTATTGCGACGTTTACAGTGCTATTTTCAAAGAGCATGCAGCAAACAGAAACAAACATTATTTGAGTAATGGTGCTTAGAAAATTGTGAAAGTGATCTTATTTATTCTGTTAATTAAAGTAATTAGGCTTTAAAATAATATGTAAGATATATTTGAAAAATAATTTTGAAGAAAATATGTTTTTATTTATTGTGAGCAATAAGATCTACAAGATGTGGTTGGTCTATTAAAGTCCTGCCATAAATTCTATCAGATATCTGATGCACCAACTGTTTTTGAACGTTCTGCACACGTTTAAAAATTTCTGCTGAATTCACGATGAGAAAGGTCTCATCCAATTTGGATGTGATTTCCGACTGGTGTTATTTTGATTTTATTTGTGAATGGAAACGCATGGACGCTTCTAACCCTCTACCTTCCTTGATATATTCTAATCTGCATTATTAAACTTACATGTGCTTTGTTACCTCCCAGTTCAGAAATTTAAGCCCGCATTTGTGTGAGATCTTCAAGTTTACTGAATTTTGCTGTAGTGAAGCTTCGTACATGGGAACATATCCCCCCAGAGCCATTCTTTTTTCTATTTTGTTTCCTAGTTAATGAATTTTTACTTTACAATATGCAAGCACCTGAAGGTAAGCCAACGGATTTTACAGTCTATTGTAGTGCATTTGACAAATTGACTCATTATTTAATCATCAAAGTACTTTATTTTGTAAAACTATGCCAATAAATTTTTAAATATTTTATAGGAATTTTAGCCACACTCGCTTTTTTATGATTGTACATTATTTTAATTGCTTTTAGCAAGTTTTATATAACATTCGGATTTTTGCTGAATAGTTATTCTCGCGCTTCCTGTTGACGCTTACTTGGAGATAAACTTAGTTCAAAACTTAATTATCTGACGATTTATTTTAGGACTTTGTAGTTTTACTCGTGACATTTAATTTTCTTGTAAGTTCTAAAATGTAGACGGTTTAAGCTGTGTTTTAATTAGTATTTTTGGATATTTGGATTATACAGATCTGTATATGAAGCCATTAAAAGAGCTTTCAGTTTTGTGTATCGTGGCTATAAATATCTATTTTAAAATTGTTATATGTTCTCATAACATAAGCAGGATTTGATTGATATGATGAAGGTCACAGTTTAGACTATGATAACACTCTAGTGGTTGTCGCAATTGCAATGAGTCTACACTATTCACTATTTGGATTATTATTCTGCAGGATTGTATAGATTTGAGTTTACCGTGCTTTTTCCTAACTGTTATTTACTTTAACATTTTTTAGATCTCATTTGTGAAAATGTTTTGTTTTATTTCTATTATTTTGCGTTTTTTAATATATTAGGTGACCCTTATTCTTCATAATATCACATCGCCCTAAATATATTGCGTAAAACTTAGCTCCTTGGCGTTTTAAATATTAAAAGGTTACCTTTATAATTTCTGCTTTCAGTCATTACTTATTTTGCAGATACCTTTTTTTATTCTCGTCTGATTTTGTTTGGCTCACATTCTTAAAGTACGGCAAAATTTGTCTTGTCTCACATTTTTGTTCTGCGTTTAAAATTTTGATTAGGTAAATTATTTTTGTCGCTAAACTGCTACAAAGCTTTTTATTAATTTTGAAATCTATGCTTTAGTGCTTTATTTTAAAAAATTTATTTACTTTTAATATCTTCTGTTTTAAAATTGATTTTACTTTAACTCCGCTTGTGGTACATAGCCTTTATTATGTAACGCAAATGATAAAAAAACTACGCCGGATAAAATTCCAATTCTATTTGGAGTTCAGTGCATTATGTTTTAAAAATAACTGCTTTTACTAGAGATGGTCATTTCAGTCCTTTTCCCGAAATTCTCAAATGCGGCTTTTCTGATGCCCATCGAATGGCCAGACCCTTCTGTGATGCGATTCTTGAGTTTGTCGATAAATTCGGGTTTAAATCGGGGGAATTTAAAGGACACTCGATGCTACCTTACAGACTTATAATCTTCTTTTCAAAAACTTCTGTGAGGATGGCAAAGATGCCCTGAGTTTAATGGGCGATAGCTGCATCTTGTTGAAGCCAGTATTCGTTGGTTTGTATTTTGTCTAATTGGAATGAATTTCTTGAAACTTCTGTGCGATAAACTTCTTTATTCAAATATTTTGTGAGAAACAGTGGGCCGACAATTCCATAGTGGTAAATTGTACACCATACATTAACTCTTTCTGGGTACAATTGACGAACATTGGTGAAATGTGGGTTTTTGGTACTCCAGTGTTGGCAATTTTCTCTATTGACATAACCGTCTAGTTGAAAATAGGCCTCATCCATGAAATGAATGCGCTATTTGTCCATTTTTTTGTCCGGACTGTCTCCATGATCATTTTTGTAAAAATTAATCTTTGGCCAATATTGACCCTAGTCAGAAGCGTTTGAAATTTAATTTTATACGGAAATAAATCCATTTTTGGTGAGGATGATGTATGTGCATAGAGCCCATACTCACACCGAGTTGAGCTGCGCCTTTAGAGACCGAAGTTGGGGGCTCTTATTCATAAAGCTTCCGAGCTTATTCTATGGTTTCCGGAGTAGTCGCAGTGACTGTTTTGCCCGTTCTTGACAAATTGTCATCCAGTATACTTCCTATCTTCTCAAACTTTCCAATCAGCTTATTATAACATGGTAAAATAGGCAATTTAATTAAAGCGCAATTATTATCATGATATTTTTTGCCTTGCTATTATAGAGAGAGACAAGGTAGTGTGCTTGTAAAACTTGGCCTTGAAGGCAGTTAGCGCTGCATTAGCACTCGGCCCCTCTCGTAAAAGGCGGGCACAATGAAGACCCTTTCTTCGGTTGAATAACTGGTCTTAGCTGATGCCATATTCAATGTTGACCCAGAGTACAAACAAAACTCCAAACATTAACTTCACGATGACTAATCTCAAAAATAAAATTGGATGAAAAGTTTAACCACGGTAATAAAAAACTCTTTGAGTGACATGATGTATGCTCTGTATTTTCCTCCATTTAGAATGTTCACAAATATGGATTTTTAACTTATTTTAGTATTTTTACTTTATGACTTTTAGACAATTTAGTTGCTTAACTACGTAAATTTTTCGTCTCCCATTCCTTGAGAAATTTTTAGTTCTTTCTAATCCTGATTTTAATTCAAATATTTGTCTTAGTATCTGTGTATCAAAACCTTTTAGCTGTCTTTATTGCTATTATTAATTATCCAAATGCATAAGTTAAATTATATATTTGTATGAATGTTGTAATGATTGTAGTTACTTTTTTAATTATTGAACTATTTATATTATTATTATCAGTAGTACTTAATTGTAGAAAATGATTACGGATGACACAGAAAAGCGACAATGTACATAAAATCAAAGAAAAGGACGTATGACCAAGTTCAAACTAGTAATATAACAATCAAAACCGAATTTTTAACAGAATAATATTTTTGATTACTTATTTTGATTTTATGTATAAGAAAGGGTTTTACGTGTTCTGTCCAGAAAGTATCGAGTCAATGTTAATACAACAAAAATAAAATAAAATACCACAGACACCGTACGATAGTCTTATTTGCAAAAACCAAGCGAGTAGAACATAGAATCTACATCAAATTTTATATAAAATTGGAAACGGTGTAAATGCAAATCGTAAATCAAATTGATAAAACAGTTATATGCGGTTCTATGACAAAATTTTCGAATATGTTTTGAACAGTGAAAACGACGCTGGGAAAATTTTGTGAGGTCCCAAGCTGCTTACTTTGGATGGGTCTAAAGCTTCATTATGTTTTAGGTATGTTATATGGTTTTTACTAAATTGGTTGTTGTGTTTGAATTTTTTTTGTATTATTGTTTCCAAAAAATTGTATGTAGTTATAATATAACAACGTTACGGCTCTAATCCCTGCATGGAAGTAACGGCTGTAAACTGAGATGTTTATTTTATTAGCCCTTTTGCGAAATGAACGCAGATACTCATTTATTCTATAGACCTTTGAATTAATTGCTAACAATTTTATATGCAGTAGTAAGTATAAAGTAATATTTGTCTTTGTTGCGCATATTGCTGGCATATGTGCACTGTTTACCTTGTCAGCACGATAAATACTTTCAAATTTACTAGATAAATAAAACCAATGACTTTTAAAGATATAAAAAACTATATTTACCCTGAAGACTCAAAAAAGTTAATACGAAATTTAATACTTAATGGTGTATCCAGGAATTGGTTGATGCGCTATAGTTTGATCGAGTTTAAAGAATGTTTCGGACTATTGGCTTTTAATATGCGAGGGCTTTTTGAGAATTTGACTTTTATATAGAAGCGTAATGTTCTAAGATATGTCAAGGTGATTGTTCTTATTCATTCTTTCAACTTAAAGAAGGGGCTCAAAGCTACTTTCGCTGAAGCATCCCCACAGCATCATCCACTAACATACATTGTACTCCAGTACACATTATCGAACGTCAATGGGGTAAGGCTTATTTATTACATTTTATAACATTTAACAGTGTAAACTGAAGAATGAGATGTGAAATTTATAGCTTTATAGCTTTCAAACTGTTGACAGGGGTGAAATGAGGATTAGACTAGAAGGAGGTGAAGAAAGCTTCTGTCGACTAGACAAGAAGAGGTTGGAGTAACGAAACTGTATTTTATAACAACCTTGCATTTACAGCTTCATGACGTAGAATTTTCAAAATAGCCGACTAAGAAACTTGCTGACGTCTATTTATTTTGAATATTCACAGATAATGGGAGATCTTCACGTTCTGGTGAAGTTACTCTAAAAAAATCTCAGAAAACAAACAAAAATAGGTGCAGGATCGTGTTGAAAATTACCTCAAATTTAGATTTTCAAAAATTATAATGGGTATTTTCAAAAATAACTAACTGAACCTCCTTACTATAGTATCATGTCTTAAATAAAAATAATTCAGAATTTTGAAGCGTATTGGCTCAATTCCAAGTGGATTCGAAATATATGAATATACCTAGGACTGCAACTACATGTCGACATTGAATTTAATTGGATACCTGTAATTTTGTGAAAAGATGCAAATTGAAAGGCAATTTGTCTTTTTTCGAGTAGTACAAGGAGGCATGTGATCTTATAATGATGGTGCAACAATGTGCAGCTTTTTTAAGATTGCGCTGTATTTGTCGATATCGGTAGTATCTTCTTAAGCTAGACAGTTTAACAAAAGATGAATTTGCTGTTTTAGAACGTTGAAAGTCTTTGTTTAAATTCCATTAGGCTTACCGAAAGAAGTGAGTAGTACTATTTACTTACTGTCAGGTGTGCAGCGAGATATATATGAAATGAGTCTAAAAAGTTTGGTAAATGGCCCGATATCTTAACGAAAACATGGGCTATGTGTACGTGACTATTTAGGAAACTTTTAGAAGCGCTACTTAATGTGAAGTATACGTCATGGCCGCTGCGAACAGTCTAATATAGTCAATGTAGTGTCAATGAAGCAACAAGAGATGCCAAGTTTTGCTACAAATTTGGGAAAACGGTATTGGGCACGCATGATATGTTGCTGCAAATGTATGGAACAAAAACCGTGAGCAGAAATTGTGGAGATTCCTGAGGTCTTTGCTGCCAGTTTACAGAAACTTTATAAACGTTGCTAGAAATGTGTTGTGAAGGATAGCAATTATTTTAAAATGTAATAAAATCAATATGTTTGTATCTTCTGCTTTGTTTATTTTTTGATGCCACTAACTTTTTAAATACACAATTTTATACTATACCTGTCCACAAACTTTTGAGAGGCAGCTCTGTGTTTTGGTATCAATAACAAGGTGTGAAGTATGAGGAAGACTACATAAATATCATCAAGTGTGAATCTTGGACTTTCTTTAATAAACGAGACTACAGATCTAAATTTATTGGATCTATTACCATATCTTCTTTATGCGTAGCTGGTGAATTTTATTAGTCTGAGTGTACTTGGTGCATAATAAATGAACTGGTGTTCATCCGCTAATTAAAAATCAAATTGCCTAATTAAGAAGCACTTATGAACTGATAAGAGTAGCGGGTAGACACTATTTGTGATCCTGATTAAGACAGGTCTACGACCCTATCCACGCGAATCTTAATTTTCTCTCACCTCCCATGACAGAGAGAAATCAAGCTCCAATCCTGAGTTCTACTCACTACTATTCAGTTCAACTAATATCTCCTCCCCCCATTCCAACCCGCACTTGGATAGCGTGAAATGGCAAGACTTAATACCTTAAAGAATCGCAATAAATCTAGTACAACCAAATATAAGACCCTCAGTGTCCATCACTCCTAGAAGCACTGGCCACCGTAGCTGTTGGAACGCTAAAAAAGAGGGTGTTAAGAATTACTGGGTCGTCCCGGACTGCCATAAAACGACTGTTTGGATAGGAACTTACAATATAAGATCCTTAGCGAATCACAATAAGCTATATGAACTGGAAAACAAATTAGAGAAAATCAAGTATGATATTGTAGAATCGAGTGAAATTAAAAGAAAATGAGAAGAATGTATTACCTTAAAATAGTCGAGAAATAATTTTATATACAAAGAAAAAACATAGTGCCGCGGTCTTTATGATTAATAAACGTATGGCCCCATACATCGAATAATTCAAAGCTCTATCGGTCAGAACAGCATATATCAATTTAATAATTAATAAAAGAACAAATATAAAAATAATACAAGTTTCTGCCCCAACTAGTACACATGCAGATAAAGAAATAGAACTGTTTTATGAGGAACTTAGAAACGCAATCCATGACCAACCTACAACCTTTAAAATTATAATGGGCGATTTCAATGCGACAGTCGGTGTAAAACAAGAAGAATGTGAAACGCAAATGGGAGATTGCAGCTTTGATCATCGAAAAGAATGAGAAGAAGTACTGATAAACTTTATGAATGAATTTAGATTATATAGGATGAACACATCCTTTAAAAATTTAAAAATCGGAAATGGACATGGATAGTTTTAAACAGAACCACGAAAAATGAAATCGATTACAGCTTAACGGACTATAAAAATTTTGTGCAAGATGTTACAATACTAAATAGTTTTGACTCAGGAAATGACCACAGATCAAAGGTAGTAATTAACAAAAGTTACAGGGGCAGAAACTACATTCTAAAAAGAACATAAGAATAGCTTATGAGACGTTAAAAGAAATAGGTAACGATTTTAAAACAATCATAGAAACAAAATTAGAAACGCAAAAAACAAACGAGAAATTCCCAATAGATATTAACCAACTTTACAAAGAAAACATCTATAATAAAAGGCAGTGTAAAAGAACTAGCTAAAGGGATAAATAAATCTAAAAAACCTCAAATAGAAATGCTAATAGAAAAAAGAACGCTAAACAAACAAGATAAAAAAGGACAATTGAATACGTGGAGATTAATAAAATAATACGAAGAATAAGGGAATTTAGAAGAATACGGCAAGATAAACTAATAAATGAAACAGCAGAAAAAAGCAAAAACATGAAGACCTTGAGACCAAATTTAGGACGAAAACATATACACACCCTTATAAATAACGAAGGGGAGATTATAAAAAACAGGTAACAAATATTAAATATCGCTGAGAAATAGTATACCGATTTATATGAATCCAAAGTAAAAGAAAATATAAATGAATGGGATCAGAAGAACGACCAGAAATTAGCAGAGAAGAAGTAGACAATGCTTCGAAGTACATAAAAAGAAACAAAGCACCTGTGGAAGACAAGATCACTACGGATATGATAAAGGAAGGGGATAACATTGTAATAACAATAATAATAAAACTATTAAACAAATGTGTTCCACAAGGTAAGATTCCAATTGCATAGAATAACGCCAAGGTTGTATTATTATTTAAAAAATGAGACGGAAAAAACTAAAAAATTACCGACCTATAAGCCTCTTGTCACATCTGTACAAACTGTTAAGTAAAATAATAATTAATCGATTGACTCATAAACCGAATACATATCAACCCCACTTTATAGTTGACCACCTTTTAATGCAAAGAATATAACATTTCTTGTATACAGGGTTCATCGACTATGAAAAGGCCTTCGATACAGTAGAACTTTGGTCCATACAACTGGCATTAAAACATTTCAGAACCGATGGTAGATATATCAACTACCGCACGAACGAGCAGATAAGGCCACGGCAACTTATAGGATGATTGCAAAAGTTCGTGCCCGATTTTATAAATTATTACAATATTTTTTATTTTAAATAAAAAGGTTTTATCTATTAATTATATAATCGCCATTCTTTTCCACGACGGTTTTCCAACAATTTACAAGTTTTTCTATGCCATTCTTATAGAACGAAGCCGGTTTGTTGTCAAAAAAGTTTATAAGGTGGTTTTCGACAGCTTGTACAGAACTAAGTCGTTTTCCATTTAAATTGTTTTGTAAGGAGCGGAACAATTGAAAGTCTGAAGGTGCAATATCAGGCGAGTATGGAGGATGCTGCAGGACTTCCCATTTCAGCTCCTGCAATTTTTGCAGCGTCTGTTGAGCCACATGAGGCCTAACATTGTCATGGTGAAAGGCGACACGGAAAACGGACGCGATTCTTTGTATATCATTTACAAATCGAATGACACTCACATACATCAAAACAAATGCGCTATTTCCTATAAGCAACGACATCTATAAAATCGGGCACGAACTTTTGCAGTCATCCTATATTATCTGCATACAAAAGCTAACCAGATACTATTAAGAAGAGGCGTTAGGCAGGGGAGATCACCAAAATCTTTACACCTTAGAAGATTAGAATGGCCAGAAAAAGGTATCAACATTAACGAAAAATACCTTAATAACCTTAGGTATGCAGATGATATAGTAATGATAGCAAAAACTAGAGAAGAACTACAGCAAATAATGATAGAATTAAATGAAGAATTTAAACAGATAGAACTAAAGATAAACCCAGACAAAACCGAAGTAATGTTTGAAGGGGGCGGGGGATAGCATACACCAGAAAACAAAGAAATAGACATTGGAGAGGCAGGCGTGTAAATAGCAGTGCCCTCGTGGTGCGGTGTGGGGAACTAAGTACGGCCCGTTTTGAAAAGTAAAAGGTTGAGGCCCAAATCGTCCCTTAAGCGGCCGGCACGAAGGCGGATGGGAGCGGCTACCGATATCAACCGATGAGTAATTGCTAAATCGCTCACCTGTAATCGACTTCGGCTTCGGCGGCGTTGGTTTCACGGTGGCCACCTTGTTGCGATGTCTTCGTGCCTGGAACACGATCGCACTGGCCGGGATGCGATGCGAAAGTCTTGCGGGGTGGTTAAATGTGGGTAAAATAAACACGACCGAATTGGCCACGATGCGGATCGAATCTATTTCTTGCGGGTTGGTTAAACACGACCGAATTGGCCGCGATGCGGGTCGAATATTTCTTGCGGGTTGGTTAAGCACGACCGAATTGGCCGCGTTGCGGGTCGAATATGTCTTGCGGGTTGGTTAAACACGACCGAATTGGCCGCGATACGAATCGAATATTTCTTGCGGGTTGGTCAAACACGACCGAATTGGCCGCGTTGCCGGTTGAATATTTCTTGTGGGTTGGTTAAGCACGACCGAATTGGCCGCGTTGCGGGTCGAATACGTCTTGCGGGTTGGTTAAACACGACCGAATTGGCCGCGATGCGGGTCGAATATTTCTTGCGGGTTGGATAAAACACGACCGAATTGGCCGCGATGCGGGTCGAATATCTCTTGCGGGTTGGTTAAACATGACCGAATTGGCCGCGTTGCGGGTCGAATATGTCGCCGTGCTTCGCGCCTTCGTCTCAAAGGGTGCCGCCGACGGCGTATGCAGACTCGCCGGCTGAGCAAAACGTGGCGGCAGATATCAAAGCCACCAGCATGCCGCCACGATACACAGGCGGTTCAAGGGCGAAAAGGCCGTCACACCAGACATAGAGGAAGAATACATCTAGGTATTTAGGACAAAAAATCGTGTTAACAAAAGAAAATCAAACCGTAGAGATAAAAAAGGGCGGCAGTTGGAAAGTTAAACTTTATAATGAAAAGTAAAAAGATCTCCATGAACAACACAACACGCAGTAGAAAGAACAATACTGGGAATAGCATAAAAGATAGAAAATCTAATAACTGGATAAGCCAAGATGAGGTAGAAAAGGCCGCAAAAACGAACATGTGGCAAGAAGCGATTTCGGTAGATGGCATATTAACATGGAGACCTTATAATTTTAAAAGACTCAAGGGTAGACGATCTATGTCTTGGGTAGGCGACCTCAAATTAACAGCAGGCCTTAAATAGATTCAACAAACAAGCAACCGAGAACGATGAAAAGAGATTGAAAAAGCGCATGTTCAAAAATGGACGTGGAGTGCCATGGAAGAAGAAGAAGAAGAAGACGATGGTGATCTGAGAAGATCTAGCAGCATCAGAGACAAATTTTGGGTATGTTAAACTTTCAGTGTATGCAACCATTTTTTAATTTAGAAATCATCTTTGTATAAGTAAATGTAAATATAGAAAGAATGTGTTGCAAGATGCTAATAACGGAGACGATTGCACATGGTGCATTTATTTGGTATTAATTTTCGTCTATATTAATGAAACTGTAGTTAGTTTTATGACTTTTCAGACATCGAATAGTTGTATAGAAAAACCTGAACTACTTTAAGTATCATAAAATAGAAATACAGCGTGTTAAATACATACGCATACTGTTCAAACTTTAAGGATGACATTTTTGTTGTGAAAATAGGATGAAAAATTGCAGTGAGAAGAATTTAAAGCGCCTCATTCAGCTATTATTTAAAATAATACATTTATTGCCCATAAAGAAATCATAATAAGCTGAGAATCACTCAGAATTTCACTCACATTCCATTTGCTTATTTTTGAGATTGAGGCAGCTCATGTTTCATTTACAAGTTTGCTGCGTTACGCATTCATACAAACGGTGTCTCACCAAAAGGCATCGGTTCGCAGTAGCGCAATTTAAATGCATAGAATCCGAAATTAACGTCTGCACTTCGCGTTTAACTAGCAAATGTGCATTAAGTTTGCATGTGCTGCAGGATTGCTGTTTAAAGTCGCATCGGTTTTGCCACTCCGGCAATTTTTATTCGAATGCAAATTAGATGTAGATGTATCTAAGGTTTTAATACAAACCGCCATAAACAAGTTCAACTGGGCATGATGCGAAGCGGTCATTATAAGTTACGGGGCAGTGGAATTTTGAAAGAGAAAATTTAAGGTTTTCTTCTATCTTAATCAGTGTGATTATCATTCTACGTCATATTTGATAGAAAGTAAAAGAGCGTTGTTAATTGTTCTTAGATGATGAATAACGGGCTTAACTAAACAAAGAATTATGTTAGTGTGGAAAGAAGTTGATAACAAAAGAAATTCGAAATATCTATGTCTCATAACAAAAAGTAATTTAAAACTAAAAGTTAAAAGAATAAAAAAATTTAAGATACCCCAAAACGGAATAATTCATCGGAGCAGCATCCAGACTCTTGGGCATCTACTTATTAGGTATGATGAACTTCATCCGGAGCCTCATCCATTCTATTGTCCACTTGGATGTGTGGTTCGATACCGAATCCTAATGGAAGATGAAGTCACCATTTGGATAGGGTCACCGAGTACCTCTGACCAAGACCTTCTTCAAAATGAAGTCACAATAGTATTTATTATTGATTTTAGAATTTGATTGAACAAAATGGAGATCAGTTTTGTCGTTGTAAGACACTTCTGCCCAGATCATGAATTTTTTTGCGAACGATTCTTTTTGGCAGAATTTTGCAAGGTTCAAATTATTTTCGCTTCTCTTCACGTATTGAATTCTTATTTAACCTTAGACTTTAGCCAACCGAAACCAAGCCTCATCCACTTTTGATTGTTCAGACTCTTGTAAAGACCATGTGACCTGGTATTTCTTACCACAATGTTGACGATTGTCAAAAAATAAAATTTTGGCTTCATTCTTTACTTTTGTTGAGAGTTTTGTTGATATGATAGCCGACGGTCGGTTGGTTGGTTGGTTTGAAAGTTTGCCAAGGATCGGGCGTTTAGATCTTGAAAAATCATTTTTTTGCGTATTCTTGTCTTGATTCTTAATGTTATAGATGGGTCCTTTATTTATTTTGATGTTTGAGGCTTGAAGTTATGAACTATTTTCGATTCTGACCACTTGAGCTCCAAAAATTGCCTAATGCGCTTCTCAAGTTTGGGATCAACTTTGTGATGTCCCATTGTTTTGATTTTAATAAATTTTAATTAATAATTAAAAAGAGCATTGTTTTGGACAATTTGATATTGAAGGACTTTTTACATTTATGCAGTTTCTGTTTTATACATTGATTCGTTTATATAGCGCTTATGGTTTATTTCTTCTTAGTTTTGCTAGTATGTAATGTACAAAAGTGCCTTTTCTATTAAATATGTAACTATTTTATCCTATTCTGATTTCGTGATGTTCGTATTTTTCTTATTATCTATTCCTAGTATCATCCTTATCATAATGGTATTCATTTTAATCATCGTATAATTTTTTTATATAATTTCCCGTGCTAGCCTATAATTATTTTCATTTTTATTGATTTTTATTTATTTTTTGATACTTTGTAAAATGCATGTATATTTTTGTAGGCAGTATCATTTGTTCTTTTACAATATCTTTTTTCTGTGTACTTCTTTTTTGTTCTCATACATACTCGTTTATTCTACTGCGTATTATTCTACACTTTTATTGTGTTATCTTTTTAAATAGCCTTCCTGCTCTTATTATATCTAGGATTTTTGCGGTTATCTATGCCTTGGCGTTATCTTTATTCAGTTAGTGTAGCTCTTCCTTGACTGATTGTTGCACCAAATTCTTTAAAATTTGGCACGACTTCCTTACCTCTTCTGTAAGCTGAAATATTTTTCAATGAAATTCAAGGACTTTTCTGTTAGTATAACATACTCATAGCATTTAAGAAAGACATAATTGAAATTGTCATAAAAGAATTAAACTTTTTTTCACAAAATTTTTTTTTATTAGAGAATTTATTGCAAATTTACAATCTACTCCGTCCACAGAGTAATAAGTAAATAATGTGACGGTGTTGCTAAATGTCACGAGTTGGGCTCCATCCACTGATGGGTCTCCAAGATTCACTCGACGAGATCTTCAGGCCACAGCCTTTTGAGTCTCCGATTTGCGGGTTGGAGGTTGCAGAGGTTGGCGATGAGTTGATTGGTGTGGTTCAATGTGCGGTCTCGGCTAATGCTAGCTGAAGTTTTGATGACATCTTTGATGAAGGGAATTCTGAGATCGTGGTGCAGAGTTTGGTTACTGATCTACCATTGAGCGTTTGCCAGAGTACGTATAGTCTTCGACTGAAAGGACTGTAGAATCTTGGTATTGGAGGGTTCGCTACATCCCCAGAGCTTGATACCGTAGGTCCATACAGGCATTAAGATTGTTTTATACAGTAAAATTTTATTTTCGATGCTTAGTTGTGATTTACGCCCGATGAACCAATATAAATTTTTTGTTTTCAAATTTAGTTGCTGCCGTTTGGCTTTTATATGGGGTTTCCATGTCACCTTTTGGTCAAGGTGGAGTCCTAGGTATTTAACTTCAGTTTTTATGGGAATGGGGTGATTATAAATAGTAACTTGTGGACAGGTGGAGCGTTTTGTAGTGAATGTGATTTGGGTGGATTTTTCACTATTTACTTTGATTCTTCAGCGATCTAGCTAAGTTTGTAGGAGGTTTAGGTGTAGTTGCAGCTTCTCGGATGCCCGATTAGGATTAGAATCAGATGACAATATGGCAGTATCATCTGCAAAGGTGGCAATTAAGGTAGTGTCTGTAGTGGAAACATCTTCGGTATACAGGAGGTACAAAAAGGGTTCAAGGACACTGCCTTGTGGAACTCCAGAGTTAAGGGAGTGGTAGGATGATAGCGAGTTGTCAACTTGAACCTGGAAGTGTCGTTCATTTAAGTAGGATTTTAAGAGAAGATAAATTTGTTGAGGTAACTTTCTTTATATTTTATATAATAGTCCTGTGTGCCAAAAGCCTGCTGCACATCTAAAAACACTGACGCACACATATTCTTCTCTTCCAGATTTTCTTTGATGTAGTTAACTATCCTATGGCATTGTTGAATGGTTGAATGCCCCTTACGGAAGCTAAACTGATGGGACGGCATTAGTTCATCTGGTTGTGTTATTTCCTTGATTCTGTATTCAAATAATTTTGATAATAGTGGCAACAGACTTATCGGCCGATGTGAGGTGGTTTCATGTGGAGGTTTTCCAGGTTTAGCAATCATGATTATTTTTGAGTATTTCAACTGAGTAGGAAAGTGAGAAATTGCAAGCATACGATTAAAAA
Source organism: Sinelater perroti (assembly GCA_036346155.1). Taxonomy (NCBI): domain Eukaryota; kingdom Metazoa; phylum Arthropoda; class Insecta; order Coleoptera; family Elateridae; genus Sinelater; species Sinelater perroti. Next base: position 5,089,276 of record JARFIY010000215.1, read on the forward strand.
TCGTTGTGATGAGTACTACTGCTTTTTTTAGAAGGTGTTTTAGTACTTCCCCTACTACAAGATCGTAGCCCCTATATACTTCTGCTGGTGGAAAGGGACTCACGGTTAGGGATAATCAGCCAGGCGCGCATAAATATACTTCTATTTCTGCATCAAAGTTTTGGTCATTAGATGTCAGTGGTGTGAAGACTTGGGCAAGGTGTACTCCGAAGGTGTGTGCTTTTTCTTCGTTTGATCGAGCCCAGCTATGGTCAGGTTTTCTTAGTGGTGGAACTAGAGTAGTAGGTCTCTTGAGTCTTTTTGTAGCTTTCCAGATAGAATAATCTACTGGAGATAGGCTAGAGATGTAATGCCCGAATGTTGCATTTCTGTTTTCATGTAGAGCTTCGTGAAGACGGCGGGTTAAATTATTTAAGATGGTCTTGTCTCGTGGGTTTCTGGTCCTTTGCCATTTCCACGAGCTCTGCGTTTTCTATGACGAGCTGCCTGATATGTAGGGGTATGTTATATGTTACTGAATCGTTTTTGTGTTCAGTCGGTGTAGCTTCCCAGGATGCCTTTTGGATTAGGTTTGTGAGGTACTCCACGGTTTCATCAATTTCGTTTGGAGTATGCATTTTGTGGGCTAAGCTTATATGACAGTTGATGTGGTGTTGGAATTGCTCCCAATCAGTCTTAGCTGTACAAAGTTTTAGTATTGGGGTTTTATAAATAACATTTGTACTCAAAGTAATTATTATTGCACTGTGGTCTGAAAATAAATCAAAGTTGCTTTCAATTTTGCTGTACACATCAGGAATATCTCTGGTAACTGCGAAGTCAAGCAGGTCGGGAATTTTATTTAGATCTGACGGCCAATAGGTCGGTTCGCCGTTAGATATATATTTTCGAGTATGTTGCTGTATGGTTTTAAAGAGTGCTCGTCCTTTGGGTGTAATCAACCTGGATCCCCAGGTAGTGTGTTTTGCATTCCAGTCACCTGCTACAAGGAAGCGGGGTCCTATTGGTAGTAGAAATTCTTGATATTCTTCAATTGAAATGGTGTGCCTAGCGGGACAGTAGATGGCTCCGACAGTTAATGGCCAGGGGAATAAATTTATTTTTATCAAAGCGCTTTGGATTTTGTTAGTTGTATAGGGTGGTAGCGGGTAGTGGTCTATTGCTGTTCTGATTATGATTGTTGAACCTACGTGGGCAGTTCCGTCCGGATGATTTCCGTAATATATAGAGTAATATGGAATTTTTATAACTGTATTTAGTGTACAATGGCTCTCCACTATCAGCAGAATGTCGATTTTATTGATAATTAAAAATAGAGTGACTTCATGAATATGGTTTTTCAGCCCGTTTGAATTCCATTCCGCTATTCTTATCGAAGTAGCTATTATTGGGTTACTTTATTAATGACAGCGGAAGCATAGATAAAATCATGCTGTTCTGGTTTAATAATTGAGTGAACATATTTTTGAATTCGTTTAAGAAGGTGTTTAATTTATCGGCTATCTCGTCATTATTGTCAGTTTTTCTTGCAGCTACTTGTGAATAACTTGGGTATCTCTGAGAGGGATTTTGTAAGATTTGCTGGCTAGTTGGTAAACTTATTACTGGGTTTATTTTATTTGGTGTTCTTATAATGGGTTGCTTAGATGTGGTTCGAGTTTTTAAGTCTCTATAGACCGTGCATCCTTTATAATTGGCGGGATGATTGCCGCCGCACAAAGCACACGTAGCAGGAGTATTCTTAGATTTGCTGCAGGTTTTGCTATCATGTTGTTGTCCACATTTTACGCAGTAGTAGGGCTTGCTGCAGTATGTCTTGGAGTGGCCATAGGCTTGACATCGTGTACATTGTACTATATTGTTTTTAATGCGCGGTGATTCTACTCTTATTTTTGAATTTTGTAAAAACTCGACTTTGTAGATTTCTTTATTATTTGGTTTTGGTTCGAGGTCGATGAAAAACATTAGCAACGGTTGTTTAGTTACTCTATGCCTGATATTCATGATGTTCCTTACCGAGTGACCTAATTCTTGAAGCTCAATCTTTATGTCTTGGGTATTAATTGAATGATGAAGGTCTCGTATGACCACCCGGTAGGCGCGTTCTTCTTTGATTTGATAGGTGTGGTGGACTATGTTTTCTTCTTGTAAATGTGAGATTAGTTTTCTATATGCGTCGATAGTATTGGTATTTATCTTAACTGTGTTGTCTGATAACGCTTTAGAGTAGAATCTTTCTTCTTCAATGACTTTGTTTAGGTTATCAGTGATGGCTTTAAAGCCTGAACACCGTAAATATATACTGGTGGGGGGTTATGGTTCGGTAGTTGAGATTTTGTTTGGGTTTCACTGTTATCATTTGGGTTGTTATTTTCTTCATGTTCATTGAATACTTGAAATCTATTTGCCGTGTTTATTGTGGGAGCGTTTTCGACAGTTTGTGTTAGTCGCATTCGTTTTCTCTTCTTAGTAATAGTTTGTCATGAGTGTTTTTTTATTATTGTCCTCTTGGTTTGTTATCATTGTTTCGTCATCGTCGGTTTCGCTATTGTGGCTAGTTTGTGAATATTGTATGAATGGTGTTGCTGGATAAGTGCTGTTAATGTTAGTTGTGTTAGGAAAAGGAGATTGGTTTTGGTATTGCTGGTAAAATTGAAGTGCTTGGTTTTGATACATTTGAAATGATTGATGATTTGATTGTGTTTGTCTTAGCTGACCTGGATAGATTGACGGTGGTTGAAATTGGCTTTGCATTTGACATTGGTTGTAATTTATTCCAGTTGTTTGTATAATTGTTGGATGGATCGGATATATTCCCGGCTAAAAACATTTCACTGCATGAATGTCTTTAATAAATAATCGATAATTTAAACGAATTTTTAAAAATTGTTATAAAACTTATTAACACTATGCGTGAGCAGCTGTGATATTAGCCGTCTGCACTAGTCCGTAATCACCCCGGCCGACCCTCAGAGATAAGAGAGCGGCGATCGAGACGTCATTATTCTAGAAAAGTCAACCGAGAACTCCAGAAAAATGAAAGTAGATCAATAAAATCAATTTTAGAAAATAACGACACTTAGGAAAAGATAGAATATTTAGGCAAGTATCATCATCTGCAGTAAGTAATGAACAAGTGACACTTTAAGTCTATCCTTGTATGCTTTCACACAGACTAGACATCACTTCTCCAGATGATCGATCAGAGCCTTTAATCTTATGCCTTGTAATTATTTTTTGCCTATATGTGAAAGAGCAGCAGGTTGGGCATTGTTTAAATACTACTAAAGATTCATTATTGTTGTTTTGATAATCGTCAAAAGAGGAAATCTTACGTGTGTTATGTTACAAAGTAAACACACATCAAACATTTATCGTGTAGCGGCTAAAATTTAGACAATTTTTATTCAACTTTTTTTAATGTCCATTACTTTGTATGTGTTTTTAATACATTTTACGGAATATATTTTTAAGGGCTTATGTATCAATTACAAATATTAAATTTTTTTAGACTTGCTTTTTACTGTAAAAGATTGGCTAATAAATGTTGGTAATTATCATTAGAATAATCATATATGTAACTGATAATGTTGTGTTAAAGAAAGCTACAATAAAGGCAAAGTAAAATATTCCAAAACTGTGATGGAAGCCTTTTAGATCTTCCTTAGGAATTATAGGAAATTCGAGAACGTATACGTACGAATTGCAATATTAAAACAACTGCTTAAAGTTTCAGTTTCTAAAATTTTGGTACAACAACGTTTGATGAAAATATCTAGCACTACGGAAAAGCAATTAAGAAATCTTTGGAAAAACATAAAACCACAACGCATTACGTGGATGAACCTAGAACAAAGAATATAAGATTAAGAATATATAACAAAAATTTCATAAACATACCTCTGTTATTCTTATTTTAAATTGAATTTATAATGTAGCACAAATTACTGGTTACTGGAAAACAGTTATAGTTTAGAAGGTCTAATATCTAGAGAACAACGAGATCAGTTCCAAGTCAGAACACGACAAATATTTAGAAATATTTTGAAAGAAATACTGTGGATACTGACGCTTCAAGTCGTTTTAAATGTTTTTCTCCTTCATTCCATTCTCTTTGCCAAATTAACGACAACTTTTAGTAATAGACGTTTTGATACGTACATCTTGATGGTCTATAGCAAGTCCATCAGCAAGTAGGTTATATGAAAGTATAAAATTCTAGATAACATCACTAGTATAAACGGGTTATCTGTGTGGGTATTTTTTGAAGTATTTAAGGCACATAACTAATTTTTTATTGTTCTCTGAAAAATACATTACTGCTACGAAGCATATATTTCTGTAGTACACATGTGAACCAAAAATATGTTAGGTCCCTTGAGACGAATACAGAATCAAAGGCATGGCGTATAGTATCTTGTTTACTATTGGCCGAAAACTCTATCGAAATAATGTTATGTTTATTATGGTACGTTAATGTCAATATCATTTGGAATTATGGCACCAAGAAATTGTTTTTGAAAAACAGTTAGTGATTCTGGCAAAACATACTCTATTTCTTTCAAAAGCTGTTTAGTTTGCACGCGTAATGTTTAAGCTAGTGTTTACGACCTGAAATTATTTTTAAAAAGATAATTGAAATTATTAAGAATGTGCTTTGGACTTATTATAGATATATAGTAAGTTATTAATTTTTTTCTTCTAATGTTAAGTGGTTGTTCTGATTTGTAACTTCAACTTACAGAGGATGTATTATGAAAGGCACCTACACAAAGTCATTGTATGAATGAACAAGTTCTAATATTTTCAACATATTGCGAAGGGCTGAAGCATAAACAATAAACCATGGTTTTTACAACGTTTTCATCGTCGCACTTTGTCTGTAATTTATTATTTATCATATTGCTTCATTTTATTTTTGGTTTTCGAATATAAGTTTTTCACATCATTTTCTGATCATGAGTATAGATATTGCATTTAATAATTTGAGGTTGATAATGTAACTTCTTTAATCTACAGAATTGTATTAATTGGATTTCTTCTACTAAGAACTGGTGTCCAATTTGTTTTGCGTTATGTGCTGTCTTGTTTGCGGCTTTGCTACTTTCTATTAATTAATATCTTCCATATTTTTGACTGCTTAACAAATACTAGTTTATCTATATACAAATATATATCAAGATTACTAAGATTGGATATCAAGCCGTTTAATGCATTAAGAAGTAGGGTAGTACTTAGGGTTAAACCCTGTCGAACTCCGTTTTCTCTGTTGAATATTTGAATGTCCTACAGTCTAAAAATGACCTTATGAATAAAAGTGGGTTTTTTCTAACTTCCCAGCTATACAATTTGTAGATATATGTCTCCATATCATGTCGTAGGCCTTTTTGAGATTAAAGAACACTGCAGCCAGGTGTTCTTTTTCTAAAAGCTATATCTACTGTGTGTTTCAAACAAACTATTTAGTCAGTAGTTGAACTATTTTTTTAATCGGCTAAATGATTTGTTAGAAGTTCATTGGTTTCAATAAATCACATCAATCTATCATTTAATATGCGTTCTAGTGGTATGGATAAACAAGACCTTAGAGTTGCAGGTCTATAACTAGATGCCAGCAATTTTGGTCTATTTTATGTAATTTTTGGATCACTTTATGAAAATCTATTACATGTAACTGAAAGTGAAATAAACGTCGTAATCTAATGTTTTGCAAAAATTGAATTTTAAGGGTTGTTTTTTGTTATGTTTGAAACTGAAAAGATCTACAATTCTGTGTGTATCTGCTGTTATATTTTAAGTATCTTATAGAAGGATTGTACCTTTTCTTACTATTCATCGAATTCTTTTTTCACACTACTACCAGAAGAACGATTTTATACGAAGGCATTTTGGAACGCTTTCCAATATTTTTTTGCGTGCCTGGGCTTTTAAATTACCCTACTTTCAGCTGAAGCTATCTAGGGCTGTCTTTTTTTACTAATAGTCCCTTTCATTTGTAGATTCCATAAAGGTACTCTCAATTTACGAACTCTACCCCTAGGTTTTGGTATTAATTATTCCTTACATTATTGAATGAAGTTATAGGTCTATTATACTCTGACCAGTTAGCTTAATAAAAAATCCATTTATGGTTCATTTCTCATAATGGTGGCCACACTACTCTGCTTAACATTTTGATTTACATTTCTTTTGACTATGTAACAGTTTTTTAGGTTATAATTTTCTTCAGCACGACAATATTCTATTGGAGTGTAATTTCTATTAAAAAAGAGAAAACAAAGCGGGATGAAAAACTTATGAACTTAATTTGCTGGTTTTCGAGGTTCTTAAAAAATACCTGGTTTTCTTTTCCCTTTTTCTAATTGTTTCCGCGTTGTTTGGATGAAGAATCGGTTTGTGACTGTAATGCGTGAATTAGTTCTGGAATTAAATTGATTTGTTTCCATATTTACCACAGCCTTTTCAGCTACTTTGGAATATGGTACTTATGTGTGGGTTCGTGTACAACTACTTTAATTCTAGCTGAAGGATAGGATACATTTTTCTCAACTTTAATATTTTATGATGCTGTTTCTGGTTTGTAAATCGGAATAGTTTTTTTAGTTTGCTAATTAATTAACTCTACAATTTACTCAAACCGGAACTTCTTGGCATGTTTTTTCCGTGTTAGAGTTTTCACATTTACAAGTTAGTTCATTATTGCATTTAAATGGTACTTTAGATTTTATATTCTTGACTTCAATTATTAATGTTTTTTATCATTCCGTTAATTCCTTCTATATCACACTTTAGTAGATATATGGGTTTATTGTAACATTAGACGATAGGGTTTTCTTTATCAACATTTTCACTTAGATTCTTTATAACCAAGAGACTGGACAAAACTACCTTCTTCTGATTCATGTTTTTTTCTCTTTAGCTTTTGCTACATTATTGAGTGGTGGATAATCCTGACGAAGTATTTAAAATCAAATATTCTAATAGGAACCTTATGTGCAGCTAAAAAAACCCTCAAACGTATCAGGGTTAGCGTACTACAAAAAGGCTAAATATTATAGAAGTTACCAGTTAACGACTCATTCAAGTAGCCATATCTTGCCATATCTTGGCACGGTACACGTAACACCACAGATTCTTGATTTATTTAGTAATTTACTTCACTTTTAAGATCTTCAGCTCCCACTGCTGGCTGCAGTAGGTACTGAGCCCCCCTCCCCCACCATCACCACAACAAGGTGGTCTCTTGGGGAGAATAATAATAATGCATAAGGTATTAAGAAATATTTGCAATGAATTTTAAATTCTCATAGTTCTCTACACTCTATGTACTTCTGGTTCTACAAAATCAGTTGTTTAACTAACTTTTACGTTACATTTGTGATCCTACACCATCAGAAGGTCTTCTTGGTTGAAAATCGTCTTCCATTTAATCACCTACCTGTTAAGGTGCTGTTGGTTTAACAAAATGTTTTATTTCTAAACTCACTGAGCATTTTGCGACACCACAAAACGCATCGTGTTAAGGTATGCAGTACCCAAAAAAAAAACGAGATTATCTGTTGATACATCACATACCTGTTATTCCATTTAGACTAAGATGATGTGAGATTTTTGCTGCCAGGATTTAGGGGCAATTAATATACAAAGGTTTTCCTGTCAGTTGCACAGCAGATTTCAATTTATCTCAATGCGCTTGAACTTGTCACAACATGAGATTATTGCTTACGGTACATTATAATAAATTTTTAGTACAAGTGGCTGCAGGACTCGCTAACCCAGAAATCATCTTTGTAAAGAAAAACGTACAGGTATTTCTGCTGTACAAAATTTATACCAATTGTTTTGCCATTTTACATCACATGCAAAACTGATTTGAGTTACTTTTGGATTATATCTATAACTATCATTTAGGCTCATCTATCGATGGGGTTTTGGAAATTCAGAAATATCAACAGATCAATGTATACGTACATTGTGCAAGCTTTTGAAACTTTTTATGTTGAAAACTTAGGGTCTCGGATTTAAATATCTTTAAAGACACAATTAAATGTGTATTTTTGTTTTAGTTTTGCCAAATTAATTGATTAAGTTTTCCTGACACGGCACTCGTTTGCTCATTTTTTATTTATTTTTAAGTTTTAGAGAAATTTAAATTTTTCTGAAGTTAAGAGCAGACATCCTGGTATTATGCTGCTCATTTTGATATGCAATATTATCATGTACACTTTGTAATTTTAGCGTATAATTAATCACCGTAGAATTTTAATATATAAATGGATGGACAGATGGATTTCTGCTTGTGAGTCAGTTAAAACTTTTAATTTTTATCAGTTCTATATTTGCCAATTTTTTTAAACTCATAATTATTCTACTGTTCAACTGTTCTACACCGTGTGAAAGAGCATTTGTGCCAACATATTTATCTTAGCCAAAAAATCCGGGCCGCTGCTTAGTTCCGCAGCGGCGGTTTTCCGCACCCTCTTAACGAAACAACAGACTTTTGGGTCATTTAGAGGGCTCAGCGCCTGCTGAATCTGCCAGCGCCCATATCGGCCCTAGCGTTTCATCAAAAATTCCGATATACGCGCCCCGAAGCGAGCGTCGCGCCCGCCCTCGAGCCGATCGCGTTGTTTGCGAATGCATAAGGCACCACCTCGCTACTTTATTTCCTGGCACTCGCACTGTCAGCTCTAATTTCCATTTTCAGCGGATCTGCCCCTCGCCGGCGAGAGCCACCGGGCCGGATTTATTCGCGCTCGCAGGCGCGCTGCTCAAATCAAATCCAGATTTATTTCGCCGTAATTAGATGTGTTCTTTGGGTAGTCATCAGCCTAATGTCATTACGCAATCCCTCTCTCGGAATTGCGTCTAATTAAATATTACTAATTTCCTTGCAGAAACGACGACTCGGACTTATCTCCGCGAACTTTCCGAGCTTTATTACCCGGTTTTATATTGGAAGTTCTCGTTCATTTTATTATAAGCAGACGCGACAGCGTAGCTTCAAGCTGAATATATTTAAAAGGACGTCTAGAAGGGGTAGTAAAATTTAGTTAGACAAACTTAAATCATCCAGTTTATAGTAGTAGTCATAAACATTTTTGATACTGTACATTACACCCTTCAACAATCAATATGTTTGTTAGTAGTTTAATCATTACGAAAGGTAGCGTAAAGTAAAAGTGATTTAGTTATTTAAAAGCAAATTATGAAAGAAATACTTAGAAGATTCCTTCCGAATCAAACCACACGGTTAACATGGTCTTGACTTTTTTAGGATTTTAACGCACCTTCTTCGGAAGTGATTTGCCAGAAGAGCCTTTGTTTTCTAATCATAACCATCGCACCTCTAGTTCTAACCTTTTCAGGAAATTTGGTTCTGTAAGATTAGCGTCGAATAAAAATATAGATTTTAAAGGAGTTTGTGATAGTTTACTACTTAGCAACTAGGTCGTGTTAAGAGTGTTCCAGTTCCGAATAATGCTGTCTCGATAGCTCGGATTGACTATACGAAAGCCCACGCGCGGCCAACTACCATTGGAACCGGAGACCCAATCCATGACTCCGTCTGGCGGCTGGACCAAGTAGACTGTCTGGCCTATTCTATTTCTCAAGTTACTAGTCACATCAAAGAACTTTCACATTTATATGGTCTGCCGCTTACGTGCTTCTAATTGCCAACGGTACCGAACACACCAGCTGGACTATTTGGACCACCCATTGCTCGAACGGGAACCATAAAGCTGCAGCTGTACGACTAAAGATTACTTGCGGCTGCAGTCAACGATATTTGTCTTACAAGTGTCTTCTCCTTAGACCAAACAGTAAAAATGTTTATAGTTCAATTTCACATATTTTAATCTTACAGTTTCTATTTCAACAGTTCTTGGATTGCCGGTCAATGATCTTTGTTGATTATAATCAGTATACGTTAAACATTTTCCGTTGCTGGTCTTCCAGAACGTGGATCACTTTCAACAGATTCCAGACTACATCTGAATGGTTTTCATCATGCCATTAAATGTGGAATAACATTTTGACAGATGTTCGTTACAGCTCATTCGACGATTTAGAATTGTTTGACAAAATTCTCGATTACTTTTTTACATAACTGGCTAAGTTTCGTTAATAGCTCTTCTAATTTTTGTTTTTAATTAAGAATCCTTTTTATTTTGCAATATAAACTTTGGACTCTCAAGAGGAAGGAATATTACGATGTGATGTTGCAAGAACTTGGTGACTTGTTGATTTCATCGTTTTGGGAGGTAAGTCGTTCATTAAATACCCGGAAATTTAAACGGTCATCTGGTTTTAGTTCCTGGGTTCGCTGAATTTTGAATTGTACAAATCCAGATCTTCTTGAAATGTTGAGTTACAGTGACCGATTGTGGACGCTTCGTCATACTATCGATCACAATGCTTATATTTTCAGGTGAACGGCCGGCACAAAATCGCGTGGTCTTTTCTTTGTTGTCTGCAACCGAATCTGTTTGTTCAAATTTTTTAATTAGTCTTTTTGTCGTCACATTTGGTTTATTTTTCTTTCCGAAAATACCATGTCTCAGAGAAACATTCGTTGTGCTTATATTAAATGTTAACAATCCTCACTCGATCCTCCATCAAGAAGCGCTCCATATTAACTAACTGCAATGTGTTTACTAAACGTAGCGGGTAGACACCGCGATCTGCGATCTGCAGGTAAGAAAGCTTTTCCTAATACCGAGAAGAATCCAGTCCTAATACTATAAACCTATCTATGGGATATTTAATTCCTACCTGCATCTTTATCCTGCTGAAGGGCAGCAGCAATCACCAGTACCACCTTAAAGCATAAAAGATATTATTTTGGACCGGTTCACACCTGAAATAACGTAAGCATGACTGAGTAGTTTGAATGGTTATGATACTGCGATGAGAAAGGCAAGGGGAAAACACCTCATTAATTCTTCTAGTACAAATTGTCATGGCTAAAAGTCACAAAACTACGACCCCGGTAGGTTTTTTGATGATTAGAGGGTGTTAAGAATCGTCGGATTATCTATGAGAATAAGTACGTGGAATGTAAAAAGTATGTATCAGTCTGAAAAGTGCATAACATGGTGCAAAAAATACACAGAATGAAAGTTACTATTTTAGGAATTAGTGAACCTAGATGGCTAAACTGTGGACAATGTACAGTAAAAGAATAATCTATTACTCAGAAAAAACAATGCTCAACATATGGATGGTGTTTTAATAATGCCAGATAAAACATAAAGCAAATTAGTAGTAGGAATAGGCCCCGATATCAGAGCGACTTATGTTTATATAATTAAGTAGATCGCAAGCCAAACTTAGTCTAATTTCATTTTTATGTCCCAATCACGGGAGGTGAAGAAAATCTATTTTGTCGATAGTTCAACAACGGGCTAGAGCTTCTGAATAATAAAGACATTTTAATAATCAGAGGAGATTTTAACGTCAAGATTGGAAAAGGAAGTGTTAATAAAATTATAGAAAGCGCAACAAGAGAGGAGATTGACTTTTGTAAGTAATACCTGGTTTGAATTACCAAATAGAAGGTTATACTTATTGTGACCACCTGGAAACAAATCGCCCGGTTGTTCGGAATTAGATAAATTATATCCTGATCAATGAAAGATACAGTAATTTGATCAAATCAGTAAAAGCTTAATCAAGAGTTGGCGTATCGTCAACCCATAATTCTCTAATTGACAACTTAAAAATTAGATTAAAAAACAAACAAAATAAGCCCTAGATTAGACACAAGATCAAAACAAACAGTTATTAGAGAAACTGCCTAAAAGAAAACTTATAAAAACTTAGAGCAGATGGATAATGACAGCAATGATGTTAATAAGATATACCATAGTTAATTACTGCAAAGAGATATTAAACAATCCTGCAGTACAAAAATATAAATGAATGACCGATGAAATTTTAAATGTGATGCATCATCGAAGGATATACCAAAAAATATACTTAAATATAAAGAAATAGAGAAAGATGTCAGAACCAAGACAAGACAAGCAAAAGAAAAATATTACCAAGGCAAGTGCAAGGAAATTGATGAGCTTAAAGAGAATTATAATTAATTCAGTCTGCATAAAAACTGAAAAAATTAGCAAGCTTGCAAAAAAGACTTAGACAACTGCTCTTTCATTTTAATAAACATAGAAGATAAACTTTAGCGATAAAAATACACCGAAGATGTATGTGCACATGATAGATTTGGTCTAGACGATATATCTATACCATGATTGCAAAAGTTTGTGTCCGGTTTTATAGATGACGTTGCTTATAGGAAATAGCGCATTTGTTTTGATGCGTGTGAGTGTCGTTCGATTTGTAAATAGTATGCAAATAATCGCGTCCGTTTCTTGCAAAAAAAAACGCTTTAAAAAGTTTACGTGCTCGTGCAGTAGGTCTATGGAAATGGGAGACGAAAAAGTGTATGAATTCAGGAAGGGCCTGAGTGTTGGAACGGTTCAAAAAAATATTCGGACTGTTTATTTAGACCGTGCTCCTGCTCTGAGAACTGGTTCGGACGGTTTCGGCAAGGCAATTTTTCAATGGAAGATAAACCTTGCTCTGGTCGACCTTCTGGCCTTGATGACGACGTTGTGCGTACTCTAGTGAAGACACATCCAAGAATTACGACTGAGGAGATAGCTGAGAGGCTAAACATTGACAAGTCCACCGCGTTTCGCCATTTAAAAAAGCTTGGCTATATCTCCAAGCTTGATACCTGGGTACCGCACTGTTTAACGGAAAGGAATAAATTAGACAGGATGAATGTGGCTCTTTCACTTCAGGCACTGAACGAAAATGAGCCATTTTTGGATCAACTGGTAACAGGCGATGAAAAGTGGGCCCTTTACAACAATGTGCAACGAAAACGCACATGGAAACAACCCGGCGAAGGTGCAGATCCTTCGCAAAAGCTGGTCTGCTTCCAATGAAGGTTTTGCTGTGTGTTTGGTGGGACTGCAGGGGGATAATTCATTTTGAGCTTTCGAGGCGCGGAGAAACAATAACAACAGACATCTACTGTCAACAATTAGCCAGTGAAAAACATCCTGTTTTGGCCAACAGAAAGGGTGTCATCTTTCACCATGACAATGCTAGGCCTCATATGACTCAACAGACGCTGCGAAAATTGTAGGAGTGGAATGGGAAGTCCTGCAGCATCCTCCATACTCGCCTGATATTGCACCTTCAGACTTTCATTTGTTCCGCCCCTTACAAAACAGTTTAAATGAAAACGACTTAGTTCTGTACAAGCTGTCGAAAATCACCTTACAGACTTTTTTCACAACAAACCGACCTTGTTCTATAAGAATGGCATAGAAAAATCGTTGGAAAACCATCGTGGAAAAGAATGATGATTATATAATTAATTGATAAAATCCTTTTATCTAAAATAAAAAATATTGTAATAATTTATAAATTCGGACACGAACTTTTGCAATCATCCTATACAAATCAAGATGAAGTTGGTCTGGATATCACCAAAGAACAACTAAAAATATGAAAAATTAAAGAAATCTTGGACTTGACGAGCTCTTAAATGACATCTTATTCAATAAAATATTGGAAAATATTCCCAAAGAATGGTTGGTATTTAGTTTTATCTGTTTACCCCAGGAAACAAAGAAAAATAATGTAGTGACCATCGTAGCATTAGTTTATTGTCTTACAATTTAAAATTATTCCTTGAAGTTATTCATAATTGAATATGTCGGATATTGGACGTTGATATAAACGACATTCAATTTGGATTTTGAAGGGGCTGGGAACCTGAGAAATTCTCTTCTCATTTAATGTATTAATTCAGAGATGTGAACCAAAATGTACAATAATGCTTTATTTGGCTTTATAAGGCGTTCGATAAAGTTCATCACGATCAACTAATAGCTGTTTTTAAGTCGAAACATCTAGATTACAGAGATCTTTAGACAATACCAAATTGTATTACAGTTAAAAGTCTATAATTTGCTTTGATAATTAAATATTAAAAGGAATAGATAGAAAAAAGAAGCGTGTAGGCGCCACCTTTTTTTAAGAAATCCTTAAAAAAATTCTCGATTGAGGAATGACTAGAATAAAAGTTAATGGAATACCAATAAATAATATTATACAGGGTCTGTATTTTAACTAATGAGAATAAATCCACAAAACAAAAGTTATTACAGATATCACTACAAAACTTTAGTTGTCTTCAAAGTATGCTCTTTGAACGTCAACACTCTTCTGCAGGCGAGTTTTCCACGCTTCGTACGCTCCCTGAAAGTCACCAACTGAAACATCCTTCAGAGCACGCGTGCAAGCCGCTTTGACAGCATCCAAGGTTCCGTGGAGGAGTCCTTTGAGGGCGGTTTTCACTCTGGGAAAGAGGAAAAAGTCTGAGGGTTTTCTTGAATGCGTTCCAAAAGATCTTTCGAAACGGCCTCACGGTTTTGCATTTGCTCATTCGTCAAAACTTTCGGGACGAGCTTGGTGCAAATCTTCCTCATTCCAAGATCCTAGACGATGATTTTGTGAACAACCATTTTATCGATTCCTAGCTTATCCGCGATAAACGAATACTTAAACGCACACGTTGTTCGTTGTCTCCAGTTCTTGAGGTTGACGGGCGACCTCTGCTGGGTTCGTCCTCCACGCTCTCCCGGCCTTCTTTGAACATTTTGTGCCACCTAAAAACTTGAGTTTGTTATAAGCTTTCACTGCCGTACGCTTGCCGAATCATTTCCAGTGTTGATGCACCAGATTTTCCAAGGCGAGCGCAAAATTTGATTGCGTAACGCTATTCAATGCTTTGCTGCATTAATCTTGCACACACTTCTTTACAGACGTTCGCGCCACGCGTGATCATGCCTTAACGGAAGCCAGCAGGCGACTGCCGCTTGGATCTTATTCAAGGTCAACCCTCCTCTACCGACTTTAACCGGTCCCAACGCCCTCTGACGTATATTCGCGTCAGGACAAAAATATTCTCATTACTTAAAATACAGACCCTGTATATGTTGACGGCACGGTTATCTTGAAAAAAAATGAACTAAATAACCTCATGTAGTGAAAAGCATGGACCAACACTTAATATCGGAAAGACAAAATTTATGATAACATCGAAAACTCAGAGAAATAATGAAAGGCTTAGTATCAATGAAAAAAGCATCGAACAAATCCATGGCTGCACATATCTTGCTACGCTAATAAACCAAACAAACGATTGTATTCACGAAATCAAAGTGAGAACCGAAAAAGATCGAGTAAGGTTTATTAAAATGAAACGAGTCTTATATACCAAAGACTTGAGCTTAAAGTTGAGAGCCCGATTAGCGAAATGTTGTCTTTACTACCCTTTTTACGGAGTAGAAGCTTGGACTTTAACATAAGAAGAGAAAAATACACTAGACTACAGTTAATAATATAGTGTGAAATTCAAGGAAGGAACGTGGGTTGTAAAACCTCAAAAAGTATCGCCAAGAAAAACGCTACCAATTTTGAAAAAAAAATTGAATAAGATTATGGCGGTTTAATTGTACAGTTATTCTAAAAGTTTTTATTTAAATTTCTGTGATAAATGTCGTATCGCCCTGGTTTATAGGGGTTTGAAGTATCGTGCGTCAAAACAACTATGAAGCTAAAAAGCCCTCTTCATTTACGCTTTATAGCCTCTAAAATTCTCCACGGGCGCACAGTAAGTTTTACATTTATTGTTGTTTTTGTTTTATAAAATCGGCAATGCCCTACGGATACCCCAAAATATAATTAATATGAGCTTTCCTTTGCTACCCTTAAGCGCTCCTTTGAACTTCTTTGGTTTCGATATGAGGTGGCTGTCTCCTGCGTCCGATTCAAAACCCTACGTCTCCGAGTATTATATTTACTTGCGGGAATTAAATTGAAATTGCTGAAGTTTGGCCTAGGAGCTTAGTAGCGGCTACTATATTTTGGCATCACGCTTTTATACATCCCTGCTTTCCGCAAAGGCAACGGGGTCTAATTAGCCGGCGCGAATTTTGCGGAATGGATATGAAGATCGTGCGGTGTGTTAAGACCTTATTTGATATATCAGTAGGCTCGTCGCATATTTCATTAGAAGATACGATGATAAAAGTATGCTTGTACCGCTACAGTACCCCCTTACGAAGGATAGCGTTCTAGGATTTTATAACCCTACATAACTACATTTCTTTGTTTCTATATTTATTTCCACGTAACTATTTATTTAATGGTGGTTTACAGCGGCCCAGAATAACAAACTGGTCTTTCTGCAGATGTTTGCAAAACTTACTAGAATTTTACATTTTATCGTTGTTTTTTTTTGACATTTTGTGCATCTTAGTTGCTGAATTATTATTATCCTTAGCTAAAAAAATGTGGGCTACAGTTTGTCGATTGAAGCCGTTATGTTACTATGGCAGTTATGTGATGCAAACGATAAAAAATTCATTATAAAAAAGCTACGCAAGATAAAATTTTATTTTTTTTGTGAATAGAGTTCAGTATAGTATATTTTCAAAATGACTGCCTTCATTATAGATGGTCATTTCAACCCTTTTATCGAAATTCATAATTTCTGTCAGCAGAAATGGCCAGAACTTCTTCTGTGATGCGATTCTTGAGTTCGTCGATGGACTAAGATTTGTTCCGTTAAACTCTATCCTTAAGATAACCTCACAAGAAGAAATAACTTGGGTTCAAAAACTCGAAGCTACCTCATATCTTACGGGGGGCATCCCGACCTATGACCCCCTTTCAAAACACTTCTGTGAGAATGTTAAAGATGCCCTGAGTTTTATGGACGATGGCTCCATCTTGCTGAAATTAATATTGCTTCGCTTGTGTTTTGTCTCTCACAATTGGAATGTGTTTCTCGAGAGCTTCTGCGTGACAAATTTCTTCAATCACATATTTTATGAGATACAGTGGGCCGACAAAATAGTAGGAAATTGCACACCATAGACTAACTGTTTTTGGGTACAATCGACAAATTTCGGTCAAATGTGCGTTTTCGGTACTCCATTGTCGGTAATTTTGTTTGCTGGCATAGCCATCCAGTTGAAAGTAGGCCTAATTTGTGAAATGGATGTGCTTTATGTCCAAAAATAATTTTTTGGCAATATTGACCTCGGTCAGAGACGTTTGCAATTGAATCTTATACGGAAATAGATTAAATTTTTTGACGAGGATGGTGTACATAGAGCCCACATTCACACCGAGTTGAGTTGCGCCTTTAGAGACTAAAGTTGCGGGTTTTTATTGATAAAGCTCCTGAGCTTGTTCTACGGTTTTCGGACTGATTATAGTGACTGGTCTGTCCGTTCTTGACAAATTGTCATTCAGTACACTTCCTATCTTCTCAAAACTTTCCAATCAGCCTATTATAACATGGTAAAATAGATAATTTAATTATAGAGCATTTCATCATGGTATTTTTTACTTTGCTATTTTAGAGACAGGCAAAGTGGTGTGCTTGTCAAACTTGAAGGGAGTTAACGCTCCACTAGCACTTCTCGTAAAATGCGGCCTCAATGAAAACCTGTTCTTCCGTTGAACAGCTGGTTTTAGCTGATACCATATTCAGTGTTGACTTAAAGTGTAAACAAAACTCCAAACATTGATCTATCTACAAACACACGTACAGTACTATGGCTCATGGAGAATCTTGGCTTCTTTAACAAATCTCTTCCAGTTTTGTCGATCTTGTGCTAACTTGGTCCAATTTACACATGTAGTTTTTTTAGATCGGTTGATACATAGTCCTGCCATCTTAAGCTTGTGCATCTTCCTTTTGGGTTCCTGGAGAAAACATTTCTAGCGGCTCTTGTCTTAGGCATTCTCCACACATTTCCCAACCATCTTAGCCTTTGTTGAAATGAAACGTGTGTTGCCAGCCATTATTCTTTGTTTAATTTTATTAGTGATGTAGTTACTTCGGTTTATTGTTGTTCCTAGATATTTAAATTTATTAGCTTTGCTAAGCTGCACTTCGCCTATTACAAGTTTATCATCTTCTCTTTGTGGTTGTTCATGTTGCGTTGTTAGTATTCTGGTGTTATTAACGTTTACTACTAATTCTGCGTATCTTCCAGCTTGTTCGAGACTTGTAAAAGTGCTGTTTACGTCTCGCTCCCTTCTTCCTGGTATTACGACATCATCTGCATAAGCAAGAAGTTGTGAGTTTCTGTTATACAGAGTACCTCCGACTCTTATTGGGGATTTTCTAATGGTAGCTTCTAGTACCATATTAAAAATTATAACAGACAATACGTCTCTTTGCCTCACGCCCTAGTTATTTCAAATTCCCTGGATATGTATTGGCCAATCCTACACACACATTTGGTATTTCTCATCGTCGCTGTAATCAGTTGTGTTAATTTTGGTGGAATTTTAAATTCTTGCAAGATCTTCCAAATGGAATTGCGTTTGATTCTACCGTAGGCTTGTTTATAATCCATATAAAGCTGCACTACATCAACATTAAGTTTTTAGCACTTTTTGAAGATCATTGTCGTGATTAAAATATGGTCTACTGTTGATCATCTACCCTTATGAAAACCTGCCTGATAGTTTCCTACTAGATCCTCTGCTAGTGGGGTAATCCTTTGATTATATTAGTAAATACTTTATAAGCAACATTCAGAAGGCAGTTGTCACATAACAATTTGTCGCCCTTTTTGTAAATCGGGCAAATAATGTAGATTTTTTATTCTTAGGGTAGCTCTTCTTTCCTCCAAATGGTAGTAATCAGTTTATGTAATATATTAATAAATTCTCCATCCTCAGCTTTTATTAACTGAGCACGTATGTTAGCAGATCTTGGAGCTTTGTTGTTTTGCATGGCTCTGATGGCATTTTCTGTTTCTTTCAGTGACGGTTCCTGTATTTCTTTTTCTACCTCCTGTTGTTTTTTATTTTTGTTTTCTTCCTTCTCTTCTATTGTTCCGATGTTTTCACTTCCATTTAATACTTCAGTAAAGTGCTGCGCTCATTTTCCATCATTAATTCTTTGCTGTATATGTTGGAACGGGCCTGAAAACCTTTCTGTATTTCGTTGACTGTCTTGTAAATGTTTTTGGTTTGTTTTCCTCTGTGGTATTCTTCTACTTGTGCTATTCTTTTCTGCATATAGCTTCGCTTCTTTCCCCTGCATATTATATCTGCTTTTCTTCTTTCTTCTTCATACTTAGCAGCTTTCAGTCTTGTCTTAATTTTTAGCATACCAGTTCTTGCCTGTCGTCTATTCTCTAACGCTCTCTTACATTTGTCGTCAAACCAGTGGTTAGAACTTCTGGATAATTGTTTTTCTATGACGTAATTACTATGTCTTTAACAGTATTCCAGTGAGTGTCACTAACTATATTTTCTTGTAAGATTCCTTTTTTTGTTGTATTCCAGCTCTGATTTTCTTCTGATACCGATTAAGTTGCTCATTGTTTTCTAATTTTTTACATACCATTTTGCTTTTCTTTTGCTTTTCTAAATAAGAGTTCTAGAAATTCTCTGGCTCAATGTTACATTTAGCGAGAATGGTCTGCGGCACAATCAGTTCCTCTTTTGTTTCTCACATCTATTAAACTTGTAGTCTACCGGATATCAATCAAACAGTGGCCTATCTAATTCACGGAGTTTCGTGTAGGCTATTTTTGCCAATTGTAGGTTGTGCGTATTCTTCTTTGCCGACTTTAGCTTTAAAGTTCCCAAGAATGATTTTCATGTCATTACCACACCAGTCTTGTATTATTTTGTATAATTTACAATAGAACCGTTCTTTTTCTCTATTGTCAACTTCTTCGATGGGTGCATATACACATATTAAGGTTATGTCTTTCACTCTGAGTTTGCAGAGCCTTTAAAACGCTTAAAATTAATTATTTTATCCAGCAGATTGTTTTCCACCAAGAAACCCGTTCCACAATCATGTCTACCTCTAGTGTCTCCACTTTACATTATAGCATGCGTTTTCATTACCAGTATATATTTTCCTAGCTATGTTACTTCTTATAAGGCTGTTATCTTTATTTTGTACTTGGAGATTTCTTCTATTACGTCAAAGAGAACAAATATTGGATCTTGGATGGTGTTAAGCCGCTATAGACCTAGGTCTATAGAGGCTCAACACATTCCAAGATCCATTCAAATTCTTTTTTGTTGAAAAAGTCGTCTCCAATTAGACCGATCATCTTTCCGAGGCTGTTGTTCAGTTTTCATAACACTGTCTTTTTTAGAGTATGTGGTCGTTAGCTAATATACCAACCCTCCTTCTTTATCTAGGTTTGGGACCAGCAGGACGTCGCAATACAACTGTCGGAGTTAGCTATAACTAACGCCAAATATAAAATTGACTGGAAAATTTGACCATGGTACTAAAAAAAACAACTTTTGCGTAAAATAATAAAGGCCCTGTAGTACCCATGCTGCATGTTTAAACAATATACCAGCAATTATGGACTTAAATGAAGGCTTATATTTTATCTGCGCAAAGGTAATACAAATAATGAGCAACACATGTTTGACGACGCCGAACAGAACTAAAACATATAATACTTTACTGAATAAATTTATATACCACTTAGAAGCTAGAATTCAATATAATCAACAATTATTAATTGAATTTTTACAGTTTGGTGCTAACGCAAATAAAATTCAATATGCTAATTCTACAATAAATTGTAAATATGGCAATACACAAGCTTAGAGTAAACAATAAATTATTTTGGCATAAAGACATCTATAAACAAATTAATTACGGGACACAAAATATTAAGGATTAACTATAACTATAATAATAATTGAAATGAAAAGATGAAAAGAGAAACAATGTATGAGACTTACCATAAACCACTAGTATGGAGTTTAGAGGGGAAAAAAGAAAGGCGGGAAAGACGACAACGAATGGAAAAAAGATTAGCAAAGAACCAAAATTTAAACTACATTTACTTCAACGCAAAACAATAGAAGAACTATATTAAGAAAAAACTGGATTATCATCATCAAATTTTATGGATTAGGCTTTAAAGCCTATTCCAGCTCTATATTCCACCTTAGTTTCGGCATTCTTACCACCTTTTAGTTTGTACTCACTTACTAGTCTTGGGAATCTGTATTTGACATTAGATTCATGTATTTTTCTATCTAAATTTTTATTGACATATTTTATCCTTTAGACTTTTAACATTGAGTTTTTTTTATGTCTTTTTACGAATCCTATCTGTCTTTCTCCAACTTTTAACAGATCTTAAATATGGCATTTCAGGCTATTGAATCCTTGTTAGGTCTTCATATATTTTGGAGCCATAAAAGTAGAAGTACAGAATTTCAGTTGTTTCTTTACTGTCTTTTTTTTAAAGTGTTTTGTATATATGTTCGAATTTATTTATTTTATTTTGGACATTTTTGTCTCTATCATATAATGGGTGGCACCCCGGATACTGAAAATTATTAATTAGTTGTCTATTATAAGCTTTGAACCGACTAGATGTTTTTCTTTAAAAGCCACTATGGAGATCTTACAGTTATATATTCTTGTAAAATTTGATAAAGATTGAATACTATTCGTTGTGTATCATTTGGACTAGGTAAAGATAGCTTGGTCATCGGCAAAGAGTATTTTAGAGATTATGAGAGAATTCACATCGTCTATATATAAGTTAAAGTTTGGACGACCTCGTGCACTTCTAAATTACTGCTTAGTTTATTGTTAAGTGTTTGATTTATCTGTTTTTATACCTTTGATTAGATAAAATGGTATTTCCTTTTTAGTTAGGATAGCATAGCACAGCTATGTCTGACAACTCTGTCAAATGTCTTTATGTAGTCAATAAATGCGATGTGCAGTTCTGCGTTATATTCTTTTTTTGATTGTCAGTTTGAGTGTTAGTATGGCGTCATTACAAGATCGTCCTTCTCTAAAGCCACATTATTCTCTTTTCAATAGTGTTTTGGCTGTTGTATGAATCCCATCTTTTATTATTCTAGTATACATTTTGAAATTAGGTATAAGCAAGCTGATTTCTCTATAATTATTTGTATCGTACATTTAACATTTACTATATTTCATTCTTTGAGGATTTAATTTTTTTACGATATAATTTGTTAATAATATATTGTATAGTTGTAGTTCTCCATATTTCTATAATTTTATATCATTCAGACTTTTTGGAATTTTATAAAACATTACTGAATTAAAATTATAGTTATATCTTCTACACTGTTGCCCATTGTTGGATTTGTTATTTTCGTTTTAACCTTTGAACGTGGTATCACAACTACCGGTAGTGGAGGATTCATGTGCCATACTTATATTGATCTGTACTGGCTTTATTTTTACTGTTTAGGTGTTTTATTGCTCTATAAACAAATTCTAACGATTGTTTTTGCTTATACACGTTATTGTTTTGAAACTATTGCTTTTTGCTAAAAACATTTGTAGGCTTTTTGTTCTTTTATTTTTGGGGAAATTTCATATCTTTAACACTTTCATATTCCCTTTTTATTCCTTCGATCTACTACTTCTGAAGAAGCTCTTGTACTGTATTGTCATTGTTCTTCGTAAATAATTCTTTAGCCTTGTTTGATAAAGATATCATATCTCTTTGTCTATAAACAATTGTTTTTTATAATTTTTTTTCTATTTTTGTTTTGGTTGCCAGTTTGTAATTTAACCCAGAAAGATTTATTGTCTCAACAAGGCAGTAGCCTGAACTAAAGTTGTTTTTTCGGTATGCATGCATGTTTTGTCCTTTGTAAGCTACATTGTTGACTAATAAATAATAAACCAAAAGTAATAATTTGCCGCAATTTTACTTTTTTTGGCATAAAAATTTTCCCCATTCTTGCGTGCCGATCTCCTATTATATTATCATAATTGTTTTGGTTGATTGGATTATACTGTATCTGTAGCGTTTTATAAAATTTATTATTTTCTATTTCTTTCCTTCTTTAGGAATATATATCTCTACAATAGTTACGGGTCCCATGTTGGTCATAAATTCGATTTTAATAATATATTTATACCTTCGTAAAGCGTTCTTACATTTTTTATCTAGTTAGGGGAACACCAGCGTTTTGTTTTTTTGCTTTTCCCAGGTTTGTGTAGAGCTTTGGAATATTTTTTTCTTATAAAAAGTTACTAGCCTTTACAAAGCAATTTTATATTTACCTTCTTCGGTCTAGTTTCAGGTTCTTTTTAACACGCATGTCGACCTTAAGTACTACTAGCCTATTGGCTTTACCTATTTCTGTGATAGTTTCCTTATCTTCAATAGGATCGAGTCAAGAACTAAAGTATTTAAATACGACATGGTAAAAGATACGTACAAATATATAGATAATATCAAGGGAACAATTTTTGAAGCACTAGAAGAAATAAATGAAATGGAAAAGGTATATAAATGGAAACTAAAGAATCATTCACAATGAATAATCAACTATATAAGAAATTGTTAAATACTAAAACGGACAAAAATTATAGTACATACAGAAAAATGGAGATCTAAAAAGGCTAGTTATCAAACAGAAAATAATAAAAGCAGTAAAGGCAAATAACAGAGACAAGGTGCACGCTCTCTATATTCAGGAAGAGGAACGAGAAAGGTATTATTAACAACTACTAAATAAAAAAAAGAAGAGAATTTATAATAGAACAGAACAACGATGTAATTAGTGGTTATCAGTCAACAAAATTTTTGTTTTATGCTACAAGAGTCAAAGGAACTGTAAATTAACTTTAATAAAACAGAATACCAGTCAACAACAGAGAACAAATTTGAATTATTATGTTTTGTGTCTCTATAATCAAAAAATTGCACTTCTGTCAGCTTAAACCAAAGTTCCATTTTGCTAGGACAAAATCCTGAAATTTGTATCTCGTCACTCGTAGATTATTTAGTTTGAGGATTTTGGGGTAAAGTTGCACACGTTGGGATCAATATTTCAAGCATTGTTTTATTTGTTAAAAAATACATGTGTGCGCAGCACGAGCGTTTTTGACCTGGAGATATAACGAACGTCTATTCACCTCTTGCGATTTGAGACAGTTGTCACGTGCATGCAAATTAAACGCTACATCTCTAAGTACCATTTCTATTGATTTGAATTTAAATGCGTTATTATTTACATTCTAAATTGTTTTTGTCGGTTTGGGTCCTCAGCAGTGGTTAAAGCTCTTGAAGGAAGAGAAACCGTATACTTTCAGCCCAGTGCTTTTGCACCTTTACCCTCCTTTTCGCTGAAGGCGACAGGCTCTGGTTTTCCTGAAATGGGTCCGGGGATCGCCCGATGCGTTAAAGTTTAATTTGATTTATTGGTGGGCCTTCCGTATTTTCCAAATCCGGAACTCGAGGGTCTGTGCCGCTACAATGAGCTGCTGCTTATGCTCTGGTGTAGCTTTAAGCATTATCTGTCTTGACCATGGCCATGAACAAAAGTTTATCTAAGGGGAGAAAGGGGATTTTATAAATTATTTTTGTTGATAAAATTGTAAATTAATCATTGTGTGTTTTTAACGCACTGTATAAGTATACAGATGTGGTTTTCTTATTTTTAGTCGTGAACTCTTATTAATCTAATAAAAGGTTTGCAGAAACGCACGATAACTCAATAATATGAAAAAATTCTATAATCTAATGGAAAAGTGCAAGTGCCTCTTTTTGCTCTAAGATCGTGACATTCTTGGAAACTCATAAGTCAATAATGAAATAGTTAAACTTGCGTTGGTTCGAAATTTTCTATCAACATTTTGTGCATTTTGGAACTTACTTTGCGATAAGCCTGGTATGTTTGAAAGTTATTTTACATTTACTAATAGAACAGACTCTCTAAAATACAATGCTGTAGATATCAATTAGCAATTACAATTTTAATAAGTTTCTTCTACTGTAGAACAGAATTGCCTCTCTATATCAATAAGCATGAGATATTAGTTTTCTTCCAGTAATTTATTAAATTTTTAATAAACCATTTACTTTTAAATAATAATAAGGTTAAGCGCTGCGTAGGAACAAGACCTGCGAACTGAGAGGTTGAGGATCTTTTATGTCCATCCTGACTGCCTGGGCGTCGCATACCATCTTGAATGGCAAGCACCGAACCTTCGAAGACCGCATTATTACACTTTGTGTAAAGTGACTTTATTATTTTTAGTGATTGAGTAGGCATCTCAGCTCCAGGAATGAACATGGGGGCGGCCGCACTGCAGCCGCACTGCAGCCAATCCCCTCAAGCGAGCGGCTACATTAGCCAACTTAAATAAAGAGTGTCCCAAAAGGAATGCAAGATTCAATTTTAGAAGAATTGTTTTCTTTATTTATTATTTGTGAAAGTTATGACCTTGCTATAAAGGGTAGGATATTTGACAATTGTCCTCCATAGTTTATTTGACACTCTCCAATACTCTTGAAAAAATTCTAGATCACTTTTTCGCATAACTGGCTCAGTTCTTTGGATTATTGCTTTTAATTCAAGAATCGTTTTTATTTTCGTGACATAAATTTTGGTCTTAACGAATCCCCAGAGGAAAAAGTTATACAGTGTGGTTCATTTTACTGTTTTGGGAGATAAGTCGCCCATAAATTTTTGCTCTGCTAATTGCTAATTTTAGCGAAACCAGAAGTTGTCTAAATCCATGTTGCTGAAATAAAATTTACTATTATCTCATGATAATGTTTACCAATGATAGTCACTGCGTTTCGTGCCTCATTTTAAAAAAGAATGGCCCAGCCACACCACCAGCATAAAATACACATCAATTTGTTACTCTTTGGGTATTCATAGGACGTTCTTGAATGCTTATTGACATGCACTAAAGTGAAAATGCGTCTTGACACTAAATATGATGTTCTTAGCAAAATTACCGTCAATTTATTGATTATTTAGCACTCATTCGACAAGCACACTGCGTTTCAAATGGTCGTCCGTTTTTACTTCCTGGATTAGCTAAATCTTTAATGGGTGCAGATTTTTTTTATTGGCGGGATATGCTTATTTAAAATTTAGATCTATACAGAGTATTAAGTAAATTCGCTGTAAGGTATTAGTTTGCAACGTAAACTTTCGGGAATGTTTCTTCTACTACGTTGTTATTTTATTGGTGTAGTCCATGGGAAATTTTCTGTTAAGTTTTCTTATGGGTGGAGACTATTAGTGTAAGGTTGGTCATTTTCAGTATTTCAGTTGCGACAAAGGGAATCTTCAGGTCATTATGAAGGGTCGGGTTTATAATTCTGGTTTGTAATTAATTATCCGTGTTTTTTTTATTAAAATCTTTGGATGATGGTAATGGCCGTTTTGCATGTGCCTAGAGTTGGAGACCGTAGGACCATACGAGCTTCAGTATGGTTTTGTATATCAATAATTTGTTGTTCAACGAGAGCTTTGAGTTTCTGTAAAGAAGCTATTGCCTTTGTCGAAATTTCATGTCAAGTTGTCTTCTTTTGGATTTGATGTGCTTCCTCCATGTGAATCTTTGATCAAGATGAAGTACGAGGTGTCGTGTTTTTGTTGTTATAGGAATTTGGTCATTTGCGTCTCATGGTGAAGGTAACTGGAACTGATTTGGCAGAACTTTCGTTCGTTATTTGGTATACCAGTCTTGAAGTAGGTTGAGATGACTTTGTAAGTTTGCTTAGGCGCTTAAAAAATTATTGTCGCCAGTAAAAGAGGCGATGTCTGTGTTGTCTTTTTCAGTTATATTGGTTGTGTAAAATACGGAAAAGCAATGATGTTAATAGACTACCATGGGGAACTCTGGCTTTAATAGGGCAGAAGTTAGAATGTTGGTCTGAATGTTTAATAGAGAAATTTCTGTTAGACAGATATGATTCTAGAGGGAGAAGGTAGTCATGGCATAGTGAGTTTTTTAGTTTAAAAAGTAAACCTCTGTACCAAATCTTATCAAACGCTTGAAAGGTGTCAAGAAAGGTGGCGTTGCAGTATTACTTACTTTTAAGACTTCTGGAGATTGCATTAACGAATCTGTGAACTTGTTGAATTGTGAAGTGACTTTTTCGTAACCCGAATTGATGATTGGGGAATAGTGTCAAGAAGTCGTGGTCGGCATGTAATCTTTTTAGTAGGAGTCTTTCAAAAACCTTACTTGTAATGGTCAACAGACTAATGGGCTTCATTTGGAGACTTTCTTGGTTTTGGGTTTATTACTATTTTACCATACTTCCAGATTGTAGGGTAAATTAATATCCTAAACATGCCGTTATATATAGTTGTTAGAAGAAGGATGGTTTTCTTAGGCAGATGTTTAAATACTAATTCAGTGATGAGGCTTGTATAAGTAGAGACATATGGCAGGGTGCGTCGATAGCTTTCTATCTCCTGGTCAATATGGTCCAGCTGGGTTTTGAATACTTCAGTTAAATGTGATACAAGGACGCCTGCTTTTTCTTTATCAGAACGGGCCCACTCATCGTTTCGTGGACAGATAGAGGGTATAGATATCTGAGGTCTTGTTAGTATTTTTGTTGCCATCCAGAGCGTGTGGTCATTTGCAGATAAATTGGGAAAGTAGTTTTCAAAAGTATTATTTTGCACGTCCATCTCGGCTTAGCCTATTGTAGATATGTTGCTAGGCAACGTTTCGTGACCTTTGCCAGATGCGTCTAGTTTGGCGTTTGTCGGCTAGCAATTCTTGAATATGTAGTGGTAGATTCGTGATATGTGTTGTAGTTTGTTTTGTGGAGTCGATCTTCAGGCTACTTTTCGAAGTACTGTGCTGCTTCGTCAAGATCAACAGGACATTTGACTCCCAGCTTAAAGTTTACTTTTTCTATGTAGCACTGAAAGCAGATTCACTCAGTATTTCTTGTTCTTAGTTGAGATGGGGGTGACTTTTGAGTAACTATAGTACTTATGCTGTATGTATATGTGATGGTTGTAGTTAGATTCTATTATACAGTTATTTCTTGCTATTATACGTGTTATATACAAGTCTAAAAGGTCCGGGAGTTTTTCAGGATAACTTGGCCAATTATTAGATTATCTTTATTATTATTCTTGCAATCATTTTAGACTCTCAGGGTGTGTGTTTAGCAGTACAGTCTTTCCCGGCTACGAATTTAGCACCGAGGCCCGAAATAGCCTTTTTATTGGTCTGTGAAAATTGTGTGTCTTGGTGGGTTGTACACAGCGGTGACAATGAATTGCCATTGATGGGCCTTGATTTCGACACTGATTGCATATATTTTGGTAGTTTAAAATGTGAATCATTTGTGGTGCGAGATACATTTGCGAATGAGTCTGCATGGCGGTGCCGTCTGGATGAGGAGTACTGCAAGTAAAATAGTATGGCATATTGAATGTTGTCAGATCTTATATATATTTAAAAATGCTATTATTTCTTGCTTATGATTCAGCGTTCCATGTCGCAATTTTGATGCTATTCATGATTGCAGTTTGTCAATGACTGTGATTAGTAGGTTCAGTGTCATACTGTTTTGGTTTATTAGCTGTACAAACATGTTTTTAAATTAATGAAAGAAAGTTGATAGCTGGTTTTTTAGATTTAATGGTGGCACTGGTTGGTTATTTTGTTGTGTTGCTTGTGCGTATGTTTGTTGATGAAAGTGTAGAGTGGTAGTTTGTTGCATGTTTGGAATCCTGTATATGTGTTCATTAGGTTTGATTGAATTTGTTGGTATCCTCTAGCGGCCTTATTTCTAGCTGCTACTAATTCTTTGTAAACAGTACAACCTTTGTAATTTGTAGGATAATCTGTGCTACAGAGTGCACATTTAGTGGATGTGTTGCTTGGTTCTTTACATATCATTTTACTCAGTAAAATGATTTTAAACAGTAGGCTTTGGAATGGCTCTAGTATTGGTATCTAGTGCACTGGATTATGGTATGATTCTTTTTTGAGCCTCAACAGTTATTTTAGTATTGCATAGAAATTCTTGTTAGAAGATTTCTTTATTATTTTGCTGAAGTTCTAGGTCGATAAAAAATAACGATAAAAGATCTTTGATTATCCTGTGATTAACATTCATGACATTGCGGACTTGGTAACCAGCTCTTTCCAGATTTAATTTTATGTCTACTGTTGATATGGCGTGGTAGAGATGCCGTATGACAATTCCGTTCCGCTTTAATTTGATTGGCATGATGGATGATGTTTTCATATCTTAAGTATCCTATTAATTTTCTATATGTATTTACTGTGTGTGCATTAATTTTGACAGTATTATTTGGGAGGATTTTTTTCTTCTGTTACTTGGGAGATGCTGTTTCTCATATCTTTAAAATTTTAACTCTATAAATATGGGAGGCGGTTTTGGTGTCTGGTTGAGTATTGTTTGCGTGCGTTGTCTTGCTCTCCATTAGGATATCTAGGTAGTTGCTCGAGGTAATTCCTTAATCTGCTAATTTCTTTTTCAACAAGCGATATACCAGAGTTATCATGCAGGGTTTTATAACTGACGTAGCAAGGTGTATTAAAATCATCATT
Source organism: Sinelater perroti (assembly GCA_036346155.1). Lineage (NCBI taxonomy): Eukaryota > Metazoa > Arthropoda > Insecta > Coleoptera > Elateridae > Sinelater > Sinelater perroti. The sequence goes on from JARFIY010000215.1 coordinate 5,118,740, forward strand.
GAGTATCATCGATTGGACTTTTTGTATTATTTTTGTATTTGATGGTTTGTCACAACCCCAGAGTTGGACACTATAAGTTCAGATAGGCTTTATTATACACCTATATGTTAGTATTTTATTTTCTGCAGGATTTTAGTTTACCCCCTATTTGCCGAATTTTTAGATTTATTTGAATTTTATTTCCTGTGCTGCATGCTTTCGTGAGTTTTTGATCAAGTGTTAGTCCCAGTTATTTCACTTGGGTGTTTAATAGTAATCATGTGTTTGTTAATGTGACAGTAGGACACATGATGTGAATGTGATTCGTGTGGACTTCTCGCCGTTAACTGTAACTCTTTATCCATCTAGCCAAACTTGCGTATGATTGAGATGTGTTTGTAGGTTCTTCGATCCTATTTGAGGGTTTTCACTTATGGATATTATGGCGGTGTCGCCAGGGAATGTGACAACTGTGATAAAGTTTGTAATTGGGATGTCAGCCGTGAAAATTAAATAGAGAAGGGGACCTAGGACACTTCCTTGGAGAACACCAGATTTTATAGAATAATAATTGAAGGTTTTAGTGTTGAATCTTACTCAAAAGTATTTCTCTATGAGATATGATTATAAAATCAGATAGTGAAGGTGTAGGAAAGAATGATTTGTGTTTGTACAGGAAACCTTCCTGCCGTACTTGGTCAAAAGCTTATTGAACGACCAAAAAAGAAACTGTAGATATGTTTTAACTATTCTGTGGTATTGTTGTATAGTTGAGTGACTTTTCCTAAAGTGAAATTTGGTGGGTTGGTATTACTGTGCTTATTTCTGCCTTCTAAATTTTTTTTGAGCAGAAGCCTTTCTAAGGTTTTCGACATGATCGCTAGCAAACTTATTGGCCGATACGGGGAAACTGTATTCGGAGATTTATTTGCTTTATTAATCATTACTAGTTTTACAAAGTTCCATGTAAGCTAATATTAACACGCTGTTATAAAGTGTGGTTAGCACAACTAATACTTTTCTGGGTAGTTGCTTTAATATTTGACGGGTAATTAAATCAGCAGGGACTTATATCTTGAGACTTCTTGTTTTACTTTATTTAGAGAGAAAGGTTTAATAGGTAGCGTCATTGGACAGGAGATGTCCAAAAAGTTCTTAATAAGAAGATCATCGTTATTGTTACTGTTAGATTTTTTCCAACTTCCGTCTTTTTTCTTTAGAGGAGAAATGTGCTGTATCGGCCGCTTGAATGATTTGGTAGTCTTCCAGATGACACGGTCGTCTTTTGACAGACTGCTGCAACAAGATGTTTTACGTATACAGGGATGTTGACCTCGAGTTCTTTTTTTAATATATTAAGGAGGGGGGCATTTGTGCTGCTCTTTTTATAGTTTGGATGATATTGTATACTGAACTATCAATATCGTCTAGTTGTTTTAATCGAATATTTGAGCTTAGATTTTTATCTATTTAGGTTTTAAGTAACCAATTTGTTTGGAACATTTGGACGATTTATTACATGAGTGTTAAATGTAGTGACAATCAGTGGAAAGATCCCAGGATGGTTTTATGGTAACATGATTAGGAGATATATCTTCAAGGACAAAGAAATCAAATATCTGAAGTCTTATTTGGGTCCGATGGACAGTAGGTGGGTAGATAAATTTCTTTTTGGCGTGCATGCAGACACCTAGTCTGTATGCTTTGCATTCCAGTCTCTTCCGATGATAAATTTTGCTGCTATTTGTCTGAAAAAATCTTCATATTTCACTGTACTAATTCCATGTCTTGGTGGGTTGTACACTGCAGCAACATCAAAAGTCCATGGTTAAGCATTGATATGGATTACTGTAGCCTGCATTTTATTTGTCTGATAGTTTCCTTTTGGTGTGATATTGTGTTACGTATAATTACCGAAACGCCACCGTGCACTGCCCCAATAGAGTGGTTGATATGGTATATAGATTAATGTGGAATTTTAAACATCGTTCTGTCAGTGAAATGTTTCCGGATTGATGTTATAAAAAGTTATTTTAATTTATTTAAATTTGTCCATAGAAAAGCAATTATCATAACACTCTCACAATCACTCAAATTGTTAGGACGATCCGATGTCTTGAATTCTTTGAGCCAGGCTTCTTTTCTTTGTTTTCGAGTAAACATTGGATTAGTAGGTTAGGGTGATCACTAATGCGGCTGTGATAATTTACACTATATCGCCGTACTTTTTATTAACTGACGGTACACCAAAACTACAGCGTCTGACCTCATTGGTGCGTCTTATCTTGAAAGCGTCTCAAAATTTCGATCTTAAAATTGCTAGCTGTACCTCATAGTTGTATACTGTAAATACAGATCGACTTCATGATGGTCTAGTAAAGCAGTATTTTGTTCTCTAGAGATAGTTACGATTTGGCAACTAAAATCCGACATACTTCACGTAGATGAATTTTCAAATTTTTGGTGTTTCTTGCTTATGGTAGTTACTGGTTGCTTAGGAGGACATGTGGACAGGCGCATATTCTGGTTGTAAAGATGACTTTTGTTTTGTTGATCCTGATGCGCTGCTTTTTAAACCATCGCTGCAATGTATCCAAATCGGCTTGGAAATTTTGGACGGCATAATCGAGTCATGCTGTGATCGTGATATCGCTGTGTCGTCAGCAAACCTCGACGTCATTATTCTTCTAGCAGACTAGTAGTATACAAAAGATATAATACACTTCGTGTGGTTGATTCTCGGGTTATAATGCCGTGGTCGGAATTCAGAAACTCTTGACGTTTCGTCTACGACTGCACCATAACACCAGCCGTGAAAGCCTTCGCATCTATCTATATACATTTCCATGTAAAATTCTACAGTTGATAGAAGGTAATGTTTTATAATCTTCAAACCTTATAAGGAATTGTTTGTTGCAAGGGATGATTTAAGAAGTGGATAACAGTGAGAAGTCTACTCTTGATTTTTAAAGCAATTCATCGTACCCTACATTGTCGAAAGCTTCGGCTACACCTATAAATGTAGCTGAAAAAATCCTTGCGTCTCGAAAAATTTGACAGTCTTGTTAACGGTTAGATGAATTTGTTCAAGTTATACACTATTAGCTACAGTGTTTGAGTTTATTATCTTCTTGTAACAACCACACTTTATTAACATGCCTTTTTTATTAGATTGTTTCTTATAGATTTTAAGTTTTTCTTTTCATTTAATCTTTAAAGTATTTTTACTAGGGTTTCTGATCTCTGCACTAAAGAACCTACGTATCTAAAATAGCTCATGTTTTATATGATTCGAATGTTTAAAAATGCTTTGTTATATATAAATTTATTTTCACACCAACGCTGTGGTGCCGCCGCTATTTTTATGCTTCAGTTTAATAAATAATAAATATTCAACTGCTGCTGCACGTTTTTATCAAGTCACGGTAGGGACATTAATCGTCCTGTCAGTCGCCTCCATTAACAGCGTCGCGACGCTGCCCCGCATTAAATTTATTGCCAGTGGAAATTCTAATTGATTTTTTAAATGCTGCGTTTTCGCTTTGCTTACTTGCTTTATACGAGCTTGTTTTGTCATATTCGTATTTTATGGGTGGTTAATTTGCCCATTTTTCTTATTTATTTGGGCATACTATCTTGCTTTTTTGTCGTTTTTAGGTATGGTTTATGTACCGAAAGGAATCTTCTGTCGCTGCTGATTAATATTACATCTTTGAATTATTTTATTTGCTTGATTCATGTTTGGGTTTTATTTTTCCTCTTATTTTGGAATTTTTAGTTTTGGGACGCCCTATGAGCACCCTCACCTACTTGTTTTATCAGACTGTAAGGCAATTTTCTCTATTAACAACTGAATATTAACTGAAAGTTGTTTATTCTTCCTGAGAAATTTGAATATAATATCTTTATTTAATTTTCCTTCTACTTGATTAACCTATTTGTCCACTTTCTCAGTTTTTCTTGTTTTCCTCTCCCATCCTTCACTTTCTTTTCCTTGTTTCCGTTCCCATCTTTTCATTTTTGCCTGTCCTTCTTTATCCTTTTTCCTTTCCTTTAACCTTTTTTCCATATTTTTTACCTATTAATTTCCGATTTCTTCTTTGCTATTTTTCTCTCTTTTCTCTTCTTCCTTCTTATCAATTGCTATGTTGCATGTTTGGTCCTTTGAAAACTTCATAAATATCAATAATTTAGCTTACAGCATGCTAAATTTATAAATAATGAAAAAATTATAAATAATGCTCCATCTCAATTTCTTCTTTTTTGGGAATGTATTTGGTTTAGAAGGGTAAACTGAAAAAATTGATGTCTGGAGAGGCAGGCGTGTAAATAGCCGCTCTCGTGGTGCGGTGTGGGATACGATACCGATACGGCTCGTAAGGACCAAAGATGGAGAGGCAGGCGTGTAAATGCCGCTCTCGTGATGCGGTGCGTGATACGTAGTACGGCCTGTTTTGGAAGGTAAGCGATAAGGAATCGTCTTAAACGGCCAGCGCGAAAGCGGATGGGGGCGGCTACCGATATCCACCGAAAGTAAAGCCAAATTGCTCACCTGAATCGGCCTCGGCTTCGGTTTCGTCGGCGATGGTTCACGGTTGCCACCTTGATGCGCTGTCTTCCTGTATGTTGCGGGATGTTAAATGCGGCCGTACTGGACGTGATGCGGTGTGAATATGAGCGGGTTGTTAAGCACGACCAAATTGTCCGCGCTGCGGAACGTATATATGGGGGGTATTAAGACACGACCGAATTGTCCGAGCTGCGATGCGTGAATATTAGCGTATTTTGTCGGCTGAGCAAAGCCCATATACGCGCCGTTCTGTGTGTGCGACGGCAAACCTAGCGGCATATGTCAAAAAGCCGCCCCGGCATGTCGCCGCGATATAAAGCGGTTCAAGGGCGAAAAGGCCGCCACACCAATGTCACGTGGGTTTTTATACGATTGAAGGAGTTTTTATATCCCACTCAATAAATCGCTACCTACGAGGTACGGGTCTTTGCCCTTTTAGGGCAAGAGAGAGAAGTTTGGTAACAGAAATGGACATATTAAGTAATTTCTTGTCCGATAACATGTTGCACGTTGGGTTTCTCCGATATTACGATTTATGGTTTTTCATCCCCATATTCTCGCTAACAATCACCATACACACAAATGGAAAACTCATTTTATTTAGCATTCAATAATATGGCGCATAATTAGCGTTTTTGGGTTTCCATATTGTACCCTCACTTGCTCTTTTTAGGGAGTAAAGTTTTGACAATACAAAAAAAATTCTGTAATATTTAAAAAAAGTTAAAATTACAAAAATTATTGGAGTTTTGGCAGCATAGATTAAAAAAATTTAAGTTTAGCTTTTGTATAGTGTTTTTTCGTGAATGTCACCTTCTTGGGAGTTAAAAACTAAAAAATATGGCATCCCCTTTGAGGTGGAAGTTTAAAAACTCCTGTCTCAGTGTCTTTCTATGTCATATAAGCATTATATCTACAACTTTACCCATATTCTGGGCTATGTTTATGCAATTTTTGTTTCCATTTAAGAATGTGTTTTTGTCCATTTTTTTCTTCCTGTCCATCTTTGCTTTGTTCTTCTTTGCTGTTCTAGTTCGTCTTCTTATTTCTTCGTTTGTACTTCTATCTTTTAGGCTTATTCCTAACATGACACATTCTATTCTCCATTAAGCTGTTCTTGGGTTCATCGTTGATTTTATAGTTAACGACATGGTCTTGACGCCATTAATTAACACCAAAAGTGCGGATGCGTTAAATACTTCTCTCTTTAAGTAATTTGCTACTATTGAGTCTTAAAATATAAGTCCTAATTTAGCAGTGGCTGCCTATACCATTCGAGTTTGTTTGCTTACTTTAGCAGTTTGATTTGCTTTAGCAAATTTTACTGTATATCGTCTACATTTTTTAAGATTCTGGTGTTTTCTGGAGACATAATTTTTGTTTTCCTAAATTCCTGGTAGGCCTATCTCTTCAGATGTCATTTTAAGTTTTCTTAACACCTTTTGTGGTTTTTCAGTGTTGGTAGTGATCAAGAGGATGTCACCTGGAAAACAAAGATGATTTAGTTATCGGCCTTCTATGTAATGGCAAATAATTTTTGAGAGATTATATCTTCCGGTAGTACTCTACGTTTAATATTAATTTTGTTTGTTTAACGGTCTTCCGCAAGTTTAACGTATTTCTGTAGTGTTTATTTTTGTGTGGTCTACCAAATCAAACGTTTTGTTATAATCTATAAACTCCTGATGGAGTGGGATGTTGCACTCATTACACTTCTCTATTAACGTACAAATTATCTGGCTGTGGTGTACCTTACTGCAATCTTTACGGAAACTTACCTGCTTCGGTGGTTGATATTCATTGAGTGTGTCTGTCGAGATGTTTTAATATTTTTTTCTAAATAGTTTCTATGGGTGAGAGAGACGACTTCTGAGTCTATAATTGTTCAGTTATAGCGTATTCATTTTCTTATAACAGCTTTCAGGTATTTTACTATCTGTGAGGCGTTTGTATAATAAAATTTTCATTGCTTCAACTGTGACAGCGCCATCCAATTTTAAGATCTCCATGATTATACCATCCCCACCTAGTGCCAATCTGTTGTTCATCTAAGCTAAAGTGCGCTCTATTTCATTCGCTGTAATGTCCGAAATTTTGAGGATTGACAATATAAGACAAGTATAAGCTACTGTAAACATTTTTAACAAATTTGCCAGAATCTTTATTATTATGTTTTATTTTTTCTGTATCATTTTTAATTAGTGCACTATAATGTTTCTTTTTTGGGCTTTTCTATCACAAAGCTTTTTTTGTTATTTTCGATGGCTTCTATTAGTTTTTGTGTATTTTAATTTCTTATATCTTTTTACCCTTTTCTTGATAATTTTATTTAGTTCTGAATACTCTGGGGAGTTCTTTCTTGTGTTTATTCACTTTTTGATTAATTTTTTGTATTTTCTTTATTATTTTTGATAGTTTCTTCCTCTTTCAGCTATCTGTTTATTAATTATTTTTATGTCACTTTGTATTTTTGTTTAGAGTGTATTTATTAATTTCTATTTATATTAATTTCTAATTTTCTTTTTTTTTTTTATTTGGTTCCTTTTGATAGGTGTTTATATTTTCTTTTAACTGTTTTTTAAATTTGCCTTATAACCTTATAATCTTTTATTTGGTGTCAATCTCTATTTTTGGATTTTTATTTTACAGGTAATTTTTTAACATATTTCCTGTTCTAGAACCAAGTTTAAAACTTTTCTATTTGGTATGTCGTCTTCATTGGAGTTTCCTAATTTACCATTGAAGTCTCCTATTATCATTGCAAATTGTGTTTTCTCTGATTTATGTGGAAGTAGGACATCCTACTTTCTTCGTTTCTGATGTGGTGGTAGGGTCAATATACTTAAATCACGTAAAATCTGTTATCTTTTATTTATCTGCAGATGGTATAGGTTATCCCGATAATACCGATTTCATTTTAATAATCATATCTATCTATACATTTCAACAGAAAGTAAACAAAGGCGGCTGATATGAAATTTGTTGTGCCGCACATTGAGCGCTTAATTTACACGAGGAGGTCCGTGCGTTCGTTCACGCACGTCGGGACCGCTCTCGCTCCTTGTCAAATTGTCGAGCGGCTGCGGCTGTCATCCGGCCGCTCCATTGCCGAACGAAACAACCGCGTCTGTCATGGCCATTTGGTATGCTTTCGCCGATCTAGGGAAGAGGCCGATCCAGTTAAAAATTTATACGTTTTCACCTTGCAAAAATTCGAGGAAATTGTCAGCCCAGGACCACCAAAAATATTTTTTTGGCGGCCAACCACTAGTGTTTTATGTTTTTACACAATACCCACACTATCCAAGTGTGTGTTTCCCGCGTTGTTGTCTTGATATAGTACACAGTATTAATACATGTATTAAAAGTACGTGTTTTCTAAAATACAAGAATTATCTATCAAAATAAAATACACATTATGTTTTTATGTGAGTATGCTTAAGGATTCCCACCTTTAATTTCCCTGATGACTTAAAAAGTTTAAGTATTATTACCAGAAAGTTTAAAACATTTTAATAGTCTAAGGCAATTATTTAAATATTTTAGTTATATACACTTCAAATACTTGAAGTGAGTATTCGTTATTATTTTTTGCACATCTCTATTTAAATAGTATCGTTATCTATTCTTAATAAACCAAAATTGCAAATAAGGCTACTATTATTCAAATTAAAGATCTGTGTCCTTAATGAAACTACACTGTGTTCAAAATGCGTTTCTGCCTATTTAAATTCTTTTTTATTCTTTTGAATTAAACAAATGCTCTTTTATCTTATTCAGCTTTTAGAATAAGTGCTCAACGAAATCCTCGTCCTCCAGTAATTCGGTACTGAATATGTAGCAATCAGAACCCGGTTAAATCTAAAATTCTAGCAGGTCGATGCCGATTTTATTGAATACCTGATACAGGTAATCATGAGGGGATTTTAACCCTGAAAGGAACTGTATTTTATCTTTCGCCTGTTTAGATGAGCATTCGGATAATATTTTGGATTTGCCTTCCTGTATATTATTATTTAAAAGCAATATTTATGTAATATAATTCACATGTTATCAATTAAGACTTTCATAGTACGTTCTGGTTGTAAATGCACACATGTTTTGTGAGCATCACTGCCATTAACGATAGAGTATTTCAGGTAAAAAATGCTTCTGCGTCATTTTGTAGAATTTTAATTACCTAGAGGAATCTGAACTTTTGTTTAACTTGATGTACATAGATATCGGAATCTTTTTTCAGCTGAAAAAAAATATTAAGGCATTAACATGATCTCAACATCTGTGGTGGAATATGCTTGGGATACAAAATAATTTCGTATTTTATATCACATTGTTAGTTCCATTGGACATGTTTTTTAAGTTGTTTGCAATCAATTATTACATATATAAATGCGTTAAATAACAGACTTTATTCAATATTCGCAAAACAATAACATATTTTTATACTTGTTTTTATACTTGTCTTCAACACAGAGAGTAAGCTTTATGTAATAATGTTTAAACTTATCATTTAACAATTAGATTTAATTTTATTTCTTTTATTGTTAACAAAATACAGACATATCAAAAAAAATTGGTTTAAATTATGTCAATATAATATCGCTTTGGAAACCTGGACTTTGACACAAGCAAGTGACAAAATGACATGGATATTTAAAAGAAAAATATTGATAAATATACTAGGTGTGATACAAAAGAATGAAGTATGCAGATCGAAAATGAATTATAAGCTCCTGAAGCAAATAAATGGTGAAGATATTGTTAAATTTTTAAATTAAAGATGCCAGAGCAGTCAAAATTATTATCAAATGAAACCTCTAAGTTAAACAAATTTGTGGCAGACCTTATTTAAAACAGCAACAGAGGTAAAAGAGGCATTCTAACTGTTAGGGTTGATGATGGTTAATAACGGAATTAAATGGCGCGAAGTGGTGAGGACAGCTTTTACACGTCTCGAACGATAGAAACGGAACTAAAACTATATTTTGATGAGGTTCTATGAAGCTTTACAGGATTAAGAAAGTTTTGCAAGCAATCACTCGCTCAGGGTAATAACGCCACTAAACGAATGAAAACTAATTTGTTTTTGGATTTATTAAGTTGAGTTTTCGTATTTAATTTTCCTCTTTTATTAGTTTAGTTTACGTTATACAGTTTACTTTAATATACATAACATTCTACAAAAGCTTAGAAGCTTCTAATAAAAGTTGCTCCATTTACGGTTTAGCTGAAAGTATTTTTTAAATTGTATTTATAGAACCATGATGAAATGGACGAATGTGATCTATTTAAAATTGATCTAACCAACAATAACGCCATTTATCTAAGTTAATTTGTACAATCGTTGCGATTTAAAGATTTATTTCTGTATTTATAATAGTACAGGGAGCCGTGGTGGTTTAGTGGATAGATCGCTAGACTACAAAACCAAGAGTTGCGGGTTCGAATACCGCTCTCGCCAATTCGATCGCTGGCATTTTTACGACCCAGCTCGACTCAGGCTGCCATAAATGAGTACCTGGAGGTCAAATAATAGACGGTCGGTACGTAGCGCTAGCCACGTTACTACCCTTGTGTACCGTAGGCTCTAGATTATAGCAGATCTATCCTGTTACGACCCCAAAGGGCCTTTAAGGCCTGTTACGGGGAACTATTATTATATAATAGAACAGAGTACTATCCGCCTAACAAAAAGCTTTAGTAACTTATTTTACAGATCACGTTTGAATAACTTTTTAGTAAAGTGATCTGAAAAAGGTTTCTTGTTATTAAACTTATCTGCAGCAATTATTTATAAAAAAGTTTTACAATCCCCTACAAAGCGAATATTGCTTTACACTCAATCTTAAGCGAACAAAACTAAAGCCTGGACGAAAATTTGAATACACCACAAAATGAGCGGATCGGAAGTTTAGTATATTTAATGCTACGCACCCGTATATTTGACGCTACATGTCCTGTGAGGTACAAATTAAATTAAGTTGTGGGCAGCGTAGACAGCAAATTTAATAGTCTTTTTAAAACCAGTCCAAATAATAATCTTAAAATTATTTGAAACATTTTAATTTTTATTTCTGAACAACGAGTTTTCAAAATTAAGATCATATGTGCATAGAATTCGCTGCAATCAGCAAAAATCCATGACAATAGGAAGTTGCTACGACCATCTTAGTTTCTAAACCAAGCAAGTCCTAAGAAAACATCTCACATTTCGATCAGTTAGTTGTACGTTTTAAGGTCCGCAAAAAAGAGTAAATAACGCCGTTATTTCTATGGAATAAAATAAACCACACGACCAGGTTAGATTTCGTCATCAACATGCCATCATCGAACAAATTCTTGAAAATCCTGAGTGATGTTGAAGCCAAAAGATAGTTCCAAGTCTCGCAACTTTTTGATAAAGTATAGCGTGATGGATTATTATACAGGGTGGAGCGGAGCCAACTAACATTTTTTAACCAGTTATATATTACATACGGAAGCAGGGAAAAAGTAAGTAAAAGTGTCTATAAATACGACCACGTATGTCATTTATTTATCACCGATTAAAAGATTATTTTTTGAAAGCTGCATCTGGCAGATGGCCTCCGTTTACAACAATGCATTGCTGCAAACGTTTCTTAAAGTTGTCGTTCACGCGCCTCCGTAGATCCTCACCAATGACTGCAACTTCGTCACCAATGGCTTGCTTAAGTCCTTGAATATTCATGATATGCCTCTGGAACACACGGTCTTTCAGGAACCCCCACAGGAAAAGTCTGATACACTGAGGTCGGGCGACCGAGCTGACCAAGCGATTTCGCCAAAACGATAACAGTTACGAACATTTTACGAACCACAGCCATACTATTTCGAGCGGTGTGGGTTGTTGCTCTATCCTACTGTAAATATAGGTTTTTAGGGCCAATGCTAAGCGGTCTTAACTTTTGTTCAACAAAGCCTTCTAACATAGTCACATAACGTTCTGAATCAACGGTCACTGTTTTTTCATTGTCATTTTCAAAGAAATACGAGCCTACAATTCCGAAAGTACCGACTTCACACCAAACCGCCACTTTAGGAGAGAGCAAGGGCACTCATGCAGTCCCTTAGGGTTCACTGATGACCAGTATCGCATGTTCTGTTTGATTATTCATCCAAAAACATGAAAATGTGCTTCGTTAGTCATTAGTAAATTATTCAGAATGTATGGGTTTTCCCGTAACAAACCATTCATGGTGGTGCAGAAAGCAAGTTTTGCTTCCTTGTTTCTTTCGTTAATTTGTTGCACAACTTGCAGTTTGTAAGAGTGAAATTTTATATCTTTTAGCATTAGATTTAAACTTCTTCTACTGAAGTCTAAAATGCAATATTTCTGGTGCGCCGAACTAGAGGACTGCGTTCAACAGCTTCCTTTATTGTCTGCAGGTTCTCTGGCGTTCGCACAGTTTTTGTGGCTCCATGTCTTACGTCTAACACGCTACCAGTTTCTTCAAATTTTTTCACCCAAGCCAATATGGTATTGCGAGACGGTATGTAGCCATGTCGACCAATATTGAACTGTCGTTGATAGACACTCTGCACTTCCATGACAGAATCTGTTTTGTAACAACTATAAACAAAGGTAACACGCTGTTGCACGTTCCAACACTCCATTGCGACTGATATGGACATGAGCCTAATCTAGGTATGAATAAAATGCACACAGTTAGATATACCATTTATAGTTAATTGTATTGGATTACAAGACATTAATCACAGTTACATCTTTTTTCCTATATATAGTTATTTTTAACCCGCCAAATCTTACGAAATAAAGTTGTTGAGGTAACAAACAACAAATTGAGAAATCTTTCTGATCACTAGTCAATGCACTGTAATATGCGTCAAATGAGATCACATGTCACAATCTTAACAGTTCTACATTGCGGAAGAGATTAAAAAATACAGTATGCGTTACCTCGATAGGCTTTGCAATGTTGGCAAATCCAAACACACGCCAGTTGGTAGTAAATGCACAGTCCTAGGAAACTCTTAATCTTGTACTTGTCTTTTGGTACAGGCCATTCTTTTGCCCTTCTAACTTTCTCTGCATCAGCTACTAGACCCTCATCACTCACTACATGTCTAAGATAGTGTACCTTCTTCTTGAACAGAGGGCAATTTTTCGGATTTTATTTTGGATTGGCGCATTTTAGTCGTTGGAATAGCTGCTTTAGGTTCTTAGATGCTCTTCTAAAGTTTTCCCAGTTACTATGATGTTATCCAGATACACCATACATGTTTTCCGGGATAGCTCATTCACCACTGTTTCCATTAACGTTTTAAAGGTTGAAGGAATGTTAAAAAGTCTAATTGTCATCACGGTAAACTGCCATAGCCAAGATCCAATAAAAAGATTTGCTCTTTAGATCTAATATTGAGAAGCCAGAGTGTCTAGCGTATCATCAATGCGTGGTAGTTGATAAATACCTATACTTCTTTGTGACGTCGTTGAGCTGACCGTAGTCAACGCAAAATCTGGTGGATCCGTTCGCCTCCTTGACTAACAGAACAGGCTAAGTGCACGGGCTTGTTGAAGGTTCAATTTCCATATTACAAATTATTTTTTTATCTTCCTCTCTCGGCTAGTGGTAATTGTCTAGCGCTAGGTCGTATGGAGGTAGGATCACCGATGTCTATGTTTGTCCTGCCCTTTGAACCATTATCATATTGGAACACATATTGATTCTGGTGCAAGAGATTTCTAACTTTCGCCTGTTGGTTAGAACTCAAACTACTGCAGAATGTGGCAATCACTGCTCTAAATTCTTTAGGTACCTCGCCTGATATTGGCTAGATTTTGGCCGCCTTTAACGCCCAAGAATCCCCATTAACATTTATTACGTGAACCGGTACCCCGCTACCATTTCGAACCAGTGTCTTCCTAACCAGTATTTTCTTTCCGGTCTTCTTCTCGTTATTACTTGGTTCGATAAAGATCACCTTTTTTGCTGGGAGATCACAATTCAAAACAGCATCCACCATCAATTCACTGCGTTCTGGGAATATGGTGTTTTGAGCTACTCCCACTTGTGCCACGACTCCATCTCGCTCATAAATGAGAACTTTTTCTTCCTTTATCCTTTAGTTCCTTAAGTTCCAAGTTCACTTTATACCCATAAGTTTTTAAAATGACCATAATGACCAAATGACCAGCATACCATGTTTAAGGGTGGTCATTTGAGTTTGTATCTCTCTATAAATTATTACCGGTACCCTAGTTACCGTTCGAGGTTTCCAATTGGTTGCCAGAAAACTTCCGAATTTCTCGAAACATTGCGTCTTGCAATCATTTTTGTCGCGCCTGTGTCCAGTAGAAGAGCATGCAGCTTTCCGTTTGCTCGGCCATCGACAAAGACACTATTGAAATTATGTCCTAGAGTCACAGTTCTTGTTTCCGTGGCCTGGGCTGCACCATTAGGTCTTTTCTCGTTAATCCGTTTTCATTCTCTTGCTAAGAGGACCCTCAGAAACCCCTTTGTGGTTTCTTACACCAACTTATGATATAACCCATCTTACCACAACGATAGCAGCGCAACTGCTTTTTTCTTTTCCTAGATATGTTTGCAATCTTTGCTGCCAAGTTTTTCACTTACTTTGTTCATCAATATTTTCCGCCAGTTCTCGTATATTGCTACGGCTCCTAGACGCGTGTTTAGCAGCCTCGAATTCTAGTGTGTGTGTGTGTGTGTGTGTGTGAGCGCGTCAATTGTTTCGGTCCAGCCAATCTCACCGCTTGCTGGGCCTCCCGATCGTTAATTCTGTCAATAAATATTCGGACAGCTAGTACATCTAAGAAATCATATGTTGGGTATGAAATACGTATAAAACGAGCTACAGTTGCCTCAAGCTTTTGAAAAGTTTTGCCCGATTTTTGTACATTAACGGCCACCGTCTGTAGTACGTCGAGAGCATAGCCACGCAGATCAACAATTAAAACAGTCGCCTGAGTAGCCTCGCACCTTCAGGAAACGAGGATCTCGAACCTTGTAGAAGGTGCGCCAGCTGTATTCCTAGAAGTGTCGGGTAGAAGTTACGTAATGTAGACGTCAATTAACCGCGTTACGGGGCGCATTTGGAAATTTGTTACAATATAAAATTTGAATTTGGTTTATATTAAAACAAAATCTACTTACAAGCGATTCTTTACTTTTTTAATTTTCAATTTTATGGCTATATGAACATCTTGCTGCTGTTCATTTTTAGTTTATTTCCTTTATTTATACTTTGTTGACACATCAGTTTTTTAATATTTTTCTGTTTAACTTTCTGTGTTTATTTTATTTTTTTATAATAACTAAGAACTAAGAAACTATTGAATTTATAGTTTAGGTGTTTTGAGTTCAAATTTTTTCTCTTTTTTGATAATATCTACTTTAAGCACGGTGTTATCCAGAAGAGATGCTTGATGTTACAAATTTTTATCAATAACCTACGAAGTTGCTGTGTGGTAAAAAGTTAAGAAAATGTTATATATTTTTTAGATGTTTGAGAAATGATTGTTTATTTAGAAAAGACATAAAGACGACAAAATGTTGCCTTTAGCGCTGCCGTTATCGATTCGATGTTTTTCGTGCGCCTTTGACCTTCTATCCCGAGTACACAAAATGAGGCTCTTCGGAGCGCAATTCTGTAATTTGCGATGAATAAGAGGCAGAAAAAGACCTCCTGCCTCGCTCTGCTTCAAAGCGACACTTTGTCGTATCTGGTCGGCTGGAGAAGGCGTAATTGTATACAGAAGGTAAGAAGGCGGGCGAGGAGGCCGCGCGAACGAACGCAACAAGTCCTGCAGATTCCGCTCTCTGTCCGTCTTCCAGCAATGAAGTGTTAATTTCCTGTCAACGAAGGGCGCAAAAATCAATCAAGCGACACTTGCGTTAAGAAAAATCTCATTTCGCGGGTCACTGGCTGGCTTTGCGGAACACGTAGGCCTATTTGCTGTAATTTGTTCGCTGCGGAAATTTGGGGAGTAAATAATCTCTTATTTTCGTGCAACGAACTTGTTTCTACTGTCCTATTATTTGTCACCATCAATTTGTAATAGAGAAGATACAAAGAGGCTTTTTATACTTGTAAATGGAACTCAGAAGCTCCCCAATTAGTCCTGCTGTATATCTTTTCAAATTACGTTTTGAATTATTTTTAAAGCCCAGATTAATTTGTGCGATTCGTCCAAAAATAGTTAATTAAATGATTTTTGGGGAAGGACTGAGCCCCAATCTAAAGGGGTTTTCGGTTACGAAGAGGCTGCCGGAATTTTTGGAGCAATTTATAAGTTGGGTAGCAGCGTTTTAATCCCCGGGGCGATTTTATCTGCCGAAAATGATAATCCCCTTTTCGCCCGGATTAACGAAGTTGTTTCGGCGAATCGGTCCAATGAAGAAATTAAATTTGCGCCGATGATTTCTGGCGTGCGGGGCTCCGCCGGGTTTAACGAACTCGGCCGCCAGGTGATTCAGTCCGATATTCTAATACTAACAAATTCCTTTGTCGCTGCCGACCTAATTCCGCGAGTATCTGAGACCTGTGATTATAGATCCTTCACCCTGACGTCGCTCTTTACAAACACACGGGAAGGGACAAGCTGTCGGCGGTGCGAGGCTACGACCTCTCCGGGGGTCAGCGCATTCGCCTTTTGCTGGACGTGAATGCGGGCAATTCAGCTGCTGCCTAATTGAAATTCCTAATTACATTGCCTTGCGGCCTCAGGCGTGTGTGCTCTACGGGAACAACTTGAAAAACAAAATTTGTTGTTTTTTTTTTTAAATTCAAGTACCTCGGCTAACAAATTTGTTTTGCTTGAATTTTTGTTCGTAACTAACAAATAATTATTTAGAATTTTTTGGAAAGAATAACGGATGAATTAATTTGAGTAATTTCCTTTGATATATATTTTTTAATTTATTTGTAAATGTACTCTACTCTATAGGGAGTATTAAGTAAACATGATATACAAGTAGGCGTTAGGAGAAACCATTATTTTAGGAATCTTTTCACTTAGGGTGCTTGGAGGTCGTGAGGTCAGATTCTGTTTAACCTTCTTACGGGTGGATGGGCGATGGACAATTGATGAATCAAATCATTGTGATCCTGGAGTCTACTAGCTCTGGAAAAATCTGACAATATTTTCCATGGTATGCCGAAATCCACATGTAAAGTTTGATTTGTTACATACCACGGTACATCTGCCATGGTACAGAGTATCTTGGATTGATATTGTTGAATAGATTTCTTTCGAGATGGTAATCCATACGTCCTGATTGGTTTTAGCAAGATTTGATATAGTAGTACTTTATTGGATAGAGAAAGTTTCGATCTTCTTCCAAGCAGCTAGTACAATACATTTGCCGAAACTTTAGGTTTAGTTGTTGTCGCTTAGCTTGAATATGTCTTTTCCAAGTCAGTCGTCGATCCAGGTGTAATTCTACATACTTGGTTCTCGTTTTGACAGGTACCGGAGTATTATTCAGATTAACAGGCGGATATTTGTTAAAATGAGTTGTAAATTTTATTAAGTCATTTGTTGATTAGGTTTAGATGCCGCTGAAGGTTCTCAGATGCTAACACAGGTTCTTCATGTGCAGGCAAAACTGCCATCAGCAAAAGTGGCAATAACAGTGTTTCTATTTCTTGGTAGGTCAGAAGTACAAATAAGATATAGGAGAGGACCAAGGACACTACCTTGTGAGACACCAAATTTTATAGTTAGCTGGAGAGTTTGCTTAACTCTGAAATATCTGTCAGTAAGATAGGATTTAAGAAGAAGGTTTTTTTTAGTTTTTAGAGTAATCCAGTATGCCAAACTTTTTCAAACGCCTGGGCAACGTCTAAGAACACAGCTGTGCAGTATTTCTTTTCTTTAAGCTTACGTGCTATTTCATTAACTATCCTATGTATTTGATGTGTTGTGGAATGTTTTTTTTAAACCTAAACTGATATACAGGCAAATGTGATGCTACGCCCATGTTATTTAATATTTTTCTAAAAAATTGTTTTTCGAAGAGCTTTCTCAGTATAGATAGGAGACTGATCGGCCTGTAAGAAGTTACGTTTTCTGGTGCTTTTTCTGGTTTAGAAACCATTAT
Source organism: Sinelater perroti (assembly GCA_036346155.1). Taxonomy (NCBI): domain Eukaryota; kingdom Metazoa; phylum Arthropoda; class Insecta; order Coleoptera; family Elateridae; genus Sinelater; species Sinelater perroti. The sequence continues at coordinate 5,136,395 of JARFIY010000215.1, forward strand.
TATGTGGGCATACTTTCACAAAATAGGGTAGTGAGACATGTTTAACATAACATTATATATAGTTGTCAAAAGTACTCTGGCTTTTTTGCTCTTTCAGTATTTGGATTTTTACTAAGTCATATCTTGGTGCTTTGTAATTGTTTTCTTTATTTCAAGCTGTATTTCCGTTGGTGAGAATGGTTTAATAGGTAAGGAGATCTGGCATCGAACGTTTACATTAGATTGAAAAGGTTGAAATATATTTGACAAAGTTTCGGATTTTTTTCCTTATGTCATAAGTTTTTCGTGTAAAAGGTATGGTTACTTGTGGCCTTTTAAATTTTCTTGCTTGAGGTTTGTGATGTAACAATTAAAATTGGCATTTGAACAATCCTGTAGGGCAGCATGGAGTTGTCGAGTTAGTCTGATAAACCATTATTCGGTTCAACCAGGACTAAGTTTGTAGCTACTCGATGGAAAATATAAAACCCAATAAGTTAGAGAGCTTGGTACTATCTGTTGGCCAATGTGTTGGTTCGCCGGTGCTGTGACAGTTGTAATTATTTGTCATAATTGCTCTAAATAGGTTTCTACCTCATTGTAATAATTTTGGATCCCCCTTTCAGCAAAGAACCTATTTTCCAGAGTGTGAAAGAATTTATTATAATTATCTGTAGTGATTGTATGTTTAGGAGGGGAGTAAATCGCTGACACTGTGAATGCGTTTACACTGACATTTGCAGCTTTTAGTTTAGCAGTTTGAAATGAGTTTTGGCTGGTGATGTGATATGAAGTTTTTAATGATCACTGCAGTTTCTGCACGCGCAGTTTCATCCGGATGGTTTGTATTACACCAGGTGTACAAGTACGAAATCCGTATTTTTTCCAAAAAAAAACACGTTCAATTTGGAAGAATAATAAAAAGTGTTTTACTCAAAATATGCTCCATTGTTAGTTACACATTTTCCCATCTTTTGGGTTTCTTTCTCTTTTGCCACGAACCATTCATCTGCTCGGCAGGTGCGTGGCCCATTGATGCAAAAAAGTGATAGTAGGAAGGAGCCAAATATGGTGAGTAAGCCACAAGGGGTAGCACTTCCCAGTTGAATGTTTCCAACGTGTCACGATCCGATTTTGCCGTATGTGATGAAGCATTGTCATCTAGCGAACGGTTTAAATAGATCAATTATTTTTTGTAGCGTTTGGTATTTAACAGCTCATAATAGACCACACCTTTCTGGTCCTACCAAACACAGAGCATCGTTTTCCTGCTAAAGCGATTCGGTCTTGCGGTTGATGTGGATGGTGTACCTCGGTTTACCCATGATTTTTGCGCTTGGGATTTGTAAAATTTTTTTTATCAACTTTTTGCATATTTACAATCTACTCCTTATGGGAGTAATAAGTAAATGTAATGATTTTAATTTAAGGGGGATTTAAGGGGGATTCGGCCAGTGCCTTAGCCCCATATTTATTTCAGCTAGTATTAATTAATTATCATGAGGAGGTAGGTCCTGTGGCCATTTTCTTTTTAGCCTCTTTGTGACGGTAGGTTGGACGGACAGTTGTTCCACGAGTTGATTAGTATGCTCTGCCAATTTTTTGGTGTACGATTTAGCCAGTCTTTTGATCTCTTCTGCTACATAAGGAATTCCAAGGTCATTGTGGAGAGTTTCATTTGAGATATACCACGGAGCATCGGTTATGGTTCTAAGAATTTTTGATTGGCATCTCTGAAGCATCTTGGTATGTGATGCCTTGCTACAACCCCACAGCTGGATTCCATATGATCAGATAGGCTTTAAAATTATTTTATAGAGGAGTATTTTATTTTGTAAGGTAAGCTGAGATCGTCTCCCCATCAGCCAGTTCATGTTTTATTTTTAGGTCTATTTGTTTTCTCTTTTTTTTAATATGCGTGTTCCAAAGTAATTTCTGGTCTAGATGTAAGCCAAGATATTTTATTTTAGTTTTCTAAGGTATGGGGGTGTTTTTGAATAATACGGGAGGGCACACGATGCGTCTATTGGTAAACGTAACATGAGTAGATTTATCGCTGTTCACTGTTATTCTCCATTTGTCGAACTAGTCTTGAAGGATGTTGAGGTGATTTTGTAGATATTCTATAGATGTTTCCGGATTTTCGCTGTTTGAGAGAATAGCCGTATCGTTGCAATTAATGTGTTATTTGTGAGAGGACTATCAGAGGTATACAGTAAGTACAGCAACCTTGCGGGACACCAGAAGTAATCTTATGATAAGTAGACACAGTGGTATTGATCTTGACTTGAAAACTCCTGTCGCTAAGGTATGACTTTAATAACAAATATAATTGACTTGGGAAGTGGAGCTTAATTTTGCGTGCCATATCCTGTCAAATGTCCAAATATACAGCTGAGCAAATTCGTTTTGTTTCGAGGCTCTCCATTATTTCAATAACGATTCGGTGAGTTTGATGAATCTCGTCGAATGTTGTTGGCGGAATCCGAACTGGTAATTTGGTATTATGTGCTTTAGATATACTTAACTATGGATTCTCTTGAGGAGTAGCCGTTCGAAAACCTTGGATGTCAGGGGTAAAAAACTGATTGGACGGCGGAAAGAGGGTTATGAAGGAGGTTTTCCAGGTTTCTCGATTGCAATAATTTAAGCAAACTTCCACTGTGTTGGGAAATGGCATAGTCTGAGGATGCTGTTAAAGATTGTGGTGAGAAGTACTATGGCTTTTCTAGGAAGATTTTGAAGGACTTCTCCCACTATCAGATCGTATCCTGGGGCCTTGCGGGTATTGGTGGCTAATATTACTTCTCTTGGTGAGAATGGGTTGATTGGTAACGACAATTGATATGGAGCCTCCAGAAATGAATTAATTTCAGAATCGTGGATATTCGGTTGGGATTGTGGTGTCGTGAATATGTTAGCGAAATGTTTAGCAAATGTTTCGGCCTTGTCTTCCTCTGATCTGGCCCAAGTGTTGTCCGGTTTCTTGATGGGAGGTATGGTGGGAATTGGTCGTTTGAATTTTTTGGTTGTTTTCCACAATGTGCGATCGTCAGGTGAAAGATTAGTGATATAATGTTGGAAGGTGTTGTTCTTTGATTCTATTAACACGCTGTATAGTTGATGTGTAAGTCGGTTGAGTAAGGTTTTGTTGTACCTATCTCTGGTTCTTTGCCACTTTTTTCGTGCTTTCCGTTTCTGGGCAACAAAGTCTCGAATGTGGCGAGGAATGTTGTGTATTTGTTGATGAACCATTGGATTTGGCGTGGCTTGCCAAGCAGCATCTTGTATCATTGTCGTCAGGTATTCTGTTGCTTCGTCAAGGTCTTCAGCACTTTTAATTCGCATAGAAAGATTGAGGTTTCCTTCTAACAAATTCCTAAAGTGGGCCCAGTGAGTTTTGTACATAGTTTTGGAGTAGACTCTTTGTAGATAATTGTAGTGCTTAGGGTAATTACGACCGGGGAGTGGTCAGATCGAAATTAGCTTCTATTTGTGTGAATGTATTCATTATACCACGTGTTACTGCAAAATCAAGTAGGTCTGGTAGCCTGTTTGTATCGCCAGTAGGCCAGTAGGTAGGCTAGCCAGTAGAAACTGCATCTGAGGATTATTTAACCTTAAACCCCACGCTGTGTTTTTAGCATTCCATTCACCTCCTATGATGAATTTTGTATCGAATGTTTGCAGAAACTCCTCGTGCTCTTCGGTAGAGATAGAGTGTCTTGGAGGACTGTAAACTGCTGCTATTATCAGTGGAGAAGGGAGAGCATGTACCTTTATGCTTGTATTTTGAATCTTATTGGTCTGATAAGACACCCATTCGTGATGATTAATTGTATTGTTGATTACAACTACTGTCCCACCGTGCGCCGCACCATCGGGGTGCGGTAAGGTATGTGGTATAGAACGGGATTTTTATTACTGTTCTTGTTGTTGCGTGAGTTTCTGAAGTTAATAATATATCAATATTTTGTAATTGCAAGAATGAGATTAATTCTGGCATGTACTTAGAAATGCCATTAGCATTCCAGACAGCGATGCGCAACGAAGTCGCTATTTATATATTAGTTTATTAATAACTGTTGAGAGCATGTTTAAGACCATGCTGTTCTGACTAATTAGTTGGGAGAACATTTAAATTCATTACGAAAGTTAGCAAGGATTTGGTTTATAGAAGATGCTTCATCGAATGATTTGAAAGTTGTCAGTTCTTCCTGCTGTTATTTGTGAGTAGGATAGTTTATTTTGCAAGGCATTTGTAGTGTCGTTGTTTATGTTGTGAATATGGTTTCGAAGTGGGGGGAATTCACTTTTATTCAGTATTTGTTGTGGACGCGTTCTATTCGAAGTTCCTCTGAATGGGGCATTCCTGGCTCTCTGTAAGTCTTGCTACACTAAACTTATAATTAGCGGGGTGATTCCCGCCACAAAGAGCACATTTGGGTGGAGTATTTTGAGGTTTCTTACAGGTGGAAGTTTCGTGGTCGCCACCACATTTAACACATGCAAAGGGTTTGTTGCAATAACTCTTTGTATGGCCGTAATCCTAGCAACGAAGGCACTGCGGTATTGTATTCTTCTTTCTAGGCGGCTCGATTATGACTTTGATATTATCGATATGTTTTACGTCGAATATGGTTTTATTGTTATCTTTAGGTTTCAAGTCTACCATAAATCATGGTAGTGGTTGCTTAGTTAGTCTGTGACGAATGTTAATGATATTGCAACCTTGATGTCCTAATTTACCTAGTTCTTTTTTAATGACCTCCGTTGAAATCGTATGATGAAGATTTCCTCCTTAAGATGGTAGGTATGGTGTATTATGTTTTCGTTCTTAAGATGCGTTTTGAGTTTTCTCTAGGAATCTGACGTGTTAGTGTTGATTTTGATTGTGTTATTCAATAACGCTGTTGTGTAATATTTTTTTTTCTAGTACTGCATTTATATTTGTGATCATTTCGTTGTAGTTATTTACCCCGTAAATATAAAAAGGTGGTGGTTTTGAGAATTTATGTTTGCTGAGTACTGGATGTTTGGTTCAGGTTTTCACTGCTGCTTGGAATTTGTGAGAGTACCTCGAATCCATTAGAAGTAGTTATAGGAGTAGTTTGTTGATTTGTTGAATGTGGTTGTGAGTTGTTTCTTTTTCGTTTTTTGACTGTTTGCCACGCGTGTTTGGATTTTTGTGAGGTTGATTCTATGTTTTCATCGTCCTTGATTACAGAATTAAATTCATCACTTTCCGATGGATTTTTGTTTCAGGTTGGGTCATTGGATTTAGTGCGGGTAGCAAAATTAGGTACATTGTGGTATGGATTAGCATTATTTGGCTATAGTAGCACGGATGTGTGAGAGTTCATTGTATAGAAATTGCGAATTTGGTTGGCTACCGTATTGGTTAGATTATGGATTTCCCTGATAATTAGGGAAACTGAATGTGAATCCGTAATTCTCGGGAGCGGGTTGCATTAACGGGCCTGGGATCCAGGACCGGTCCCGTTTCCCATAGGAACGTGTATTAATTGTTGATTTTTAATATTTTTATATACACAGAGTTAATAGATTAATATAACCAATAATGTGTTTGCACATACGATTTATTATACTAGCTGCAATAAGCGTATTTATTGCTTATCAAGATAGCAGAGCGTAGTCGATGTGCGTAGCACTCGAAAATCAAATGGGAACTCTGGATTTTCAAAATAAATCTACTTTTTACCCCCAGTAACGATACGATCTAAAAACGACTTTCTTTTGTATCGTTCGAGCATCATTTCAGATGTGTTTTTGCACCTTTTCTTCTGCCTCTCGTTCAGTTCATGTGGTATCCATCGGCCGACCTTCTGAATCTTTCCCATTATTCGTAGGCGATTGGAAACAGCTTATTGACTAACGTTCAATTGCTCTGCGAATTATTTATGTGCTTGTGAATCGTCTTTGTCTTAAAATGTTTGCAATTCCACATCTTCGTACTTTTTTGGCGGTTTTCTGTGTTCTTTGTCTGCAACATCGAAATCATCACTTTTGAAACGCCGAAATCATCGCTCACACGTATCTTGCATAGAGCAAGTTCACTTCTTGATGTAATCGGTGCGATTCAGCTGCAGTTTTCTTCAAATGAAAACAAAAAATAAATGCTGCCCGCGAATGCTCATTATTTGGCACAAATTTCGACATATTGAACACAGAAAAACAATACTATGTAAACACTTTTTTAACTTATCACTTGTGCGCGTTGATTCTTGTTGCTGGCACAACAAAATGGCATATACGTCAATTTTTTATACTTGTCTCAAATCCGCACTTCATACTTTGTGCGACTGTCGCATACGTAGGGGTACGATTTTGTGACTTCTCGTTATTAGGTGAAATTGTTGGGATAGGAATTGTATTTGTTTTTGTGCGTAGATGGAGCTTAGAGTCGGTCTATTTTTTTCTGGCGTTTATTATTTCTGGATAAACAGAATAGCCTTTATAATTCTCAAATGGTTGCCCTCATATAAGGTACATTTTGTTGATGTGGTTTTCCACTTTTGACACGTGTATTGTCTGGTACAGTAAGTTCTCGAGTGTCCATACTTTTGCCATTTGGTACATTGAATGATGCTTGCTTTTTTATATGGTAGCTCAACCTTACTTTTACTATTGAACAAAAATTCTGTTTCAAATATTTTCTTATGGTTTTCCCCTGGTTCATAGACATAATGAGAGTGGATCTTTTGTTGCCTTATGTCTTATGTTAATTATATTGCGTAATTGATGATCTAATTTTTCTCATTCAGCTTTAATCTTTTTAGTGGTTATTGAAAGGTAGATGTGTCCGACAACTACCCTATATGCTCGTTCATCTTTAATTTGATATGTATGATGGACTATTTGTTCTTCTTCTAAGTATCTAAAAATCTGGCTGTATAGGTCTGAGGTGAGTGCGTTTATTTTGACTGTGTTGTTCTTTAACGTTTTTATGTAAAATTGTTCATTTATAGCAACTATTGATATATAATGGAGATGGTATTGGTACCTTACTAGTGTTATTACTTTCGGTTTGCATTTGATTTGATTTTTTGTTAGATTGACTTGCTATAGGTTTGTATATATTATTGGTAGTAATAGTCAATACTTTCTGTTTAGTCTTCTCTTTTTTAACAACTTGTCAGGTGTCTTTATTAGCTTGCATTTTGTTGATCGTATTTTGTTCATTACATGCTTGTTCATTTATTGGCATAGATGGATAAGGATTTTATACATTATGGTTGTGATTAGGAAAGGGAGTGCTGTTATTTACATAAAATTGATTAAGCATAGAATTAGGAAATAAATTGGATTGAATCGTTTGATGACTATCATGTGGCTAATTACCGGGTAGATTTGTTACGTTCCCATAGATGGCATTTAGATTACCCGGATGTATAGGGAATATAACGTTCCATTTGGATATTGAATTTTCTTTATTTTAAAGTAAATTTACGATTTACCGACAAATCGGGTCAAATTAAATGATAATAACGAAAATGTAGGCCTGACCTTAAGTAACAGGCAAAACTCTGGACGTCCCGGGCACTGATATTTCGCAGCACGGGAACGCGTCCGCTCGCTTCGAAACAAAAAGAGCTTTGATGTTTGAAGTAATTTTGTATTATTTAAATTTGTTTATATGTATTAGTTTGAGAAAATTTGATTTCAAACAAACACGTACATATATCGTTTTCACTAACAACAGCATAGTTACAATCTACTAGAGTAATAAGTAAATTGGTTGAGTGAGTTAGACTTCAAGGAAGAAACCATCCAATTAAATCATCTCTATATGATTAGATCAGGTCTGGTTGCTGATATACCAAGGAGCATCAATTATAATTCTGAACATCTTGGGCTGAAGATCTGCAAAATTTTAGTATTCGACAGTTTTGCACAGCCCCAAAATTGGACGTTTTACATCCAAATTAGTTTGATTGTGGTTTTATAAAGTAGCACTATATTTTGTAATGACAGTTGAGAGGAACTGATAGTTATCATTAATTCAGTTTTAAATTTATTTATGTTTTCTTTGCAAGGATGTAAGTTATCCAGGTTAGTCGTGATATGCAGATATTTCATTATTGTATTTGATCTGGTAATATCTGTCAGTCTGATAGGATTTTAGGAGAAAGTTATAAGGAATAGGAAGGTGGAGTATAATTTTGTAAAATAGACGTCTTGCCTGCGTTGTGTCTAGAAATATTCCAAGCAGTACTTGTGTGCTTCTGGCCTCCTTGTAATTGTGTGTTTTCTGAACGCTTGGGTGTCTTTTGCGGAATCCGAACTGGTGATCTGATCTGATAGTGCCTATGTTGATGTCATTTTTAGCCGATTAAAAAGTAATTTAACAAATGGTAAAGGTACAAAACTTATAGGTTGATAGGATAGGATGTTGCCTGGTTAGGACGTGTGTCTTTTATATTTGATTTTCCATTTTGTTCTAGTTCTATGTTTTTCCATGTTTAATTTGCGTATATATCGATTTTTCTTAAAATTTATGGGTCAGATTGAGTTAACCTTGTAGCTACTTTTTGCAGGCTTTGTGTAAAGTATAGTGTAGCTCTATCCAGATCTAGTTATTATCTTAGTGGAATGTTTAGGTTTGTATTTATTTTTAGATGTGGTAAGTATAAGGTCCAGTCGGTTTTGTTGCTGCACATTTTGGGTGACAGTCTTCTTAATTTTGGTTGAGCTGAGGATGATTATGATTGATGTGTAATCAGATGACGTTTCTAGGTTGGATTTTATTTTAGCGTAAGTGTCTAGTAATCCACGAATCACAGCAAAGTTTAGAAGATTCAGTCACTAGGTCAGTAAGTCGATTCTCCAGTGGATAGATAGCTGCAATTGAGTAATCGTAGGGCTTGAAGCAGATTCCTTTCTTTTGTAGTGGTTAACCTGGAACCCCATTCTGTATGTCTGCCTTTCCAGTCACTATAAATTAAGCTTCTCTTTCCTGTAGTAACCTCTGTATTCATCTGTTGTGATTAAATGGCTAACGGGGAAATATAACGATGTTCTTATTGTAGGGTGGGATGTTACGTTTAGTCTAATTTTAGCAAATTGCATTTTGCTCTTGTGGTAAGGTAGAACTTTTTAAAGAGGAAGGGCTGATTAGTCGTGAGTGATTAGCAAAGTAAACTATGTAGTTTGGGATACTGAATCCAGTTTTTCCACTAAAATGTGTTTCGGAGACGAGGATAATGCCTGTTGTATAGATTTGCATAAATTTAATTAAGCCTAATTTATATTTGGTCAGCCACACGTATATATTACATGAGATTATAAACGATGTTCGCTAGAGAAAAGTATTATAATTAAAGAGTAGTTTTCAGAGTTCAAGTAGAGATATTAAATTCTTAGTTTAAATTCAGAAATATATTATTGTAGGTAATAAGGAATTATGAAAGCTAAATCTATTTACCAAGTAGAAAATTTAGCTCACTTAAGAACCTATAGTCGCACGCAAACCGTTTAATAGAGTGCATGTGTATATTAACAATTAATTCATCGGTGACGTACTAATTTTTACTATAGAAAGAAATCTACAAGTAATGTTAAGCTTTTGGAGAACATATTCTCTAATTCTCAACAATATTCGCTATTAGAGTAATCAGCATCTAACTCTCAAAACCACCCTAAGCAATACCCTTCACCAAGATATGCAGTTTCTAATTCTTAAAACGAATTGTGTTGACATTACCCGAGATTTATCCTGCTAAATTTATAACAAATTCAAATGCGTTACGACCTCAACATTTATTAAAATTGCAACCAGTTTATTAAAACTTTAGCGATAAAATTATTCCCCAGAATATCTTAAAACTCACAAGACTAAACCTTTGAACAACATAGAAAAACGATAATATAAATATCAAACTTAGCGACCAAATGTAATAATTCATCTAGAAAGGAAATGTAAGAAGGAAAATAAGTACAAAACTTCTACAGTCTGTTTTCAGCCACAATCAAAGGCGATTCAACTTAAGCAAACAAAAATAATAACTAATAAAGGATACCAAAACCAATATTTAATATTCATATATATAAGTAACTGAAGAGGAAATGTTCTATGCCAAAACCCTTCCTAATAATAATAACAAATAATGAACACACAGTTATATGTGCCACAGAAAATTAATAAAGCAGCTAAAATAAGAAAACATAATTGACCACACGTACCAAATTAAAGTGGAACGAGCATATCGAATTGTCACACGTCTTCTCCATCACTTCTTACCAACTGATTACATAAATTAGAGCTGGAATCTGCAAGTAACAAAAGTCTGTAGTGTTATGAATGTTAAACAAGTAACAACCAAATAACCTTGATCGTTATTCTTTATAGACTTAAAAACTCAAGAAAATCATAAAGAAATCTTCAAACAAGAATTTCTATGCAACACTGAAATAACTGTCGAAGCTTAAAAAACGTTTGAGATGCCAAACTTAGTGCCATTCAATAACTTACTATCTAAAACTATTGTACCGCATAAAATGTGACCAACCTCACGATTTAAAGAAATAAAGCCAAAAAAAACACCCGCTAAGTGCTTACTACGTAACGCAGATCACACTGCAAATTATAGGGGTTGCTCTATATAAGGAATTAATGGCATCCAGAAATAGCACTGCTCAAGAACATGAAGTCAGTCACACATAATCAATCCAAACTAACACAACTAGAGAAACTTAAACATACAACAAACTACCACTCCACATTACAATCACCGAACCAAAAGAACCGCAATTGTCAATTACTTAAATGAATTTAGTAAAACTAATAAGCTGGAACTTACTAACCATAATCATTAGAAAACTAAAGCTATGGGACGCCAATGGACTACTAAATAAACAGAAAATAATAAAATTTTTAAATATAAAAAGGGTTAACATTCGGCTTATTTTTAAATTACACTTTACCAATATGGCAATATTAAACATACCTAAATATATCACTTAAGTATTTCCCATTTAGGTGGTACTGCTCATGTAGGCTCTGTAATAATTTATCATTCAAGCTAAAAGAAGACTATTTGAATTGAAATTTAGACAAATTCGATGGCTTCTTTAGAGAAAATCTCTGAATAACAAAATATTAATGCAGAAAACTATATTAAAACTCTTATGAATGTATGATCTTTAATTTTAGAGATATTTTTTACACACTGTGGAGTAAAGAGAGATGGGTGCAAGTTTTGTCTGTTGTAAGCAGGAGATATTTCCCGAGGAATACCTTGTACTACTGCTACTTTAATCAGTAATGCGGTGTCAGAGCAAAAGGGACCTTCATCTGCCCGAAATTTTCATGTTTTTTTTTGCGGCAGAGAGTGTAACCGTGGGAAATTTTAAAAACACTTAAGCATAGTTCAAATACAACACCCTTAAGAAAGGGGAAACTCGACATACATTTTTGAAAGGAAGAAAAGCTTGTTGCTGAAGTCACCAGCACGACTAAGCAGAATATTGGCATTATTATTAACCGCAATAACGGTTGTTAAAATTTCTTCTTAGAATAAGTTACTTTAGTGCTCAAGCACTTCAATATGATATACTGCGAAACGACAACTTCCGGGACCATATAGCTTTCCATAATTGACAAAACTGGAAAATTTTTATAGACTCATTGGGAACACCCTCCTTACAATCCGGATTTATTGTCCTGCGATTGAATAGCAGAGAGAAGTGTTTATTTACAAATGCTTGGTGTCAGAAGCATCTTCATTTTATGATAGTGGGACTAGAAATATATGTTTCTAAACTAAAATAAGAAAAATAATTTCTTTTTATATTTGATTTGCCCACGCATTTATTATTAATAGTTCGAAATATCTAATTTATCTGGAAACTTTGGATTGGTTCTATGAGTAGCTGATTTTTCTTACATCATATATATTCTAGCCAGGACCAGAAGGATTATTTTTCAATCTTATCCGGTCTAGATCAGCTTTGTTTGGGTAAACTGAGCTATCTCTGTCAGGATGTGACTTTTTCTACGCACAATGCACTTAGATAGGAAAAGTAATAGTATTCAGTTGTTACTCTCTTGCTTTCTTGTTTTATGTAATGATAATTGAAATAATAAAAGCAGTAGTGATTGAATGTCTCAGAAGATACAAAATCAGAAACCAAAAGGTTTATAAATATCGAAAACGACTTACTATACATCATGCTTTATAAGTTTAAAATAGAAATATCAGAAAAGAAAACAACGACGATAGAGAAAGAGGCCAATTTAGTTCAAACATACAAATAATCTTAACCATTGTGAAGAAAGTAATATCGCGTCTATATCTAGGATCAACTGTTAACATTAGGTCCATAGAATTGTTAAATTTTGTATACCTCAATGGTATGATTTGGTTCAAAACGTATCTTATAAAAGAACCAGAAATAAGAATACGCATACCATACTGAGTTATATCAAGACCAGATACCGTAAGCCAAAATAACTCCAACGTTGCAAGAAGTACAAAAGGGCCCAAGAGAATAAATAACTAGAATAAGGAAGTGGTATCCAGAATATTAATGACTAAATATAAATATGGAGAAGAGGGTGTAATGACAAAATAGTAACAATGCAATAAGACAAAAGTCTCAAAAGAATCAGAACCTTATTAGGATCCAGCAAACGTTATTTCGAAGACCGAAAAAGAGGTGGAGGACTCTTTAGAATTACCAACCCAAAGTTTTCAGAAAAGAAAATGAACAAAAAAATATCAATAGTTCTAACAGAAGTTGGTGAATCCGAAAGATGTTATTTATAATTGGATAAAGCCAAATTTGACAGTGTACTTGGAAAGTTTGACTCTTATTTTATGACCTGCTCATGGTTAGCCTGCTTAAATAACAAGCTCGTTTGAACTTTGAATTTTTGCACCTCCAAATATAAAATCTTACTGTAGCTTAAGTTTCTGGTTATAGCGCTGAATTTGCAACTTTAAGAAAATTAATATTAGACAACTAAGCAAAGTTATGTTTTATATATGTCATATATTTAATGTTTGATAAATGGTATTAAATGCAATTTAGAATATAGAAACAAATTACCCCTATTAGCTTTCAAAATAATTACCGTCCTCCACAACACACTTTTAACAACATTCATAAAACTTCCAAAATTGTCAGCAAAGTCCTCTTAAGAATCAGTTGTAGAGCCTCTTTCACATGTTCGTGGATCTTTTCAGACAAAAAACAGACACAAATCTGCAGATAAGGAGAGTAAGGGTGGATCTTAGTTGCACATTCTATCTGTTTGCTGACTTATTATGTGGACCTGCTAAAAGATTTTTTTTGAAGAAATTTATGTAATTGATGTGTAGTTTTAACAGAGCGATTATTATAAATAAGATTAATAAATTGCTCTAAATTTGAAGAGAAATACGTAGTTTGTCTAAATAATTCAATGAATGGTCTTAGCATAGGTTAAGTAAGCGCACATGCATCCAAAGACACTTTAAGAAACGCTACCTAGCATAAACTACACGTAATTGTTACGGTTAACCCACTGCGAGCAGTCGAACATAGTCAGGGTGTATGGTAGGTCTACAATATAATAAAGTGACCATCAAATTCTGCTACAAATTAAGACAGCAGCGACAGGGATGAATAAAATATTGGTATATTGTACAAAAGCCGTGAGCAGAAAATTACGGGCTAAGGCTAAGGTTGAACCACGTTCGAGTGGGCTGTCGACAAGCAGAATCCCAAACATGATTGAGTATTTGCAACATATGCTGCCAAGAAATCGGTGATTGACTCTACGATTGATGGAACAGGAGTTGGATATTAAAAAAGTGTGCACTGTCGTCTGTAAAATGGGGTGGGTAGAAGATCTGTTTCCCAAAGCAAAACAAATAGAAACTTCTAGAAGTTTTATTACCATGTGTGACCAAAATTCATCTTTCTGCAAGCCGTCGTCATGGATGAGACTTGGTGCTACTAATTCCACGAAGTGTCAATCCAAGAATGTGTGACAGTGATTTTGGGATCAATTTCCAAAGAGGTTTTTGTTTACAATTTATAAAAGCTTTGTGAGTGTTGTCAAAAGTGGGTTAGGAAGGATGTTGATTATTTTGAAGGCCAATAAAGATAATTTGTGTGCATCTTCTATTTTGTTTGTGCATTTGCCCAAACTAGAGCAAATTTTCTTTGGGGATATCTGCAATATCGGATTTATATTTATTATCTAAGAACCGTTGATAGTTTAATTATTAAGTGTTAGGTACGAGGTGTATTCAAGTTATAACACTTTTTCCTCACAAACTACCATACGAAAACTGTGAAACTTGTGTCACTTCTCGACGTAAACTTCCTGTAGCGGTACACATTTCTCACAACGTTGACGCTATGCTTCCACAGCCGCTGCGAACGATTTTTTAGGAGTCTTCTTCTCTGACCTCTGGAAAATCGCTGATCCAATAGCGCCACAACTAGTGATTTTACGACCACGGACAGTGTCTTTTATTGTTGGAAACAGCCAAAAGTTGCTAGGAGCCAGATTAGGTGAGTAAGAAGCATGAGAAATCACTTCGAGATTGTCAGCATTCGTGGCACCCACCTGGAGGACCCTTTTTGCATTTTCAGGTCTTCATGCAGAATTGCGTGCACAAATCCCATGGAAATGCCAACTTTGGAGGCGATACTTCAAAACAAGTTTTTCCACTCTCTTGATCATGTCGTCAGACCGGATGGTACGAGGCCAAGATCGTCTTGGTTTGTTGTCACACGACGTTCTGCCTTCTTTGAACTGTCGCATCCACAAGCCCACATTAGATACATCCAGAACACCATCACCACATCTCTCACTCAATTGGCAATGAACTTCAATCGGTGTCACACCACGCAAATTGAGAAAACGAATGATTACACGCTGTTTTTGTAATGAAAATATCGCCATTTTAAGTATAAAAAACAGTCCTCACTCTCGCCGCTGCCGCTAGAGTTCTGTGTGCCGTGCAGTGCTGTCATATCTGTCACGCATTCACAAAGAGTGAGCGCGTATTTTGAAACAAATCACATGGTTCTATCTGTTCCCAGTCCTGGGAAAAATTCGGAGGTGGTATAACGTGATTGCACCTCGTATTTATTCAATGAAAATTAATGTTGAACCACACAACGCTTAAAATTGTTACTGCTATAAACATTTTTGCGCAGTGTTATATTGTTAATGCAATAATGTTGTTTCTGAAGTCTATTTAAATTGTAAATAATAACAAATTCGTTCTTTTCTGGCCCGATTTTCTATCGTAAAATTTTTGAAATGATGAAGTCAAGAGCTTTTGCGGGAGCTGTTCGTGCGCAATGGTTTGCGCGTGCTTTTGGCGCTTAGGACTTGCCCATAAGACCCACATCAAGCTATTTGAACGTTAGCTTAAATAAGTAATCCTTGTGCGGGAGCAGCGGCGCCCGTTTGCACCGTTCTCGATTGTGTCAAATAATTGGCCCATTTAGTAATTCGACAGGCACTAGACGTTCATTTTGGCATCAGCCTTGTTTGCATGGGAATGCAAACGAGGGAAGTTAGAAATCCTCTAGTTGCAGACGTTTCCTAAGCCATGCCAACTATGCGTGCGTTAATTTTTTTCTTTTTGAATATATTTTTTGAGAATAAGAGAATACTACTTTGTAACGTCGTATTATTTGCTTTGAACTGCTTATTTAGGATTTCAAATATATTTTTGTTATTACAGTTATCTTTAGCATAATGTCGCTGTAACTATCTGTTGGACATTTTTTGAATATTTCAACTTGATTGAGTGACGAAATAGTCTACATATACTGTTTAAGTTTGTATCTCAAACTAAATCTAGTTGTTATTATTACAATTCTGTTAGCAATTCTACTAATGAAAACTTTTTGTTTAACGCCATTTATCTCTGATGTCAATTGCTACTCTTCTGATTTTATGTTACTCTAGCCATGTCCTAGTTTACACTAATTACATACATTAGGATGCATTTTGAGAACACGATAGCCGCGAGGTTGAGGCGTCGATCTGCAACACTGGTGCGCGGTGGTCCCGGTTTCGACTCTCGGGCTAATAACAATGGCAAACATCAAGGGTTCTCCGGTCGTTATATAAACGCCTTTGGTGGTCGTGAAATACATTTACTCCTTCTAGCCATCTGCCTAGGGTACGCCCAACATGGCTCATACTTAAAAGGAGAAGAAGAAGAAGAAAGGATGCATTCTTGGAATCCTTCAACTTAAAATCCAAAAGGAAATCTTTGCTGACATCTTTCCAGAAACAGAATTAACAGAATTGGACAACAAAAGTGTGTTATTGATATTGCCAATTTAATGACAGTAATATGGAGGCGTTCATCCAATCAAATTGATAATAAATTTCTTCACTATCCTTCAAAATATGGAGGAGTTAGCATAATGGTACGAGGTGGCAAATAACGTTTAATTTTGTTCTATTATATCAAATATATTGAAATTTTGAGCGATAGGCTGCTTTCAATAATAATATTCTTATTGAGATAAATACTGTATTCATAGATGCCGATTTTTTTAGCGATGTTTTGAATCTCTGAGTCTAAACATTAACCTCTTTCCTCTCTGTTAACTTTGCATAGATGTTGGTTGAAACTGTGGTTGTGGCGGGCATTTTTATTCAGCTCGTAGTTGTAAAGGTTACAGAAGATAAGTTTGTCGTGGTCTGGAATACTGCAAAAACTTTGGGAGATAAACTTTCGGACTTCTGGTTGAAGATCTTATTTCAAACAAACTACATAGTGCGGAAGATGGTGTTGGGCGTTTAATTTTCGACCACATGTGTATTTGCAGTTCACCCCCAAACAGGTCAAGTAAACATCATTATCTGGCAGATGATTGAGGTGTATAATATCATCTAGTTTCAAAGGTACAGTCAAAGATCTGTTGGGCTGCCTTCTTTTTGTAACTCCTCTGTATATGTGAGGCTTTCAGTTAAGCTTCTTTCTAATGTGTCTCCTAGTAGAAGACTCTAAGATTCGATAGGCTCACGAAAGGGTTTCTCGTATAGAATAGGACGACTGCACTATTCTTTCTGTTGATTTCTGATTTTGGATGATTAGAAAGAAATAGCCGCAACTTCTGTGTATTACCGTGGAAGATGTTATTTGATTAACGTATAGGGAAACAACATCGGGAATAGAGCCGTCTCGTAGACGTCTCTTTGATTATCAGTAGAGGAATGGAGACTGAAACCATGTTGGAGACGAGGCCGTTGTGTCAAATCTTGTGGTCTTTTGCTATATCAAAAAAGACTACGGTAACGGTCTACTTCTTGTTAAACTCTTCCGTATTTTTTTCCATCGCCCGCAGTAGTTGGTAAGCGTCCTTTCTATAAAAAATGTTGCTTCTTGTAGAAAGAGGACTACAAATTCGATTTTTGTCGTGGTCGATGTGGTTTCCAGACATGAACCTAATTGAAATTATAGGCAGAGACCACGAAATTCGAGAAAAAGTGCGGAATTAATGCAGCGGTGGCGGAATAATGGCAGAAAATATTATAGAAAACGATAAATGGTTTAACAAATATCATAATCTGAAAGTTAAAGGCATTGTGTGGTAGTAAATGAGGTTTGATCAAATATTAATTGTAGGTTTTAGATGAATATTTAAGCGATTTCGTTTGTAAAATTTAATTTTAAAATTTTGTAAATAACATCACCAAAAATTATTATATGGTTAACTTGTAGCCGCAGCAGTCTACCAAGAGGGTATAGGAAGACGCATAGAATAGCAAATTTATGTAAATCCAAGCAAGGCCTAACAGGACGCTTAATTAAACTTTATAACGAAGACTGTCTTTGCATTGTTTAAATTTTTGTCTTTAGAATATATACTAAAAAAGAGGATGCATTACTGAATATCGCACTATGTCTAGTGTAGTCAATATTTTTCGTAGCTTATCTCATGATTTTTTTTAAGTTTTCTCTTTTAAGAAGAGTTTTATCATGGTACTTAGTCTTGAGTTTGTCTAGTTTTAATTTCATTGTCATGAAGGAGACTCATTGTCTATAGAAAATTATTTGTTCAATACGCAACTTTAAAATTAGATTATTAACGAATAGTTCTGTTATACTGACATTTGATTTTGAAAGTAATTTATTGCAGAACTGTATCCTGGTGAATAATTTACATCTTTGTACCGTTTACATTGATTTATGCATTTTCTCACAAAACTTTATGAAATCTGGTTATATCCTATTGAAATATAAACCCGTATTTGCTACTCAATTCTTCTAAATCCAAAGATTCGTTTGCGCTTTACATCGGACGTTGTGGTAACCGATTTCTGCGTAACTGTATTTTCCATGACGTGCTTTAAATATTGCAGCCATCTTTGCATCATCATTGCATGTCATATTTCCTTCAATAATAGTCGTTAGAAACTCTTTGATCTCTTTGATCCAGGAAAGTAATCTTCAATAATGTTCTTTCTTCTAGTTTTCCAAAAAAAAAAATTTTTAGTTTGTTTCAGTATTTGGCCATTTTTGTTTCTCCAATATCATGTTTCAAATATATTCATAGTTCTCTTTTTATTCTTCACTATTACTTATGTTTCGTAGCCAAAGATAATTTTTTATCAGAGTATGTTTTTCTATTAAAGAACTATGTGACCGGACCTGTTGATTTTTACTATTAAACTTGGTTTTGCTTCCTATCATTCTTTGTTTTATATCTTATTTGCTTCTTACGATTTCTGTAAATATATTTTTAAAGTATATAATCTTAGTACTTGGTTTAGAGCATCGTTGTCTATTTTAATACTAATGTTGTCAGGATCTTTGGAGCAGATCCTAACTTTTGTTCTTTACTATTAAATTTTAATTTATATTTAATTTTTATATTGCCATTCTAACCTTCTAAAGCATTTTTTAGATTTTATTTTGCCTCAAACAACTATTGCTATATCATCTATGAAACACAACATTTCGATATAGTATTCTGTGTGCTAATTAATGACTTGGTCTATATAAGTGTTAAAAAGCAACGTCGATAATTATATCTTTTAGACTATAAAAGTAATTTATACTGAAGTATTTGTATTTCTTCCAAATCTGAATTGGTTTTTTCTTAAATGTTTATTGATTTTCTTTTCAATTTGTTGTATATCACTCCTGTTGGTAATTTATTTGCGTTATTCTTCGCATTTTGTTGCTTTATTTTTTAAATAGTATTACCAGTAAATATTATTTTACATAACGCTTTATCTAATTATGTTTCAACACGAAAATTCAATTGTGAGACTATTTTACCTCTGGAAAATTTAGTGTCAGGCGAAATAATTGCTATAAATAATTCGCTGCTTTGGGAAAATAACGAGAACAGTAAGAAAATCCCAACTTAAATGTTACAGCATATTAACGTAGATGGCTTAACACGAGGTGCTTTTCGGCCTAGCTATGTACTCTAATATTACTTAAATAATCTTGATCATCATGACGTAATTTAAAGTTTGTGTCATACTTTAATTCGCAACGATTTTCTTTGTCTCTATATATACAGTAACCTTTCCTTAAAAATTTTGGACTAAATTATATTTTCGATTGTTACCATATATTTTCTTCAGAGAGAAAATAATATCCTCAAAAAATTTATATTTTATTTTTCTTACTTCCTTGTTTGTGTGTAAATAAAAAAATTCATGCGTAATTTAAGATCGGTTGGCTTCAATTCTTGTAAGCCTCTTATTTAAAGACTTTGTATACAATGTTAAGCAAAGTCATTTGTTGCTGTGCACAATAACGAATTGATGTAGTTGTAAACGACTACCATGACTTTTTGAACTACTTTTTGTCAAATCTGGCATGATTTTGGCCGTGGGTCTGTTTTTTTACTGTATTTTGTACAAAATTTTCTAGCAATTTCTATAAAAGCTTCAGCAAATTTATAATAGTTTTTGACAATATGGCGCTTTATATTTACTAACTGGAATGCCTCTTCCTGTCATTTGTTAAGCATGTCAGTCCAATACAGTGCAAAGAATATAAATGGCAGCAAATTTAAACTTTACCTCAAGTTTGAACACCCTTTATCTATACATATCTGTCTCGCAATTTGAATTTTACCCTCTTAGATAAATTACTGCTTACATCATAAATTGCACACATTAATCACCTTGTCACCGCCAATGCAAAGGTGTTGGCTTCAAGGCGTTAATATATAAGCGTTAAAGTACACAGAAGTTACTTTCGAATAATAAACATAAATAATGTGATGTACGAGTAAATGAACTTTTTTCATTTGATTAACTCTATTTTGCGCTGCATTAGCTGTTATTAATATTTCACTAAGCATCGCTTTGGGGATTTTCGGGAAATGAGGTTTAATAATTTCTCGCTTTCAAGTAAATTGCTTATTTAAAAATGCTCAAGGAGCAGTTACACTCAAAGCAGCTTGCTATTTAAACTGTTCCTAATGTGCTTTCAAATACAGCTGTAAGTATACACTAAGCTCTCCTTGGGGTATGTAATTATTAACAGACGGTTATTAGTATATGAAAGAAATAAATTAAAACTTCAAAAACAGCAAACATTAAAAACCCTTTTTTTATAGGACTATACGAAGTTATTAAGTAGATGCCTCATGAAGTTGTTATTTAATTATTTATTGAAATTTAAATTAAGATTTTAAAAGATTACTACTCTAAGATAATTTACTATCTGTCCAAAGAACATTAAGTTAGCTAGATGATACTAATAAGATACATATATATTATGTAAGCAGGTCATCCACTCATTTGTGCCTCTGCAAATTCAGTCTCAGTTAAGACTTACCTTAATTTACATTGCTAATGTTTGTTATAATAATAATGGTTTGTTCAAATAGAATGCAGGTACTCAATTATTTTTAGTGACTAAGTAGGCTACCCAACAGGCATCTCAGCCATACCGTAGACAAGCATCTTGATCACACGGCCATATTAGTACCGCCTGTTATAATTATCTAAAATCTGCTTGATATGTTAGAAGATTTGTAAGAAAATTTGTTAAGAAGTCTGTATATTAAATGATTTGGGTCCACTAATCATTTTTTTAACTGTATGTTACATTGATAAGATAGATATACAATAAAGGCCGCTTCGCGGCCTTGTTAAAGTATATTTCTATGCATGAGATGGTAAAGTTTTCGAGCGGTGTGCGTTGAGGCGTTTCGTGCCTTGTAAGAAGTATAAGCCTTATCTTCTCCCCTACTCCAAAAAGACGGAAACCACCAGAAAGATTGAACCCACAAACCTCGCATCTCGAAGCAAACCCGCTACCAACTCGACCAATTGGGCACTACTGGATAGCGCGCTTTGTGCGCTGGTTCGTTCGGTCCGTTTTTCTGTCATTTCTGACATCTGTCAAGCCTTATAATTTTAAAAGGGGCATTTCTTAGGGCACTTGCACTGGTTTTCTTGAATTTCTGATCGCGGTTTCGGATTCTACGTCAAATTTGGCTTTCCCTTTTGTTTTTTCCAGAAGAAACCGGCGGCCACGGTATTTTATGTGCTATCCTTATAGTTTATAGAGGGAATACTGACCAGTTCTTTTATAATAAGTATTTGCAGATCTTTGCTATGGTTATTTAACGTAAGGCGTAAACTCTTCGCTTTTTAATATATCAATATTGGAATTAGCAACAGATCATCACGGCTATATTTCGTAGTTTCAGATAAGTTTTAATATCGTCTTCTACAAAAGCACTTTATTTTCTAGTGTTAACTGCAGCTTTCTTCTGACTAACCAATATAGCTGTTTGAAATTTATATTTGAGTATTCAGCTTTTGCGATTTGAGGTGTAACTTGTTCATCTAGTTATAATGGAGAGCAGTGAATAATTTCAAACAATGGTAACATCGGCCCTGATTCTCCATTATTTAAACCATTTGTTGATGTCGCTTGTAATCTTTATATCGTAGCAGACATTGTGGGATTTCTAAATGACGCAATTACTGTAGTAATTTGCTGTTCCTTCGAGTACTGGAAAATCGGTAGCAAATAAGAAAGACAAGATTGGAATACTTTCTTGTAGTACAACTGATAGATTTTAGATTTGTTTGTTCATCTTCATGTCCAACACTATCTATTTTTTAGATACGATTTTAAGAGAAACTATATACTACTGTGTACAAATATAACCTGGAATTTTGTTATAATTTTAGAAATCCTTATTTATTCTTAAAAATATATTTCATCGCCTTCGAAGTAATCCCCCTCGGCTGCAATGGACTTATGCCAGCGAATTTTCCGCTCATCGAAACACTTTGAAAAGTCCTGTTTCGGTATGGCCTTCAGCACCTTCTTCGATTCGGCTTGAATCTCTTCTATCGTGTCAAAACGGTGTCCCCTGAGCGGTCTTTTCATTTTGCTGAATAGCCAGAAGTCACATGGAACTAAATCAGGCGAATACGGCGAATGCGGAACGATATGGGTGGAATTTTTAGCGAAATGGTAGCGAATAAATTGAAGGTTTTTGGAACCAAACGAGATTTGACTTTTTTGAGGCACAAAACTTCCTTCAAAATGGTGTCGACTGATCCATTTGAAATGCCAACGATGTCAACAAGCTCTCTAGTTGTCAATCGACGATTTTGGAGCACCAATTCCTTAATTTTCGCGACGTGCTGTTCGTCAGTTGATGTTCTTGGACGTCTTTGATGTGATTCGTCTTCAACGCCTTCACGACCCTCTTTGAACATTTTATGCCATTCGTATACTTGTGTTTTAGACATAGCCTGTTCACCGAAGGCTTTTTGTAACATTCTGGGCGTTTCCGCAGCAGAAATATCATTTCTAACACAAAATTTAGTCGAACTTCTTTGTTGAATATTTTCTGACATGGTAAAAACCGAAAAAGTTAATTTTGGTTGTTTACGAAAACGAGCGTCACTCTTCAACTAATTAAGATATTAACCTAAAATTTGACACATATGTCAGTAGCAGTCCTACCAACTTAAAACTAAAAAGGTTTGTACCCAACGAAATGCCCGCGCAGTTTAAATTAAAATTTCCGTTTTATATTTGTACACAGTAGTATTATAAAATAGTTGTTTAATTTTGCATAATAGTCTATGGTAGCAAGCCTTATCGAATGCTTGAGATACGTCAAGAAAAACGAATGAACAGTATCTCCCTTTTTTGATATCGGAATTTAGAGGCATCCTACATAGTGCGCTTAGTTTTAGTTTCATCATCTTTTTTGGAACTAAACTAATATTTAGGGATCAGTTACTTTTGCTTTAGTATTGGCGTTGCTCTGAATACGAGCTTTTAGGAATGCTTCTGAAATGTTTGGCAGAAAACTGACTGGTCTTTATGACTACGCCTACTGGATCATTACCACGCTTTAGTATTAGTATATGTGCTATTTTCTAGAAGACATTTTTGTTTTAAATTATGTTTTTTGGAAGTATTTGAATACCTTATCTGTAAGTTGATCCTATTCTGGTGCTTTTTTTACTACTGAGATCTTTGTTTATTATTTGTTTGACTTCTTGTACTCTAAACTTTTTTTTAGCGAAAGCTTCATTTGTAAAGGTGACTAAAAGTTATGAATTAGTTCGAGATGTTCTACAAATACTTGTGCTTTTTTATATTTGTTGCCACCTATTTTATATTTTTAAGTTTTATTGTAGAATTGTGTTGTTAGTGGCGCTTGATGCTTTCTGTTCGTTTCTATAAGGAATGGTTAATATCTTTGTTTGCCAACAGTTCCTGTAGATATTTTTAGATGGGCGCATATTCTAAAATTTTCTTTAATCCTAGTAGTTTATTATTTGTATGTGTACGACTATACTACGCTTAAGTGTGCCATTCAGAAACTTGGGTTTGACAACATCGTCGTATGTTCCCTTCTACATAAGAGAGTTTAAGAGTTCCATGAATATTTACTTTATTCATAGCTGAAAGCACCTCTACTGGGCATTCAATTAACAACCGAACACTTAGTCTCGGAATAATATCGAATAACACATTGTTAGTATCAATAAAACAAAAGTTCTTTAGAAGCAATGAGAAAGTTGTTTAAAAGTTTTAGAAAATTTGAGGCAAGCGGTTTGGTGCTCCATGCTTATAAATAAAATGCAAAACAAGCATTGAGGACTCTAATTAATAATTATACAATGCTGTTTTTACCCCAATCATTACCTTAGAGTTATTAAACATCTTCTATATTATTTCGACGCAAAGCCGTGTAAACTTATTTTTTGGGGACATATTAAAGATTTGGTCTACAAATCTGATAGTAATAGTACTAGAGTTTAAAACTGTGGCACTATTAGTAAGGCTTTCTCCACTGTAGTTTGCGATACATTGGCCAGGGACATGGATACCTCTGAAGCTCGCTTTAATTTTAATTAATTAGTTATTTTGCGCTCGCCTCTAAGAAGTACTGTTGAGTATTGGGTTATTAATTGAACACAAGATGTCTAATTGAAATACTTAAGGAACGGTTTAGATATTTTTAAAGTTTCAAATTAAAGAGTTGCTGTTGCAATAATACAGAACTTTGAAATAATAATTTAATGTGATTTTGCATTTTGACTCTAATAATTTGCATTTTTTAGAAATAGTACTTTTGCATCATCACACAATTTAAAAAATAGGACTTAATGTAGCTTTATATGTAGAATCCCTTTTTCTACTTTATTGGCAATAATGTTATTCGTAGAGATTCTGGCCATTTGACTAGAACAGTCACGAGATACAACAACCAAAAAGAAAACCCGGGCGTCCGGCGACGACCTGGATTGGGACCATTAAAAACGATATGAAGACGAAATGTTTAAAACCTGACGACTCAAATACGTCAAAATGGCGAAAAATGACCGGAAGGGTCAACCCCCCAAAAATGGCACATAACGGCATAAAAGAAGAAGGAGAAGAAAACCAACTTTTGTGGGAAAAAACTGTGTACTAAATTAAATAAGCTAAACTAAATAAACAGGAAAAAGGTGGAAAATAAAAGATTTTACAAGTAATATAGGAAGTTATCAAAACAATCTTAGAAAGGATTGACAATTAAATAACAGGAGTTTTATTAATATCACAACCGAAGCAACAAATAAATTTAATTAAATAAATATAAGAAAATATTATTAATTTAGACATCATCAAACGTAAACTGGATGACATAACATAAAAATAAGTAACTAAAAAAAGTGTAATATTATTAAAAGAAGTTTTGAATAAAAAATAGCAGCAAATGCACAAAGAAGGGAAAATATAAAATATTGTTGAGTTTAGAATCGATGATAAAGATAGAGAAAGCGAGGCATCAAACTTAACGATAATTCAACGTGAGTGAAATAATAAGAATGGAATTCTAAAGAAAGGGCAAAAACCAAAATTAGTAAAACTGATGACCAAAAGTAAAGTATTAAATAAATTTGTTATCTGAAAACGCAAGACGATAGATGGAAGAAGACTGTAAGAAAGAAAAAATATTTAAAAAACATACACAAAAGGTTAGAGATTGTATATAGAAAGCAAACCCATAAGGTAACAAACTAATAACAAATGGAGACGTATTTACGGCAAACCTTTTAAAAGCCGTTGATTTAATTAAAGAAATAAAACAAGAGCCATCGGCAACGCAAACGCCGAAACAAACGAGAACAGTGAATGAAAGATCGCCAAGAAATACAAAGGCAAGTGAACTAAACGACTGTAGTGAACAGGCGGAGAATAGTAAGTACATAAAAGCCAAACAATTTTTAAATGTATTGAAGTATCATAAGAATACAAACATGAAAGTGATTTTTTCACATAATTCCTAACTTAAAAACATATTTTCATCTGATCTTCATTTTCATAAAATGGATATGGTTGCAATACAAGCCATCACACACAAACACTTCAACAGCAATATCACGTTAAATTTATGCCCTACAAGTGATTCTTTTAATGGTCCAAAATGTTAATCGCAGGGAGATAAATTTGAACTATAGAAAGAGTCTTCCAGTGTGGTCTAGAAACCTCGATTTTTTATTTAGTTTTAGCAGGTGTACGAGTCAGGGCGTTATTGTCAATTAGGGTAGTTTTTTTGATTATAAAGTTAACAGAAAAAATTTAGTTATCCTCAAAAAAGTGTCGATTAATGCGAATGTTCTCAGTCACTCTGATCTAAGAGCAACGTTGGTGACTTTCATTTTTAATTGCTCCTCGTCCCACCTTTGTCACGCTTATTCTAGCCCCTTATGCAGGATGATGTTCTAGAAATGTGTTTTAAGTTTTCTCATAATTTTAGGAAACATTGTGTTGTAAGAAATTTTATAATACGACAAGGGCATCACTTACCCTGACTTCGAAATATGTATGGGCCTCTTTCTGCTGAGTTCAAGCGCTTAAAAAGAAGTTTTGGTTTTATTCATCCTTGTACTCATCAGGTGAATATTGGGATAATAATATAGAGCAGAGATGTTAATAAAAGACTAATTAAAATAGTTACCAACTTTGTACCTTATAAACAAAAATGTTTTTTTTTATTTAACACGCACTAAGCGTATACATTGCAACTAGTAAATACTATCTAGCAATTTGTTCTTAATAAATTCTCACTTAAATTCAAGTTTAAAGTCTTAAATCTAGGTAAGTCTTAGCAGTTGGAGGATATACTCCCATTGGCGAACTCCACATATGTTAAAAACACTTCGTTCACATGTTTTAATTGCTCATAATTCACTTAACTTAACATACACTAGTTCAAAAGGTTTTTGCTTTTTTAGCCTACGTATAAGTCCACTGTTGTTGAGTAATTGTAGCACTTTGACATTCACATGTTCATGTAGTCTTGTTTCGTGATTTTTCGCAAACCGTTTAATTTCCTCACTGATCATAGGCACTTTTAGGTCTCTGTGGATGTCTTCATTTCTAATGTACCATGGAGCGTTGACGATGCTGCGCATTACTTTGTTTTGAAAGGTTTGAATAATTTTTACATTCGATTTCTTTGTGCGTCCCAACAGTTGCACACCGTAAGTCCAAATTGGTTTTAGAATTTGTTTATACAACAATAGTTTGTTATGCAGAGACAGCTCAGAATGTCGTCCAAGCAACCACCACATTTTTCTGTATCTAATGCAAAGTTCTTCGCGTTTTTTCTTTATATGTGCTTTCCACCTGAGCTTGGCATCTAGTGTCATACCCAGGTATTTAGCTGTGTTAGCGTAAATTGTTTGCTGATTGATCACTACAGGAAAGTAATCAATTC
The DNA here is from genome assembly GCA_036346155.1 of Sinelater perroti. Lineage (NCBI taxonomy): Eukaryota > Metazoa > Arthropoda > Insecta > Coleoptera > Elateridae > Sinelater > Sinelater perroti. Next base: position 5,163,587 of record JARFIY010000215.1, read on the forward strand.
TTTTATTGGTGAAGTTTATATGGGTAGACTTCCCTCGTTTAGTTTAATTCCACTTCTTGGTCCACCTGGTGCGGTTGTTTATTAGTAGCTATTCTATTTCGTTCTGTGGCCAGTAATGCAGTGTCGTCAGCAAATTGGCTGTCGTCACTCCATCACTCATGGGATGTCACTAGTATAAAGCAAGTAAATGGAGGCCCTTTTCGGACATCCAAAGTTTTAGTTGGAGTATTTTCGCCAATCTCCTCTTGCCCGGATTATAAAAATTCTCACTCCTAGGAGTTAAAACAGATGAACAGAAAGTCCACGTGGTGTAAATGAAGATACTACGATGGGCGGGGGGAGTAACTCGTGAAGACAGGGTTCGAAATTAATGTATCCGCGGGTCATTTAAAGTTGCGAATATAGTAGATAAAACATCAGAAAATCGCCTGCGTTGCTACAGATATGTTATTCGTAGAGATCCTGGCCATTTGACTAGAACAGTCATGAGATACAACAACCAAAAAGAAAATCAGGGTGTCCGACGTCGACCTGGATTGGGACCATTAAAAACGATATGAAGACGAAATGTTTAAAACCTGACGACTCAAATACGTCAAAATGGCGAAAAATGACAGGAAGGGTCAACCCCCCAAAAATGGCACATAACGGCATAGAAGAAGAAGGAGAAGAAACCAACTTTTGTGGGAAAAAACTGTGTTCTAGATTAAATAAGCTAAACTAAATAAACAGGAAGAAAGTGGAAAATAAAAGATTTTACAAGTAATATAGGAAGTTATCAAAACAATCTTAGAAAGGATTGACAATTAAATAACAGGAGTTTTATTAATATCACAACCGAAGCAACAAATAAATTTAATTAAATAAATATAAGAAAATATTATTAATTTAGACGTCATCAAACGTAAACTGGATGACATAACATAAAAATAAGTAATTAAAAAAAGTGTAATATTATTAAAAGAAGTTTTGAATAAAAAAATAGCAGCAAATGCACAAAGAAGGGAAAATAGAAAATATTGTTGAGTTTAGAATCGATGATAAAGATAGAGAAAGCGAGGCATCAAACTTAACGATAATTCAAACGTGAGTGAAATAATAAGAATGGAATTCTAAAGAAAGGGCAAAAACCAAAATTAGTAAAACTGATGACCAAAAGTAAAGTATTAAATAAATTTGTTATCTGAAAACGCAAGACGATAGATGGAAGAAGACTGTAAGAAAGAAAAAATATTTAAAAAACATACACAAAAGGTTAGAGATTGTATATAGAAAGCAAACCCATAAGGTAACAAACTAATAACAAATGGATACGTATTTACGGCAAACTTTTTAAAAGCCGTTGATTTAATTAAAGAAATAAAACAAGAGCCAACGCAAACGCCGAAACAAACGAGAACAGTGAATGAAAGATCGCCAAGAAATACAAAGGCAAGTGAACTAAACGAATGTAGTGAACAGGCGGAGAATAGTAAGTACATAAAAGACAAACAATTTTTAAATGTATTGAAGTATCATAAGAATACAAACATGAAAGTGATTTTTTTCACATAATTCCTAACTTAAAAACATATTTTCATCTGATCTTCATTATCATAAAATGGATATGGTTGCAATACAAGCCACTCACACACAAACACTTCAACAGCAATATCACGTTAAATTTATGTCTTACAAGTGATTCTTTTAATGGCCCAAAATGTTAATCGCAGGGAGATAAATTTGAACTATAGAGTCTTCCAGTATGGTCTATGGTCGATTTTTTATTTAGTTTTAGCAGATGTACGAGTCAGGGCGTTATTGTCAATTAGGGTAGTTTTTTTTTTTTATAAAGTTAACAGAAAAAATTTAGTTATCCTCAAGAAAGTGTCGATTAATGCGAATGTTCTCAATCACTCTGGTCTATGAGCGACGTTGGTGACTTTCATTTTTAATTGCTCCTCGTCCCAGCTTTGTCACGCTTATAAAGTGTGTTTTTTTATAGAGGTATAGAACTTTGAAATGGAATAAAACAAAGTTGAATTTTTTAAATTGACATTTACTTTATTCGAAAGATAATCTTCTGGCATTATAATTTAAATATGACTTCTGGCATATGACGTAGTCTAATTTTCGATGACTTTTTCCAACATTTGTGGCAGTATATCGGCAATAACGCGGCGAATGTTGTCTTCCAAGTGGTCAATCGTTTCGGGCTTATCGGCGTAGACTAACGGCTTCACATATCCCCACAGAAAATAGTCTAGCGGCGTTAAATCGCACGATCTTGGAGGCCAATTCATGGGTCCAAAACGTGAAACTATGCGGTTACCAAACGTTTCCTTCAATAAATCAATTGTGGCACGAGATGTGTGACATGTTGCGCAGTCTTGTTGAAACCACAGCTCCTGCACATCATGGTTGTTCAATTGATGAACGAAAAAGTCAGTAATCATGGCTCTATAGCGGTCACCATTGACTGTAACGTTCTGACCAGCATCGTTTTTAAATACGGACCAATGATTCCACCAGCCCATAAAGTCCACACCAAACAGTCAGTTTTGTCGTTTACGTTTTTTAAGTTAATTTTTTTTTCCATACAATGTTATTTTAATTTAACAACCTTTAAATTTTTTTTTTCCTGACCGTTTATTTTGAAATTTTTGGTTGTCTTTTACCTGCCGTTTTTTTTTTGCAAGCCATGGGATGTAACGGTAGTATAAAGCAAGTAGACACTTGAGGACGCTTACCGGTACACCTGCGGCAATAGCTTTTAGTTCGGCAGTATTCTTCGCCATATCTCATCTGAACTGTCGGCCAGAGATGTCAATATCAGAATGTGAGCTTCATCTGCCTAGAATTTTCAGTTATTTTGTATTCGAGGCCCTCGTGCCATACTTTGTCAAAAGTTCGTCAAGAAATCAACTGCGCAATCTTTTTTCTTCTGTTCTTACGCCTTACATCAGGTGATCGTGTGCTGATCAATTGGTCGAATGTTTGTTCCGAAATCACAAACTGGTGAGTTGGAATGAGCTGCTTTTCCGCAATAATTGGTTGAGCTTCCAGAAGCAGTTTCGGAGACAGTATTCCATATGTCCTGGTAGCATGAAATCGGCGGATAAGACTGCTTTCGTCATTCGCTACGCTTCCCTGGGATCAAATGACTTTTCTGACTTTATGCAGCGGTACTTTCTGCTAGTCGTCAGCGCAGCATTGAATAGATGCGTAAGCTTATTTTACCCTGTTTGTAGTTCATCAGCAGTTGTCCACTCATTAGTCATAGTGAGGTATAATATGATCACTGAGATTCTTTTGTATCTCATTGTAAAATTACTTAGTTACTGGCAAATAGGCTGTACCTCCTGTTGTTTATCTCTGGTAGGTTCTCATTGTCAACAAAAATGTTGTATAAATAATTAATGAGTTTCAGAAAAATTTAAATAGTCACATGTAGAATTAAACCATATACAAATCCATCAAGGAACATGACAATCATACATATGTATAGAGTTTTAAACGAACAATTGAGAAAAAATTGAAAACATTGCTAGGATCTATTTGGTTTAGGCACAATAAATAATAAAGGGTGGTCCAAAAGAGTTCTGTTAAAAAACGATTTATTTGTATCACATCTAATATTCTAATTTTCAAAATATGTTTCCTCAAGAGAAAATTCGTAAGAAATCAAATAGAAAATGTAATGCATAAAAAATAACCAACCTTGCATGAAACGACATCAGAAAAGAAACAGAAATATTAACTGTTCATATCTCATGCAATAGTTCCTTCAGTAGACCCCCCTGCAATTTTATATTATATTGTTAATATAAATTTAGCAATTCCTGAACAACCCTATAGCACTTAATTTATTCGAGTACATTTCAGAAATAAAATAATACAACTGCAACAGATTCTTGCGTTACAATATTTTAATATTCCAAAAGCTGCGTGGGTGCCAAAATTATATTTTTATTTATATTGCATTATAATTTAGGAGAAGTTCAAAACAAAGGAACGAGAACCGAACAGAACTGATGAACATTCTGAAAACTCGCACTCAGGCAGGTTTATTATGTAAGTACACACACTGTATTATTATAAAGTTAAAATGACTTTTAAATACCCGCAGTAAGTTTAAAAACAAAAAATGGACTAAATAAACAATTGTTTGGAATATCATTATTTTAGAAATTTTCTTTCGTGCTTTTAAGGAGCTTTGTGCTAATTAAGGCAAAGCGCATTAAACGCAAAAAATGAAATTTTTACTTAAAGCAAATTAATTCTCAGCTTCACTTGATAGTGATGAAAGAAGCAGTAGGCGAAGCTCCCTACGGGGGAATCCCCTTCAGGCATCCCCAGCTGCAATGCTCAGATTCCGCGCCCCTCTTCGTTCACCTCACTGCGTGTAAATAATATACTTAACTAATATATGGAAAAAGGTAATATCGCTACAAGAACGGGCAAATAGGAATAACTAACCCAATATTTAAAAGCGATAGAACAATAACATAAATGCAAGGGATTTTATACAAATTATAAAGTAAATATTTGGGAAAACAATATTCATGTGTTTTCTCAAATATTAATTTACGAATTTTTTATCGGCTATAAACAAACCTTTGACTACATTAATTTGTTTTTATTTGACTCCATAGCAAATTATACAATCAGTCCATAGAGAACTATAAGTATAACATATGTAGGCCTTAAACTAGATACTTAAAGATAATATAATACATGACATGGAGAGTGGCAATCCAGCGAAGGCCCTCTTGACTACATTATATTTTCTGTATTATTATATAGCGATTTTATAGCTTCTACCAAGTCCATTGCTGTTCAATTTTTCTCCAATATGTCCCATATTATATTGTTTCTCACCACCTTGTCGAATGCTTTTTCATATCTACACAACATATATATATATATATATATATATATATATATATATATATTTCTTTGTTGTACGGTAGCATTTTTTCTATTATGTTTTTCAGTGTGAATGTGTGGTCTTGTGTGCAATATTCAGGTCTGAAACCACTTTGCGCTTCATGAAACTTTCCTTCCATTTCCTTCCTTAGCCTTGCCTCCAAAATCATCTCATATACCTTGCATGATGTGCAGAGAAGCGATATCCTCCTATAATTTGCGCAATCGTCCTGATTAGCCTTCTTGAAAAGGGGAACTATTACCGCAGTTTTCCATTCCTTGGGCACTGTTTGTATTATCCACGCTTTATTTATAATTCTTTGTAGTAACTCCATTCCTTCTTCAACCATTCCCTTCAATAATTCTGCTTTTATGCCGTCTACTCCTGGAGCCTTGTCATTTCTTAGCTTTCGTATTGCCTTCTCGATTTCTTCTCGCTTGATCCCGTTACTTGCTTCGTCCACTTGTCTTTTTCTCTCTTTTTTGAATTTCTCCGCTTTTTGTGTTCCTTCTTTCGCTTTCTCTTCAGTCACCTCTTCCCCTCTAGCATATCCATAGTATTGCTTCCATCTTTCCATAATTTTTTCATCCTCCGGTAGTATCCTTCTATCCCTGTCCATAACCTGTTTCGACCTGATTTTTCTTCCTTTATTTCTCATGTTCTTTAGGGTCCTGTAGAATAGCTTTTGGTGGGCCCCTTTATCCTTTTACATTTTGGTACCAAATTCTGCCCATTCGTTAGCTTTAGCTATTTTTACCTTTTCCTTTACTATTTTCCTCACTTTCTCATATCTCTCATATGCTTCATCACTCTTCCTTTGTAAATAGTTTTTCCATGCTATCTTTTTTGTTTTTATGATATCTTTAATTTCTTCACTCCACCAACTTGTTCTCTTCTTTCTACCTCCAGTTGTCGTTAGTCCGCAGGCTATTTCTCCTGCCTTATTTATAATATCTTTGAACTTACCCCACATTTCTTCAATATTCAATTCCATTATCTCTTGTTCCACTTCTTGTATCCCCTTCCTGATCTGTTCTCCATACTCCTTTATTGTTTGTTAGTCTTGTAGTCTGTGTGTCCTTATCGTTCTTATTTCTTCTGTTTTCTGATATTCTCTCTTCTTCATTTTCTTTCTTGTTTCCATTTTTGCTATTAACAGGTGGTGATCTGACGATATTTCTGCTCCCCTGTATACTCTCACATCCTTTATCCTTCTTCTATTGGTTGCGTCCGTTAATATATAGTCTATGATTGATCTCTCTTTCCTCCCTGGTTTTCTCTCTAGTATATTTGTGACAGTTCTTGTGTTGATATAGGGAGTTTTGTATCATTAACCCATTCTGTAAACAACAATCAATTAAATTCTCCCCATTCGTATTGCTTGTAGTCTCTCCATGTCTTCCCATTGCCCCTTGCCTCCCTGCATTCTCATTTTCAATTCTTCCATTGAAATCTCCCATTATTATCGTTGGATTGTCTGATTCTTCATATAGCATTTGAAGTTCTTGACAGAACTGTTCTTTTTCTCTCTTCTCATCACTTTCTCCCGGCTCATATGCCACAATTACATCCAATTTCTCCTGATTGTATCTTGCAAAGGTTGCTTTCATTGTTCTTCCGCTCACTGCTTTCCACTCTACTAACTTCCTCAGGTATTTCGGGCTTATCAGGCATCCGACCCCTGCCGCTGCTCTTTCTCGCTCATCTACTCCACTGTATATCAGCCCGTAGTCATCTATTATTAATTCTCCTACTCCTTTCCTCTTTGTTTCTGTGACCGCCACTATTTCCATTTTATACCTCTTAATTTCTTGAATTAATTCTTTCTCTTTGCCATTTAGGCTTCTGACATTCCATGTACCTATTCGGTCCCATGAGTAATCGTTTGTCCTTGTATCAAGTGCCTTTGTTGTCGCTGTTTTCCCTTGCCCTGTTTTTATTTCCTTTATTAGTTTTTTGTTCTTGTTTTGTATTGCTAATTTTCCTTCCTTCTTGTTATATTTTTCCAGGTTGGCCGATTTCCCGTTCCAGGTCCATAACTCCTGATTGCTTATCATATTCTGGTGTCCTACCTTGACTGTTTTTCCTTTTGCTACTTCCTCTTTTGCTTGTCTCCTGATTATATTCTGTATCTTTCTTTCATAATGTGTTAGGTCGTCGTTTATATACACTTTCTTGCTTTGGTTCCGTAGTTTGCTCTTGCACTGCATTATCATACTCTTATCGCTTTTACTATTCAATTCAACCAAGCACATGTCCTCTCTCAATTTTCTGACCGTTTCTACTTTTATGGACACACCCAATGCATTCTCAATAAATCCTTCCATTTCCTCTTTTAGCATTTTTGGGTCAGATGAGGACCCTTGTATGACTATGTTTTTCTCCTCTTTTCTTCCTCCATTTTCTCATTTGCTCTCTCGACTTTTAAAATCTTCAATCTCTTTCATTGCTTTTTCATTTGTTCCCTTTAACTCTTTTATTTCGTCTTTGAATTCCCTTTGTTCGTTCCTTAAGCCCCTGATCTCCTCTTGTAACTTCTTTGTTTCTTTGTTGCTATTTTGTTGTTCTTTTCTAATTTTTTTTATATCCTACGCCAAATTTTTTATTAGGGACATCATTTCCCCCATTTGCTTTTCCATTGGGTCTTTGCTTCCTTCTCCTTTTGTCGGTGTTTTAGTTGTTCTTCTTGTTCTCTTGAATAGTTCATCTACATCATCTTTCTTTCTCTTCCCTTCATCTGTGAGATATTCGTCTGAATCCATGTTTAAAGGTTTCGCTACTGCGTTGGCTGCAACCCTCTGCACTTCTTTCTGTAATTCTGTAATTTGGGTTGCTCACCCAAAAATCGGCGCGGTGTGGGTTTTGGTCGTTGAATTTTTAAACTCAGCTGCTCTTATCTTTATCACTGCATGCAATTTTGATCTTAACCTAGCATGCACCAATATTTAAAACTTTGTATTTTCTCACTCTTAATTGGTATTTAGACTTATCTTCTTTCTCCCGTTGCTCTTTGTATTCTTCTTAAGACGTGACTGTACTTCCACTTTAATTTTGTCCCCAATACGGCCTCGAAATTTGACTTGTTTATCAGAGCAAAATAAAATGTAATGTCACATTCACTTTCAACCTCAATTGACTACATTAATAGAGTGATAAGTTTGAACTGCAAGGAAGGTGTGTCAGGGTTACCCAGAAGAAATCCTCATTTTTTTTGAGTTTGGGCAGCTGTGTGGAGAATAGGATGACGCCTTTAATTGTATGGGGGCTGCCTTAGCTTATTCTGCTATCGGGAAGTCATCTTCTACAAGATGGTGAATAATATGAATATTTCATTAGTTATGTTGATCCTCAGGCACCAAACTGTTTATGTGACCAGTGTACTTGGATTTCCTTAAGAGTCTTGTCAACAATTTTCAAATTTTTAGACATCTCAACGTTCTTCGTCGTAAAAAAGCTTGATAATACTCCATTGCAAAACAGACGAAGATATCGTGATCTAATTAAAGGGGCGACAGTGTAGGAAATCCTCTTGAGGCACCTCTACCTACAACACTGAGAAGCTGTATTCATCTATATTCTACTCACTGTGCCCAAAAAATCTACTTTATATCTGATCCACTTTCGTAGTTTTTAATACCACTTTCTACTTTTTTTTTATCGAAACTTTGATATTGAATTTATTACTATTTATTATTAGCTTCAATTTGTATGTATTAATACGGAGGTATCTATATTTTTTATGTTGTTTTCACTAAAAGTGAACAACAACAGTCTAATACCGTGTAGCATAACCTTTGGCAATAAGGACGGCCTCACACCTGCGAGGCATAGAATCCAGAAGAGTATGGATGAAGAAGAGGGGATGTTCTTCCACTCCTCCTCGAATTGGGTATACTTCTCATTGCATTCTTGACTTTCTATCAATCAGACGACGCTCCAGTTTTGACAGAGGCCCTAGATGATATCCAAGTCGGAGGATTGGTTGAACTAATTAAGGAGGGTCACACGATGGCGAGCGAATAAGTCCTGGACATATTTCGAACGATGTTTGCGATCATTATCCTGTTGGAAATTGAAATCCCTGTCCATGTTAGGCATGTCATATGGCCCCATCGTATTTTCCTAATCCAGATAGTGTTTCATGAATTTTCCTGAGGGGATATGTGGCAAGGCCGGAGACACAACTCCATAGCACGACACTACCGTACTTTATCGTCAAAATCTGACACTTGAGATTGAAACGAGTGCCTTGGGGATGACGAACCCACTGAATCCCGTCAGTTCCAAACAATGTTCTTATTTTTGTTCGAATGTGTTCTTGAATATTTTTATATAATTATTATTGTTGATTTTGACAATTCCACGATCATGCATGAGCTGTAGGATTTCTAAAGACATTCAGCTTTGTTTTGATTTTGACTTGGTTTGGTATTGTCTCGCTTGCTTGTATTATTGTAGTTTTGAATTATTTTCATTTGCTACTTGTATTTTGGTAGAATATTTGTACAATTCTTAAATTATTATTTATTTTACTTTGCGTTTCTATTTTTATTTCTTGGTCTTTAATAGAGGGACACCTATTTTGCTCTTTATTATCTTTTTTTGCTTGTCTTTTCGTCAACCTGATGACCATTTTAGCTATAAAAGATTATGAACAGACAAAACATCAGCTTTTGGGTAGGTCTTCACACTTCTCATTATAATTTTGTATCTCTGATTTATCAGAAAATAGTCGCTCTGGTTTTCTACAATTCTCTCATCTTTATATTGGGCTAATTTGCTGGTATAAAGTTGGAATTTCGGTAGCTTGAAAAGGTGTTTATTATACTTAGATTGTGCTCTTGACTGAATTGCACTAGGTAATCTCCTCTTTCATTATTTATGTCAAGTCTATATTTATCCGAAATGGGCGAATTATTGAAGAGACCTCCGAAACAACAAGCTTAGAGCTATCAGAGAAGATATTACAGCATGGGATTCTTCTAGACGGAAATGTTGCAGACAGAAGGTCGTTCTGACCCGGATTTACATTGGTCATTGCTGAATGACACATAGATACTACTTTATGAAGAAGACTAACCGTTTTGCTACACCTGCGATACGCCACTGACAGTTGTACATTTACTTTTATAATGTGTGCAATTTAGAGAAGAACGTCGGGAAGTGGCTTCAAAATATCTCATCGATTTTGAAGGACAGCTCAGATGGGGTTGGCAATCTATTTAGTTCCTGGGATAGGACCAAACTCACTGGCTTTATTTAGTCATAATTTTATATCTTTGTTGAAAATGTATTTCTGTCCACATCTATTTATTTCAAAATTAAACATTATTGTTGTCTGTTCTTCATCCAGTATCTACATCAATTTGAGGGCAGTTTTGATAACGACACAGAGCTGTTAGCACTTTGTGGGGTCTGAAGACTCGACGTCTAGGTTGCTATGATTTATTGGAGTTTAAAAATCAAACATTATTTTTATCTGCTTCTTGTTATGGGGTTATCTACGGATCTGTAGGGAACGTTGAATGTGGTGTCTGTAGGTACAATGCCTGGATTGTTAAAATATACAGGAATTTAAATGGGATTGAGCGATATTTTCTACCGTGTAAGTATGGAGAGATTTATTAGCACATTTACTGTGGAGTCTACAGACTGTTGGGTTGTTAGTCTCTTAAAATTAAAACAGAATGCAGCGTTCTTTTTGTCTATTTGCAATCAATCGTACGGGTATCTTCAGGCCCGTACTTAATCGACCATTTTTGTCTTCCTGACACTAATATCCCTAAGGGTTAAAGCGTCCTTAAACAAATCTAAATACTTTCTCTTTTCTCTCTCTATATTTACCCGCATATTTATCGTATTCTCCTTCACCAACTTTAACGTTGAAATCCCCTAAAATTATAGTTATATCCGGTGCTCCTACTGATTTCAATATGGCGTTTATCTGTTTATAGGTCTCTACCTTTTTATCCGTTTTGTCTTCTGTAAGGGCATAAGTTTACATCTCTTGGCTTGTCTTTGTATTTGTAATAGCATAATCCTACCTGACACAGGGATGAAGTTAATCACGTATTTAGCTATGTTCTTATCTACAATTACTGCGACTTTGTATCTCTGATTAGTGTTGTCGTTGCAGGAAAAATATATGGCACTATTTGTTGTATGCTGGCCACTGTTTGGCCATCTAGTGTCACTGATACCTAAGATGTTTATATTCATTCGCTGCATTTCTTGTGTTATATTATGCAACTTTTCAGATCTGTATATGCTTCTCACATTCCATGTGCCAATTATTATAGCGTTCTTTATAGTGTAATTCAAAATCGTCCCCTCCAGCAATCCGATTAAGGGACTATTGATTCGGGAATATTTAACTTTGAAATTAGTTATGATGATTTTCTACTAGGGATATCTATACATGATCTTTAATATAGTGGTTTCCCGATGCTTCCTGCATGCTTATGCCGTCTTGGTGGTTTATCCGTCTTTAGGAGAGATTTCTCTCTCCAAGGATAAGAAGCTGCTCTGACCTGTTTGCTCTTCCACTCTCTAAAGAGGCTCCTTGCTTATTCTTTAGTTACTTCTGGTTGTTTCGCAGCTAACCTTTACATCTAGAGCCCGTCCACTATCCGTCACCTGTTATTCCGCTGATGGCCTGCAGCACAGCAACAGCAGAACTATATTATACCAAGTTAATTTTAATTAACACACCCTTACATAATTATAATTTTGTTTGAATTTTTAGCCTAAAGTGATTATGTTAACAAAACATTGAACAGATCTTTTATTGTATTGCGACCATAGAATTTATAGATTTAAATTACAGGGTGATCAATAATACCTATCGGAATATATTTGCTTATAACTTCTTACGTAGCTGACCAATTTTCAAAATTTAAGAAATGTTTTATTCGATATAGTCCGAAGTTTACTTTAACAAGTTTTCAAAATGCAAATCTTGACTAGCAACAAAATGTCGCAGCTTACTTAGCGAGAAAAATGTTTACAAACTGTTATGCGTTTTTACTCCAAAACTCATTTACTTCTCCTCAACTGCTTATCGTTTTTTCAAAATTTTTTTCCTTGAGAAACTCCTTAAAGGCCCGTCGAACCATGACGCAACTTCTTTGACGGTTAAGGATTCCATGTTTACAATTAGATAGTCACGTAATCAAAGGTTTGCTACAAAATCTCAATTAGCTAACTATTATGTATGATAGGTGGCACTGATTAATCTTCTCTCATTGTTTTTTAATAGGCAAGTACTTTCCGACACCTATTATTGATCACCCTGTATGTAGATATGGGTTACCAGGCCCAGGTTCTCAATTTTATCAAGAGCTTTATTGTCTGTTGTGGGGAATTTTTAAGAAGGTTATTTTTGGTCATTCTGACTTAATATCATAATTTACTTACATATTAAAAGAAAACCGTTCTGTATTAGTTTACATATCTCATCGCAACTAAAACTAATATATTTATTTGTACCGATAGGTTAAATTTCGATAAAAGTAGGGCTGTCGTCTTAATGACTTTCGCATAAAAGTGCCTGAAGGAATTTAATTTTTAAGGAGGGGTTGACAAAATCGCCCTTGATAGCAGAGCTGCCTTATTGGATCTGAAATTTAAATTGCTCTAGGGGTTGTTCTTCAATATCAATTATCTACTACTAAAGCATTTGTGGAAGTTGTTTTTGAACTCATTTTGTTGGGAGAGTCGATTCCTCTGGGATTCTAATTATGGCTCATATTCCCCTAACATTATAATTGTACACGAAACATCATTGAATTTACTTCTGGCATGTTGCATTCCGTGAATGATTTTCTATTCTTTTATTACTCAAATTCCGTTGTAAAACCCACCATGCCAGTCAAAAAATTAGTTAAATTGCAAAGATGTTGAGGCTCTGTAAGCCCTTAGTTACGATTCGCCTTGATTCAAAGCCAAAATATAAGTTTCCTATCCAGTGGAACGTTAATGTCTGTAAAACATGGGCGAGCACGTTCCGTTTGAACCCTTGTACGACCGGAGTCGTTCCGGTGCGTGGAAAGCGCGCAGCGGCGCTGATGTTGACATTTCCGGCCCGGATGGGTGTCCCGCTCGCAGCAGGATCGCGACGAGCCTCGCAAATGAGTAATATCGCGCCCCGGGGGCGTATTTGGTTAGGACGGCTTCGCCGAGTCGCGCCGCCGAGCCGCCCCGAAATGAGCGGCGCGCGGATTTTTGCGGTTCGCGCCGCGTCGCGGGCGGCCGGATAAATTCCGGAGTAGGCAATTAAGAGTTTTATTGGAGGTGCCGCGTTCGTGATAGAATTACTGGTATTGTGCATTAAAACGTGAGCTGAAGGTGGAATTAATTAAAACTGGGAGCCGGAGATGAATAGCGTTTCACTGTTTTGTTAATTACGTCGGAATTGCCGAGCAGACAGTCGAGCTGTCGGGCTATTAACATCATAAATATCGAAGAAGCAACACCACGTACGACGAGCTGCGGATTTAATTTCGTCTAGTGAAATTGTTTAATGGAGTTTAATTTTTAACACCGGAAAGTCTAATCCTTACAAAATTACTTAGTATATATACCTGGTTCTAAAACCCTTTCTACTGCAAAATGTCATATAGTTGGAAGAGTGTATGTCCTTCAGGCAGGTGTTCACTATTTTCTGAACATGCCAAGGATAGCATTGATGTCGTTGATGCAGCCTCTTAACCATCCCAGAAAAGTATGGAATTTTGTATGACCCTCCCCCACCTGTGTTCCTGAGTGGCTGTTAAAAAAGTGGAGAGGTTCATAAAGGTTCTGGAACAATCCGACAAGTGTGGGCCGACTCTGAGATTCGGGTTGCGGTAGGAGATATTGCAGTGCCCGTCGAAAAGCTGAAGTGTGGTTTTGGTAGAAGCTGAAGCATTTTCCCTGATGAATTGGCCGTATGCGCAATCTAGTGGAGCATTGACTTCAGGGCGGACTCAGTCCAAAGTTTTTGCACTCCTTGGAGTGGCAGCTCTGGCTGGCAACGTTCCTCTTTTTGACTATTTGACAGTCACAGCTAAGTCGAGGACTAAGGTTTTATCATCCTGGTTCAGCTCCTCCTCTTAGACATATTCTCATATTATCTGCTTTAACCAACTGAACCGTCAAGAAGCGAGTCAACGCAATTTATTAGTCGGAATAAATACAAAAATATTACAAGTTATGTTTACCGCACTACACCAGCACTACAGTATTAATAATATAGCCGCAAAACTTGCATTTCGTAATTCTCAAAGATCTAAAAACTACCGTGGTTGCAATTTGACCTACCCAGGCATTCGCCTTAGTGGGGGACTCGGGAAATTACAAAAATCCGAGTCAGCGCAGGTGACTCGGAACCGATGATGGCTCCGAATCCCTAACGTTAACGCAAACTAACAGACTATTCTACTTTCATCTAGCACTATTAGTCTCTGTCCATTTTGTTCATAAGTCTTTTGTCCGCATTTCACACCAGCACAAATTTGTCCCAACTCTTCGAGCACCCATTACACATCCGCGTAGCTTGTAGCACCAATTTGCAAATTCCGCTAGAGCTGTCCACCATTCGCGCACTATCGATAGCTCCGCGATGTCTTCACGCATTCGTGGTCATCTCCACCCGTTCTCTATGTCGATGACGATCTTCCCGCTGTGGCTCTAGTCTCCTCTCTGCGTTGCAGTGTACCAGTACATGCACGCGCATTTGTTTTTATTTTTTGAGAGCCTCCGGATTCTGACGAGGTATGACCGGAAGTTTTCATCACCGGTGATCAGCTGTACGGTGAACCGGTTAAAGAACTCCAACACTCGTCGCGCAATGTCGACTGCGGGGAGGAATATTCGCGCATGTCGCCCAGCCTGCCATCTCCGCTCCCATCTTACTGTGTGCTTGTACTCAATTTGTTTTGACAAGCCCCATTGGAATCTCTTTAGAAACCGACGGATCCTTGGATCGCCGCTATCTCTTTGACTAGGTAGTCCGCACGCTTGTTGCTCGGGATTTTAACATACCCCTTTGTTCAATGGAGCCGCAGCTTAACTTCGACCGGCAACGTCTTTGCAAGGTTGCAAACTTTAACTTGCAAATCCTTCGACGATCTTATGCTGTCGAGAGCAAATATCACTGGCTTCCTATTGTAAGGGGCTTGGACCGGAAAGATGGTTCTCCAGTCTGCAAACCTTATTTCCATAGTGGATCCTCTTCGCCTCCCATGACCACAAGCGCAGCTCTCGCCTTTCCGTCTGTAATTCGTCCGTGTAGCAGCGTAACTGCCGCATCTCAGCCTCCTTTATGCTGAAAGGGATGCCATCATTGTGGACCGGGTTTTCCGTCTCCTCCAAAGACCGCTTCCGCTCCATAACGCCCGGCCGTAGTCGCAGCTCCTCTCGAACTTGTTGGTCCGGCCCGGCCGTCAGCATTTTGCGATGTGACGTCTCCTGCAAAAGCGGTAACTGGCTCAATACTGGAACAGTTTCAGTGGCTATGGTGCTATAAGCACCTACCGCCTTGACTGCTAGTGTTCGTTGCGTGCTAAGCAGATCCCTAGTTTTTCTAACTTTGTGGAGAGGCAGGCGTGTAAATAGCCGTGCCCTCGTGGTGCGGTGTGGAAAACTAAGTACGGCCCGTTTTGAAATGTAAAACGCTAAGGCCCAAATCGTCCCTTAAACGGCCAGCGCGAAAGCGGATGGGGGCGGCTACCGATATCAACCGATAAGTAAAGCCAAATCGCTCACCTGAATTGGCTTCGGCTTCGACGGCGATGGTTTCACGGTGGCCACCTTGTTGCAATGTCTTCGTGCTGGGAACACGACCGCACTGGCCGAGATGCGATGCGGATCGAGTATGTCTTACGGGGTAGTTATCTGAGGGTTGGTTAAATGCGACCGCACTGGCCGCGTTGCGATGCGAGTATATATTGCGGTTTGGTTAAATGCGGCCGTACTGGACGCGATTCGGTGTGAGCATTTTGCGGTTGATTAAATGCGGCCGCACTGGCCGCGATGCGGTGCAAGTATGTATTGCGGGATGTTAAAACACGACTGAATTGGCCGCGTTACGGTGTGAGCATGTTGCCGGGCTTCGCGCCTGGTTTAGCGGTAGGTCTTTGCAGGAAATTTTTAACTCGACAGCACTTTTCATCTCAAAGAGTGCCGCCGCCGGCGTATGCAGACTCGCCGGCTGAGCAAAAGCCCATATGCCGTTTTGTGTGCGATAGCACAGATATCAAAAGCATGCCGCCGCGATATACAAGCGGTTCAAGGACGAAAAGGCCGCCACACCACTTTGCATCCTTCTGCTCATACATCGGCCGCGTACAGCATAGTTGGTTGGACCGTCCCTTCACACACGCGCGCGCCGTTCTTCCGCAAAGACCCCTAATCGAGCCGCCGCTCCTATCCGGTGGGAAATATATTTCCACTTGTCGCATACCACATTGAAGTGGCTTTTCCACGATAACCTATCGCTATTCCAAGGTACCAAATATGGTTCTTGCAGTAGCAGCTCTTACCATTTAACAAGAAATTCGGTCTCTTTTGTTCCGGTTTCTTCCCGAAAAACATAGCTTTCGTTTTTTCGTGTTAAATTTTAATTTAGCATATTCCATCCACGTTTTGAGTGCCCCTAATGTTTTAAATTGCTCTGCCCGCACGATGAGCAGCGTATCATCGGCAAATCCCACAATCCAGCATCCTTGTGGCATCTGAACTATAAATATACTTTCGTATATCAGTTTTTAGTATACCAGTCCAGAGCACAAACCCTAGGGGCGTCCCCGTGTTACTCGCCGCGACACGATTCGGTACCCCGTTCCTTCGGTGAAGTAGTGTTTCACCACCACGCGTTATCGAACGTCCTTGCAATGCCTAACGTGATTAGTACACAATATTCTTTTGCGTTTCTCGCGTCCTTAATCTCTGTAACCATGTACGCAATCGTGTCTGTTGTCGACTTACCCGCCCGAAATCCGTATTGCCGGTCTTTATAGCCTCTTCTTTGCCGCACTGCTATGCGATTCGCGTTGTTATTATCCGATCGAGTGCCTTATCGACTACCGGAAGCAAACTTATCGGCCAGAAGCTGCCCAAGTTGGTTGAGTCTTCCTCCTTAGAGAAGCGAGTCAGATATTATTAGTCTCCTGATGTAGCGCTGAGGATGAAGATTTTCATCCTGTACATTTAACCTGGTTCTCTCGGGTGACGACGGGAAGATTCATTTTCCGGATGAGTTGGGTTGTCTGGGTGGGGACCTGGTCAAAAGGATCTTGAAGGCATTAGTAGTCGGAGCTGGTAATGAAGGCATCATCACTTTTTCCTCACACTCGGAGTCGTTCTATGGTAAGGGATCTCAGAATCCCAATGCACGGTAGCTTTGGCTTTTATGCTATTTACTTCTGTCGAGGCGGCGATCAAAGTTTGCTGCTCTTCCACACTCATAGAACCAAACGACACAACATCACTATCGCCTGACATTGCACTGCATGAGTTAATAACGTAGCATCACGCAGTTGAATTTACAAATTTACAGATCTTTGTGAAGGGTTGGATTGGTAAGAAACCGAGCTGCATTTTCCATCAGACGAAGGGTTTCTTACTGCAAAAGCTAAAGAATTTTAGTGTTAGACGGTTTTGTACACCCCCAGAGCTGTGTACCGTACGTTGGGGTTCTACATGACTGTATACAGCAAGACTTTATTATTATTAATTAACCAGCTTATTTGTTAAACTTTGACATCTAGATGTTGCTTCTTGTTTCTAAGGTGTGATGTTTAGGTGAATATCTAGTAAGACGTAGTCCTAAATACTTGGTTTCTTTTGTAACTGATATAGCAGGATTATTGATTGTTAGTTGTGAACATGTGCTAAGTTTATTGGTTAATGTAACTTGGCTCAATTTACCGTTATTAACAATTGTTCTCCATTTCTTGAATCAATGAATCGAGATGGTTTATCAGCGAAAGCAGCGAGTTCAGTTGGTGTAGAGTTGGAACATCATCAATAATCATTAGATATAGTAAAGGTTCTAGTACGCTACCTTATGATAATTTGAGCTTTCTATATCCTTTTCAGAAGCAATCTTTCGAATTTTTCTATATTAGTAGTAGTAAGTTGATATGAGATTGCTTCAATAGGCTGCTTTCCAGGTTTCTAGTGGATTGTAGCAAAGTCGTAATATACTGTTATAGATGGTAATGAGCTGTTAAGTTGCTCAGGATTTATTTAACGATAAGGTCAAAGCCGGCTATGAGATCATATCCTGGAGCTTTCATTAAACTTATGTTGGTTCTAATTCTTCCATAACATCTTTTGAAGTTTCTAGTTTAATGTTTTTGCACAAGTTGATTTTCGTTTGTCTGGAAGATTTATTCTAGACTGCTTGCAAACGCTCTGCTTTTTACTGGTTGTTTTTTGTCTAGCTTCCGTCTACAAATCTGATTGGAGGACTATGTCTGCATGGTCTATCCAATATTTTAGAGCCCTTTTAAATCGAATGGTTTGTAGTCTTGTTATCTGTTAGTTCTACCGAGTATTTATTTACAGATTCATTTTTTAATTCTACAATTTTCCTTCCGAGTTTTTGAGTAGCACGGTTTTATCTAGTTTTATCGTCTGGTGCTCTTGTTCTTTGCAACTTTTCTTCGGATTTATTTTTTTTTGCTACCAATTTTCTGTTTCCATAGGATAGTTATTACCAACCATTAATCTTTTGATTCCTGGGATATTCTTCCAAGCGGCTTATTGTATCTTTATTACAAACTTTCCGACTTCTTGATTTCGTTGGTTTTTCGTCTTCAATGGAACATTCAACTGTATAGTGTTAGACAAGTCTTCTTGGAATCCTTCCCAGTCAGTCTTGCCATTCACTAAAATTAGATTGTGTTTCTTCTTGATTATAGTTTGGCTTAATGTTAGGATTACTGGGGTATGCTCAGAATTCTCATCAATGTTATTTTCAGTTGCCTTGTAATTTGGAGAGATGTTTCTATTAATAAAGAACTCTGACAGGCCAGGGATCTTTTCTGGATCGGTGGGCCAATACATGGGCTTTTCTGTTAATTGGTAACAACACCCAAGCTGTGCAATTACTTCATGTAGCTTCTTTCCCTTGGTAGTAGATAGCCGAGATCCCCATAGAGTGTTCTTGGTATTAAACTCACCGCCAATTATAAATTTATTATCTAAGAGATTTAGAATATTTAGATAACTTTTTTAGATTTTTTCTGATTGTGTTGTGGAGGACAGTATATTGCTGCTATAGTGATTTTTTCTATTATTACTGTTACCTGGTTTTCCTGTTTCTATATCTAACTCTTTATAACGAGACATGTTGTTTTTGACTATTATAGTACTACCTACTCTTGCTGCGTTTGATGGGTGGATAGCGTGGTAAAAGTTATATTTAAATTTGACATAATATTGTCTTGTTAAATGAGTCTCTGAGATGAGGCATGTCAATTTTCTGGATATGAAGAAATGCCTGGAGATCAGGTTGTATTCTTATGGTCTCATTGGTATTCCACGTGGTTATTTTAATTTCTTCTCTGATCATTTGTATTATTTGATATTGTTGTTGGTCTACTGTTTTGTTTAAGTTTTTGTAGCCTTTGAGAACACGAATCCATTTTAACTATTAATGTTAGTAGTAGCTTGTTGGTAGATTTTTCGCTATCTGTGTTGTTGTTTGTGGAATCATCTGTGTTGTTACATGAGCAGTTGTTTTATTCATGCTTTGTGAATAGGTTCTGTCTCTACTGACTTGCGTATATGTTCTCACTGTTTCCTTTTTCGTAGTTTGGGTAATTTTATCGTCGAGTTTGTAATGTTTTTGCTACTTTACAACCTCTATAGTTCCCAGGGTACTCTACGTTACAGTTTACACATTTTGGTTTTTGCTTTGGTGTTTTTCTGCATTTCCTAGTGACATGTTTACCAGCACACTTTACACACTTCGGCTGTCTATTACCGAACTTTTGGGTGTGTCACTATAGTTGACATTTCTTACGCTGTGGTATTAATTTAGGGTTCCTTAGAGATTCAATTCGAATTCTCATCCCCAAAATTTCTTTGACTTCATATATTTTTTTGACATCCTCTTTATGCTCAAACGATAGTATAAATAGTGGGAGCGGTTTTTTCACTGATTTAAATACTCTTTTTTATTTCAGTTCGTTCATTTTTTAATATGTTTGTAGCGTTTACACAATGACAAATTACATTGATTTAGCTCTTCAACGATCATCTCTACCCATCATTCTTATATATCTGGTCTGTTTGTTTTCATATGAGTGCCACTGCAGCTGATTCTTACTAAGACTATTTATGATACCTTTGAAGGCTTGTATTTATTTAATATTAATTTTAATTTGATCATAAGTCAAGTCATGAACGATATTCCTTTGTTACGTAAGATCGCATATAGTGAGTCATAATTTGTTACGTTGCTCACTATTATCGGTGTGGTTTTAGGCACTCTTTTCAAATACATAGACTAAAGAGTCTAAACGACACAGAAGTTTTTATATTTAGTTCAAAATTCTTCTTTTCCTTTTTCTTCTTCATCTACTCTTATATGGTGGCTATTAGCCTATTTTAACTACACATTTTGTGTAGTGCTACTGGTCCATATTAGGCGTAACTTTTTTAAACCGACCAATAACGGACAGTTATTCAAAATAAGCGGGAATTTTTGACAGTTTTATCTATTCGCTGAACGCAGTATCGTTCAAGATTGTGTTTTCTACTTACAATTATAACTTATTTAGTTATTGTTATATTACTAGCTGTTGAGCTATTGCGTATTAACATACAGGTTACTTGTTTATGTTATTGTTATTGTTATTGTTAATCATTTGTGATACAATTTAGTGAAGGTTTAGATACTTAACCTTGTAAATGATAATAGGAGTTAGTAAAAAAATATTTGTACCATTCCGATATATTTAACAAAGCCGTAAAATATTTTAAAGGCAATGAAGCCAACTAAATCCTTTCCAAAGTAGACAATAAAGCATTCTCTATTTCATTGATTTGGATTATAATGCCCCAATTCTCTTTGTATTTGCTGACTATGTTCTATATTCTCCAGGTAAACAGAATGTGAGCAAATTCGTCGCAAGCGTTCCTGCGGGCACTCAAAAATTTGTCAGCATCCGCCGTGCAAATTTTCCGCTTCCGAGGCGCGGCGACTCCCAGGAGATGGATGGGATAGGGCGCATTCTTATTTTATGAAGTACGTGCAGCGGGTCAGTCCACATAATACACTCCCGGGACATTCCTATGATTGATTCTCGCTCCGGCCCGGAATCCCACGGAGCGGGATCAAATCTTTTTCGAACATCGGGGTCTCCGGTAATCCAACAGCGGCGCAAAACAGAAATTTCCCGGTTAAATGCTTAACTCTTAGAAGTAAGGGCTTAACAATTTTTCGAAGGTTCGCGGGACGGGGTGGGAGATATTCGCAGCAGAATTGCATTACGTGGATTAGGTGGCTTTCTGCGTTGATTGCAGGCCCGCTATCTGCAGAGGGCACGAGTGGGCTCTCGGGATTTATTGCTTCCAGCAGGTAATTGAAATTAATGTCGCGCTATCCTTTTGCAAATGACTGACGTTAATTTGGATAATGGGCCCTAATGCTTCATCTAAGTGGGACACGACCGCGCTGGACGTAATCTCTAACTAGTCCGTCTGTTTGTTATGGAAGTTGGCAGACAGTTCTCTAAAGGGGCTGTGCTCTGTAACCACTGGAATGAATAGGCAGAGCTACCTATGTTTCGTGTTTCATTAGATACACCTTAGTTTTAGGTTTCATATCTGTAGCTTTGCATTTTACGCGTATTTTGTATAATGACATATCATTTCGCTAATGTGTGCCATCATTCGTGCAACTTATCTTAAAGTTTTGTGTATAGAAGTTGATTAGCCCTTTGTTTTTTATTAAGATTAATTAATGGGGTTGTCTTTAGTTTGCTTAGGCTCACTGAACTTTATCTATGTCCTACTAATGGAATATTTGTTACCAAATACCACAGATGTACATGTTTTACAGATTTTATTTTTAAATGGAATTTTGGATAAATCAACTGAAAAAATGTAAATAATTTAATTCTTTTATTGAATCACTTTTATTGAAACCCAATCACCTCTATGGCTGATTATGGCTTCATACCCTTTTTCCATGTTTTCGACGGGGTTTGTTACATAATCATTTGTGCAAAGATTGCTATATTTATTTAATTTGAAACGACAGCTGGTTCACTGTATCCATTGGCTTTCTCTTGGCTACACATTTTCAATCTGGGACATTTCCAGGCATTCCATCGTAATTCATTATTTTGTTATTTTCGCACACTGCAGTTTGCTGCAATGTTTAGGGCCATTGTCTTCTTTCAGCACCTAACTTATTCCGTTCGAACCAAAAAACTTTTTGCAAGCACTGCTGGTAGATGGCACACCGTTTAACGGCGTTTAAATTGTCGGTAACTAGAAAAAGGCAACCAAAACCCCGTTTACAGAAGCATCCCAAACATATATTTTTATAGAGTGTTTTACTATGCACTGAATAATTTTCTTACTCTTTACGCTTTCGATAAGGAACACGATGTCCAAAAAGAAGACTCATTTGTGAAGATAACATTGTCCCAATCTTGATCTAAATTTTCCTTTGTCCACACCAATCGTTTCCGCTTAATTTTCTTTAAAGTTCATCGAAAAATGATGTTTTTTACGTAGGAGACTTTGATTATACCAAAAAAATTTTATGGGGAGCGCAGCAAAAGGCTTGGCTTCTCTTCAAAGATACCCAAGATCACTTTATCCTTCTTCTTTGTTGTGTCACAACCTACAAATGTTGTTTTACCTACTTTTGAACGAATACCTCCGATTTTCCATATATTTGGCAGTTGCTTTATGCTAGTTTCAGCCCTTTCTCATGATTCATTACAAATACTACCTGGTATCGTTTTATGAACTCTATATTTATTGTAAAGATAACGAATTCGCTGACATTAACAACACAGTATGCCACCAAAATATATACTGCGCAAAAGCGCACGAAATAAACATTCAAACAAATTAACATAGATGGTGCTGCGGTGCCTCCTTACTAAATGGTAACGGTCACTTTCTTGCCATACAGACTGCTTATTTTGAGAAATTTTATACTTAAGGTTTATAACCATGGCGCTAGTGATTTCTAATGATTGATTACATATATAGCTACTGATTTATTCTTTGATTTTTGTATTAATATATTTTTACCCGATTTAACTGTAATTTTAGATAAATTACTATAAGTATCAAATGAGTTATTAACGACATTATTATTTGGTACATTCTCTGGTTCTATGGTTTCTATTTGGTATTCCTCTTCTTGTAAGATTGTACATTCCTATTGGAATTGCAACCGTATGTAGGCTCTATATTAATCACATAAATACTAGTGGTACGTCTCTCCACTTTACTTTATACTTTCTTGTCTATAATTTGATATTTTATTGCTTCTTCACCTATTTTTCTCCACGATTTTCTTTTCTTCATTTGCCCTCTCATCTTCTAGTTTCTATGTTCTCTTTATATTTTTAATTACTTGGTTTTCCAATCACAGCGATGGTCTTCTCCTTGGTCTTATGTGTAGTTTCCATTTTATTATTCTCTTCACTATTGAACCTTCACTCTTTCTCACTATGTGGCTATATCACCTTGTTCTTTTTATTTTTATTTTTTAGTATTTGTTTAATTTCTGGTTTGTTAATGTTTTATATTGAACTTCATTTTTTACTTCTTCCCAAAAATGTGTTTGTTACTTTTGTTTCAGAAATTATTAGTTTTTCTTGAACACTTTTTGCAAGGTTCTTTTAGTATACATACGTTGTCGCCGGTCTTGTTACAGTTACGTATAACTTTAATTTTGTTTCTTGCTTATTCTTTTGTCACTCGTTACCATTTTACATCTGTAGTAAGCCTTGTATTCAAATTGAACCTTTCAATCTGCCTCATTTTTTCGTTTGCTGTTGTCTCTATATATTTAAAACTTTCTACTTCTTCCACTTTTCGAATTGTTTATTTTGTCTGTTCTTTTCTAATAATTTTTATATACTTGGAATTGTATTGATTTATATTTAACCTTCCCTTTTGCTTTTTTATTTATATTTTCTATAGCTCACTCCAAGCTTTCTCTGATTCTATCAAAGCATCTAAACAGACTTCTCTGTTATTGTTTCTTTTATGTCACGGTTATTTATTATCCCTTTTAATGCTATGTTAAAAAATGTCGTCAATAATTTGTTTCTTTGCTGTATTTTTTATTTATATAATTTTTTTGGTTATTTCTTCATGTATGAGTGCTACCCTTTTATAATTACTACAATTATTTTATCAGTTTTGTTGGATATACCTAGATTTCTTGAAACTTTTACATTCAGAAACTTATCCGATTCATTTAATAATTTTAACCTAGTTACTAATCAAAATTTTTAGACCAAACTACCGGAATTAGAAACCTGAAACTTTTATATGTATCTTTTCTGTCTTAAACTCTTAAGAGAAATGGGAAATAGTCAAAAATCGACACCTAAAAGGTAGAGAGAGAAATAATTTGACTATCAAATGGTAACGCTAGTCTTACTGACTGCTTCCTCCTAATTATTTCGAGAGAATACCTCTGTCACAGGTTTTTAAATCAACGCGTTCTCTTTCCTTAGAGCTTCCTTTGCTGTTTATTTTTTTTAGCAATTAATTGTACCACGTCCTAATTTTAGGGTGGTGCAGTATATGTTCAAAATATTCAAGCTTACATATTCGTTATATGTATAGTTATTTATCGCTGTTTATTCATTTTGATAAGTACATCCAAGCACTTATTTTATCTTTTAAAATTGTTACGCAAGTGTTTTGTAAGTGCCTGTGTCTATTCTGTATGGAAAAACAGGGAAAATGTGGTATCGAATTTTTCTATTTGGAGGTTTAAACTCAAGTCGTAACTTATCATTCTTTATCCCTACAAAATTTGCTCGCATTTTTTATTCTAATTTTTATTTACTTATTAATAGTACTTTCTAAGTACATACATTTTTCAACTTTTCCCACCAATATCTTTTCTGTTACGATGCCATTATCTTTAGGTATATTTTATTTACTTATGGTCACTTATTTTGTTGTATTTATTTTCACACGCGTGTTTGTTATGCGTTCTATTAGTAATTGTAGTTTGTAAGGATGAAGTAGAATAAAAAGAAATATTTGAAGGGGTTTTGTAATTCCTCATTACGTAGCAACCATATCTACGCTAACGAGTGATCTCAACTGGACCATTTTCATTCTTAAGCAACCCACACATTAAAAGGCTCGAACGTCTAGATGGTCGTACGACTGCTACACGTGCGACCAACTGACGGCGGGACGCAAGGCCCACATGATTCCGTCTGATCACTTCACCACCTGGATTTTTGTTAGTTGTTGCCATTCTATATTTCTGATTATACAGACATCTTTTTGTTTTGAGAATTCCAAGTAAGTTATCGTGCTGTGCTTTACCGAATACCTTTTCAAAGTCAGTTGCGCATATATACATATCGTATTTTACCCGCGACGTTTTTGAATCATCACTTGAATTCCAGTAAGCATTTTTTCTTGTTCCTATTCTCTCTGCAAATCCAAATTGATGATTTTTCTTATAATTTATTATAAATTTTGTTGTGTATTATAAGCAGAAGTATTTTCAAAATGCGGTTCATTAGACTTACCCTTCGACGTTCACTACTTTTTGTCTTGTTTTTTTTAATGCATAACAAACGTGGATTTTAATCAATAAGGTGGCTAAATTCTAGTTTTGTAAGTGATATTAAAAGATTTGCTATTGAATTAATTATTTTATCCCTAATAACTTAATAATTTAGCAATGAACTTATTAGGCAATAGGAACTTAATGCGTAGACTAAAGAGATTTAAACATCTGGACTTAATAAATAGACTTAATGTAAATCAATAGTCTAAGTTCTGTAAATTCTACCTGTCAAAAAGTGCTCCGTTTTTAACCAAGATATTTGGAGAGGCTTCTGTCAATAGGCTAAGCCTCTATAAATATTTGTGACTTTTCCTTGCTTTAATATCTTTTATATTTGCATTATATATGCATTATTTTGTGAGCATTGATTAATAGTTCTTTTTATCTTACCTTCACATGTAAATTCATGTTCTTTTTTTGTTTTAGTCAAGTTATTATAAGGAATACCAAGCTGTTTATAGGTAGTTTGTCATATTTTATGAACATTGCTTCTTTATTTGCTATACGTCCTTTAGATAGTTTTTACAGATCGAAATATTAGTATTATTAATTTCTTTCGACGCTTTTTAAATATTCAGTTTTTGGTAATCTGTGCAGTTTCTACAAGCAATTGTCAGTTTGAATTTCAATCTATACGAATTTTGTGATTATAGTTAACTGTAATTTCCTTTTTGTTGTGGTAAATTTGTAATTTATTTTTTGTCTCCACGGTTGTTTCGTGTTATGTGCCAATGACTACTTTAATCGCTACCTTTTTCTTTATCTTTTTTTCAATAGCCTTATATAAGTGTCTTGCTAATTATTTGTGATTTTCTTTCGGGTAATCTCTTTCTGTGATGTTTTTTCAATACATGTTTTTAATCCATTCTTTTAATTTACTTTATTAGAATTCTAAATATATCCCCTAATTTCCCAATTCTGTGTGCTTTATTCTCACTTTGAAATATGCTGTCGTTAGTCTAAATATACCGAAGCAGATTTAATATTCTTTCCCGGATTTGGAATTTAGCTTTATGATAATCCTCTTCCCAATCTGCTAGCGAGGCCACGCTCCCGCGTCTGTGTTAATATTAGCCAGCTAGCAGAATATTTCCGGAATTCTGGTTGTTTCTTTGTACAAACTTCTTCCTCTTGTGTAAACACGGTTTATTTGCTAGTTAAGCATAAAGCTTCCTTTTATTACTTAAAGGTTTAGCCTTGCCGCTTTGATCTAACGCACTGCGCTAAAAGCACCCTATTTGTACTTACGACGTAGATGGTCATAAATATTCATGATTTTCTCCTCATTAAACGATTTGTGCCAAAAAAGTTTGTCAATTATCGTAGTCTAGCAAATAAATGACGTCCGATTCCATCAGTAAAGACATTTTGTTGGTTAACTGATGCAACAATATATAATAGAAAATTATGACGCCTTATTTTTTTAAAACAACAGAGTCAGCATTACTACTCTAGATAAAAACGTTGCTGTTTGACGCGGTAAGGTTTTTATGCTTCCATAATTGTAGACTTTTATCTAAAATCTATGCGGTATGAACAGAGTAGTACCACAGAACTGGACAATAGTCATAATGAAAAATTAAGATGTGGGTAAAATCGCCAAAATATCATCCCAGCTGTTCGAAAAAATCATTGAGAATACCTGAAAATGGATTTGTCATTCTGTAATCTCTAATGATTATTGTTTAACTGATATTGTTTAACACGTTGTCGGCCGGTGACTCAGATTTGGGTGCAAGACGGATGGCGCACTATACACTTAACTACGAAATATATAGAGTTTTGCTCCGAATGGCCCTTACGAAGAATGTTTATGTAAACGTGATTTCTTTCCCAGTTAGTGATCTGTGATAAATATAGAGAACAAAACAGCTTGGTATGTTCCTCTGTTGCTCTGTTTTGCATTTAGTTAGCATTCAGATTTCGATCAATTTACACTCATGAGGGAAGTAAGACACTTATGGAGAAAAGTATCTTACAGAAAGCGAAATTTTAGCTGAATTTTTGGCAGATCCATTACTTTATATTCTTATATATTATTCCTGTTACTTACAAAATCAAAAAAGTATAATATTGGTTCTAAGGAGTTGAAGCGGTCGGATGTCACAGTGGCAGAAATGGAGAAAGTCAAAAAAGAATCCGTTTTTAGATGCTCTTATTTCAGGGAACTTATAACCCATAATAGATTTGAACAAATTTAGTAGTATTTACATTTTAATAATAATACAATTATGCAACAATCAACTAACAGTGTCTTTAAAATATAACTCTTAATGGAATTTTTTTCTTGAAATATTTAAGTCAAATCAATAACTTCTTAGATGAAGCAATGATTCTTGTGGGCAAGGTTTCATGTACGAACATATATTTCGGGGAAATTAGTTTCTGAAAGAATTTTGGGTTATATCTTGAATTTATAAATATATGCTCCCAAAGGAAAAAATTACAGCAAATTGTTTTCACACTTTGGAACCTTCTGTTGATAAAAATTACCGTGTCTACCAAGAAAACTATTAAATAAGTTAGAATATGTGCAACAGTCAGAATAAAGAGATTTTCCCTCAGAAATGAAAAACGAATCGCGGTATCTGCCACATGGGGAACCACATAAAATTATTTTTCAATCCTTGAGGGATACTCATGTTGTCAACATGGTTTCGATAATTCACGATTCAATAATAGTTGATGTTTCACGTCGAAATAAAAAGGTAAAGAAAAAAAACTATCTGTATTTTATTATTATGAAGGGTGTTCATAGGACAGATCAATGTGTCTTATTATTATCTCTTGGGAAAAGCAATGAAGTGGCCAGAGAGTCGCATTTTGACCTACAAATAGTAGACTTTTTAATTATTTTTGAATCTAACAAAATCTAAACGTAAAAAATGATATTCAAAAATTTCTGCTACAAGTAGTAAAAGACTAAGCTCAGTTAAGGAGACTGACTTAGACACAGACACAGACACAAACGCAGCACGACCAGGAATATCAACCCAAACCCATCGTGTGCTTTATGGGGACCCCTGGAAGACTTTCTGCTGATATGCGCAAAGGTGCTAGAGGAAAATGTTGAAAGTGAAGGAGGTAAAAGAAAAATCCTGCTAGGAGATGCTGCTCACGAAAAAGAAGTGAATCTCTTTATATCTGGAAGTTTTGCTTAGTACAATTCTACAAGGAGGAATTTTTCTGATATACCATCTGCTAGAGTCTTTAGTATTTTCGGAAAATTTTGGTAAAAAAAGCGATTTTATAGTAAATTTTGTAAAGGAACCCAGTATAGAAGTTGGTTTAAATGGTTTCAATCCAGGGTCACGTATTAAACAATTTAAATGCCTTGACCTCAATGTGTTAATTCTTTTGTTCTATATATAATAGCTGATTCTTTTCTAATAAAGCTTTAATTTTTGAAGATCAATACTACCAAAGAAAACTTTTAGGTGACTATATTGGATTTTAATAAATAGAGTCTTGCTTTAGTTGGAATTAGCATTTATTTCTTGTGTGCTTTTTCTAAATAATTTACTTTATGTTGCTTTTGGGCAATCAGAATTTCAGATTTTATTTTTTAGAAATGGGGTTTCTTTTTGCTTATTACCGCCAAGTAAAAATTTGAAGTTTAAAACTAGATTTTGTACTTCCTCCTTTTACATTTCACTCATTGTGATTTTTGACCCCGTTCGGCTATTTTGAAAGAATAATGAGAATCGTCAGCGATTAAAAGAATGTTTCTCAATATGCAAATGTGGTTTATTATAATTAAATATGGGATCGAAGCATATAATACATTACACTAGGCACATTTATAAGTATATCCATCATGGATTTGTGTATTGTCTTATTAACTTGTTTCTTGAAAGTACATCTTAATAATTTCCAATCCCAAATTTTTTAACGGTTCTTCTCCACTTAAAAATAGTTTGGCATGGCTTGAATGAGTATATACAGGTATATACAATGTCCTGTGAGATTTAGCCATGGATCTTGTTTAAGATAAAATAATTATACATTGCTTTAGCTAAAACGTTATATTGTCTGAAGAAAAAAACTTCTAAAGTTTATATAACCTCGATGGTTATAGTATAATTATCAACTCTTAACATTTACTATCAAATCACTTTGTCTAATAAATTTAGTTTTTTCCAACTCTTAATATAAAATTCTCGATTAGTTGACATATTTTGATTGAAACTCTCACCAAGTCGTTAGATATATTATCAAAAAAGCTGCGTTTGATAATAGCTTAATTTATGTACATTTATTTAAAATACATCACCATATATTCATATAAAGCAATTAACAGCTTACCTGGCTTGGTAAACAACAACTGTATAGGTTGCATTCATTGCTCTCATTTGAAGATTTATTTGCCTCGTATATCTAGAGATTTCTTTGAGTAAAATTTATAGTTGGAGCCTAACTGGTTTGTGTTAACTATATAATCGTTCTATACTTTCCCACAATTGGGCCCATAAAAGATATTTTGAAATCCGTAATCCTCGAGCAGTTAGACAGGCAAGTAATTATGATCTTGGTTATGTTACGTGAGTTGAGTCTACAATATTTTTTGAAGTCGGAGAGCAATTATAGAGAAGCTTTAAAGCCGAAGTTGATCTTTTTGAATTTCTGTTGCGCCCAAACTCATATTTTTATAATGCATAGATATAGCGTACATTCAGCATTTTATAATTCTTGCTATAGTTAGTTTGTTAATAATTAAACTTTTTTCGTAACAGCATTACAATTTACGACAGCTTTCTTAAACTGATGCAGTTATCAAGCTTTTTTGCCGGTAGTGCAGTAAATAATATTTGGTTTTCGTTTCTTTTATTAGGGATTCACCAAAACATCTGGCATATCTAAGCTGTTTGATTCTTTGGTTTACAGTGTCTCTTTATGATAAGAGTCTTGCAACATATATTTCTGAATAATTGCAAGCAATATTCTAGCTGTTTTACCTTGTATTGCCTCCCTTGTTAAAATAGTGTTATATGCGCTGTTGCAATTATGCATTTATGCCTTACGTTGAGCATCTTGAAATACAATCTAATTTAATCGAACTTGACTTAATGTGTTAAATGTGTAAAATTAGCACACATTTCTACCATTAATCTAAAATTATATTTTTATCGTTCCGAGCATAATATTCTTTAAAAAGAGTCTTAGGAAACTGGGTTTTAAGTCATAATATCGTGGTCAATAGATATAGGAAAGCTTTCGTACCTCAACACCCTCTTAGCATGTTTTGTTATGCATTTTCATTTGGCCTCGCCGGCAGAGGTAGCAGTTGCCAGAAAGGGACCTTTAATGAGCCCTGTGTCACATTATAAGGATTTCATCAGAAACCGAAAACTTAACAGAAAATAATGCTCACATCCCAGTAAACAAGAAAAACTCAAGAAAACTTAACAACCAGAAATAGGACCATATACTTGGTTACAATAAAATAAGTGCAGTGAAAGCATTCTAAGGGATGCGTTAAAAGGAAGATAAAAATAGTGGTGCATTGAGTACTCTGCCTGCTGAGCCATCCTGCCTTGTTTGTAACACGTACAAAAAAGGCATTTTGTTTAATGGACAAAAGTGAAATTTCTAACCATCGAAAGAATCTTCATAGTGAAATATCCGAAAGTAAAACACAGTCCAGTCCATAACTTGGTATAGTCAAAAACCAATATAACGTTTCAATATTTAATAACATAAGAATTTTGTTTTTAACAGTAGTGCATTTACAGCACCACATTCGTGGAGATAATCTAAATGCAATACCCTTTAGAATTTAAAAAATGCAGCTGTCGAGCTGAGAGCTAATATTTGGTTCCGACGGCTACAGAACTTCCTTTCCTTCGCCACTCTATACAGACTTATTTCAATTCCGTAGTGTAACAATTTGGTGTAAAAAGACCTTTAGCTGCAGAATGACAGCATGTCAATGTTCATCTGTGTATTTTGAGATGCTGTCGCTTCTGATCTTTGGCAAGAAGACAATTTTTGAATTCTAAGATTGTCGTTGCTTATTCTGACCTTAGAAGTAATTTCAGTAACCGTTAAACAGCAGTCATAATCGAGAAGGCGACATATAATGCGAATAAGTTTCTCAATCACGCTGATCCTTGCACAACACCGGCAACTGCTTTGTATCCTCCCAAAAACTGTTTATACTATTCAAAACTATGCCTTAAGTTTTTTTTAACATTTCGGAGAAATCTGTCATAAAAAATTGGATAATAATCAGCTGTGCAATCAATAAAGGTACCTCTTACTGTCTTATTTTAATAATTGCTCAAGAAGCTAAAGTGTTAGGTACTCTATATGACAAATTCCAATTAGGCGTATGTACCTATGATGTCCTTTCCGCTCATCTCACAATGTATAAAAAAAATTCTGCTTGATATTTGCTTTAGTTTTGTATGTATATATGGTGAAGCCCAGAGCTCTTTAAAATTACGAATTTAATTTTTCCCTGAAAAGTACTTAACATTCCTAAAAACTGTGTATGTATACTAATTTTTTTGCTTTTTTAGGCTTACTGCGGACATTTAAAAGCTATTACAAGGTTATAATAATACATCTGTATATGCTTAGATAATAAATCTCGTTTCGTGGCTTTTTAACATTTTTTACTTCTGCTTTTCATTCCGTTGTTTTGAGTTTTCCTTAAATTATAATGCATTATAAATAAAACATGAATATATTGTAAATACATAGCTTTTAGAATATTTAAAAAATCGCATTTTTAAAATTACTCAGAAAATCACTAATATTTTTTGTTACCGTACTAATTATATTTACATCATCAAAGTAACAGAAAATACCTATGGGATTTCTTGAAAAATATGTTACATAAGGATGGCAAACATGATATATTCTCTTTTATCCATCTTATGTAGTGTATTCGTTTTTTTTACTATTTCCTTTATATTGTCTTAAAGAATCTTCGACGTGTAGAGGCGCTGTTCGGATAGTTAAACGTATTTAGTATAAATAGCTCGTTTTTTTTTGCAGAACTCTATTAGGATATTTCCAGAGTCTACACCAAAGGCTCCCACCGTGTTTTCAAAATTTTATTTCTTAATTTTTGTTTTGAAGACGCTATATTTACAATTATGCCGTGTTTCTTAATGGGTTTATATATGTTTTGTGACACTTCATATAAGCCTTTTAGTTTTTGGGGATTTGTGTGTGTATAGATTGTCACTCCAATTACTCCCGAGGAAATCATCACTTAATGTGAAACACTTAACTTAACTTTTAACTTTACTAATGCAAGTTGGCTAGGCAGTGTTTATGATTTAAAAGTTCTGTGAATTACATCAATATGTAGCAGTCATTGTAGGTGAAAGTGTTTAAAGTGCTTATAAACTAAAAAAAATCGTTACTATCGTTACTAATGCAGCTGTGGTGAAGAAGTCAACGTCATTTGAATATGAGTGGGGTGCTACAAAGTCGTGGGGATTAAAAATAAAAATTTAAAAATTTTAAAGATGGGTACATGAAACGTAAAAACACTATTACAAGCAAGTAAACTAGTCAATATAGTAAATTAACTAAAAAGACAAAATCAAATTGTTAGAAATGAGCGAGGCACACTGGACTGGAACTAGAATATGCACATCGGTTGATACCATATCTTAATATTTTGCTAGAAATGATAAATAACATCAAGAATAACTTGCTTTGATGATACCCGGAGTCATTGCAAAAATCAATAATTTAATCTTTCCTCTACTTAGAACTATTGAGATTGTTACAACTAACGAAAGCTCAATAAATATTAATATTCTTTAAGTTTATGGTCGCATAGCAGATAAAATTAATCGTGTTGAAAGCAGGTAGGAAGGATGAATTTATTAAATAGATGCGAAGGCTTTCACGGCTGGTGTTATGGTGCATCGTGTGGTCGGTTCTCGGGTTTTAAGACCGTGGTCGGAGTTTAGAAATTCTTGACATTTTCAGAAGAAAATCTTCTAAAAGCACTTAAAAGTATTTGGCATTAATGTTCTGCTACAAAAATGCAATAAATATTAAAAGTTGGTATTTGTATATGTTTCATGGCATTTCAGGAAGCTTTTGATAAGATACAACATTGGAAGAGGTAGCACTAAACGAAAATTTATATGAATAATAAAAAACTTATATTGGAAACACACTGCAACAGTATGTGTAGTGGAAGAAGAAACGGAAGAGCGGCTAATTAAAAGAGTTCGGTTTAACATATACTTCGAATGCGCAATTCAAAAGGCGCTATAGGAGTTAACCAAAGGAATAAAATTAGTGGAAACATTATAAACAATGTAAGATCTGCAGATAATTCTACTATGCTGGCTGAGAATATGGAAGATCTGTAGCTTTTAATCAACACGGTAAATAGAGAAAGTGAAGAAATGGGACTAAACTAACTAAACACATGGTTATTAGTAGTCATCTCATAAATATTAGTAGACTTACGGCAAATCAAAATGGCAAACTAAGTAATAATTATGTAGTGAGAAGAATAGACACGGATAAATAACTAATCAGAAACATAAAAAGGGAGAAAAGGTCTTATTTAGGCATAATCTCCGGAACGATAGATATTAACTGTTGCAAACTATTGTTAAAAAATACGGGAAAAGAAATTAATGGATAGGAAATAGTTAGGCAATATCTATAGTTGAAATGGACTAGCTGCAGGCTAACTGAAAACAGAGGAAACCATTATATTTGAGCATAATTGCTTTTCTTTTCCTTAAATCTGTATAATTTTTTAGCATATAATATAATTATTATTCATAATCTGAGAATAAAACTAAAGAGGAACACAAAATACTAACAAGAATTACGAATTACGTACGACATTTCACAATCTAAACAACTGGTCACTTGTGCAAGTCTATTTTTCAGGATCAGCTAGTCGCAAGGATTCAGCTTTTCTCAACACTTCCACCATGCAGCTTCTTTGACTTTTTCCATAACTTTGTTTTGAAAATAGGAAATAAAATGCTTTTTTGTGTCTTATACTCTAAAACAGTTGATTTCTCTAATCTAGTTCCTTCTTCGTCATTTTGAAAGTCCATATAACAACTAACTAAAAGTAAATCTAAGCCCAAAGGCTCAAAAAGCAAAACCCAAAGACTTAAATTTGTAAAATAACTTCTATTAATAGTGGAACCCAGTTAGCGAATAGGTACTTCTTTGCGATCCCGGTAAAGGACAGACCTATTTCAGGGGGTGGCGACCCTGCCTACGTGAGCTCTTGATTATCCTCCGCCTCCTATAACAGGAGGAAATCAAGTCCCTACCCAAAGTCCTATCATACCTAACAAAATTTACCGTACCTTATCCTAAACCAACTCACCAACCCGCATGGCAAGCGTGGTGTTTTAATGCCAAAATACCTTTCATGATGATATTAAACCCTAAGGAAAGGCCCCGAGTCCCCGGCGGTCCG
This sequence comes from Sinelater perroti, assembly GCA_036346155.1. Classification (NCBI taxonomy): domain Eukaryota; kingdom Metazoa; phylum Arthropoda; class Insecta; order Coleoptera; family Elateridae; genus Sinelater; species Sinelater perroti. Next base: position 5,198,714 of record JARFIY010000215.1, read on the forward strand.
CTTATCCCCGACCATGGCGGCGGTCGGATAATGAGGCAGACCAGGGGTGCTAAGAATCCCGGTTGGACAGGCTGCCAAAAATAACTGAACTAATGATTGGAACCATAAATACCAGAACACTACTACACGATCAACACATATATGAACTGGAACATGAACTAACTAAAATAAAGTGGGATATTATTGGACTATCCGAAATAAGGCGCAGAGGAGAAGAAAGTATAATACTCGAATCAGGTAACTTATTGTATTATCGAGGATCAGAAAACGAAAGTCAACGTGGGGTAGGTTTTATGATCAATAAAAAACTAATACACAATATAACCAGGCTAGATAGCGAAACAGATAGAGTCGCATCAGTAACAATACAAATATCAAATAAACACAAATTAAAAATAATAGAATGTTATGCCCCAACAACTGCCCACTTCTACGAATGCATCAATGATAATCTATCAAAAGAAAATACTAATTATACCCTCATCATAGGCGATTTTAATTCAAAGCTAGGCAATAAACAAGAAGAAAACGAAGAATATATAGGACCCTACAGTTTTGATGAAAGGAACGAGCGCGGAACAATGATGCTTGAATTTTTAACACGCCACAAGATCTATGCAATTAATTCATTTTTCAAAAAGAAAAAACAACGTAAATGGACGTGGATATCTCCGGACACCCGAACAAAGAACGAAATAGACTATATTCTCTCAAAGGATAAGCATATAGTAAAAGATGTAACAACGCTAAATTCTTTTAACATAGGCAGTGATCATAGAATGGTTAGAGCTAAAATAAATATTAATAGCAAAATAACAAAAAGAAAAGAAAAGAAAATATAATCTACCAGACACTCAACGATTATTGGAGAAAATGGACGAATATCAGCAAGATCTACAAAATGCACTGCAACAAATAGAAGAGACATGGAATAGTAAAACTTAGATGATCAAAGTACCATACTGAACGAAATAATGAAAGATACCGCTGATAAAGTTGCACCAAGGAAAAACAAAAGTAGAGAAACTAAAGCAAACAACTAAGATTAAAATAGAACAAAAGAGAAAGTTATTTAGAGAAGGTATGACGAATTTAGAGAAATGGCTAAAGAAACGAGAAGATTAGTAAGAAAGGATCTCGAAAACTACTATGAAATAGAAGTAGAAAAATAATAGAAAATAACAGGGATTGAAAAGCTTAAGAAGTAATAGAAAACAACAAATAGTGGTATTAAAAAATGAGAGAGGACAAGAGATACGACAACGAGAAACTATGCTAGAAATAACAGAAAAGTTTTATAAAAACCTGTACAGTTCAAAGAAACAAGAAGAACAGGGAGAGAATACAAAACAAAAAAAATAACCAACATAGGATCAGAGGAGATGCCCGAAATAACAATAGAAGAAGTATACCACTCACTCAGGCAGATGAAGAATAACAAGGCGCCAGGAGAAGATGGAATTTTGACAGAGATGATAAAAGCAAGAGGAAAACCCATAATATCAAAGCTATGTGATCTTTACAATAAATGTCTCATGGAAGGACGAGTACCCGAAAATTTCAACAATGCGGTAATTGTAATATTATATAAGAAGGGAAACAAGGCGGATTTGGAGAATTATAGACCAATCAGTCTACTCTCACAGGTATATAAACTATTGACAAAAATTATTACAAATAGACTTAATAACAAAATAGAACAGTATTTGACAGTGGAGCAGGCTGGATTTAGAACAAACTACAGTACACATGAACATCTATTAAATATGCGAATTCTCATAGAAAAATCAGTAGAATATAATCTGAATGTACATATGGCCTTTGTTGATGTTAAGAAGGCCTTTGACAGCGTAGAGCACTGGGCAATCAAAAGGTCGCTAAATAATGCAAGGGTAGATCATCGGTACTCAATACATTTATCATATATATATATATGAACATGCAACGTCGACAATACAACTTCATGAACATACTAAACCTATCCCAATTAAATGCGGCATAAGACAAGGAGATACGTTATCTCCCAAGTTATTTACGTTAGTTATCGAAGATATATTCAGACAACTTAACTGGGACAACAGAGGCATACTAATAAATGGAAAACGTCTAAACCATCTCATATATGCAGACGACGTAGTACTTATCACAGAAAACTCTGAGGAGCTACAGAATATATTAACTGATTTAGAACCACAAGCATCTAAAGTTGGTTTAAATATGAATTTACAAAAAACCAAAGATAATGTGCCCAGAAAATCCAAGAATAAATGTAAGAAACATAGAAATCGAAAATGTAGAAAGCTATATATATCTTGGAAATATGATAACGTTAGGAAGGTCTAATCAAAAAATAGAAATAAACCGCAGGAAAAGACTAGCATGGAGCGCGTTCGGAAAACTAAGTAAAACACTAAAAAATAAAAATATACCTATGCGTTTACGTAGCAGACTATTTGATCAGTGCATATTACCGGTACTACGGAGCACAAACATGGACCCTCACCAAACAGTCAATGAGCCAATTGAAAGTGACGCAAAGAGCAATGGAGCGTCAGATGTTAGGAATATCCCTAAAAGATCGTAGAAGGAATACATGGATTCGAAGCATCACGAAAGTTAAAGATGTTGTGGAGGCAGTGACAGAACTGAAGTGGGGTTACGCAGGACATGTTGCTAGATACCAAGATGGAAGATGGTCTAACACTTTATTAAAATGGAGACCATACCTAGGAAGAAGGAAGAGAGGACGACCCCCAATGCGCTGGACCGACGACCTTAAGAAAACGGCCGGGTTAGCATGGATCAGAGATGCTCAAAATCGTGAACACTGGAGAAACACGAAAGAGGTCTATGTTCAGAAATGGACCGAAGATGGCTAATGATGATGATGATGAATAGTGGAACACAATGTGGAATACGATCTTTATCCCGTGAGTGGTATGAGATGAATGAATCGGCTTCTGAGCATTATAGGTGGGGATAGATGGAGGAGTTTCCCTTATACAGTACCCGCAGTACAGCTTCTTTAGTCAATATCACGATAGGAGGTACTCTCGCACGATGGCTTTAAGAAGAGTCAAACGCATGCACGGTTTAAAATAAAAGGAAGATCACTGACGTTGCTCGAGGACCAAAATGACTGAAGAATATGTCACTTTTGAACGAAAAAAACTCTTGTATTGTCAGGACAGGAATGATAATCTGAGACGTTATCATGCTTTATAACAACGTGCAGCCTCATACAACTCAAAAAAAAATGAGAATTTGTATTTGACTACACTGGAATACTTTTTCTATTATTAATTTGTATCACAAAAAAACACACCTGTAGGATACAAATTTGATGAAGATCTTGCTGTCGAAAGTATTAGTAGTATTACAACCACATTGACTTTATGATAGTGAGATCAAGAAAGTGTCTGTTTGTTGGTGTTTTTAATTTCGATTTATATTTAATTATTCTTTTCCATTTTTATTCTACACAAAGCTTTGACTATTTTAGCAAGTTTTTCTTTTCTATAAGCTCTTCAGATTTCAAGTAGCTCTTTCTGGTGTTGTAACACTTTATCAGTCGACAAGGGCATGGCGGTATTCAAAGCAAAAACAACTTGCCTATTAAATTAATAAAGTGCGGCTCTGGATTCTGATATGTTGGTGAATGTGTGTTATTAAATCTGTGCAAACATTCTTCTTACAATGTTGTAATTTGAAAAAATACTGGGTACAAAATTAATTGCATGTCTAACTATAAAACAAACACGACAACGTTTTCCGATAGGTTAATTATATGGTTATAATAAACTAAAAAGGATTAAATCAAATAGTGTTGTTCGGAAAACTTTTTTGCATACAAATAGAAAGACAGGGATGTTAAATATGTGATTATAGCAAATACCATACATAATACTCATGAAAAAACTTGACTTCTTCATACTGATACAACTGGATCAAGACAAAGTGTACCTCTTTTGTACAAATTACTCTTTTATATAAATCAAGTTCCTATGAGTTGTAATGTAATCTGACAGCCTATGATTATTGATAGTAATGCGGATGCGTGAACGAGAAAGACTTCAATGGCAGGATCACTTGGGAGGTAGACGCCGGCGAGTGGGCACATATAGCGTGTAGTCGTCGCATTTTCAGTAATTGATCAGCTAGAGTAACAAATCTACATACATTTACAACATTTTTTTTCAAAAACAACGCAACAAAGCAAGTTTGAGAACCAGAGATTTTAAAAACTAAAATTTTGATGAACACCTTATGGTGAAATTTATTATGTGACTACTGTGTAGAAGAAACATTGCTTTGCTAATGAATTCTACTTAAAATTACTACAATAAATCCGTTTTTCTTAAAAATGTTGTAACCGGAAATAAGTGTGTCTACGACTTCAAATTCGAGAACGAAGGTAAAGTTGTTCTAATGGAAATCACCTAATATCTCATATCCGAAGAAAGTACACAAAAGTCGTTAGATCTGAAGGAGTTTCTTTGAAGAATACTGAAGTCATAATCCTAGTTATTTGAATTCTTTAGTAGAAATTATTAATCTGCATGTGACACTATTAAAAGCCACATTTGTCATTTTTCCTTGTAGTGCGTAGTTCAACAATGTTGTTGGCGATCTCAAGCTCGGATACTGCAGGAAGATTTGTAGGCATGACTAGCAATACAGAGTTCATAATTTAACTAGCAAAATACATGACCATTCAAAATAATGGACTCAATTTTGTAAGTCTGTGATTCAAAATTAGGATTCTTGGCAAACATCTGGAGGGTAGCAGAATTCATTCTTCAGACGATGGAGAATGCGTTATGTTATTCAGTTTTTCCCAGCCGTAATAAGGTTTTTAGGTTGTCCAAATGTTGTTGTTAGAGGTGATACATAAAGTTTTTCTTTTAGAAATTTCAGCATGAAAAAGTTTTAATATGTGAAATTAGAGATCTCGTAGAGCCAGAACACAAATATTAAGTCTTCATTTTCCATATGATCTATCCATCGTTGTCGTAGAGATTCATTCAGTCCTAGTAAAATAAAGTTTTCTGAATAATTATTAATTTGAAGAAGAAGCCAGTTTTGCAACATCACAAGATACGTTACCCCAATAATCACGTTACCAAAAAAAATTATACATCTGTGTTTTCAATGCGGCGTTGAGATTTTGTAGCCCTCATATCCGAACATTATGTCACTTTCTTACTTAAGCGGAACGTTACCTTCTGATCTTCCATGTTTTTGAGCGTACCATGAGAAAATTTTACACGCTTTAGTTTGTCGTTCGCGCAAAGAATTTATGACAGTTGTAGGTGGTATGGTTTGAATATTAAATAGCGTCTTAACAAACAATTCAAATTCTTTACCCACTTCTTTGAGCCACGCTCTAAGCTTTCTCGGATTTAGTCGACCTTTACACAAACAGCCATTTTAATCAAATCGATTATCGTAACGACAAATGCTTTTCGTCGTTGAAGATGCAATGTTGTAATTACGATGAAATGCACGTGGCATTTTAGTTGCCGACTTTGTTTTACTGAAGTGTTACACTGTAGCCACCTCCCTCACAATCAACGCTACTACATGACTGCGCTAGGTGCAAGCGCTTTAGTGGTAGTATTCGAAACTTTAGACATCTCCTTTGAAATTTTATGGAATTAGTCACATACAAGGTATATTTCAGGAAATATAGCAATATCTAAGTGAGCCCATAATTTTGAATCGCTTTATTTAAAAAAAATAACGTTAACATTTGTTCATCTAATTTGTGTCATAAAAGAGACTAATGTACTTTTACATAGAAAATCCCCGTTTCTACGAGCATTTTAAAAGTCTTAATTAACTAATTTATAAATTTCAGTTAATTAAGATCAATTGTAAGACCAAGAATGCAGCGACGTCAAGCTGCTCTAAAAACAAACCTTGCGAGAGCGCAAATTGTAGTTGACTGTGGAGTAATCTGCGCTATATAACATTTTATCTCCACTCCAGGAAATTCACCTGGAAAATTTCTTTTCCGTGCCGCAATATATTAAAAGTAATTTCAGGGCCGTTAAGAATCCACCCCTGAATTTCATTATTTGCCAGCATCTTAGTATGAATGGCGCCAGATTATTTATTTCAGGGAGGTTATTACGTCATCTCGTTTTGCGGCTTTTGTGGACATACAAATTAATTACTAAAAAATGAAAACGAGTCTGCTCTTACTCAACTAATTCAAATTCTATGTAGGTTTTAAGTTAATCAACTCTCTTGCGGGGCTTGACCCGCGAGATACTGAAATTTATGAAAACGCGGAGCCGGAGTAATAAAGGTGATGAGGATGTTTTTTGGTGAATTAATGAAAATGAAATGGAACCTGCGGTTAGATAATGCACGACTCGCTTGTTACCTTTAATTTCCGCTTAATTAATCAAACTTTTGTTTCAGGTGGTGCAGGAGTACGAGCGGGCCGTGATATTCCGCCTGGGTCGCCTGCTGTCGGGCGGTGCTAAAGGGCCAGGTAAGAGGAGGCCGACTTTTTGTTCTAGCTTTAAACCCTTATTTTGGACCCTTGCAAAAGCGAAATTTGCAAGGCGTGGGTGCCGCGGAATTTCGTGGTACCGGTTAGAAATTGGATCCTTCTCGCGGGCTGTCACTGTCGGTAAAATTTGATTTCCATGCAGATACTTGCGTAGGCGGCTTATCTGATCTGGAATTGAGCTAGTAGGAGATTTTTGACAAGCCAGCGGCTTGTGCGAAATATAGCGGTAATTTGTTACAGAAGATGTGGAACACCTCGTCAAGTGTAACCTCAGCCTGCTCGAGGTTTTCATATATTTTTTATACTGACAGCTTCTGATTTACATTTCTTGTTTTAAAAGAAGCAAGCAAATGCTTGGTTTGATTTTTTTAATTTTAAAAGCCCACAGGGCTTTTTCAAATGTCATGCGGTTGAGCACAAAATAAACAAATTCAGTGAGCCTGCTAAACGTTTCCAATATCTCAACAGTTGATTTGATTTAACTTTTTTATATAATGCCCTTATAGTTACTGCTGCTTCTTTAGATTTTATAAAATTTGTTTCATTCTCTACAAAGGATATAACAAGGCTTAAAATGTTAATATTTCCAAGAAATAGCAAATGCCAGGCTGTTTAGCAATTTTAATTTAAATTGCAAAGTCTGGCCCCTCTTTAGACAAAGTACGTCCGCCCGTAAGCAATGAGACCACAACAGCCAATGAAACATATAAAAGAACCAATTTAAAAGCAGGTTATCAAAGCCCTGCGCAAAAAGCTCCGTAAACAAGATGGAATTGGAGAAAAGCGACAACTTCTGCTTTGGAGGAGACCGGGGCCGGCTAGACACAACTAAAAAGTGGCGAAAAAACTGGGGTTATTGCCGGAAGCTGCAATAACGGACTTTGCCGCAGGGGATCTTTGGATCAAATATTTGGTATTAATTTTAACAATATTTGTACAACAAAATTAAGAAAGTTGTCAGAGTTTTAGTTTAGTTCGTTATTAATTCTGCTTTAATTAAAAGTTAAAAATCCTTTTTAGAGCATGGCCACTAATAAAGTGGCCGCTGTAATCTGCAAAAATAAAACTGTGTTGCGCAGTTACCTAATATCTAATTACCTTTCTTGCCTTTTTCTATGCTTTTGAGGATGTTTTTGCATAGTCGTTTGACAAAGATCGCCATATTTTATTAATATGAAATGACAGTTGCTACATCGAGTGCACTGGCTTTTATTTGAGCTTTATTTTTATGTACGTCCGCACATTTTTAATTGAAACACTCTATTATAGTGACGTGATTTTGTTGTTTCCGCACACTGCACAGTTTGCTTTGATATTCAAGGTCATTGTCTTTTTGAAGTATCAACATTTGTATTATCAGAACCAAAACATTATTTAGTAGACTTCAGCAAGCATATACGGGAGAAGGTTCACATTTTCTCGATGTTTAAATTGTCCGTAAACAGAAATATGCAACCAAACTGCATTTACAGAAGCATGCCGAAACGCGCAGTTTTACAGATAGTTTGGCTATTCTCTGAAAAAATCCTATTCCTCTTCATTGACCTTTGATAAGGAAGACTATGTCCAGAAAGACTTGTTCCTGAATAACGTCGCAATCTCGATCCAAATTGTAGTTCGACTTTTACACTGTAAAGTTGTACCGTCATTATTAGCGAGTGGCCATTTGACATCTCGTTGTAAGATAGGCAAAACTAAATTTTTTGAGAATTATTATTTTTGCAAACAAACTACAATGTAAAACACTAGTGGCTATTTTCCTGAAAATCAGGGTTATCTGTTACCCTAGTCGTGGTACACAGCAACAAAGTTATGTGGCTTATCTATTAAATCAGCCTCTTGTTGCGCCGCAAGCACAATTTCAACAAAATTTCTGGATTTCTTGTGCTTCGCAACCATCAACGTTTATGCCATTCTCGATGAGCAAAACAACATGCAAAGACAACACCAATTACGGGAAAGCTTTTATCCACCCAGCACCTTATTGCCGGCTTTATTTTCACAAGTAGCAATACAAAACTCGCCACCACCTGCTAGATTTTTACAATCACACCAACTACCCCCAACACTTCAAATAGATTGTTGTAGTAAAAGAAAACGCTTTTATAATAGGTTACTTATTATCAAAGTTAAACATTTAAACCCGAAATAACTACGGAGAACCGATACTAGCCTCTAGCAGTTGGTGCAAGTTGCAGCATCACGCAACAAACTAAAGGAAAAGAGAAACATCAATCCTTTTTTTATACTGCAATACATAACTGCAATGAACCCACTAATCAAACTAGTGAATGATAAATTCCTAAGGAAAATTATCATTATCAATTTATACAAGGACATACAGCATAGAAGAGTACAAAAGATAAGGGGTGTGTTATACGCCAATAATGTGACGAGATATATGGCCTAGAAGAAGAAAAAAAGTTTCGAGTTGTTTTAAAAACATATGCACGCTCCACCGACAAAAACCTAATCAAAGAAGCTCTAAAACAGAAAAGTCATGAAGTAGTTACTAAATAAGGAAACTAAACAAAAAATCTTTTTGTCATTAAGTTTAAACCTAAAGAAAATAAAGAAATCTTCGACATAAAGCACATTCAGTACAAAGGCTGCTGGGTTTACCTAGACCTTAACAGAAGATCTTAACATCGCGTAAACCGTAGCTTCGCTATACCCCAACAGCAGCAACAAAACTACTAACCACAATTCAGACGACTCAGCAATCGTCTGTTCTCCAACTCTAAAACCAAATAAAGTGGAACTATCAAATGTTAAATCCTTATTTTTAACAAAAACTGTACAGTCAGGTAGTAAGCCAACATAAAAGAGTTGACGCCTTTGTAACTTTACTACAACAAAAATCTTAACACAACAATAAACCATTAACGAAGTCACCACACAAGTTAGACTACTCAAAGAAGAACTAAGAAACAAAAATGGCTCTAATTTATAAAATTTCCCTATGGAATGCCAATGGCCTCACAACCCACAAACGCGAGGTTGAGACATTTCTCAAACACAATGACATTTATATATTTCTAATATCTAAAACTCATTTTAACAATACAACTAATTTCAAGATCCATAATTATCAGTTGTTCTCGTCAAATCATCCGGATCCAGACGTGGTACCACAATACTGGTTAAAAAGGATATCAAAAAAAAATTACCTACAAGCATCCTTTGAAATTGAAGACTGGTATAGTCCGTTTATACTATCAGCTGTATACTGTCCTCCCAATTATATAACCAACAAACTGTCGCATATTTCAAATCCTTAGTAAATCGTTTCTTAGCAGATGGTGACTACAATTCTAAGCACACTTTCTAGGATTCTTACCTTTCCCCGTCTGAGGAAAGAAGAGTTTTACACCAGGTAATGTAAGAGCTATATCTAGGTCACTTATCAATCTGCGGACCCACATACTAGCTTACCGACCAAAATAAGTTGGCCAAACCTTCTTGACTTTTTTGTTACGGTATTGCTATCGACTATCTTCAAATAACATCGTGCTGGGATTTATCGTCAGATGACACCCTGGTGATTGGAACTGCGAGTTCTACGATAATAAAAACATAAATGTCACTACGACTATATAACAAAAATACAAATTGGTGCTACTTCAGACACATAGTTTTTTACCTACCTAAAATGCCTGTTTATAATTTTACCACATTACTTCACCATGCAGCTTGGGAAGCAACATCTCAACCCACTAACAAGAGTTTGCTCCATAGCAGTTAAAAGAAAAATTGCCAAAAAACGCCGACTTAGAAGTATCTAGCAACGTTCCAAATACCCCTCAGACAGACGTCTCTATAACCAAACAGCAGCGGAATTAAAACAACTCATTGAGAGGTTGAAAAATGCGAGGTTTAAAGAATACTTTACAAAATGAACGCAACAGAAGACACAAACTGCGCACTGTGGAAAGCAATCAAGAATATAAAATCGCAAAATAAACCAAATAAACTCCTCTTGAAAAAGAAGATGGCTTTGAGCCCGCACAGAGCATGAGAAAGGTGATCCCTTTGCACAACATTTAAAAAAAGTATTTCAATCAAATTCATTGATAATTCCTATAGATGAAGTACTTGAAATATAACAAGTCCTGGAGGTGCCGCACTAATATACAAAGGTACAAATCCAGTCCAATTTAAGTTCTAAAAAAAGCCGCTGGCTATTGTGTAATTACCGGAAAACTAATTAAAACATTTTCACACAAAGATCTTGTAATGTTGACTATGTTATATATCTGTAATTGGGACATGTCCCAGCTCAAAGGAAGGTTGCGCAGGTGATTATGAACCCTTAACCCGGAAAATCTCTATAAAATGTTACTTATGCGAATAATTCTATTAATATAGGGAAAAGCTACTATTTTGTGTTTATCAGTTTGGCTTTTGAGCATCCCATTCTACTGTACAACAAGTCCGTAGAGTTGTGGATGCTATCAACCAAGTTTTTGAGGAAAAATATATTGTACAGCCGTTTTCACAGCGAGAGTCGAACCTTTGGTAAAGTGTGGTGTACAGGCCTGCTCTCAAACTCAAGAGTTTTCTCCACCGTAGTGCATCCATCATCCTTCGAATCATACCCGTCAGAAATTATTTCCAAGTCTTTTGGTCACTACTTTACAGTACTTAACTTATTTAAATCAGGAATACCACAGAGCAGTGTTCTTCGTTCCTCTGCTTCCATGTATTTAACTTCTATTTTCGTACTTGCTCTGTCAATCTCATCTGCATATGCCATTATTTAACATTGTCTATTATAAATTGTGCCTCCCGAGTTAATGGGGATATTTCTTATCATTCTTTCTAAAGCAAAATTAAAAAGCTCTCTTGACATTGCATCTCCTTGACTCAATCCATTACTTATAGTGAAGCACTCTGCCGATTGTCCTAGTATTCTGACCTTTGCCTTCGGATCAAGTAAACACATTTTTACTAGACTTATCAGATTTCTAGATCTTCCGAACTCCTCCAATCCTTTCAGCAGTTCTGATCTTATTATTGTGTTATAGGTCTATCGAAAGTCTACAAACAGGTGTTCTAAATCAATATTAGACTCCAAGATTTGTTTAGGATCTGCGTAATTATGAATATCTGATCGGTAGTTGCTCTACCTCCTTTGAAACCGCATTGATATTCTCCCATTGTGTTTTCCATCTAGCCATTTAATTTCTTCTTTATTAGTTTACTTAGTATTTTATATCCCATATTAAGTAAAGCTATGCCCGTAAGGTTATCTTTAGTTGTCTTTATAGCACCCGTTATTCCTAGAGAAGCAACTCTTTGTAATCTTGCTTAGTTAGCTTTGTGCACATTCAACACATAAATTTTGGTTTTCAACTTATGTTTATCTATGAGCTCATCTAGCTAACACTAGTGTCGCCTTCGCCTTCCTTTTGACTTTTTGAATGAGTTTGAGTCTAAAATTACTTTAAGATATTTTGCTTCACCCGATAACTCTATTTTTACAATTCGGATCCTAAGAGATTTCGGTAAATGTTACTCTGGTAGATTTGAAGGGACTTTTGTTAATTCCTTCTGTATCTGTTCAGTTGGTAACCAGATTTAGTGCCCTTTACATGCGCTCTGTAACTATATTGTTAAAGCTTTTTCTAGATAGTATGATCAAGACATATGCATATTCCAGTGCTCTGTATCTATTTTCTTCAAGCGTCTTTAACAGCTCGTCGACTACAAGGTTCCTTAGCAGAGGAGACAAAATTCGAACCCATTCGGGACACATATACTAATTTTGAGCATATAGTGTATCCACCTGTAACTCTTAGTACAAAAATACATCAAACTATTTTATCCTAGACGTGTCCTAAGCGTATTGCACATCCTGTGGTATAGAAGATCACTTTCCGCCTGCAACAGAATTGTTCCGGCGATTTATAAGGATGCTATAAGTTAATAGCCCACTCTATCAGTTTTTTTACGTCTTGCTACTTCTCCCTAGAGGGTTTCAGTTCTGAATTTTGCCAGTCACACGGTCATGTATTGGCAACCTACGAAAGTGTACCCTGAGTAGTTTTCTCATTATTTGCTTTCCAGAAATGTTATATTTTCCTACCTCCGTTTTCAGAGGAATTATTGGACTTTGAATCCTTTGAGTCTGGCACCTTCTCGAGAGTCTCTTATAGGTATTTCTCTTCAATTTTTTTAGAGCTTTGTTGTATTCAGTTAGTTTTTTATAATTGTCCCATTTTTCAATGAATTGCCTTTTTACCTGTTTTCGTTTCATTGTTGGCATCTTTTTGCACTTGAAGACAGTTATATTCATAAGTAGAGACCTCAGCATCTTTTAATTGTCCTGCTGCAATCTCCAGGTCCATACTACTCCTGATCGTTTTATTTACTCTTTCAAGATTGAGTTCTAGGTCTATCACCCAGGGTTTTCAGTTTGTGTTTGGAGGGTTATGGTGTGTATTTTATATAGGCCTGTTTCAAAGTAGATGTACCTATGGTCAGAACAGACAAATGTTAATTTCTGATAAAGTGACTAGCAAATACAGTATCTATTGCTATATCAATAACTTTCTTTTATTGTATATTAATGAAGGTAGGTTTATTTATTACATTCAGTATGCTAAATTATTTGCCGTAATGAATTGCAGTAAAAACTCGCCTCATTCATTACCGTTAGTGCTTTTGCATGTTATGTGATGTGAGTTTACATTACAACCGAAAATCAGTTGCGACCCATTTTCTCTGTATCCCATCATTAGCTCCTCCAGTCCTTTGGTTGGCGATGGGATGTAGGGGTGTTACGTTAATAACTCATCATTTATTATTAGAGAATTTGAAAATGTATAATTTTTCCTTAGTACAATTTTAGATGCCGGCTTCGTAAAAGCTTTTTCCAGACTTATGTGCTGAGTTCCATCATTTTGGTTCTAAATAACTTTACCAGGTAGAATGCAACTAATATAACCGTAATTTAAAATTGATTTATGATCAATGTACCAATGTAAAATAAAAATAAATTCTAAGTACTCGTAGATACATGCATTTAGAGCTATTACGTAATAAAGATCTGTTAACTCATAATGTCCTGCATTATAATTACAAATTAGGAATAGGCACAGAAATTAGGGAGATATTTAATCTGCCCCTTTGGTTCCTTTATTATTGATCGGTAGCTGAATTTATAAGAAAGATACGTTCTCACGTTACGACAAACGCAATCTGACATTGCGACGTCGAGTTAAGAGCCTTGCTATTATAACGACCACTGAAAGACAAATGCGCAACATGCCATGCCATAATCGCCGGATGCCCTAGAACTGCCGCGAAACAGCCAAGCAAGCAAATATAAATAACATGCGGAATTGACAAAAGGAAAAATGCCGCATGAATATCTAGCGAAATAACGTATATGATACTATATTGTAGTTGTGTAAAAATGAGAAATGTGGGAATTCGGAGCTAAGAACGGCTACGTTATGGAATTCCGAAATATTAAATTGGCCGATAAAAACTGAATTGAAGTGTTCTAGTGCTTCGAATTTATATAACCAAATAGATGCTTCACATTACGTCTGATATCAGTGCGACATGTTATACTTTTTTTAGGAATGATAGTGCAAATGATATTGAGATGCTCTACGTCTGATATCAGTGCGACATGCTAATCCTAGCAAATGCAGTTAGCTCTGCTTTATTTTTTTTACTGTACATCCACAACAATCACCATCAGTGAATTGAAAATGGATTATCAAGTGCCCAATGGACTTTCCAACGAGTAGCAAATGTTATTTTTACTACATTTGGAACTTATAGCAATGGCTCTCAAAAAATGTAATTAATCTTATCAAATATCAAAATTCTAATTCTTTACCTGCATAACTCGCAGCTCCAATCTTGATATCTGTACTATAAATTAGTAATATTTAAAAATGGATCGCTCTCTAATGTGAAGGAAATCATAGTGCTAACTATCATAGTGGTAATCAGTATATGGAAGTTGATAAGAAATGAGAAAAACCGATCCGGATTCTCTTATAGTAGGAATCAATTCGTAGACATTTGGAGGAAAATTATGTTGCAACAAATTGATTCAATAAATTAACATTTAACAATTTCATACGATTTGTTCTTGAACTATGTACATCTTACCGTAGCCAAATGAAACCTTTCATCGGGAATATCCTTATACTGCTGCTGATGAATGGGCCATAAACAGAGAAAAATAATACATCATCTTTAACTGAAATACAAATAGCACCAACAAATTTCAACCATCTTCCAGTACTAGTATTTTTTGCTAACAAGTTATGCATTAAGCAACCCACTCCAACACTTAGCAACGGAGAAATGAAGTGGAAGTTTGGAATTGTTTGAAAATCTGCTCTATAAATCATCAAACCGCCGAAAATACTAATTCAGCAATAAACGACTTAATCACGTCAATAAAAAAATAGCGTAAAATTTGCCTCGAAAGCACAAAGAAGAACTTGGCAAATTGTAACAACCTCCCAGAGTATATTATCGAATTAAAATTTAAAAGACAAACGATCTAATTAAAGACCGATAAACAAAATAAAAGAAAGAGGTATATGGAAAATCACAAAAAAGCAATGAGAAGAATTACCTCAAAATTTCTTAGAGCTTAGATATGGAAGAGTTTTAGCATTTCCTTCTTGCTTGCAGAAAACCGATACTTTAATAATCACCTTATCCAAATTATATATGACATTGAAAGAAATGTGCTCATTTTTGATCTTACCAAAGCAAACTACTTAATATAATAATTAACTTAATAAATTTCCCGACCACGATCCTTGTCACAAAATCCATCTTTCAACTTCAAATAAAAAAGTTCTGGTTTACTGAAATATAACACACAATGCTAGGATATTTTCTGCAGTCATGAAAACATACCATATATCTTATTTTTTGCTAAATTAGCTAAACGATGAGGATGAAATAAACAATTGCCGATTGATAGGTCTACTGATTTTACTATTAAAACTGTTAAAAAGGTTATTTACAAAACGAATAATCGATAATATTGAACACCTGAATATGCTCTTTACGTTTCAGTTTCGTCTCAGAAAACGCTATTGAACATATCAATTTTAAACAGCGGAACATGCCGTAATCATTGTGCCATACCTAGCCCAGAGCTATTTTCATATTGTTGGAAGCCAAAAATATATAAGCTGGTGCATAACAAGGCAGTAGCCAGGATCCAGGATCCAGTTCTTTTTAATATGTGAGATCAGATCTACCTAAAGTTAATGCAACACTAACCACATTGGCAGAAGATTTAGTCATCTTCATACAATTTGTGATGCAGTGATAGCTATAAGCCACAAATGAACTCTTCTTATGGTTAAAACAATGCAATGTTTAAATAAACTCTGGAGTCGGCCGCTGGTCTCGCAGACGAGTAGATGTGCGTCGTAGCGCGCGAGTTTTCCATATTTATTTTTTATTTTATGTTTCTATTTCAACAACAAATGCCTAATACTCAATAATGAATTGCATTTTCTCAACAACAATTGTACACAAACAAGCCATTAATGCCCAACACTAACCCGCATATGTAACAACTATCAAATCAAACATGTCCCATATGTAGTTAACAGACCTTCTCAAGTATACATACACGACGTAGTAAAATATAACGCAATGATTATAAACCTGATAAAAGTATTAGAAACTGAACAGTACAATTCAAAATCGTCGTCAAGATAAATACTAATAACTCTGAAACATATTGAAAACTTGAGACATCTTGACAACGAGAAAATTATTTTTCATGCATATTAGATTATGGAAGGAGGAGAATTTAGACTAGCAATGAGAAATTTCACCCAACTGTCGATATCGGGGCGATAAAAGAAGAACTGAAAGAAAAAGAACATACTCTACGGAATTTAATGAATATATAACGCAGGGTTGACAAAACACAATGTTCTTTATTCTTTGTAGACCTCGAGCCTGCCAGTAACAACAAATAGATATGCGAAATTAACTCTTTATTAAATATGATTATTATCTTCTAACCAACAAGGAAAAGCCACTATAATCCAGTATACTCGCTGTCAAGCATATAGACACAGCAAAACTTACTGCACAAAACCATTCGCGTGCGTAAAATGTGGTGGCGACTACATCACGATGACAAAGTCAAAAAGCACTTTGCAATGGAGCCACCTAGGCAACTATAAAGTATGCTCTGTATATCAACAACTTCAGTCTAAAAGAGGAAACAGCTACACCATCCCTAGAATGCAGTATCACAAACTACAAAGACGGCAACAACTCACCCAAACACGAACAGGCCGAAGAGGTCCCCAACCGGTTATGTCGCAGACAATAACACACCATGACAACATCAGACTCATACAAGACCCAAATCCAAGTTAAAACAGCAATGACATTTCCTTGTCTCAGTTTCTTTCCAAATTTGAAACTATGTTTAGCCAGTTAATGCAACAGAATACCATGATGAGCAATCTATTCTACTCACTAGCCTGATAATTAAAATTTCTCAATAATGAATTTACTAAGAATAATTGTATGGAACGCAAACGGACTTTTACAACGCTGTCTAGAAATAGAAGCACACTTTACTGACTACAACTACCTCAATATCTACAACCACAAAACTCATTACACCTGCCACACTTCTAACACAGCCCATTCTAGAACAACAATTATATAATGGGCAATAAATTATCACATTGCGAAATGAAAAAGTTTGAAACAAATCATATACAAGCCACAAACGTCAAAATTAGAGATCGTGTTGGAACTAAAATTGAGACAGTAATGCGACACTAACAAAAACCTTACAGTATGCTTCTTGGACAGCTACGTCTATAAAACTGCAGCATAAATGTAAAAATACGCTAATAACTACTCCTTAAAAATTAGACAGAAGATCAGCGACATACAAAAAGGAAGATGGATCTGGCAACAAATAAGGCATTCAAGACAAAAATAAACTAAACTCTCTTACCACATAACTGAAAAGATTAATAAAAAAACAAAACGTTCAACGACTACGTGAGAACTTATCTCCCAAACAATACAATGACTACACCCTATGGCGATTAACTAGAAATTTAAAGAAACCTTTCCTCTAATTCGTAAAAATTATAGCTCTTGGACACGCTATGACAAAAAAGCGGTGCTATTCGGCGAACACTTAACTGCAATCTTTCAACCTCACGAAACAGGCATAAGATGACTACGGAATTCTTAAATTTCCTCAAATCACCACTTTAACTCCACCTGCCGATTAAACATTGCGCACCCAATAAAACACAAACAGAAACTAAATCCTTAAAAACTAGCAAAGTACAGAGGTACGACCTAATTACTCCGTCAACTGCCAAGAAAGGCGATAGCAGATATAACAGGGATATATAATGCGAATTTAAGTAAATGACAGCCACTCACCAATATACATAAGGTGTACTGCAATGTAGTGTACTGGGACCAATATTGTACCAGTTGTTTACGGCGGACTTACCTGTTACTGATGATATAATTGCTACTTTTGCGGAACGACACAGCTGTATTATCTTGACTCAAAGATCCATTTCAGGCATCAATTTATCTACAAAATGCGTTGGAAGCATTAAAGAGCTGGACAATGACTTGGCGCATCAAAATTAACGAAAACAAATTGGAATCAGTAGTGTTCACCTTTCACAAAGTTGATCCGCTTCCTATAACCTTTAATACCACATAAAGAGGACATCAAATATCTCGGTATACATCTCGACAACAAACTTACCTGAAGAAAACACATACAGACTAAGCGAAAAGAACTAGATATTCGTGTGAAGAAGATGTTCTGGCTCCTCGGTCGGAAATCCCAGCTCAATCTAACAAACCAGGTGTTGTAATATAAAACCATGATAGTGTCTATATGGACAAATGTGATCCAGTTTTAGGGATCTGGTAAGTCATCGAACATTGAGATCTTACAACAATTCTATAGCAAAATAATTCGCGCAATAACAAACGCCGAATGATATGTGAACAAGCGCAGGTTACATAACGATCTGAAAATCCTTACATTAAAAATGTTATCAATGATTACTGCAGCAGAAAATTCAAAGATCAGATTAGTGATCACGCTAGTGTTCCAGTGTTCTAGTAATGGAACGGACAAAGTTTAGTGACCTAACAAGACTTGTATATCTTATATAATGACAAAGGCCACTCTTGGTGTTTCTCCCCACATCTAATGTCCGTCAACTCATTTGTTTGTTAGACTAGTTAGACTAGTTGTAAATATGAGATAAATGAATTTTTAAAAAAAAAAAATTAATTCTGATAAGGCCAACGCAAAGTATTTGCACTACATAAGCTGCTTGTATTCATGTCAAAAACAAATTGTTTTAAATCGTAAACATTCCTTTTGAATGTTTTGGAACTCATCTGGGTACTTATATGAGCTGAAAGCATCAATGTAAATCAAAAATATTAAGATAATCACATCCACTAATAAATGAAAAGTGTGCCTTAACAATTGAATTCGCAATTTTACTATATACATATAAAAGATTACCCTGACCAGAAAATCGATACAAAATTGCAACAATTACAAAACAAACAATTGCTGTTAATATACCAGTATTTTCCTACCAAGAGCTAGGCATCTTATCTATAGGGTTTTTGGAGAAAATGATAACTGGCAAGTATTTAAGAATGGCCCGGAGACAAAAGATAGAGATCTGAGTGGCACATTACTAAGTCTTCTCAACCAAATTTAGCAAGAATGACCAAATCAAAGTTGAAAGTGATGCCCAATGTCTTTTTTTTGTTCCAAAGATTATGTCTGTAAGGAATTCGTGCCACTCAAACAGATGGTCAACAATGCATTTTACGTGGAAGTGCTTAAACGACTAAAAAAGAAAGCTCTGAGATCACCAATACCTGTGTTCTTCGCCACAACAATGGCTATTGTGTGAGTTTCTGTTAGAATAAATCGTGGCAACACTACCCCATTGTTCTTATAACTGGAACCTACCTCCACTTGATTTTTTTTTTGTTTTTAATACACCATTCTTGGTATTGTTAAACATGTGCAGGTTGCTGCAAAGATGCTCTGAAATATATTCTAGTTCAAGACTTCCAGGCGAGGCATGACACGTGGAAGAACCATTGAACCGTTGACAAAATATTAAGGGTATAAAGAAATTTTTATAATTAAGCTTTTTGATATCAGTCTCATTACTTTCTAGACGTACTTTTATTTTAAAAGCATTTTGTCTCACATTTATAGTGGTTTACTATTTCTAACGTGTGATTGACTCAAGAAAAAATTCGTGTTTAAATTGATTCCAAATTTGAGAAGATACGGTAAACATCAAATTTTATATAAGCTTCCTCTAACTTACAATTGGTTGGTTTAAAAAGGAGCAGAATATTCTTAATAATTTTTCATTGATATTTCTATAAAACTATGTGTTTGTAACTAACATTGCAACTCTTCTAGTTATGAACCGCATTCAAAGGTCAATACCCCATTCAAACTAGCTTTGTTACCAAACCTCGCCTAAAGGTTTTAGATTTTAGATTTAAGTCACGGTTGATCTGTTAAAGGTCAAAGTATAAATTACCATGAAGTAATTAGACTGTTCGCGCATTTCCACGAATGTTTATATTTAGAGTATTCATTTTTTGAACCCCTTGAAACCATTGCTTTTGTGACATCTGATTTCCAGTTTCTCGGTGGCCTTTCATTTCCTTTTTGGTGGGAACCAATTCTAAAATTTGTTGACCATCGGTTGTCTGACAGGTCGCAGATGGTCCCACATCATTAGTTACTTTCCTTCCATTGCCTCTAAAGTGTAACCTAGTACGTTCATTATTCTTATTTTTTCATTTTTAATGTGGATTACTCTTGAAATTTTTGCTGCCAGTCTCCATGATTTCGTTTTAATGGATATCATTCTGTATTTAATAGATTTCTCATGGTTTCAAATCAAGTGGGAGAAGCTTTCTACGATGGTGTTGCAGATGGTTACTTTGATTATACTTGAGATCTTGTTTACTGGGTCCACTTTTGTTTAGAATGTCTTGTCGACTATTACCATCAGATGACCAAGTTACTCCAATGTGTCTGAAGGTACGTCAGTTTTATCTTATAACTCTCTATGTCTAGATCGAACTTGGTGCTATCTTTTACTAGCATGCATTCAATCTTTTTATGTGTTGTTAGCCCTTATTTGTCATATTTTGCTAAGAATTTCTAAAGCACACAGCTCTTTACTGTCAGTACTATCCATACTTGGTCAGCAAATAGTAGACTAAAAAGGATATTATCTACGATTTTCAAGATATTAGTGCTACTACAAGTAAATTTTTAATAAAAGAGGGCAAACAAAAAATCTTGTCTCAGTTTTTTATTTACTTTAAAATTAGCAGAGACTTGGTTTAGAACATTCACTATACATAAGCTAAACTGATACCTGCGCTTCTCAATAGTACTGCTAGGTAAGCGATTTCTAAGTCACGAGAAGTAAGGTGAACAGATCTCTATCGTTTGTCCACACAGGAGCGCCTAAATATGAAGCCACGCTGTTTCTCCGACTCACGTGTTTGGTTACTGAATTCTGTATTCGAGGATCTGCCCATAAAATGTTGCAACTATATAACGATAGTCTTATAGCTTTTACAATTTGTCTTTTTAAGTATGGATGAAATGATCGCTTTCATCCATTTCTGAGGGAATTTTTCCCATTCAGACATTTATTCAATATTGTATCTAGTATCTGTATTACCATATCTGGAGCTACCTTAATGATCTTTGCACTAATATTGCTTAACCCTAAACTTTACCACATTTCATTTCTAAGACGCACTTTTTCACTTCTGAAATACTGGTGTATATTGATTCAGACCGGTATCTTGTATACCTTCTCTTTCAAATTGTGACTTTTCTTTTGTTAGAAATGTCTGATAATTGTTTTTCCATGCCTTTAGGATTCTAGGATTTAGTTCGGCCTAGTTCTTATTTTGATTTATGTTTATCATTTTCCACGCTTTCTTTGTTCTTGTGTTGTTAGTACATCTATTTATTTCTTATGTGTTTTCTCACAGTAAATGTTCTTATATTTTTTTTCTGTTTTTCTTTTCTTATGGCATTTATCTATACTTTCAGGGCTCTTAGAGCCATTATATACAATATCTTTTTCTCTTCAATTAGAGCATTTAATGTTTAGTTTCACCAAGTAAGATATTTTTGATGTTTTTGGTTTAACTTTTTCCCCTAAATCTTATTTTGTTACCTTGCCAATGCATTCTTTTACCTAATTGAGCATTTTATCTGGATTGCTATTATAAATGCAAGAAAGTTTGGTTGACAATCCAAGTTGGTGTGAAAGACTTGTAGAATCATTTTTGAAACTTTCAATATTGTAGTGCACAATTGGCCATTAAAGTGTAATGGTCAGAGCCGCATTCTAGGCCTTTTTAATACTTACATCTAACATTCTAAGTTGCGTCTGTTGTATCTATTTATGTATTTTTGTGTTTGAACCACTTGCTTGCTATTCCTTACATTTTGGGTGTTACACAGTCATTAAATCGCTTCCTAATTCTTCTTTCGACCGAAGCGCCGTCTTTAATAGCATACACAGATAGGAAAACCACAGTGTGACTTTTAAGTTCTAATTTAGCTTGCTGTAGTTATTTATTGGCTCTCAGAATTGTATATATATATATATGTACTTGCATTTTTTATGTATTGCTAAAGCTACTCCACTAGACGCTAGCTCTTTTTTTATATTATCGTCCATTGATTTGCCAATGTTGTCGATTAATTCTTTCTGATACTAAGGCTACTTTATTGAAACATTTTGTGATTATCCAAAGTTGTCCAAGTAGTGCATAGAGTGCATAGAGTGCAGGCGTATGGTCCAAATCCTTAACCTAGAGGACCAAATGATTTTTTTGCTCAATGTTTTCTTTATTTAGACTGGCTGTCTTTCGTAACTTAAGATATTAATTATTAATTTAGTTTCTTTGTTGTTTTGACTAAATTTTGAGCTTAGGTGAGCTTAGGTCTTTTACCCTTAGGATTATTAATCTCCATCTTAGATAGGAGACTTCACAGAGTGCTACCATACGGAACCGGTTTTAGTACCAACAATCCATATTTGTCACAAAAGTTGGTAACAGTGTCTACTCTGGTATAATCGCTTGCCACACAATCAGCGATATTAATTTTTAATTTAAATCGCATCATGGCTTTCACATGTGGTGACTTATCCTACACAATGGAAACATTAATTGGCATTCAACTGTAATGAGTCTCTTTCCACTTTAATTATGTAACAGATGATGAAAAATTGTTGTTACTTAAGGGTACCTACCGTTTATGTAGCTTGGCATAGTTTTAATTAAGTAGGTCTTTTTTTCTGATTCTGGACACATTTTCTCTTTTTACTAATGGATGCCATGATTTTTCGGTTTTATTTGTAATCAATGCTTGCCCATTCGATCATTTTTCAGCTGTGCGTTACGATCTCAATTTTTTCGTTTTACCAGAAAGATCTCGGTGATTCTATTGACCGGTAAAATCTGCATACTATGCTGCAAAAATTTAGTTATGACCTTTCCAACACAATTTTTGTTATTATGATGATTCTGGAAGTTCCCACCGATGCTCTTAGTGCACCCATTTCTGTTTCGTTTATTCTTCGTTCGTTGTCTTTCCATGAAGGTCATGCCTTTGCGCAATAAGTTATAACATTCTTAACTATACAATTTATTGCATGTAATCTTTCTTCCTGCTCTTGTTACTTTTTTGACTACCACACTTACTTTACGGCTCTTATTATCGTTCACGGTTGTGAATGTTCCTAGCATGACTTAATATTGATGTCATACATTTATATTCTGAGAATTTTATTATTTATTGATGGTTGAATATTTATATTCTTCGAACTTTCGGCATGTACACTCAAGGTTTTCTTTGATTTAATGTATCTTTATCTTCTTCTTGTTTAGTGCTTTAGAATGAAATTGGCGAACATGGCTTAACTATATGCCTTTACGAGTATTGAAGTACGAATTCAATACCTCAAGCCTTAATCTGAAGGAACAGATTACTTCTTGTTTTATTGGGGGTATTTTATTTTTCTAATACCTTATTAATATACCGAATAGTACACTGAACATATAAAGGAAAAATTTGGAGATTAGCAAAAAAGAATCAACAAAGTTCGAATGTTTTATCGTTGCACATTTGTTTGTATAATAAAATGAAACGTTCTGTAGGATTTTGCAGAAAAATCGCTTGGAGCTTTTTATTCAATTGTTTGTATTTAAAGCTCTGCGCTAGTTGCACATTTGTAACTCGGATTGAACTACTTTTTTTAATGCAAAAGATAAATGACATTCATTTCTATTGCCAAAACTGCATTGAAGGATCATTTTCTTTTCACTTTCTTATTTTTAATATTTTTTTGATCTCTTAGTAGCTCTAACTATATCAACTATAACTTAAGCCGTAATGTGTTGATAATTATAAATAATACACAAAAAAGACTTTAAATGTGCGAATTATTTCAGTTGTTTGCTTTACCAGAAGTTCATCAAATAAATTGTTAATCCTTTTTTCTTGTGGGGCAGTTTTATTACTACATTTTATGGTCGATATTTATAAGCTGCGCCAAGAAATAAAAGCTCCTATTAACTAAGTTTTACTTTATTTACTCCCACTCTGTTAAGGTTATTTATAGATCATCTTGAATTTTTATTTTAAATTGTGAGAGCGTATAAAACCCTACTTATTATGTAAGAACATCTACATATCTTATTAGTTTGGACTTAAAGCTCAAATTTGGAATATTTTTTGTTATTAAGCGACTTATTGATTAATTTTTTTTATAAATGTAGGAGTTTAAAAAATATTTGGATATTTCTGGATAGCCTCTTGTTAAGAAAAGCAAATCTCTTTTATTTATTAAAGTCTGCGAATGTAGCGTTTAAATTAAAACAAAATATAAAAGAGAAAACCTTAATCAAGATAGAAAATCGGTGGACATTATTGTGTTGTTGTTCAAATTTTAAAAAACGCAATCTGCTTTAAAAGTTGTGGATTTTTGTGTCTCTATCACATATTTCATGGCAAATAAATGCTGTTGTATACTGCTGTACAGAAGATTCATACAGTTCAGCTCCTGTAAAAATTGGAATTGCAAGGAAACGAAACCTACGATAAACCCAGCGCTGCAGTAAAACAAGAAAAAGACGAATGCACGTGTTCAAAGTAGCAACTTTCGCGAGCGCATTATGAGCTGATGAAATTTCACACCCCGGAGCCGTAATATAACGTACAGCACGCCGCAAATGGGACTGAAACAACCCTTCTGTTTGAGGCAGGGGAATGCTTTTATTCGAGTGTGATCTCGCTGGATATGCGCTAATTTATGCATAAAGTTTAATCTGCCATACAGAATTATTTAATTGTATAAATGTGTTTCTACTTGCACTTGTACTTGCAAAATTACTTATTTATAATGTGCTTTTATGTCGAAACCGGTAGCGTAAAGCTTTTAGAGGGACTGAATCCGTCTTCAATTTTTCCCATTGCTGTGTTAAATTTTATTATCAGCGTCGGTTCGTATCCGAGCAGTATTATTGTTAATATTTTTTTATTCTTAATTTCGGCGATGAATTTTACTTTTAGTTAAGTTTGTTTCAATAAATTGTTGCAAACAAAATTTTTATTTTGATAGAATTTATTTTAATGTCTACTGTTTCGTGATTTATTTTTAAGTATTTTGTCGCCAAAGATTGATGATTATAGTGATGTGGGAGTATTATAAATATATTAAGGTTTATAAATATGTTATTCTAATAAATTACAACAATACAATTCAAATTTGCATAATGAAAAGTTTACATTTAAATATTTTTTTATTTGATGTCTACAAATCGATTTATACATGTTTTAACTAATGTAAGTAGGTATAAAGCTTGTTTTAGCACATTTAGCAAATTTTGTGCGAAATTTTAAGAAAATTGTGGTTGAGATATTTGGTTGTTCAAAGTTACATATACAAAGTTATTACAAATGATTCGGGGGGTCTTAGTTTTATTTCATAAAGTATTAAACTTAAAATAATAAATGTCATACAAAACGGAACAGATATTGTCTAAATTTAAATCATAATTTTACAGTTGTTCAATATGTGCCCCTCTTGTCACACGACACACGTCTATGCGATAGTTCAATTAGTTTACGACATGTGGCAGCTAATGAGGTGTTGGAGCTCATCAAATGGGGTAAGCAGTAGTAGTACATAAACAGTCTTTAACATGCCCCCCCCTCAAAAAATGACAAAATATTAAATCGAGTGAGTTGGGCAGCTATCTACAGAATATTAAGGCATTCTCAAAATATCACCCAATTCAGCGACACGGAAGTTTTTTGTTTTTATTCTAAATCGTCGTCTAACAGTTTTTAAATAAATAGTCAGCTACGGAACACTAAATTCGGGATTTGCGCAATTTGTTGACATTTGCGGGTTATCTTTGAAACACACTAGAACTCTTTACAGTTTCATTAGTAGTATAGTCTACTGCTATATTTATACAGGCAATCTGTCGATATTGTAATAATTTATAAACACTTGTTATACTTCTACCGCACAATCGTTGTTGCGAAACTGATTTAGTGTTCTTTATCTTATTAATCCCGATGAGTATAATTCGCAGCTTAGAAGTTCTACGACATTAAAATTCAAGGAATTATTTTTGAAAGCTCTGTACAAGATTTTTTTATTGCAACAGTTAAGTTAAAAAGCATTAAGTAAATTGTTTACACAATGTGGTTTGGTATGGGGAAGCAGACATCCAGCGACTTCTCTTCAGTGTTATCTTACATAAACAAGTTTGTGTAATTAATTAATTAATAATTCATCAAATGTTTTACATGTGAATGTACGTCTTTACTAGGCTTCAGTTAACTAAACCTAAATGGTAAGTACAATGCTTAGTGCTTTTTTAAACCAGCTGCAGTTAATGGGGTAGAAAGTCAACGGAATGGGGAAGCGCATAGGTATAAATTTCAGAAAATGCATATGACCTGAAAGTGTATGCGGGAGATAAGGATTGATAAATTTCGTAGAGTAAACAACAGGCCCACAGTCACGGCCAAGGAATTTTACTTGTGCAGAATGTCTCCTAGTAAATACTATCTAATATGGAGGACGAAGAATATTTGTCTGATTACTCGGAAGATGGTGAAGGCAAGAGGGGTGAGAAGAAACATATGTTTCAGAAATCACCAAAGGACGACATGGACGCCGACTAAGGAAGATGAAAATACGGATATCTTAATATAAATGATAGCAAAAATAAATGATTTAGTAGAAAATATTAAGAAAGTACGAAAAATCAAAAGATGTACAACTTGAAATAATATAATGCAAATATCAGAAATATAAGTAATAAAACTAAAAAGAAAACGAGAAAATTATAAACGGAAACGAGGAAATTGAAAAACAAATATGAACCAGGTCAAAATTATAGACATAAGGGAAATACATGAAAAGGAAAATATTGTTATAATGGATTAAATGTTGACACTAAGAATAGTCCAGATTTGAAAACGGCGTAAAGAATTTTATAAAAGAAAACTTAATAGTAAAAATAAAAATAAAAATAAAATAAGATTTTAAAATAGGTGAAAAAACGGAAATGATAAAACGAAAATAAATTGAGAAAATAAATCTTCATTAACCGCGACCGTACAGCAAGATAAAGGAAAATAAAGACGGCTATAGAGAGAGCAAGAGAAGAAAAACAGACAACAAACGAAGTAATAATAGGATATAAGAAGATTAAAATAATTGGATCAGTTTGGAAATCAGATAATGACAATAAAATACTATTAAAGATTACCCAGGCAAAAAATTAGCAACATATCTAAGCGTGCAGATTGGGCTGACGATTAATGCAATAAAATTAATAGGAAAAGTAGAAAAACTACAAATAATGATTTTACACGAGGAGAACCGTGCATAGTAAATAAAGACAGCTTACACATTTGAATGGAAAGTAAACAAAGAGCACTGATACGTAAAGTAGCGTGGGCGCACTCTGAGCTCTTGATTTACACGAGGAGATCCGTGCGTTCGTGCACGCACGTCGGGGCCGCCCTCGCTCCTTGCCGAATGGCTGGGCGGCCGCGGCTGCATTTCCAAACGCAAAAAGCGCGTCTGCCACTGCCATCTGGTTTGCTTTCATCGAGTGGAGCTTCAATTGTAAGCTAAATGGTTTCACGTTCTTGATCCAAGGAGAAAGCCGATCCAGTTAAAAATTTATACGTTCCCACCTTGCAAAAATTTGAGGAAAGGCAGGTGAAAAAGTGTCAGCCTAGGACGCAAAACACCTTTTTGCGGTCTACCCCTAGTATAGTACATTTGCGAATCAGAAAGCAAAATGAGGGGAAGCGGAATAAAAAAAGTTACAGATACTTTTTAGATGTCGGGTGGAATAAGACGAGAATGCAAAAACTGGTGCTATCTTAATATTCAAAAAAGTAATAATGAGATACATAAAGACAGAAAAATTTGTTAGTGAAATAATTCTCACGATAAATATAAAATAAGGAAAAGAAAAGGAAAATTATGTGTTCGTGATAGTTTACAGCCCAAATGAGGATGTAAAAAAAGAAAAAGATAAATTCTTTGAAGCACTGCAACAGGAAATAGACGATAATAAATGCAATATAACACTGTACGTTTGTATATTTGTCTGTCTAGTATCTCCAGATAAACTCGTCACCCTTTAAAGTTGGGAGACATTACCTTTATACAATGGACATTTAGCATTGCTAGGTTTTGTAAATTTGCATATTCTAGTATCATGAGTATTCGGAGTATGACCATAATATTGGCATTACTTGCGTTGTACGAATGTATTCTTTATATGTGGTGGTTTTGTTTGGACTATAGCAATTAATAAGTATCGAAAAGTAAATATTCTTTTTCGATACTGATTAAACAAAGAAAAAGTTACTACATTTGTTTGTTCCTCTTCGAATACTGCTATATTCCTAGGGGCATGTCCTTTTTCAATTAAAACTATTTTCGTTTTATCAACTTATGTGATGTAATTCCTAATTACCAATATATAGCTTCGTTCTTCTTTGTTTGCGTTAAGTATTATTTTAAGGTGTTGTAAGCTTCTGTATTGTTGGTCTGCAATTTTACTTTACTGCCATTCATTATTTGATAACTGCAATCTTCTTTCTTGATTGCATCTTCCACTAATCATCATCATCATCATCACACAGCTATTGGAGTCCACTGCAAGACATATGTATCCCTTGAAAGTTTTGCAATTTTGCAATTCAAGGGATTTGGCAATTAAACGCCACGCTTGTCGGGCGGGCTGACAAGTAGATAGAATGTGTGGAGGATAAGAGTATGTAGATTGTGGGTAGGATTAAGGTTAGGACTCTACTTTTCCCCGGTGTTAGTAGATGGAAAAGAGTGAAGGCTCGCTTGGGCAGGGTCGCTTCCCTGAAGTAGATTTGTCCTCTATCAGGATCATAGAACAGTATCTACCCGCTACTATTCTACTAACCATAGGACTGGGGATATATTCATACTATGATTATAAAAGGATATAATTTATTAGTTAAATTTATCTCTTCTATTATTGTTTTTATCAATATTTGTTAAGCTCTGAAACTTATTATTTGTGGATATAATTGTTTTTGATTTTTTTATTGTTTGATGTTCTGGGAAATTGTTACTGTCTTGTCTTTTTACGGAATTTTACTTCTTGAAAATCATTTAGTCTAATCTTTTTAATTCTTTATCAAGATTTGTTTGTGTGCTTCTTCACGTTTTGTATATTATTTGAAGGTTTAGAATTATTTAATTTCTGGTTACTAGCAGTTAGAAAATTTATATTTGGTGAATTATAATTAGTTGATATGAATTCGTTCGCGGGCTACTAGCAAATTGAACTTATGGATTGTTGTGGCTGTTGTTACTACTGGAAATTTTATTGGATGAAACTGTGCTTTTAATGCTTAAAATAGTTGTATTTGCGTTTGAGGCTCTGTTGCTTGTATCCGTAAATATAGTTTCGGTTGCTAATAAAATGATTTGGGTTTGATTCAACTGCATTTAATAAAAACTCAGTCCATAGCCTTTGCTAAATTACGTTATATAGTCTTTACTTATTTTAAATTTACTATTAGATGTTCCAGTCCAGGTCACTCACTGATAATCCGATTAGCATGAACTTTAATCTGGTTGAGCGGAATTAACTTATACTTACCTACCAGGAGTCAACCCATACTAACCTAGTATCATGAAGTACGATATTCAATTCAAATTTGCACCTCGTTCCCCTACATGTTTCGGCAGAAGTTACTCATTTCGTAAGCTTAACGTAGTAAGTCGCAGTTATCAAAATTTTTTGGGTAAAATAGATGCTCAAGAGTTTTTTAGATATAAAAATGGTTGAGAATTTTGGAGGAATATTTAGTAGATCTATCGAACGATTTAGTATATGATTGGTAGCTGATGTATTGCATATGAACTGAATGAATCAGAGATATTTATTAGAATATGATAAAGAAACTTAATATTATGTACAGAAACTTACTTAATAATTGAAAATCTCTATTTTGTATTGTATTTATTTATTTTTTTATCTTCTCTTCTTTTCCTTCTCCCTTATGCCCTAAAGCGTCGGGTCCTCTAACTACTTCCGGAAGCTGTCCCGGTTGGCTGCCATTCTTTTTACTTCTCTTAGGTGTTTTCCTCTCTGTTCTACCCTCTTTTCTAAGCTCTGTTCCCATATTTCTCGTGGCCTTCCTCTGCTTCTTGTTTCCTCTGGCTTTGCTTCTAGAATTCTTCTGGGGTCTCTATTTCTTGACATCCTCACTATGTGCCCATACCACTGTAATTGTTTCTTCTCTACCTCTTGTATTAGCGGTTGCTGACCTACTTCTTCTCTGGTTATTGTATTTCGTATGCAATCTCTTTTTGTTCTACCTACTAGTCTTCTTAGATATTTCATTTCACTCGCCGTAATTTTGCTTCTGGTTTTATCTTGTATTGTCCAGCTCTCCGCCCCATACGTTAATACTGGTGTGTATATGCTTTTGTATACCCTAAGCTTTGTTTGCATACTTACTTCTTTTTTCGCTATTATTGATTTGTTAATCGCATAATATACTTTGCTTGCTTTATCTCTTCTATTCAGAATCTCCTGTTCTATCGTGCCAGTTTTATTTATTATCGTTCCTAAATATTCATAGTTATTGGCCCATTCTAGTTCTTCCCCATTGCATATTATTCTTGTGTTTTCGTTTGTATCCTTTTTCTCGATTTTCATAATTTTAGTCTTGTTTGTGTTTATTTTCATACCTCTTCTTTCTGTCGCTCTATTCCATTTGTTTATTGCTAGTTGTAGTTTTCTAGTTGAGTCTGCTAGAAGCACGATGTCGTCTGCATATATGAGGCATTGTATATATATGGGCTCTAAATTCCAATTTCCTACCTTCACATTGAATCTTGGTTCTTTTGCTTCCTGAATAATCTGATTCATTACTATTAGGAAGAGTAGGGGGCTCAGTGAGTCTCCTTGTTTGATCCCCTTTTCCATTTCAAAGCTTTGAGATTCTTTCCCTTTAATTCGCACTCTTCCTTTTGCATTAACGTATACTCTTTTTATGGCCTGTTGTAGTGGGTATGATATATTTAGTTCTGCTAGCGCATTCCATATTGTTTGTTTGGGTATTGTGTCAAATGCTGATTTTATATCTATGAATGCTAGATACAAAGGGTTTCCCCTTTCTAATCTCTTTTCTGTAACTGTTCTTAGTACAAAGATATGATCTTGTGTTTGCCTCTGTGGCCTGTAAGCGGCTTGTTCTTCACATAGTTTTTCTTCAACTTCTTCTCGTAATCTTCTTTCTAGTATTCTTGAATATATCTTCTGTACTATTGAAGAAAGGCATATTGCCCTGTAATTGCCGCAATCGTTTGTATCTCCCTTCTTGTGTATAGGTACCACTATGTTTTCTTCTCAGTCATCTGGTATTTTTTCCCCTTTCTAGGCTAGTTGACATATCTCTTTTATCCACTTTAATATTCTATCTCCCCCATTATTTATCATTTCTGGAGTTATGCCATCTCTACCTCCTGCTTTTCCTTGTTTAATATGTTTTACGGCTTCTATCACCTCTTCTATTTCTATGTCTATTCTTCCTGAACTGTTCCTCTTCTCTCTCTGCCCCGGATATTATCATCTTTTTTAAATATGTTGTTGTAATACTCTCTCCATGCCTCCAAGATTCTTCCTTCTTCTGTTTCTACTATGCCTTTGTTGTTCCTTATACTCCATACTTGCTTTCCATATTTCCCTCTTAGCCCTCTGATTACTTTCCAAAACTGTTTTCCGTTATCTTCGTTGAATTTCGTCTCTAGTTCTTTTCCGAATTCCTCCCAAGTTTCCTGTTTTGCTCTATGTACCGCTTCTTTGGCTTCATTTCTTTTATTTATATAGTGTTGTTTATCGCAATCTTTCTTACTTTGTATATACCTTTTCCAAGCTTTCTTTTTGATCTTTACTTTATCTTTTACTTCTTCGTTCCACCACCGGGTTCTTTTTTGATCTCCCTTTACTGTTACCTTTCCGCAGGTCTTTACTGCCTGTTCCACTATTTCTGTTTTTAGTATTGTCCACTTCTTTTCCATGGGCCATTGGTTTCCTGCTTCTGCTTCTTTCGCTTCCCATCCTTCTAAGGTGTCTTCTAATCTGTTTTGGATTCTTTTGCTTTTCTGGTTTTCTTAATACTGATATTTTTATTTTCTGATATTCTCTTTGTTTCCTGGGTTCCTGCTATAAAATCTCGTGCCTGTTATTAGCAGTCTGTGGTCTGTATGCAGTTCGGCCCCTTATTACTTTTACATCTGTTATGGCATATTTCGCTTCTCTGTTGTATGTTATATAGTCGTTAATGCTTTTCGCTTCTCTTCCTGCTGCCTCAAAAGTAATTTTATGTATTATCTTATGGTTAAAGTGGCTGTTTCCGATTAACATTTGATTGGTAACACAAAAGTCTATCATTCTTCTTCCGTTATTATTTATGGTAGATTCTCCTCCATATTTACCTATCGTGCCATATCCTATATCTTATCTTGTCTATTTCCTATTCTGGCATTCCAGTCTCCATTTATTAATATGTGTCTGCTTCTTTCTCTCCCTTTATCTATTTGTACTTGGAGTTCTTCGTAGAATGTCTCTTTCTCTTCTTCTGTGGAGTTTTCTGTGGGGGCGTAGATCTGTATTATGGTTATTTCTTCTTTGCAGTTTTAGGTCTACATATAATATCCTTGCATTTACCGCTTCCCATTGTTTTACTTGTTGGGCCATCTGTGTAGTTAGGATTATTCCTACGCCCTCTTTAGCTCGTCCTGCTGATCCTGAGTATATAAGCTGGTAACCTTGATCTAATAGTTGTCTTCCGTTTCCTTTCTTCTTTATTTCACTTATACCTAGCATCTCCATATTATATTTGGCCATTTCTTCTATTATTTCTACTTCCTTTCCGTTTATACCGTTTACATTCCACGTTCCAATTCTTATCCGTGATTCGCGCCGAGTCCGTTTCCCAGTTTTTCGTCCATTTCCTAGGCGATTGTTTGTTCTCTGAATATGTTTACCTTGTGCGGGTGATTAGCCCAGCCACAAGGGCCCCGTTACCTCGGGACAACTGGTATCAGGTTATACCCCCCGATGCTGGGTCGCCAGAGCCTCGTCTGTTATCTAACAGGGGGTACCACGTGTAGGTGAGGTTGGCATTTGGGTGTCTAGATGTTGGAGCCACCCCTTACCCCCCTTATTTTTTTATATAATATATAATAATTTAATGTAAGTAAAACAGTTAATCCATGAGGCTGGAAGGAGGGAAGGTGTCCATAACATAAGCTACACTTCCTCGTTGGATTTCTAAACTAATTCGTTAAGTAAGAGCGAAACCAGGGGTCTCCAGAGATTAATTTAAAACTTAAACCGATATGAATAACTATATCACTATAGCACCATCATATCAGGATCCCAAATATTTCTACTGCAAAAGGAATGAGAGTACATCCTCGCTCAAAAATATTTTTATATTTTTTCCTCTAAATAGAGTGTTTAAAATAAGGGGGGAAGCATTGTTCTGCACGAAGGCTTTTACTTTTGACTAAGGTACTAAGATCATGCCATCAGGTCGTTTGTCATCACCACGACATGGTCCCATAGGCTCAAGTGATGAAAGAACTTCTGTTGAAATGATAGCTAGCTTAATAATATTTTTAATTTTTTGATGCCTAAATTGTCTGCCAGAAGTTTTCTTATAGAGACCATGATGACCTAAGCTATCTACTTTGAAACGACAAAGACATAAGTGAGGTTTACATGCGATGTCCAGGGCTAAGCAAAGATCGATGGTAATAGATCTAAAGAGGGCAACACAAATAACAATACAAAAGATCCACACGTTGTATGTGATTCAAGTCTAACGCGGCCGATTACTGAGTTGAAATGGAAAAAGTCTATTAGTCTTAAATAATTAAAGTACTCCCAAAATTATTGGATGGTTCTAATTGCAGAGACATTTTTTCCACTTGTTGCTTGCCATAAATTCAAAACTTTCTTATAAATTCCGTTTGCAAAGTCTTCAGTAAATGACAGAATAGAATTGATTAGAGCATCGGTGGAATGTAAACTGGACAAGAAAGCGGAGAGCAATATTCGATGTTTTTCTTGTAACCACATCACCAAATTTTACAGGAAATATAGCTCAGGTCCATTCATTATCGTTTAAGGAGATGTTTAAAATTTCTTCTAAACAGGCATTAAAAAGCGAATTAAAGATTTCCAAGATGTTAGGCAATTTAAATACAGGTGTAAACCGACCGAGGTACATTAATTTTGGTACAAAAACGCAGTATTTCAGTAAATCTAAAGCAAAGTGTGATTTGATTAAGGGTAAACCAGAAATTATATTGTTAATTTTCTGTAGTTTTCCCTTGAACATAGAGTATATGGCGCTCTAGACGAAGGGTGCTCCTACAACCTTGCAAAATCAGCAGCAGCAGATTGATTGAATGGACCAAAAATAATAGTTTACACTTAGAGAGGTTAATTGAAAGGTCAGGAAATTAAAAATTTTTGTATAAAGACCTGCAATCGTTAAAAACTGCCAGTGATTCGAATAGAACATGTTTGATCATTAAGATGCCAAACGTTTAGTTCAAATAACAAGGGTTTTGCAGAATTTTCTTGCTGGATTCTATTAAAAGAATTAAGAAACTGTAATCCATGCGTAAGAATATAATCTTGATAATAAGTTTGGTAGACAAAGGGGTAAAGGTGTAGTATTCTCTCCTTGACAGTTAATAACAGGTCCTTTATTTTGAGAAAGTTGAATACTCTTTTAAGATCCACTTTAGGGGGATTTTCTCTAAACCCGCATAATGAGCCACAAAGCTTCTCACAGCGTGAACCGCTGCCTTATAACCACCACAACTAACAAAACCTAATTGTAAGGGTCGTAAGAATTTTCTCATAAAAGAGTGAATTAATTTGCAGGCCAATTTAGAAATAAGTCTTCTAAAAGGAACTTTCACAAGCAATAGGTCTGATGTAACTATCCTTCTTAGAAAGAGTACAAATCAAAACTTAGAATAGATATAATTTCTTGATAAACTTTTCCTGTAAGTAAAAAGTTAGACAGTTCTATTAAGGCAAGTATTAACTTATCTTTGTGATCACCAATTTATGTGGAAGCATAAATCAGTTACATGGTAGGGTCTGATTCTAACCAAAACTTCTACATCTTTTCTTAAAAGATCTTATCGCTCTCAAAACCTTATCGTTGCAAACAGTTAGTGGTTCAGCATCTGAATCTGATTGTGTAATATTACTAGCCCCACAAGGAAAGTTAGAGCCGTGGAAAAAGTATTACTAGTATTTTTATTTCGAGGATAGTGTTTATCTAGTAACTTCTCACAAGTGAAATATCATCTGATAAAGTGAGAATTTGTATAGCACCAGATATATCACCATCTGATATTTTGTTTTCAATTCGTCGGGAGAGGTTAGTACTACAGTTCTTGCTTGATGGCGCTGTAGGGAAGGCATTGTTGGCATTAAAAGGTGAGAAGGTGTTTTCCAGGATGAGGTAACATTTGAATTTGCATGTTGCTGAATTAAATCTGCTAAGACATATACAGTAATGATTCGTGGACCCCAATGAATCTTAGAACTCTTCTAAGGCCGACAAGAAGTGAAGAGAGAGAGTGTTTAAAAAAGGAAGACTCTATGTAGATCCTGAACCTACTTGATGTCCTCATGAAGCCTTTTAAAATGAATCTTGATCCTTAGTTTCTTAAAAAGGTTTATGATAAACAAAACATTTGATTAGAAATGGGTCTGATGCAGGCTTTGAAACAAAGGAAAAGGGTGATAAGGATTGCAAATCTAAGGCGAAGAGCTTTTTTCTAGAAGGACAACTTTGTAATCTGAAAAAGAAGGACATGGACTGTGGTACCATCGGTGCCAAGGGCACGCTCTAGTGGATAAAATAATAATTTCACAAACTGTCTCCAATATTAGATATATTTTATAGAGTAAATCGCGCTTTAGCTGTGAATTTGATATTTATCTTTGCGTTTTATGCCCAAAACAACTTCTTCGAGCTCATGACGTGTTTGACTCACGAATAATTCTATTTTGGACTGCAGCTGTCGCACTGGTATCTGATAGCTTACATTATTCTACGGTTCTCAATTATCCTTAAAACATTAAAAATAAATTAGAATTGTTAGTTACCCGACGAACATATATTTAGATGTTTATTTTGGCATACGATACTCTACACATGTATCTAAATATGAAAAAATAGTTTCATGTGTGTAAATGCTTAAGGAAATACTTTAAAACATTCAGTTGTAAAATGTCTGTAGATTTTAAATTCTCAACATTAATTCCAGTGTATTTCTATAAACGAAACTGAAACGAAACGTTTCAAATATATTTCACAGTTTGCTATTTCTATAAGCGTGAAAATAAAAAAGATATAAACAATACCAAGGTCATCGGTGTAATTAAACAGTATAACTTCACTTAAAATTATTAGAATTTATTTAATATACTTCAAACTTTTGCTATTCTATTATCATAATGATTTGTTTTAAACATTTTAAGCATCTTTAGGCATTTTTTATGTAAGTTCAAGTTTTCCACTTTAATCTGGTGCATACAATACTTTAGTTTTTACTTCTTATAACCCTATTTCGAGTTTGGTCGATTTATATTTAATATTTAGACTTCTACGTGCATCCAATTTTTAATTTGACCTCTTCTTATAAGTGTATGTTATTAGTTTCTTGACCTATAATCCTCTCAAATTATAAATATTGTACTCTTGTACATTAGTCTACGTCCTTTGATCCATTTGTACTTTTATATATTTTTTAAATGGCGCATTGGGCCAGTTGTTCTTATTTTTTTCGCCTTCGATTCCTAAAACGTTCCTTAGTCTTTATTTTTTTTATAGACAGTTTTCGCTTTATTATTTTTTGTAGAGGAAGCAAATTATCTTTATTTCTCCAGGTTGCAATGTAGATTGCGGATTTGTATTTTACTCTCCTCTTGTTGCCGTGGTGTAGTAGATTTTGCAAGATCTTGTGATTTTCTCAATTTTTTTTAAAGATTCAGATAGCTTTATGTAGAAAACCTGACTTTTTGTCATTTATGATGAAGAAGGAAGTTATGTTTGTAGTTTTTTTAAGAACCTATACTTACTGTATTTTATAATAATCCTGAACTCTATACAATATCCACGATTAACTAGAAATCTAACATTGGGCTTATAGCACAGGGTGAGTGCGCAGCGCAAAATTGCGCAGGTACCCTGACGGCTCTATTAAAAAAGGTTAATGCTTTTGGCGATATTCATTATTTGCTATGATTAGAATGAATGTTGCATGAGGACTTAGGGCAGCATTAGATTTAATATGAAATTAGTTAAGAGTGATAATAGAGAAAATTCTCTACGATGTTAAAATATTTTTTGTTTCTCTATGTTCTTAAGTAGTAAAATTATGAAAACTTTAATTTATTTCTGAAATGGGGCAGCAGCTATTAAGATCCGCTTAGTTGCAAAATTAACGATAGAAGATTAACTAGAGTTAACACAATGCAAAATTTTGCTGGAGCCGTGACGATTCCATTAAAACAGGTTAATGTTTTAATGCTATTTATTATTTGCTTTGAGGCCTTAGGGTAGCATTAGTTTAAATATGAAATTAATGGCCAGATAATAAGTAAAATCCTCTAAAATGTTACAATATTTTCTGTTTCTCTTTGTTCTCGAGTAATAAAATTATGAGAACTTACATTTATTAGTGGAAAGGGAGAGTAGCTATCAAAATCGCCTTAATTGCAAAATTAAGTATAGAGTTAGCATAACCAGAAGTAATATACTTTTAACTCACATATTAGATTTCGATAATTACAAAATAGAATCGATAATGTTAAAAAGTATAGTTGACAATGTTTATCTGTATCAAATATTTTCTTTAAATACAAATGTTAGTGTAATTTTGTCTTTTTTTGTCTTTAATATCGGACGTATATTCAAATTGTAATCATAATATTATCTCTCTACTATTGAATAAGATTATTTTCATTTTCTTATATTTTACTTACTTCAGCAGAACGTTTCTTTATTCTGACGCCAAATCCTTTAATAAAGGAGCTGCTTTCTTATCTCCCCTCTTTGGATAAAACATAATCGGTAAGCTTTTTCGTCTAAAAGATTTAGTTGGGTTTTCTCCTTGGCCTTTTTTATATTTATAAAGCATTTCATGGCTTTTTATCTCACAAAGGTAACTTAATAGATTAAAAGCTCTTTGTAGTATGTGTAGACTAAGCCACTTTAGAAACATAAAATTGGTATACATTTATTAATTAAAAGGATGAATTTTAAATCCAATTTATTATCTATTTATTATATAAAATTTAATAATGAAATAGTAAATAAAACACTAGAAGGGATTGATACATTTCGATTACGAACATAAACCCTTTCGTGTAATCAAAAGACTATGAACATGGGAAATCAAAGGCGAAATATCCGCGTCGCCCCAAAATTCAAGACCCGACGAAAGTAAGCGCTCTAAACCGATTAGCAGCGACAAAAACGTCTAGGAAAACCCGCCGGCGCTTTATGGGCTGAATTAGATTCGATCTGAAATATTAGTCCTTTCATGCCGGCTCGAGCAGCGCACCGCAATAGAGGGCTTTTATTTCGCGTTACAGCGGCTGAAAGAGCGCTTTCTTAGAATTCGACAGCAAGCGGTTTATAAAGAAGACATGTCGAGCGTTCGCTCTTTGCAGCGCCACTGCGTGTCCCACGAAGCTCGCTTAATTTTCCGGAACGCCCGGGCCAGATTAATCTGTTGCGAGGCGCTTGCATGTAAATTACCCCGATAAGTCGGCCCGAGCAGTGCGTTCCGCGCAATTCACCCCGCGCGGGGACTCCAAATTGATTCTAAATTCCGGCACGGCGCATGCAGTTGATAGTCCGAAGTGACTCGATTTTGGTGGTC
Organism: Sinelater perroti; assembly: GCA_036346155.1. NCBI lineage: Eukaryota > Metazoa > Arthropoda > Insecta > Coleoptera > Elateridae > Sinelater > Sinelater perroti. The sequence goes on from JARFIY010000215.1 coordinate 5,237,870, forward strand.
GAAAATTGATGAATATGCTCGGATGGCTAGTGATAGGTGGATCATTTGTTAAGATTGCGCTCGAAGTGGGAATGGAGTGCCTAATTTCCCTTGCATTAGGCGAGATTAAATTTGTCTCGAGTTCGTGCCTTTTACAAAACGGCGTTTATGGTCCACGCAGGGATCCTGACAACGCCTAGTTTAATAGTCCTCGACGTCGTAAACATTGTAACGAGTCCTCCATCTAACGTTTTTTTTTCGATGAATGGCAACACTTAGCTCATGACATTTTTGACAGAAAATTAGTTTGATCCTTCCGCTGAACGAAAATGGTTGTGTATACGCTTGAAGGACGCTGGGAAATATTGCGACATTACTTTGAAAATCATGGTAATGTTGCAGAATGTGTGCGAAAATTACGTACGGAAATGGGAAGAAAAGAGGCACCGTCAGCTCCGTATGTGCTTTATCTTGTTAAAAAAGTGAGAGAAACTGGCATGCTTATTGACAAACCAACGCGTGAAAAACCAAAAACAGTGCGTACACCCGAGAATATTGCTGCTGTTGCAGTGTGCGTGAATCGCCAGGAACATCAGTTTATCGTCGTTCTCAACAATTGGACATTTCGGAGACATCATTGAGACGGATTTTGCGTAGAGACCTTGGTATGACGCCGTACAAAGTCTAATTGGTTCAGCAATTGAAGCCAACTGACCATCCAATGCGTTTTCGCTTCTCTTCATGGGATTGGGATCGACTTGAAGAAAATGCCGATTTCTGGCGAAAAATTATCTTTTCAGATGAAGCTCATTTCCATCTCGGCGGGTATGCCCACAACCAAAATTGTCGCATTTGGGGCACAGAAAACCCGCACGCAATCGAAGAAAAGCCAATGCACCCACAACGAGTCACTGTTTGGTGCGGATTTTGGTCCAGAGGCATCATTGGGCCATTTTTCTTCGAAAATGAGCAAGGAGCGGCTGTTACAGTCAATGGTGAGCGTTATCGGGCCATGTTGAACGAATTTTTGTTCACAGAAATTGAAGAGGGAGATATTGGCGACATTTGGTTTCAACAGGATGGCGCTCCGTGCCACACAGCCAACGTTACAATCGATCTTTTGCGCACTGTCTTCGAAAATCGCATTATCAGTCGAAATTCTGATGTCGTTTGGCCGCTTCGAAGCTGCGATTTGACACCGTTGGACTATTATTTGTGGGGAGCCGTCAAAGATAAGTGTAATTGGACCGATCGTATAGGCTACTGCATGGCTAGCCAAGGCAGCCATATGAATGAAGTTATATTCCATTATTAACCGGAAGGGTTGTACTTTCAAATAAAAAAAATTGGAAAAATATTCAGTAGTTTTTTTATTTATAGCAGTTTAAAAAAAAAGATATATGGCGGACCCGCTATTGTTACGCCTTTTTTGCATTGGAAGGAATTCTCAAAAGATTGAGATTTACTGAAATGTGTTGCGTATTTTTTCTTTAACTCCCCTTGAAATTTTTCTTAAAATGTATTTTTGCATTATTCATTATTGGTAGCTATTATAGTTTTTATATCTTCGTCTTTTTCTTCTTGTTTTTGTGATCTTATCGTAGTCGTCAAATACCTAAAATACGTTCAGCTCACACTCCATTTTATAACATCAAATTTTTAGTTTATAGCAAAAACATACAAAGCAGACTTGAACAATTTGATCTTTTTTATCAAATTCACAGACAATACAAGAGACTCTTGTTGTATTTAATTGTGCACATATAGTTCAGTCTTAGCTGCGAAGCCATTTAACGTTTGCGATGTCTTGTTAGAGTCAAGTAATTCAATTCTGATGTAATAGAATTTTATTATGACAAAGGGTAATCAAATACCACTTAATGAAAACTGTAATAAGATAGATAAGACGTTCTCAGTATTTATTTACATGGAAAATTGCGAAAATATGAGACTTCAAAATGATCTTAAAACGTTTTTACTTATACTTTATCCATGATTTAGCTAATACTATGCATTTTTATAGCTAAACAGTTGGGGGATCCGAAGAGAAGGACAGGGGGTCATTGATCCCTTAGTTTCTAATACAAATTATCACAAAATTAGCCTAATTTTCTATTTTAGTGCATTTTTAAAGTAATTTATTTAATTACTTTTTATGAAGTACGTCATGCCTTTGGAATCTATTCTCCTGCTCACCCACCTTTAATGACGAAGTATGTAAAATATTACAATTTTATTCCATGTGTTAAAGTTTCTTTGGACGGTTGATGCTCTGCTTCGTGCTTTTCCTTTTATGTTCTCTATGGGATTCATCTCGGTGTAACATCCAGCAATAGTCGGAAATTGTCCTTGATACCTCCTTTTCATTTGTCTGATGTCCTGATGAAATCATTCACCCATCTCTTCGCTAACGGCATCTAGATTTTCAGGAAAATAGTCTAAATGTAAATTTAAGAAGTGAACTTTCAACCTTATGGAACAGCCTGAATATTTGTAGTTCTGCAGTATGTTCTCAACGATTGATTTAAAGTTCGGATCGTTCTTATTGCTCAGAAAGTTGGTTACTACGTTTTTAATATCTTTCCAGGTTTTTTCTGCGGCTTCCATTTTTTTCTCAAACTTACCATCTTTGTGGTGTTTTCTAATGTCAGGACCAGTAAAGACACCCTCTTTTAGTTTGGCGGCTGATAAGGCTGGAAATCTGTCGCAGATGTATTTAAAACATTTACCTTCTTTTGGTAAGGCATTGACAAATTGCTTCATCATGCCTAACTTGTTATGCAGAGGTAGAAGGAGAACTTTATTCGGATCTATGAGAGCTTTTCGGGGCACATTGTTGGTATCAGGTTCTAATGAAACGCTTTTTGACCACTCTTTCTTTATCCAATGATTTTCTCTGTTTCTCCTATTCCATTCATTTTTGTTACACTCTTTTAAATGGACAGAATGTTCGGCAGGTGTTGATGCATACGTATTCCTATTGTGAAGGACAACTTTAAGGCTTTTTTTGGATGAATCTATGAACAGTTTCTAATCGGTGCTTACGTACGGAATATTAAATTAAGTCGAAAGTACGTCAGTACAAAAGACTAATTCTCCTTTTCTGAAAAATATGGAAGAAAATCCTTTTTTTTGTACCTGAACCAGGAAAATAAGGTACCAACTGCTAGCAGGTTCTTGTCTTTAAGCTTTGCACCAAGCAATTCTGTATTTTCTTTGGTCAAATGTAAATCTAGAACCAAATCGTTTAGTTTAGACTGTGAAAAAAGCTCTGCTGTACAATTATTTGCAGGTTCGTATTACTCGATGTTATCTTCATTTGAATCACTTGTGAAACCGTCGTTTCAGCTAAATTTCAGCTCTAGACCATGAGTAACTGGGCGCAAAGCTATGGCATATTTGGATAAACGTTTCCTTTTTTTGTTTTTTAAACTAAAACCGTGAGCACCAGTCGAACAAATGTAACAATTATTGCTGTGATTTCGTGCCTCTCGCCACACCATCGAAACTCTAAGTCTGACGCTTCTTGTTCATCATTTGATCACCGTTTTGATCTTTGATCAAGTCTTACAACGCATATGTAGCAAACGTAATGAGATGCCCAAGTTTTGTCTCGATCTTCTATGTTTACTCCGAAATACGCAAAGTATATTTGTCGATACGAAACTTGTTATATTTGTTTGCTTTCTACCATTAATCTTACTACAAATGTAAAAAATAATATACAGACTTTTACGGTCTCCTGAAGTCATTTAAAAAACGGAAAGTTTGTTTTATGGCCTGCAAATAAATTTCCACCAACAAAAACGCTTTTGATCACGAAGGAGGGAAGAAAACTCGATTCACAAAAATAGCGCTAAAAAATACATAAGAATTAATTATCAAAAACTGAAAATTACAATCATTGCAGGCTTGTTTAATCATTAAAGAGATGATATTTCAATTACTTATATAATCAGCAAATTCTTTATGAATTAATACCTAGTAATAACTGTTATTTTTAAATTACCTGCCTTAAATTCTAATATAAGTTAATTTTCTTTTCCATTAATATCCTGCACATTCCATAATTATATTTTCCAAATCTGATCTGGCCTTACGTTGCATTCCATACCCCAATCCGATTTCATAGCCTGGTCGTTATCGTTGCTAGCTATCTTTGTTGTACTTTTCAGTTTTTTAATTGTTCGTATTTTTTGCTCCATTCCCATTTCACTCTTTAATTGTCAATTTATTGAAGCTTACGTTGACATTTCTACTACTGTATTTTTCCTACTTAGCTTTTGTTCTAATATGTCTTTAAATTTTTTCTTTCACTATTAGATTACTAGTAAAAAGGCCCGTCCCAAGGACGGACAATCCAAGCTATATATTTTATTCAGAATTTCGTCAACAATAAAAAAAGTTAATAATTGTTTTATCAGCCATATCTAAGTATGGTAACATTATTTCGGCTATATTTGGTTTCACGTAAATCAAAGTTGTACCGCATGCGCCTGCTAATGGCAAGAATTGGCCATGTAATGCATGAAACACTGATAGGTGAAAACTGTCTAATTATTTCATGATAATTTATGTTTTGACTTATAACAGGTCATCCGTGACCTAAATCGAAAATCTATAACCTTTATGCGAAGTTTGAATAAGGTATTGACCCTTGCAATTGGTTCATAACTGTAGGCGGAGTTGCAATGTTAGTTACAAACTCGCATAGTTACATTTTTGCAGTTCTATAGACTAGATTGTTATCAAATATTTAACCTCTCTCGTACATTTTCAGTTTTGTTTTGTTTAACGTGATTATTATTTTTTTATCTTTTGGCGATCCAATTCCACGAGAAAAGTTTTTACCCCAGTGTATTTACTGGTCTAATGTTTGTTTCAACATTCAACCTCTGCTTTAAAAATTGGTCATTACATGCTTTAAAATTGTGTCGGTTGTATCTATTGGTAATCTAGTCATAACTATATTATTTTCTTTTGCTCTATCTATTTGTAGAGTTTTGTGACTTTTTCTTAGTGTCTTGTTCTTTTATTATTTTTACGATCTTCAGCTTCCACTTCTCTTTTCAAGATTTAACTGCGCAAAACTGCTTCAAACACTTGATCTTTTCTGATTCCTTTCTTTAAGTTTACCGTTTCCAATTTTATCTCCCTTTTATTTCAGTTAGAAATTTTATTATTTTTTCTAACTCATCATCATTAATTACTTGCGTTTTGCTATTTTTCCGTTTTTATTGGAGTTTTTCTGATTTTTTTGCTCCCTTGAACTCGTTACTTGAACGACCTCAGTAATAGCCTCCACGCGATAAAATACTTATTTTTTATTTAAATAATATATTTAGACAAACCAATTATAATTGCCAATCACTACTTTGAATGTTCAAAAATAATTTTAATTAAATATTTACATTAAAATTTGAAAACTGACAACTAAAATCTCAAAATGTTACAAAACCGTGTATAGAGTTATCGCTTCGCCTAAATATGTTAGAATTTTATTTAGTAAATTATAATAAAATAGTTTTTAGCAAAAATCTAGTCATTTGGTAAGCAATTGCAAAAGATGTAATTTTGATTGTTTATAAAAATCTTTTTTATATGATATTTTTGTGGTCTAGAAATATAAATTTTTTGTTACAAAAGGTGCTTTTATTCAGCTCGTTGGGTATAATCTGATTATTAATTTAGTTTACAAAAAAGAGCTTGCAAACTAAATATAATAGAATATATTTTATTAGTAACTCATCTTTGTAAGATGACGACGTCGATGTAACTGCTTCTCTGTTTTCATGCCCATTATTTCTTTGTGTGGGCGCAGCGGTGTAGAATTGCCAATAAATTCCTTACGTAATAAAACACCCGCTGAGTTGTAATTTACGCTAATGCAAATTAAATGAGTATAATGTGTTTTATAAACCGCAGTGCTAAATATGGGAAATATCAAAGAAAGAAGTATTATAAATGCTATACTCACCCTGTGGAAATGGTTGTCAGTTAGTTTGTTCAAGGGAAGGGGGGTTGCCCCTAAGCCTGCAATGATAGATTTACCCTATGCAAATAAAAAGTTAATTTTTATAATGTCGCATTTCTGTTGTAGTCTTCTAAGATTTTTACATTTTAGACAAAACAATATTGCAAAGACGGTTCTGATTAGATCCTATACGATCGGTATGTTAGTATCTGAATGTAGAGAAGGTTAAACACATATCAAGGAGCTTTTAAAAGAGTTTATAGTTTTCGACTGGATATATCAGAACTAGCGGAGTATCCTCAAGGAGTAGCTTTATTTAATATTTTTAATTTTTAAAACCATCTATGTCGGTTTTTTGAAAGTATATTGTTTCCAAGTTAGTCCATGTGGAGTCCGGGATTTTTAGTGAGTCAGCTTGGAGTATGTTAACATTGTTAATTGCAACAGGTGCACAATTTGAAGGTGTGTGCTATCATTTATTTTTATTTTCCATTTTTAAAGCTGTGTTTCTGACTTTTTTGTATAAGATTTGAGGCATTTGGAAAGAACCATCACATACACCAATGTGTCGCCTAATTAGTGTGTCTGGCGTGTGTGTCATGTCAACAATGAAGACAAATTGGAACTTGGGTTTCAAAACGTTGTCCTGAGTTACACTAGATGTAATTCTGCATGGTTATTAGTAAATACTTACTAATTTTGTTTAAAAATAGCAATTCAACAAATACAACTGGAATAAGAGATAATAAGGATGGGGAAGAATAATTTTCAATAAAAAATTTTTTGTGCCGTACTATCTGAAACATCCCCAAACAGTATGTCCTGCTTTCTGGGGACTTTTGGAATTAGTTGGTTATCTGATGGTATTACTGTATGGTTTACTGGAGCCTTTTGAAACTAAATTGATGTTGTAAAATATGTTTCTCGCGTAATGAATGTTGATATTAATTTTTTCAGCAATTTTGATACAGCGGATAATGCGCTGATTGGTTCTATATGACTAGACATTGGAAGTTTTTCGGATTTTGATATTAATAAGGCCTTTTTTAGTTTTAGCTTATTGTCGAGCTGATTATGTTTGGGCTTTATCACGAATATTGCAATTGTGATGCCATATTACCCCTGATTTTTCGTTTTTCTTTCAATCAGTCGATTATTTCTCTGGAAATATTCTGATAATAACGGATTTGTTTTTCTTTTATCAATGTGTAGTTTCAACTTGTTTTCGTCATACTTATCACGAAATTATTCATTGCGTGACTTTTTTAAATGTCTTAAGGCACTTGATGTGATCTTTTATGTATTTTAAATCCCAGCAGTTCTTTTGTTGCATAGCGATGGTAGCGCTTCTTAATGGCGATAATGCTAGTCGTTGCTGAAAGTGGAATATTATCGTAATTAATGAATCTATTTATTGACTATAACTAATTGACAAAAATTTAAAATTATCTATTAGCAATTTATTGAATTCTCTTCCTTTTGTAATTGTGAGTTTGAACCCTCATCATATCTGTTGCGCATTAAAGTCACCGTCCTCGATAAACTTCAGCTCAATCAAAACGAAAGAAGGCTGTAATATTGCCTTATTGATGTTTTGACTTGAAGAACAACAAACTGCTTTGTATTGCAAGGGTGTCAGGTAGTTTGCTGACTTAATTTACGGTTGCTTACATAAAGTTCGTTTGAAATTCATTGTTGGGCGAATTACTTATTTATGAAATATGTTTCCAAAACAAGTAATATATCGATACTATTGTAGCTAAGAAAGCCGTCTACTTTATTCTTATATATCTGGAAGTAGTTAGCGTTCTATAATGCAATACATAATAAATTGGGCACGATTTAAGTAGCGAAAATATTGATAAGTAGTTGTGAGAGCTGGTTGAATTCTTAGAGAAATTTGGACAAGAATTGCGTGAGCGATAGTTCTTTTCCAGTTGAATTTGGATCGAGTTTTTTTTTGAGCAGAATTGAATGTATGCCATTGATATCACTGCAGCCTCATAGACTTATTGGTGTTTCTCTCATTTTAATTTACAGCACTTTTCCAGTATCCTTGTTTCTGGTGCCAGTATGTACAAGTTCCTTACTGAATAGCTGCTGTATTCTTCTGGATCTATTATTGATTTTCTATAAATAGCTAACCTTCTGTGAGCTAAAGCTTCATACTTGCAAAAGATATGGATGGCTGTTTATGGTTTTTTGCCACATTGTCTCAAGTCTTTATTGTAAAAGTCTATTTAGTTGAGTTATCCTCTGAGAAAACAATGATTCCTGCTTTGTAATGACAGTTTGTCAGTTCGTTTACGAGATGTTATATTCTCACTCTAGTTTCAAACTCGGTCTCTGTACGGGATAATTTTTCTGAACCTGCTTTTTTTCTTATTTTGTCTATACGTTCATTTCGATCCACAATATTAACTTCGAAATTTATGTTGAATGTCGATTTTGGCATCTATTGTTTTGTTCTCATATCCAGTATGCCTCCACCCATATATCCAATTTTTAAATGTTTTATTAAGAGAACCCTCTTGCTTCTCCTATGGTTTTAAAATAAAGAAGAGGAAGCTGCATACTTTTTCATGGGGTGGACTGCCGTGGTGTATATCTAATACATCACCTTTGTTTTCTCAATTTTTGAATGTGTTGATTTTAAGTGAGTTCCGGGTCTAAAATTATTTCAAAATATTTTGCCCCACCTGATAACCTTATTTCTACATCTTGGATTATAAGAGGTTCCAGTCCCTCTAAGTTTCTCTTTCTGGTAATTGCTACTATGATAGATTAGTTATATTTAGTCCTTCTATCTTTGTCTAATTTGCAACCAGATTTAGAACTCTTTGCATGTGCTCCTTAACTGTAACATATGCATATTCCAATACTATGTATCCATTTCCTTTGAGTGTTATTAACAGCTTCATTACAAGCGGAGAAGACGAAACTTCCCAGCGGACATCCCCGTACAACCCAAGCCGTTATTATTCCATCCATCAGGGATACGTATACTAGTCCTTATTTAGGCATACAGTCTATCTACCTGCAACTTGTTTTATCGGGTCCTTTACTCCTCAACATTCTAAATTCTTTTTGTTTTCTACAGCATTCTCCGCTGTGGTAAAAACTCGATCAGCACTGTGATTTATACGCATGGTCTTGATATAGAGGTTGAATTACTAACACACTATTTAGAGTTTTTGGTGCAAAAGACATCAACCTAATTGGTCTTAAAGCCTTAACTTCATCCCTATCTATTTTTTAGGTTTTGGTATTAAAGTAACTCTTAGCTGGTTGAAGATGCGTTTGAATTAAGAGAGAAGTTGTGTGAACGATAGTCCCTTTGTTGGTTGGATTTTGATTGAGTTACTTTGTCCATAGATTTCTTGAGGTGGTTTTTATGAGGTTGAATTTTCCATTGTACCTTATTATACGGTTTCTAGTTTATAAAACAGCTCCTGACTTGATGTGACCTAAATCATAGAACACATTCAGCAGGGGTTTCTTTTGATTTGGCGTATGTTAGTCTAACATGAAGACCTCCATATTTCACACATGCACATACCAGATCACAATTTGCTTTAGTGTGATTGTTGTTTTGCGTTTTAGTACATTAAAATTAATTTGCATTTTTCTCAGTGGTTTTGCAGATATTTTAATCTCCACATTTCCTTATTAGTGGATAGTTATAAGTGGGGCGGAAGCGCTTTCTAACTACTATATATATGTTCGTTCTTTTTTAATATGTTAACTTTTCTGTTTACTGAAGTAACTCTCTATATACTTGAATTATTTTTTCTGCAATATTATTATTCTTAAACGATAAATTACATTATTTCTATCTTCATATACCTAAATTGGAGACAGTTTACGTATATTGGTTGTTTTTTCTTTATTGTTATTTGAACGGCTATTCTCTTCCATTTCCAAATTTGTGTGGGTGTTTTAAAGCAAATAGTTATTTGAGGTTTGCTCTTTTCTTCTGTTTATTGGAACTTTTTTTCATGAATTTTTGTTTCCGGTAGTATCTACTTTATCACCTGAATCACTAAAGTTATAAATATATGCCTAACTCAATCTGCTTTGTCGTAGATGTAATTACTGGCATTGCTGTGTAGTGATAATGTGATATTCGACTGTTATCTAACAATTGTTTACGGATTACGCATATTTAGTTAATAATAAATATCATTTTATTGATTTATTGCAGAATTAGCTTGAAACTCTGCATAAAATACATTACCTCTTTACAACTTTTTATGATGTTTAGTTACATTGATAGACATCTAACTTTGAAATGGGTATAACAAGCGTAATGTATTGTGTGATTATCTGCCTTGAGGACAATATATTTGGTATAACACAGTGGGCCTTCAACGAGCATGAAGCTCTCGAACGACCAAACTGAAACCAACTAACTACAGGCACTATGAAAGTGAAACTTTGTATACACGAGCGTAACGCAAACACTTGCAGTGCGAAGCCAGAAAACACAAAACGGGGGCCAAATTACATGTGCTCAGTATTTTTATCTTCTTTGTAGACTATGTTGGATTGTAATTAATGCAATAAATGACTAAAATAATATTTAGTTAACAAAACTAAGGCAACACGAAATAGGTTAGAGAAAGATGTCGTTAATTTTAAAAGGCGTGGGAAATATTTCTGAATTTGTAATATAGATAGCAGCACCATGCAATGTACACAATCTGAATTACCTCTGTTACAATTAGTTTTGCTCTGTATACTTAAAATGGTGACGTTTAATATTTAAGAACAACGTGTAATCATCCGTTTTCTCCTCTAGCGCGAAACGCCTATCGAAATTGATCGCCAATTAAATAAGATATGCGTTATGAATGTTAAAAATGTGCGTTCGCGGGTGTGAAAATGTAAAGAAGGTCGAGAGTTGTGTGACAATGAACTATCCGGACGGAAATCATGATTGCGCCAGTGGAACAAGTTGTTATGGAAGACCGTCGATTAGGTGTGCGTGATATCGACTCTAAATTTGGTATTCTCATAGGATTTGTGGAGTAAATTTTGCATGATGATCTAAAAATGCAAAAAGTTTCTTCAAGGCGAATCCCACGAATGCTGCGATGAATTTCCGATCATGAAGGACATTCCCCGTGGTCGCTCATTTTCTAATCGAGCCGCTGTTGCACCAGCGATTTTCTAATAGGCAAAACACATTTCTAAAGAACTGTTCGCAGCAGCTATGGGACTACGGCGACAACGTTGTGAAAAATCTGTGCATCTAGACGGAGATTACGTTGAGAAGTAACAGAAATTTCAACTTTCTCTAATAAATACTTTTTCAGAAAAAAAAACTGGAGGCCTTAGAACTTGAGCGCATAAACGACGCCAAAAAGTATTTTATCTGCAATTAAATTTTTTAGAAATTAATATGCAGGAAAATAAACATGCGATCTAAGTGCACTGAACTTGCATCAATAGATTTGCTACCATTCGAAAATTTTCGCGGTAGGGTGCAGCGTAAACTGGCGCTAATAATGCTGTGACAATGTCCTGACGTAGCCTGGATAATTTAAATAGTTTTTGAGGAAATATAAAAATTGAACTTCTTTGCTGCCATCATATCCTTAATAAAAGAAGCTTTACTTTAGTAGCTTTCTTCGGCTCGTTTGTATCACAACAGATGTTTTTTACACAGAGACATCTTAATCAATAAAAAATTTATCCCTTGAAAAGTTTTTGGGCTGGGGGAATATATTTCAGTTCTTCTAAAACCATTGCTTGCTTGCTGGTTGAACACTTGCTGCTTTTGTACATGCCGTTCCGAAAAGTTCCTAAACTTAAGCCCTATTCCGGCAACAAACTTTGCAGCATTTTACTTTTCACTTTATTGTTTTTATTGCATTTTCTATTCCACGGCCGTTCATTGCTTTGCGAACACAAAGTGCAGAGCGACTATAGTTTTTAAGTAAAATGATATTTTTGTTCCACCATTATGCTCTTTGCAAAATGCAACGTCATTCAGAACAAAACAAGATGAGAGAAACAGAGAAATGGATTGCTTTGCAAGTCTTTTTGATTGAAATGTGTTACATTGAAAAATTTAATTGTTGTCTAGCGAGTTCAGTGATGACGAGACTCGAATAGATAAACTTTATAAAAGTACAATCAACTTTTGTAATCCATCAGCACCTTATCTGCGGTAATACAACTTTATTACTTTTCATCCTACATTCAGATGTGTTGCTTCGCGACTTTTGTCTGTCCCAAAAACACCTTTGAAGGAGAATAAGTCATAAATGAGATTTAGGCCAATGCAACGCGGTAGTTAATTGTAAGAATTGTAAGAACGAAACTGAGACCACGTACAATATTTTTTATATATTGTGCTACTTTTAATAAATACATAAATTTTTTTATTGTTACTTTAATTACTTGTATTATGTTACTCTACATCTCTAGAACCTACTGACGCGTTAAAATCATTTCTTCAATGCGATGGTGAAGTATAGTTTGAACTGGATATGTGCCTCAGAATAATGATCTTTCTTTTTTAAACACGTTTAACTTTTCAACATATAATACGGGTGCTATTTATAATGAAATCTGAGAATAAAAATAAAATACGTTAAAGAGAAAAATGAAATGTTGGTTTTAGTTTAGAATTATACTTACCAATTCATAGCACTTCCACATACTACCTAATTATTTCTTGGATGGGTCTGTAATCTTTTAGGATCAACTAGCTTTAAGGACCGAGTTTTTTGCAACATTTTTTTGAATGTGACTGGTTTTCAAGAATTACCAACTTCTTTAACCCTTTAAGTGAGCATGTGGTAAAAGTAGGTACCTTTTGTATTTGGATATATCTTCTCCTTAAATTTTTGTGCGGCTCTGGATAGTATGTCCTTATTGGTTTCGGTTTTTGTATGTTTGTCTTTCTTCTATTAATAGCAGAATATCTTCGATCCTTATTTGATTATTTTTTTTGCTGGTTTGTGGCCCAATAATGTCATTTTCGACTAACATAATCGCATTTTTAAGATTATTCCAACTGTTTTTTATATTTGGGGTTTCCGTTGTATTTACTATGCCTTTAATTTCAGCGTTTACTTTTACTTGAGCTTTATTACAATTTTCTTCGTTCTTTAACTTATTGATGTCAATTTCTTTCTTTGAAGTTGTCGCAGTTTCTTTAGTTTTATCTTGAGGTTTCCGATTATCGAGTTATGGTCCGACCCAATATCTGTGCCTGGGTATGTTCGCACGCCATGGACTCGATTTCTATATCTCTTATTGATTATTAAAAAGTCTGTAGTATGTTATAGGGATTTTTAAATTCAAAGTCTTCTTGGAAGGAACTTAAATCAGGTGTTCGCAATTGTCAAATCTTTTTCTTGGCAAAACTAACTTAGTGTGTTGTTTCTTTCCTTCCGCGTTCTTAGCTCGAAATCTGACACAGTGTGAGTGACACGTGCTTGGCCAACTTTAGCATTGAAGTTCCCTATGATTACTAAGACTTTATTCTTTTTAATTGTTTTCTTCATTTCCGTGAGATCTCTATACATTGTTGATATTTCTACGCCGGGTCCGTCTGAAGTGGGTTTATATACTTGGATGAGATTTATATTAGTGGGACAGGTTTTGACTATAGCACAAAGTTTATTATTGAGTTGTTTACTCTTCCGTTTACTAAAAAGTGAACTCGGTTGTAGTTATTTGGAAAATTGTGTCGAGAGTAATCCAAAGTTTCTTTGTCTGTATTAGTTTTTCCCATTCCTGGCCATTTAACTTCATTGAGTCCTATCTGAGTATATCTGCGGTGATTCTCTGACGACATTGTTTAGTTTGCTGAAGAGATATAAACTCTATACATTCCAAGTACCAATCTTTAAACTTAAGTTGTTGAAGATTGCCAACAGATTTTTATTCGATTCTGTTTCATCTTTATTACAGGAATTTCGCAGGATGACGATCTGGGAGGCCCTGGAGTCTAATCGTGAAATTCCCCTTTTGCCATATCTCGCGTTCCGATTCCCGTGATAAGTAACGTGTTATAATTGTCCTTGTAATGCCACAATTGTTTTCTTTGGAAAATAGTGTCGTAGTTTCCCCTGGCTTTCCACACCGCAGTGATACAGCCGGTTGAACCATTATTTGATTGTTGTCTGTGAGTGTACGTACTACAAACCTTGCCGATGTCATTCATCTTAGGCCTTATGTTATTACTGATACTGCTGCTGCCCAGCAATTATAATCTCTATATCTGGATATCCTCACTTACTTTAGCCTGTAGGTCAATGCAGTTAACCAGAATGTGGTGCTTAGAGTTGAGTGCCTTGTGAGGCTTCAGTTGTCTGAACCGCCGCCCGACTGTGTCGCTTGGAGTGACCGTCTATAACAAAAGTTACTACCTCTCCGACGCAACCTTTACACCCCATATAGATGTATACCAGAAATAATACGGATTCTGAATGTCTTGGAAGAAAGTGTGGTATTAAATCTATGCAAACACTCCAAAGAAAAGGGTAATTGTATTTACTTTGACAGTGTTTTTTACTATAATATCTTTGTTTGTAAAGTTACTGGACAAAAACATTTCTACGCAGAACCATAAAACACGTTGATACGTTGTTTATGTGTTGATAATAAACTGAAATTGACCGAATTCGGATACACTGTTACCTTAGGGAATATTTCTGTATTTATATGGATAGTCAGAGGTGTTAAATATGTGACCATCCCAATAAATGTGCACAATGCCTATAAAATAAAACAAAGTCATTTATACTGTTAAAACCAGACCAAGACAAAGTGCACCTTATCCTGTTACAATTGCTTTTATGTGAGGAGTTAATTTATTTGACCAGTACCATTCAACTTATTCTGTTGGTTGAAAAAAAGATGGTATATAATTTTTTTTTTTGGTTGCGGATATAATCAATAGTTTGCATAAAAAGTTAAAAAACAAAAATTAGATGACTACAAATTGGAAGTGAACTGTCCAGTAATTTTATTTCGACTTTTTCTAATAAATACGTCCCGGTCATAAAAGGTAGCTGCTATATATAACACTGACATCCATCTCCCAATAAAAGGAACACTTCGTGAAGTTCAGCTATCAATTTTCTTTTTAATTTTATATGTAAAATATGTGATGTAGCACTTCGTAAACTTTATTTACAACCTTGTCATAACAAATAAAATTATTAATAAAATTAGTTTCTATACTTATCAGTGTTTTCAGTATAGAAGGTACTGTAAAGATTCTTTGGTAACATTACGTAAAGAAAATAAAATTGATTTCTTTAATAATTTTCTCGGTCTATATAAGGATAATAAAAGAACACATTTTAATTTTTTTGTGTAAAAAAATCATTTTTCTACTTAAAGGGTTAAATTGATTTTCTCCTTCTATAAACTCCAAACGACTAAACAACAAATCTAACCACCCCGGTATAAAAACAGTAAAACTCCATCCTGTTGGAATATGAAGTTTCTTGAATCTCCAATAACCGTATTACCATCAGAAAAGAAATATCTATGATCTTTTGCATTTCATACGGTAGAGAACACATTAACTTTTAGGGAGTCCTTCTCATGTTGCAATGTTGCATGTGGATTTTGTATCCTCTATATCCGAATATTGTATCGATTCATTTTTCCACTTAGATCCTGAACATACCTAAATTCTACATGCCTTAGTTTGTCATTTGCGCGAAAAGTCTGTCTTGTAGGACACTTCAACACACACCAAATGAATGATTTGACTTTATTGGGCTACGCTCTAAACTCTCTCGAATTTGTGCCACATTCTCCTCTAATACACGCGGATGACTCGTGCGTTTAGCTGAACACAAACAGCCATATTGATCAAATTGATGATTCTAAAAGCAAATGGTCTGTCTCGCTGAAAACTCAATGCTGTAGTGACGACGGAATTATGTTATACCGCAGTGGCTGACTTTGTGTTACTAAACTCACGGATACAAAATACTTAGTTCTGCACTTAGTCAAGGCAAATTAGTAAAAAGCTCGAAATTTTTAGCGGGTATACGTATCGAGACGTTCCAAAGCGCATTCGATTCTTAAGAGCATCAGAAAAAAATGTTACCCCATATTTTTTTTTGTTATAATGCGAAAGTGCATGTGTGCACGCGAAAAATGCATTTTATTGATTAGCTTTTTACAGACCCAACGGAATATTTCATTTCTCGCTTAATATTGGTCAAAATAGGCTCATTCCCGTTACTCGGAGGTTTTTGGGGTCGCTGATCACGAATACGATGCTTAGAAAGTGCACCGATGCACTTGAGGGGATAATTCTGGGGATGGGGGTGATTTTAGAGAATTACCTGAAATTTGTTTGTTTTCCAAGTTTAAACTGTCTGAATAGGGGTTTTCGGGGTCGCTGATAACGAATATGATGTTTAAAAAGTGCCCCAATGCACTTGGAGAGGAGGATAATCCTGGGGATGGGGGCGAATTTGGGAAAAAGCTCAAATTTGTTTGTTTTTTGAGTTTAACTCTCTATATAAGGGTTTTTGGGTTTCCTGATAACGAATATGATGATTAGAAAATGATCCGATGCACTTGCGGGGCATAATTCTGGGAATGAGGGTGATTTTAGGAAAGCAGTTCAAAGTTGTTTGTTTTTCGAGATTAAACTGTCTATATTTGATAGCATTTTTCGATTTAGCATACGATACATATTTTATTTTTTAGCGGATAGAAAATGAATATATGTTTGGAAGATTATTATTGCAAACACAGAAGATAGATTGTGAAAATTTAATTATCGTAACGTTTTTATTTCTAAATCTGTTGCTCAAAATTGCTTTACGAAAATTTCAATTTACTTTGATAAAAGAGAAAGGCTAAGAAAACCATATAAAATTCAAATTTGAAGATATTTTATTACTTCTGATTTTTTTACTTAAATAGAACCTTGAAACCAGTTTTGAAACTTTGAAAACCTTTATTTATTTAATACTGTGAAAACGTGGACACTGATAAGGTTGTCTGTGTGCCTTCAAAAATTTTTTCGTAACATCTGAAAAAAAATCGTTTTTAAAAATAATAAAAATTGAATTATACTCAAATGAAAAAATGCCCTACACGTACCCTAGGGTATCCTTTCCCCAAAGTGCCCCAGTGTATTTTCTTACTTCGGTGCGTTGGAGTTTAAGAGAACCAACATCGTTATCCGAGATCTCAAAAGCCCTTATTTAAACATTTTAATCCCAAAAAACAAACAACTTTGAGCTGTTTTCTTAAAATAGCCCCCATCCCCAGGATTATGCTTTCCTCTAAGTGCATTGGGACACTTTTTAAACATCATACTCGTTATCAGCAACCCCAAAAACCCTTATAAAGACAGTTTAAACTCGAAAAACAAACAAATTTGAGGTTTTTCCCAAATTCACCCCCATACCCAGGATTATGCTTCCCTCCAAGTGCATTGGGGCACTTTGTAAAAATCATATTTGTTATCAGCGACTCTAAAAACTTTTATTCGGACATTTTAAACTGGAAATCAAACATATTTTAGGTAATTTTCTAAAATCACCCCCATCCCCGGAATTATGCCCCCCAAGTGCATCTTGGCACTTTCTAAGCATCGTATTCGTGATCAACGACCCCAAAAACCCTCGAATAACAGGAATGAGCTTATTTTGGGTAATATTATGCGAGAAATGAAATATTCCGTTGGGTCTGTACAAAGCTCATCAATAAAATGCATTTTTTGCGTGCACAAATGCACTTTCGCATTATAACAAACAAATATGTGGTAACATTTTTTCTGATGCTCTTACGAATCGAATGCGTCTTGGAACGTCTCGATCTTTTATCGTTTTTCTTGCTAATTTGACTCGACTAACTGTAGCTATCTCACTCACAACTAACACTGTCATGCTGGGAGCGAGCGCTCTAGTCGTAGTATTCGAAACTATGGAATATCCTTTTTGAAATACAGCCGTATGAAATTGAGTCCATCATTTTGAACTTATTAGCATAGAACACGAAAATAAAAATATGTGCATGATTGTCCGCATTGTACAAGAGTAATAAAAAATAACAAAACTTAATAAAGTCATGTGTAGGAAGTTACGATTTACATTAAAAAAACTGTTATCAGTGACTTCACGTTTAGATTTAGTACGTTCTCTCAAATTAGCTTTTTGCTGACATTTTCAAAAACATTTACTTTTCTTAATTTAATTGGAAACGAATAAAAAATAAATAAAATTCCCTCCTGTTTTCTTCCATAATTGAATAGGCAAAGCTATCTCATTTAGTTTTTAATTAAGTCTGCGCTTCGTAATTTGCAGTAATTTAATGTTTAGATTTGCAAAAATTAATTAAAGGCTTTGGTTTGAGTACACATAAATTATAAGGTTTGTGTAGATAATGCAAGTTATAACTTTAGTAAATCATAATAAAAATGAATTGACGAAATTAAGAAATACTTTTATTGATGTTGTGATTGTTAGCTGAGTCCATGTTTTGCTTTAAGAGAAATCCTCTAGTTTTATTATAATTATATCTAAAATGTTATTGTCAATTGTATACGCCTTTAAAAGAAAATATTTAATTGACTGAACAAGGATTAGCTGGAATTGTTCAGTAAAACCTTGCAGCTTGAGTGAGCGACGTTGTCTTATTAAACTGTCAGTTCCTAATTATTCCGTTGTTTCAGGAATTTTCTTCATCCTGCCCTGCATAGACGCCTACGCCAGGGTGGACCTGCGCACCCGAACCTACGATATTCCGCCTCAGGAGGTACGTTGTTATATTTTGAAGTTTTGGTGAAGGCTTTGTGTTCTATTAATCGTGTAGATAATTCTCCGTTGCGTTCGAAGTAATTAATTAAATGAACCTGTCTATGAGATTACAGCTTAATTCATTAAGAAAATTTGAGCTTTAACGAAAACGACACGCAACCTGCTAACAATTTAGATGCTAAACCATAAACCCTTTTGTACACAGTGCGCCCGAAAACCCCTGCATACTAAAAACTGCAGGATTTTGAATGGAATCGAATAAAATCTTAATCCATTGTAGATAACATGTAAAGAAGTCTTATGCAAGCTGAAAATGCAGTATTTTAGTAAAACCTTCCTTCATAAATCTTAGGTTCCTTGAGTTCAGATAGGAATTGTTGAGTAATTTAGATGTCTTACTGATCACATTTAACAAATGTTTAAATACTTTTTTGTCGTGGAAAAGCTTTTCTTCATTTTTTTGCACATTCTAAGAGTTCTAGAGATAACTATTTTGGACGTTGATGTGCTAAGCTAGGCGAAACTTTCTGATTCCTAATGATTTCCAATTTTGACTAAACAGGTGTTTTAGCTGTTGATATATCTGAGTAGATAAAACTTTGCTTTATATAGAAAAGTTCTATTTAGAAAACCTCCACCTTTCAAACACGACGTTTTCTAAATACAATCCAGAATGCAGGTCATGTGATATATTTTTTTGAGAAAATGCAACAGGTGCTTTATGGCACAACCTCCCTTTTAAAATATTGTGCGCTGTTCTAAGAATCCATCCACAGCTGTTTATGAAATTTCTCCAGTTTGATAGAATAAATATTTTTACGTTTTTTTGGGCTTTTGAAGTTGAAGGAAGAGAAGTGGTTTAACAAATACGCAGAACAATGCGAGTTGGATGAAATTTAATAACAGCGCGTTTTTTTTAAATTAGATGATGATCAAAGACTTTAATTAATCCAAGCGGATAAAAAAATATTTTAAATGGTATTGAATTAGAGAAAGTTATTAAGTGAATTTAAATTATTTTGCAAAATACTAAGGACTATCAGTTAAAACATTAACAACAATACGGCTGTTGAAATTTTTTTTTATTCTTTATTGGCAATCAGAATGAAGTACAATCTATGAGCCAATTAAATGGCTAGTACATTGGTATAAATAATGTACAGTAATCATGGCTTGGAGAAGCTAACATCCAGTGATGTTGCTTTAGTTTTCTTTAATGTCTGTTGGCCAACATTTTCTGAGTCTTCTATTTTCTGAAAGATGAAGCAGAGGTTGTACCAGTGGATTTGGGTGGAATTCTAGTTTGGTGTAATGTTTGGTTTCATTACTTCACTGACATATAGGATTTTGAGATCTGTATGTAAGGTATGGTTCGAGACATACCGCGGCGCATCCGTTATGGTTCGGAGTATTTTAGCTTGAGCTCTCTGGATTATTGCTGTGTTGGACTTTCTGGCGCATCCCCAAAGTTCTGTGCCGTAAGTCCATATCGGCTTGACCACTATTTTATAGATCAAAATTTTGTTTTCCATTGACAGTCGAGATTTCCTTCCAATAAGAGAGTTCTTTAGCTTTTAGATCAAGTTGAGTTCTTTTCTTTTCAATATGTTGTTTCCAATTAAATTTACTGTCGAAGGTTAGGCCTAAGTATTTTAAATTGTCGCTTTGTGGTAATATTACTTGATTGAGTTTACCTTTTCTGAGGGTGAAGGTTACCTGTGTCGATTTGGATTCATTAGCCTTGATCTTCCATTTTTCCATCGATGTGTTTATTAAGTTTAAATGGTGTTGCAAATTTCAGGAGGCTTCCACTGGATCTTCGTGCGCTGAGAATATGGCGATGTTGTCCGCGAAGGTGCCTGCTGTTGTTAGTGTTGTTGTGGATAAGTCGTGTGTGCATAGAACATATAGTAGTGTCCTAGGATGCTACCTTGCGGTACTACTGATAGGACTGGTTGTCGGTTAGATGTAGCTTCGTTTACTCTCACTTCGAATTGGTGTTCTTGTAGACATAACTTCATCAGTTTAAAGTAGCAGGATGGAAAGATTCTTTTTATTTTTGATAGTAGTCCAGGGTGCCACACTTTGTCAAAAGCTTGACTAATATCTATAAATGCAGCTGTGCTGTATTGTTTGTCTTCAAATGACTTGTTTATAATGTTGACAATTCGGTGACATTGTTGAGTTGTCGAGTGTGCATGACGAAACCCGAACTGATGGTTTGGGATCCAATCCTGTGAATTTAAGTCTGTGTTCAGTTTTTTGAGAAGAAGTCTTTCGAGTAGTTTTAAAATTGCGGGTAGTAAACTTATCGGACGATAAGATGTGACACCTGACGGATTTTTGCCAGGTTTTAGTATCATTGTGATTTGAGCTATTTTAAGTGATGTAGACCAATAGTCGAGTCTAATTATTGCGTTGAAGATGTACACGAGTTTTACAAGTTATTTTTTGGAAATTCTTTTAACATTTTTGCTGTAATGAGGTCTATGCCAGGGACCTTTTTGGGATTTAGGTTATTTATTGCGCCCCTTATTTCTTTTGGAGTAAATAACTTTAAGGGTTGTGCTCGTGTAGGCGTACTTAGAACCTGTTCGACTACCCGTACCTGATCATTATTTTGGGGTTGAAAGACCGCTGCAAGGTGCTCAGCGAATAGGTTGGCCTTTTGTTTATCACTCTTCGCCCAAGGTTCAGCATTATTTTTTCTTATTGGTGGTACATTTAGTTTAGGCTTCCTAGAGTTTTTGATTGGTTTCCATATAGAATTATCAGTTCTAGTTAGTTTGGTTACGTATTCTTCAAATTGTTCATTTTTTACTTCCCTAAGTTTTGCCTTCAACTTGTTACTCAAATGGGTATAAGCATTTTTATCGGCGGGTGTATGACTTCGTTGCCAATTTGCTCTAGCACGTCTTTTTTCTGCAACCATTCTTTTAATTTCTAGTGGTATGTCGTTATTTAATTTCTTTTGAGGAAATTTTGGTGTCGCTTGCTGTACGGCTTGTTGTAGTTTTGTTATTAGTTCTTTCGTAACTATTTCTATTTCTTCAGGCTCTTTGAGACGGATTTTTAAGTTTATGTTTTCAGTTAGTGTCTTACAATAAACATCCCAGTTTGTTCTATTATTATGTAGCCTTGGTGTGGGGTTTTTGGGTATAACAGATGTACCCACTGTTATTAAGATAGGGGAATGGTCAGATGATAAGTCAAAGCTAGGTACTTCAGTATATGTCGGGTTGATTCCGTTTGCAACAAATAAGTCCAATAGGTCAGGTACCTTGTTTGGATCGGTAGGCCAGTAAGTTGGTGTTCCTGTTGAGATGATTGAGTATCTATTGTCCTCTATTGTTTTATGAAGTTCTCTACCTTTAATTGTTATTAGACGTGAGCCCCATCTAGTATGCTTACTATTGTAGTCACCCCGGCTATGAATTTTGCTCCTAATGGTTGAAAGAAATTTTCAAAGTCTGCCTTTTTTATATTGTGTCGAGGTGGGCAATAAACTGCTGATAGTATCAGTTCATATGGCAGAGTTGTTACTTTTACTGTGGTTGCCTGCAAAAAGTTTTCTTGATATTTTAATTCTTCATGATGTTGGATAGAGCGCTTAACGAGGACAGCAGTGCCTCCGTGTACAGTACTATCGGGGTGATTGGTATAATATGTTTCGTAATAAGGTATTTTGAAATATTACTAAAAGTACATCAATTTGATTGTTTACTAGGAAGAGTTTTATTTCTTCTTTGTGTTGCACTAACCCATTGGCGTTCCACAAAGCGACCCTTAAGAATTTGCCCATTAATGAAGTTTACTTATTAACGTTGTGAGCATGTTTAATACCATGCTATTTTGCTGTATAAGTTGATTGAACATGGCGTTAAATTCATTTAGAAATTGTGATAAAGTATTATTTAAATCTTTTGTTGCTTCACTGTTATTGTTTAATGTGTTTGGATTGTTGGCTACAACATTAGCGTAACTTCTGGATTGCTGACGAACATTGAATGGTTGTAGTTGTGGCAGTGTAGTATGTAAGTTATTGATTTGATGTGGGTTGGGAATAGTGTTTAAGTTAGGTGATGGTGCTTTTAGAGGTCTAGTCTTATTTATAAGGTTATTTCTACGGATTAGCTGTTGGTAGTGTTCACATCCTTTATAATTAGCGGGATGGTCTCTTCCACATAATGCGCATATAGCTGGAGTGTCCTTGGTCTTTTTACAGCTGATGGTGCTATGTTCTCCACCGCATTTAACACATATAAATAGTCTATTACAGTAAGTTTTTGAGTGACCGTACAACTGGCATCTCATGCATTGAACGATATTATTTTTATTTTTATTTGGAGGTTCTATTTTTACGACATTATTTTGAAGTTTTTCAATTTTGTACACGTCTTTATTATTACTTGCTGGCTCTAAGTCCACAAAGAACATATTTAATGGTTGCTTGGTTATTCTGTGTTTTGCGTTTATAATGTTTCTAGCTTTGTGTCCTTGTTGTGTTAGTTTTTCTATAATGTCATTTGTGTCTACCGTGTGGTGTATATGTTTAATGACGACTCTGTAAGCTCGTTCTTCTTTTAATTGGTATGTATGGTGCACTATGTTGTTTTCTTTAAAGTATTTTACTAATTTTCTGTATCCATCTGTAGTACTACCTTTGATACTATATTGTTCGTCTTCTAGACAGTCTCTTATTTGTGTTATCATGCTTAGATAATTTATCAATCCATAAAAAAATATTGGAGGAGGTTTGGCGTCTTTTGTGCTAGTATTTGCCGGATTTTCCTGCACATTTTCATTGTCATTCGCTACTAGAGGAGTTTATGGGTTGCTTATTGCTATACTGTTACCTACTTCTTCGTCGTTTCTCCTTCTTGTTATCTTTCTTTGTTTAGTGCTCTTTACTTTCTGCCATGATATGTCAGTGGACTGGTCTATTTCGTCTTGTCCGTCTTCACTAGTTGATGACATTCTCAGTAATTGTTGACTGCGGTACTCGTGCTGCATTGAATTTACTGTTGCAGTTTGTGACAGGTTGTAATACTGTTGCTGTATTAGAAGGACAGTACTAAGGAATGCTTGTTGGGGTATTATATTTTGTGGTGTGTTGTTGTAGTTTATTTGTTGTAATGGGATTGTTGCCTGCTGTTGGTTATTTTGAAATTGTAAATTTGTGTCGTTATGAAGGTATTGTATGAAGAAGGATGTACATACATGTTCTCACTTTATTTTAAATTCGCTTAGAATGTAATGAGTCAGATAAATTTTTTTTTTTTTTGAGTTATCGTCGACTTGACCCGCCGATCGACGATAAAATTCATATCTAGCTTGTTCTATATAAGCTATAACGATGAGTACTGTTACCCGTAGAAGCACTACAGATGCCCTAGCTGGGTGAAGGCCCTGTTTGCTGGCCGGTGAGGCCCGGCCTGCTGGCGCCACTGGCTCCGCTGAAGCCCTGATCGCCGCCGCTGGCTCCGTTGAAGCCCTGACCACCGCCGCAGAGTTCGCCCTCCGTGCGGGCGCACTCTTGGAAGCACTTTAAGAAGTGTTCGCTTGGCCCTATGACCCTGCGGTTATCGCTGCAACGTTGCAACGATAGCGCAGCGTACACCTAGTGTCCGCACCGCTTCATTGCTCCCACGCGTCTGAAATCATTTTGAACATAAACTAGCCAAGCTACATTTTAAAATTTTTGTTGCATCAAAGAAGAATATCATTTTTTTCGTGAAACTTTTTCTCTTAGTTTTCTATTTCTTAGGTTGGTTTGGTGCATGACTGAAAATTTTAGAGTTGTCCTTTTACGGAGAGTGTTGCACATTATTATCATGTTTTATCCCTTTATAATTTATTTTTATATTGCAAGCTTCCAGGTCCTTCTTAATTTTCTAGGCGCATATTCTAAATCTTTATAAATTTTTCCTTCTTGTATTTTTATTCGTACATCTACTCTTTGTCTGAATCGATCTATTGTCTGGTATAAGAGCATTAAACTATATGAGTGACAGACCTTATGCTTGCTGAACAACTGACATAATTTTTGCGGCTGTCCATTTTATTTCTTTTTGATCCAAATTTGTGGTAGTACTTTGAATAATTTTAATCATCTGATCTTATCAAAGGTCTTTTCTATGTTTATTAATGTCGTATAAATCTCTTTTGCTTTTCTTGCGTCTTTTGTGTTGTTTTTCAAATCCAAATGGTTCTTCTGTGACGTATTTTTATATTTTTTCTATTGATCTATAAACTATTCTACTAAATACTTTTGTTGTATGCTGTATTAGTCTTGTTGTGCTGTAGTTTTTTCCTTATTTAGAATGGGTATTATGTTATTTTTTAAGTGTTCTGATACCCTTATTGTTCTATACATTGCGAAGATTAATTGAATGATGTAACACTGTGTTTATAAATATAGTCTTTATTTACTACCCGTTTACAATAAGTGAAAAGTGTATAGGCACTACACAATAACATTTAACATGGATAAAAATGTAGCTTTAACGCTGGGGTTCTAGCTGTTCAGTTAGACCACCGCAAAGGCCGAAACCAGTGTGCTAGTAGGGTGCTGGTTGAGTAGAGCTGAATTCGTACTCTGGAGAATTTGTGGTGCGCTCCGAGCTTTTAAAGAGGGTGGTTTGAAGGCACATCGACTAGCACAGAGCGTCGGCCTGGAGGGGTTGCACTGAAAGGGTGATACGATTAGGGCGCTACTCTGGTAGCCATTTGGGGAAGTTTGTTACAATCTCCCCCTTCAGAACTAGTAGGCGCTTCAACGAAGGTTCTGAAACTACTGTTGATTCTTTTAAGGTCGTCTTTTTCGCCGAAGAGGTACTACCGGAGTAGTGTCAGCAGGTACAAATTTGTTAAGAGCCAAAGAGTGGTAAACTCTTAAGGGCTGATCTGATTAATTTTGGGCAGCAATTTCGAAACTGCACGGATCCCTTGTGGATAATATAACGTAAGGGTCGTTTCTTCTAAGCGCCAATTTCACGGTTTGACCTTTGGCGGCTTGACTACGCGGGTGAGTGTCGACCAGAACGAGGTCTCCTAGTTGGTACTCGGGTGTAACTTGGCGGGAATGGTCGGCGTACGCCTTCTGACGATCTTGTTCTTTCTTTTGATGTTCTTTTGCTTTGTGGAGACGTGAGGCACGCAGGTGTATATTCAGTGGTTAGGAGCATTGGGAGCAAATCGAATAGATGGTAATTTCTCTGCCATATTCGTTGCCTACAAGGATGGATAATATGGTTTTAACATCACGGTTCTTCCGTTCAACCATATTCGCTGAAGGGTGATATACTGGAGCATATTTCTGATCAATGTTCAAACAGTAACATACTTGTTGCATTATCCCACTAATCAATTGTGTCCCGTTATCGGAAATTATGCGGCATGGTACTCCATACCGTAGGAATATTTCGTTAGTGAGGTTTACGGCACAAGTCTCAACTGTGGCTCTTGAGATCGGAAACAACTCAACCCATCTTGATGAGGTGTTTTCAATAGTAAAAATTCAAATTTCTTCCTGTGGGTCCTTAGGGAAAGGTCCAAATAAATAAAGTGATATTGTTTCAAATTTTTGACACATAATGGGAGTTTACAAAAGACCGAAGAATTTTTGGTTGCTGACTTTATATCGTTGGCAAGCTGAACACTTCCTTACATACTCTTGAATGTGTTGTCGTATCCCGGGCCAATAAAATCTTTGCGACATCTTGTAACACTTTCGGTCGCCGCTGAAATGACCTGCATTTGGAGCGTCGTGGGGTTCTTGTAAGATCTGGTCACGATTGGCAGTGGGAACTACTAGCTGTGGCTCCTTTCTGTCGTCATCTGAATAATAGCGGTATAACATGCCCTGTGTCCATTTAGAAGTTTCTTCTAGATTTGACAATTCGAATGCGGAAATAACCTTTTGGATTTTGGGGTCGCTGAGCTGTTCTTTTTGTAACTGATATGATCTTTTCCTTAGTAGATCAACAGATATGAAATCCACATGAAGGGTTGGATCTTCAGCTAGCAAGGTAGACGAGATAGAGTATTAGCGATGACATTGGCTTTCCTGGAGCATATTCAATTACTATTTGTATTACAGGGCTGTAGTTGTAAAGCTCATCGAGCCAGACGTCCGCTAGGAGATTTTAGGGACATTAACCATCTTAATGTTTGGTGGTCAGTGATGGCGATAGTAGCTTCTTCCAAATATTCCCTAAATTTCTGTACGGCCCAGACTAAAGCCGAGACCTCTCGTTCAGTGGTAGTGTAGTTTTATTCAGTGTTATTTTATTGGTGTGAGTAATCGACTGGCGTATTCTATTGGTTCCTCATCGATTCTTTCCTCCTGGAATAATACTACCCAGAGCGCGTAAGCACCCGCATCTGTTTTCAACTTATAGAGGAGACCTGGCTTTGCCTGACGAAATACAGGGGCCGTAGTAAGAGTTTGTTTCAGTGCGGCGAAGGTTTCTTCCTATTCTGCTGTCCATTTCCACGCTACGGCAGGTTGTGTTAAGTTAGTAAGAGGATAAGCAATCTCGGAAAGTTGTGGTATGAATCTACTGTACAGGTTTAATGGAATGTTAATAGTTGTTTCACGTTCTTCGGTTGGCAAAGGTCTACAATGGCAGATACTTTCTCGGGCCTCGTTCGGATCTCTTCTGTAGAGATAAGATGGCCTAAATATTTGACTTCTTCGCAACTAAAGCGGCACTTCTGTCAATGCATACGAAGGTTAAACTTGCGCATTCTGTTAAAGCACTTTCTCGAAGCGAGAATATGAGCAAAAAAATTTGGCATAGGACGATTATGTCGTCCAAATAAACAAATATCTTAACCTCGTATAATATAATCTTTGAACCTGTCTATAAGTCTTTGGAAAGTGGCTGGCACGTTTTAAGTCTAAATGGTAGACGTAGAAAGCGGTAGGTCCCAAAGTTAGTGATAAAAGAGGTCTTATCACGATCTACGTCACATACCTTAACTTGGTAATACCCACTTCTCAAATCCATTGTGGATATATATGTAGATCGACCAGTGGAACGAATGAGGTCTTCCAATCATATTAATGGATAGAGATCTAGTTTGGTTACGGCGTTTAATTTTCGGTAGTCAATACACAATCGCGTACTTCCATCAGGTTTGGGGACCAGGACTACCGGTAACGACTATGCACTTTTACACTCTTCTATAATATTTGTCTGAAGTAAATCTTGAACTTCTCGCTTGAGAACTTTCTGTTGGGTCGAATTGGTGGTTTGTTGCTGGTGTCTATGTGATGTTCTATTATCAGCGTGGGCGGTCCGTGTGTTTTAAATGGATCTTGGTATGTGATTAGGAGTTGATTTACTTGTTCTTGTTCATCTGTTGTTAATTTTATCCCCTCGTCACTACGTAATCTCAATTCTCGGTAGTCGAGGCTACCCATATCGAAGTCAGGGATTTTCCATAAATGTTCAACTGCTTGCATTGCGTCGAACCACATGTAGTCCGTCCTCGGCGCAGTTTCTGGTACCGGTAGCTGTTGTAACGTTCTAATAGCGGTTGTGTGATAGCCGATGTTGAAGACAGGGCCGTACTTCTCAGTCAAATCCGATTCAAAGTTATACTGTATTGTGACTATGGGTGATGGTATTGGCGACAAATGTAGTTGTGGTACTCCAATATCGGTGCAGAGGTTAAATATTTCGGACAGCGTAGGAGTAGGGTTTTTTGTGATTCTTGACCTTTACGAACAAACCTAAAAGATTTGTGGCGCTGTCTGAAAAAGTGCCATCCATGCTTTTTATAGTCCACGATAAATCCAGTTTTTTCATGAAATCGACCCCGAGCAGAGTCTTCGTTTGCGTGTCAGGGATTGACATAAAGTTAGTTTCTGTCTTGGATCCATTCAGGTTTACCGTTGCCGTGGTTGTCTTCACTATTTGGGGCTTAAAAACGCCACCAGCCTGGATGAGGTTTATACGCATATCCTTAAACTAGCAAATTTGGTTTAATAGAACTTGATGTAACTCAAAGCTTGCGAAGCTGGTTTGTTTCGGCATACCGCCACGTCGTGGGCATACATTTTGCAGAATGTGCACTTATTGCATATTTTAGATGAATCGATGACTTGTTTTGTAGGAGGCTATTATCCGGGAACGTTCTAAGAGATCTTTGTAATTATGGATGTCAGCTCGTGACACACGGTCTCGAACTATTCGTCGTAATAGCCCATATACAATATCTAACTGCCACTTGGGAACATTTGGGAAAAATGATCTCTTTAAATCGTTATATACTGACCCGTAGCCGTTGACTAGAGCTGAAGTCGTACTCTGGAGAATTTGCTGTGCACTCCGAGCTTTTAAAGTGGGTGATTCGAAAGGCTCATAGACTAGCGCAGGACGGTACCGCATCGGCCTGGAGAGGTTAGACTGTAAGGGTGGTACGATTAGGGCTCTACTCTGGTAGCCGCTTGGGGTACAATGGTACTTTTCTAATATTTTTAATTAATTCCACTGATATGTAATCCACAACGGTGACTTTCTTATTTCTAAAATTCGTAACTGCTCTGTCATATTCTTATGTTCATATCTTGCTTTTTACCATTCCCTTTAAAATAACTCTTATATTTTTGCAGACAATGTTATATTTTTCTTCAGCAATAATATTCTAATTCTCTTTTGGCTTTATTTATTCTGTTTCTATGTATTCTACTAGTTTGACTGATTGTTACACCGCACTCTTTAGTACTTATCATGGGTTCTCTGCCTTTTTTGGTATTATATGTTGAGACAATTTTTCTGTAATCCTTGTATCTAATTTATGTGAACTTTTTTGAGTTTTAATAAGTTTTTATTTTTTACGTCATTAGTTATTCCCTCCCGGAAATTACTTTCGGATTTTTCAACTTTAAAGGACATTTTTTAATGATACATATGGCAGTTACATTTCTTGGACCTCGTATCGGTTACACCTCTGATAGTTTGTACGACTTATTTACTAGAAGAAGTGAGTGGATACTTTCACACAATCGACGGTATTTCCGAAGATAGTTCTGTGTATTTTAAGTTTGGAGAATACAATTTTATGTATTTTATTAGAAACTATTCTTAAAATAAGCCTCATACGACTTGTGAGTTATGAAAAATTTAGTTAGAAGTGTGTGTTTATAAAACGCAAACAACAAAAGTTTTTGCTAAGCAACTAACGTGCTTTAATTAGTTATTATTACATTTTATTAATTTAACAGATGTTGCAAATAACTAGGCAAGTCCTTAGTTTATTTGTTTTGGGTCGATGTAGGCAATATTACTCTCTTTGTCGCTAGACCCGACTATTTCAATTGTATTCTCATAAGATCGACGATCTTTATTTTCTTAGATAGTTTTTTATATTTTTTCTGTTTTTTAACAATTAAGGCTTGCTACGGATATTACCACATTTCTTTTCTCTCAAGTTTTGATGTAATTCTTTTTAGTTTATGGGGGTCTGAAGTTACGTAATTCTTTATTTAGTATTTGTTAAAATGAACGATAGGGATATATTTTACATAATCTATTAATTGTAGATCAAAGTTTGGCATATAACATTTTGGGAATCTTGAACGTACGAAAATTAGAAAACTTAATGCAATACTTTTTTCTTTTGTTGATTTTCCTATTAGTGATGTTTTGTCATTTTTTATCATTTATTTGTAATAAGAAAGCCGTCAGATATATGCAATTATTAAATTTTTGAAAAGTAGAAAGTGCAATTTTCTAAAACTGTCATGACATGTGGCGTGGCTGACCTTTGAGAGTAAGTTTGGTTGGCTATCTTTAGGTTTATTTTGCATACTTTACTTTTATAATGTAACATCATCAACTTATTCCACTGTTATTATCCATGTGCCCACCTTGCAATAAGTTGAGGGAAAGCAGGTGAAAAATTGTCAGCCTAGATCACCAAAAATATCTTTTTGTGAGCAACTTCTCGTGCTATACATTACAAATCAAATTGGTAGCAGTTGAGAAACTGTCCACTTAAATACCAAAGACTGATTAACCCCATATAATTTGCAAACAGGACCATACCTTATCCATGCAAACAAAGTGTACGGTTGGAGAGGTGCTTATAACTTAATCGTTACACTGCTACTGATCATCTAAAGAATATCCTTTTATAGAAGTGAAAATTTTTTGGAGGTCACAATAAGCAAAGTAATAGAAAACGTAAGGTGAACTTTTGAGACCTTATGATGTTATTATGTATCGTTGTGCATTTTCTGCTATAATGTGTGGTACAATCTGTTCCACATTGTATCAATATTCTAAAAGTGCAAAGTAAATTAGGATATCTATTCCTAATTTTATTTTAGAGACTAAATTTGGACCTTTTTAATCAGGAATCTAACGCAAGCATGATGTGGTATAAACTTTTTAATTTTATAAGCGCTGCAAAATGGCCGCCGAACTTGTTTAACCTGAAGCTTCTCAATTATAGCCCGGTTAGTATTTCGAGCCTTAGGTTGTGCTATGGTCCACAGAAGTTTGGAGTAGTTGAAGCGCTCTTTTGTAGTAAAGTAAGACAACCTGACGGTGGATGAGCTGCGACGCATAATCAGACCACTTGGTGCCAAATGGGACATTTTGGAACTCGGTGGTCTACTTACATTTACAGATCATTTACTTTTTTGTGTGTGGTGGTATTTAGTAACAATATTACATTTAAAAATCCTTGTCCACCTAATTTGTTATCACTTTATATTTCTCGAGTCATTCTTGAATGTGGTGCCCAAATTATTTATTTTAAAAATCGCAATGAAGTAGAAAAAGGTCCAGTAAAGTTTATTGATATAGTCAAGCAAGAAATGTTTTAAGTCATGCCAAAATTGAAAGCGAAAAAATTCAATAAGATACAAACAGAAATTAAAAAACCTTTGCAAAAAGACGAGCAATAGTAAGGTGACGTTATACTCAATCTTCTTGAGATCAAACTTCATTGAATCGCGGAAGCAATCAACTAAAGATAAAAATCAGAAATTTACATAAAAGATCATTTTAGGATTATCTTTCAAGTTTAACACTTCAATATAAAATCTACTAAAATTTAGGAAAAACATAATCTTTGCTTTTTCCTATAATCAACCTAGCGTGTGGGCCAGAAGTTAAAGAAAAAAATACCCAAAGACCAAAAAGAGGACCACGAGATAAGTACACAGCTTTTTAAGATTCTACACAACGCATTTCCAATTAAAAGTTTTACTCTAAACGGAGTTCATAAGGAAATCAATCCTCTAAACGCCAAAAACTACTGGTACTTACGTACACCTGCAATTGGTCGAAGACGCTGAAAACTGTTGAAACCATATTGATTTCAAAACTAGGAAATAATTCGATTGAAGGTTTGCCATACAGCCCCTAAGTGTTTGCTTATTACATCAAAGCTTCTTAAAAAACTTTTGCTTATGCGAATTAACTTTAACCTATCTGCAGAAGAATGATTTTAGTCCACGACACAGCAAACTCATTGTATAACTCATGTAATAACCTAAATTTTAAAAAAATACATTGAACTTCCGCCTCTCTATTGACAAGGTCTGGCTTATTAGCTGTACAAAATTAGAGTTCCTTCTATTAACTTACTATACTCCCTTTAAGTCTTATTTCAGTGATCGCAAATTAAGAACCAAAGTAAACGGAGAGGTGTTCGAAAACTTTCCAATCAAATCTAGAGTTTCATAAGGGGGTATCTTACAATTAGTGCTATACAAGCTTCATATGGCTGATATGACGGCTAACAGAGGCACTGTTACTGAATTCTTCGCAGATGATATCACATATATCACAATCACCTGGATCGTCTACAAATCTGACTACGACGTTAGATGATTAGAACCAATGAAAGAAAGTTTAGACACAAAAATACTGTAAGCCTCGCCTTAAAATAATTGGGATTGTATTTTAACTACCGACTTATTTTGAGAGGACAGATAGTCAAGAAGAGAAACCAGATATATTTAATAATTAAAGAAATGTACTGGTTGTTAGAAAAAAATTCAAATTATTCTTAGGAAATAAACTTTTATTGTATAAAATAATCATAAACTTGATCTGGAGGTACGGAATAGAATTACGGGGGTATTCCAACGAATTTAATGTAGTCGTAATTCAAAGAAGTAAAATTAAAATTTTCCAGGTGTTGATTAATGCACCTTGATACGTATTCAACTAGATTTTTTGTAAAGATTTACAATTTTACTTTGTTAAAGAGGTCATCCAAGACAGAAGCAGGAAATATTATGATAGAATAGAAATTTAAACAAATACTTGACTTCAACCACTACTAGAAGATCCAATCATAAGAAGGTTAAAAGCTACTGCCCAACATACCTCATTACAAGAGTATTATAGCTCTTAAACCAACGCATTAGCTCATAAGATGCAATGTATTCTGTATGCTAATAAATATGTAATAAAAAAAATTTTCAACTTTGAAACAATGAACAGGAACTTATAAGTGCGCAAAGAAAACCAATCACAACAATTAAAATAAACACAAAACCGATAATAAATGCTAAGTGAATAGACCGGTCCTTTTTTGTTAAACCTCTACTGTGGTCACAATTATAGCTATAAAAAAATCGACACAAACGTTCACTAGAGCTGAATGCAAAAGCCAAACCAGCCTCTGTACAATTAATTTAACTGTTTTTAATTGTACGTGTGAATTGAATTTACAGGTCCCAATACTACCATTTTAGTACAAAAATTATCGTGCTATTTATCAGGCAGTCATTTGCGAGCCTGAACGAGTTGCCATTCGAATTTGTAAACCGTGAACTGAGCCGTGATCTGAAAACAGCGCTAGATTATTTTCGGATTTTGCGTTACGCTAACAAATTGATGTGCATTTTCCGAACGGCTAACACAATTATCTTGTGTTGTTCGGGCAATAGAAGGTCGTTCGGAGCAACTTTAATCTCGGGATCGCCGCCATTCCAGCCTGTTCGCTCAAAGCAATGAAATTTATTGGCGTTCCGTTTGAAAAGCGGACTTTTGTTGCTTTGAAAATAAAGTGCATTGCGGTATTGCAACCGACCTTTGTAAAATTTAAATGAAAAATTAAATTTTTGCAATCCAACTTAAATATCAGTTCTCAATTTGGGGTTTTGACCGCAAGGATTTCTCATCGCGCGCGATAACCACGTGATCGATATTCCTTGAATTTACTTAATATAAATAAATTTATTAAAAACAAAGTAACTCGACAATCAAATAATCCAGCTAGAACTTTCCTCTTCTCGCTCTTTAACAGAAAAATCATAATTTAATGTACTAGGTGTCAATAATACGGTTACTCCAAGTCTACTGTAATAAATTTTGCATATGGGCCAAACAATTAAAGATGACGTTACACCACACGAGAATATGAAACGAGAGTCGACAAAGAAGTGCCCAGTAGTTACCTTATACATTTAGGGGTACCCCAGGAAACCATTCTCTGATCCCTCTCATACATAATGTATACAACCGCCAATCCAAACTACGAGACCCAACAATTGTTACATTTGCAGATAACACGTCAATCTTTTCTATGAATGAAAATTTTATTATAGCTTCACATAAACTACAAGAGCTTCTAAACCTCATCGAAAATTGACAAAAAAAGTAGAAAATCAAGACGAATGAGTTTAAATCCCCCCATGCAACAAGCTCCGGCCAACTTACTTTGCTACAACTTCACACTGTCAAATATCTAGGCCTGCATTTAGACTCAAAAATAAATTGAAAGCATCATATAAAAAAGAAGAGGCAACAAATAGATCTGAAAAGCGAAGAACTCAACTGGCTCATTGGCACAAAGTCATAGCTACCAATAGAAAATAAATTGCTCATTTATAAAGCTATAATTACACTAATATAAACTTATGGTATTAAATTATGGGAATGTGTCAGCAAATTAAACTCCCCGATACTTTAAAGGTGCCGATCCAAAACACCCAGAAACATAGCCAACGCACTCTGGTGCACTTCAAATGATACACTCCATGGAGATCTCGAAATCCTCTATGTAAAAGATGCCATTCATGAAACAGCTATTAAACATTGCGCAAAACTGAATGTTCAGCTCAATCCATTGATTGTACCATTTCTGCAGTATGAAATCAACAAAAGATTAAGAAGACTATGGACTACAGACAAATTTTGGAGCGGACCTACCTCATTTTTTGGCAGCAGTAGTGGCATCATAATACGAGGACGGTCTGGAAGGTTTTCGGCCTCGATCGAACATATCAACACTGTAGGCAAATTTTTTTCTGTCAGTACATCTTTCAATAACATAGCTTTAAAATTGAACATCGTGCGGTCATTAAATTCTTCATGAAGGAAGGTTTAATAGCAAAAGAAATTTATGACACTTTATGACAGTTATGGGGATTTTCTTCTTCATATTCAACAACTAAAAATTGAGCTGTCGAGTTTAAACAAGATCGCCCAGTCTTGAGATCTCCTGAGGGACGACTGAAAGTGCCACAACACTAAAAGTTATTAAACCAGTGCACGGTAGGGTATTGGATGATCGACGAATTAAGGTGCATGAAATTTCTGAAACTTTAAACATTTCAAAGAACAAGCAAGATATATTTTGCATATGAAATAGCTTTGTACAAGTTGGTGAAGAAGAACAAAACGCATTCCATTGATGTTTTAAAGAAAATAAGGTTATCTTATGCGTCGATTTATTACCTTGGATAAAAGCTGGATTCACCACTACACACCGGAACCAAGATAGAAATTTAAACGATGAAATAGAACAGGTTGTTCAGCTTCAAAGAAGATAAAATCTGTTTCCATTTACAGAAATGGTTTTGGCATCAATTTTTTGGGATACTAAAGACTTTAGTTAAACAAAATGGAGATCTTTTTTTTTACCATACAATATTCAAATTGAGGATTTGCTAACATTCATCAAATTGTTTAATTTAACACCAAATTATTTGATATTTTAGTAATTTTAATACTAGTTTGTTGAATTAACTGACATAATAGGGTAGCGGGTAGACACTCTGCACTACCATCAGAGATAGGTCTGCTTCAGGAAAGCGACTCTGCTCACGTGAGCCTTGATCACTGAGAGGAACTATGTCCTTCTTAACTCTAATCCATCCTACTCCACTTTAATATCTTCTATAGCTACCCTATCTTCCAACCCGTTTGCCCAACGTGGAAGATTTGGTCCTCAGGTGGCTAAACACAAATCCTACGTCTCCAAGGAGGGCTGCTTTAATGAATCTGTGGAGACAAAGACTCGCTAACAACCCCAAAACACCCTCTTAATATTGTTAAATCATATATTGCAATCTACAACACAAGATCATTACTAATAGAATAACGCTCAACGAAACTGGAAAACAAACCACAATGAACAAAATGTACATGTGAAGAAAATCTCAAGTAAGAGTGATATACGTCATTTCAAGGCTATGTAAGAGATGCTGCATCAATATTGGACAGGTTTACGCACCAAACAAAGACCATATGGATGAAGCAAATTCTATAGCGAAGTAGGAGCGGTTATAGAAGAAAAGAAAACGCATTATTCACGGTCGTCGGAAAATTCATGACGGATTTTGAAGTACATGACGTTACACGTATTTTTAGTGCTATATATTTTGACAAATGGCAGTTTAAACTTCATTTGGAACAAATAAGTATTTGATTTGGTCACGTCCTTCAGTTCTTACATTAAATTAAAAATGGAAGACCAAATTGTACGTTTTCCGCATATTTTGATTTTTATTTTCACGTAGAAAAGAACGCAAGACAGGCTTGTGAAAAATTGCCTGAAAGTTTATGGAGACAATGCCCTACAAGAGCGTCAATGTCAGAGATGGTTCGCTAAATTTCGTACTGGTGATTTTGACGTCAACGATGGTCCTTGTAACGGAAGGCCCGTTGAAGTTGATGACGATCAAATAAAGCCACTGATTGAAGAAAAGCACGTTTGATCACTCGTGACATTGCGGAAACAATGAGCCTTCATTATTCAACCGTCTACGACCATCTCAGAAAGCTGGAATTCATCAGCAAGCTCGAACTTAAAGAAATCCATCTCACCAACCGCATCAATATCGCCGATGCTCATCTCTCAATCTCAATCCCGTTTTTGAAGCGCCTTGTGACCGGCGATGAAAAATGGATTGTTTACAACAATATTCAACGTCAACGATCGTGTTGCAGAGGAAACGAGCGAATCAAAACAACATTCAAAGCCGATCTTTACTAAAAAAAAAGTTATACTTTCAATATGGTGGGACTACAAGGGTGTGATATTTTTTGAGCTTCTACCGCGGAATTAAACAATCGATTCTGTTGTGTACTGTCGCAGCTGGATGATTTGATGTTCACGGAGAATCGATCAGATTACCATTTGTTTCGTTCTTTGCAAAATAACTTGAATGGTAGGTCTTTCGATTGTGATAAGGCCATCAAAGAGCATCTCAGCAAGTTCTTGGCTGGTAAAGAACAGTCCTTCTACGAGCTCGGAATTATGCAACCCCCAGAAAGATGGAAAAAGGTCATCAATCAAAGTGGCCAATACATTATTGATTGGACTTTGTTATGTTATATAAAATAAGTCTTGAAAATTACCCAAAAATACGTCATGACTTTCCGACAACCCAATATTTTTGATTTTGTAGATATCATTTGCTTTTTCATTGGCCGTTAGTCATATTGCGCATACGGGGATTGGTATGCTGTCTCTGTTATTCAGCCGTGTGATGCTAATTATGGAAAGATTATATTCAGAGAGTTCTTCTACTAAATATTTTTCCAGAGAGACTGGAACATTCTTAATCACAACTGAGAGTGGTCGTTCACTAGTATTTTGGAAAGAGCGGAAAGCAACTTGATTTGTTAAATAATATTTTGCCGAGGCCTGTAGTCGTTGTCGGTCGAGAGTGAAAGCTTCAGTGAATTTCCACTGAGGCTGGTGAAATATTTACTTTAACGATGCTTTTAATATCTGCGATAATTGTTTTGTAATTAACTGGCCCATGTAAGAAAATTGGAGGCATTTTATTCTTGGTTTCTTTATTTGTTTTTGTAAGTGTATCAATGTTCCCTGATGATGTACCTTCGCTTGATGGTTAAAAGTGTTCTGACAAGTAAATTTGTTTTTCTCTAATAACGATATAGGTTTCCATTGATATTTATTTTGCAGGAGGTGATAGGTGATCCCATTTTCTTTGTTTGGTAGCATTTCTTTACTTCCCTGAGGGGAAGCAATTAAAATTACGATGTAGTTTGATGTACGTATAAAATGTTTCGCTGAATGGTAAATATAGGCGTGGATTTAACTTACACCCGGGCTCTTGATATCACTGCGATTACTCACTCGCATGAAAGTTCATCCCGTGCCGAATTTGATGTCTCATTTTATAATTCCTATGCGATCTGCTCCTCACTTATCTAGTCGTACATTACGGCAAATTTGGAACCAAGATCTTTATTTTCATCCATATAAAATTGGTATTGTATAGAAACTTTCCAAAAATGATTAGAAAAATTGCTTGAAATATGTGGTAACATCTTAGAAGCGCATTTTTGCTTGTCAGAATGCGTTAATGAACAAAACTTTCCTTATTGGAGTGATAAGAACTCATGAGATATCCACGAAAGGCCGCTCTACAGCAAAAGTGTGACTATTTGATCTATGATAAGTAAAATTGAAAACATTGTCGCTTATTTTTTTGAGGCAGTGGTCTAATCGATATACACGAATAATTCGACAAGTTTTTTCACCGAATCTTGATGCACCCCAACTGGAAAAAGTTTAATTTCGACAAAGTGAGCCACAGCCCAATTAGTAAGAGCTGTGCTTCAAGTGTTGTATGATCTCCCAAAGTTGCTGCGTTGCTTGGCTAGCCCGCTCACCTGCTTTCACCTCGCATAACACCTGATGAGATATTAAATTCGAAATTTACATGCATTACCCTAGAACTTTCAAGCTTTACGAAATACACCACGTCAAGAAATCAAGCGCATTCATGAGAAAGAGTAATGAAGAACTCCAGAACACGATCTCAAAAATGCATCAAAAGTGAAAAACACATCCTCTTTATCACACATTATTAAGTAAAAATCAATTTTGATTTCCTGTTAGCGTTTTTTCTATATTCAAAATGGAAAGCTTTGCTTCAGCTTATAGTAGCAACTCCGGCTTGTATTTTTAAAATTAATTGCTAAATTTATATGCAAATTAGATTAATTAAATTAATTAAAAATCTTACGATGTTTTAATAATTTCCATAAGAACAAAAAAATATTCATAACCACATTCGATTTTTGAAATGTAACAAAAGGCTGTATAGTGCAACATGTTTTGTTTGTTTGTTTATAAAATAATGGAAACTTATATTTAAAAAAAATCCTGAATGAGTTGGGTTAAATAATATTCGAATATGGAATAGGGAACAAATTATTCGGTGCCCAATAAAATGACTCGATTAATTTTAGCGAGTCGAGGATTTGAATATTGTCTAGTAACAAAATTTCTGTTTGTGCGTAATTCCAATGTTTGTAATACTAAGCTACTGAATTTCAAAACACATTATTAGGAGCAATTGGATTATCTTTCTATTTTATACTATTTTTCTATGAGGGGAGTTTTGCGCATTTTTTAAACGCCTCCGTGTTTAAAACTAACTTGAGTTTAAGTTTTAAAAGTTTTTTTAATAAACAAAATTAAAATATTTTCCGATAAAATCCTCTAATATGAACTCTTCGACATCCCCATTAATTCTATAACTTATTAGCAGTCTAAGAGACTCTAACAAAATATAAAATTACACTTCTTTACGTTTGTTTAGCAATTAGGATGATAAAAAACGTTACTATATATAACAGCGGCTTTTGATATACTGATACAATATAATAAACTAGAAATGGG
Organism: Sinelater perroti; assembly: GCA_036346155.1. Classification (NCBI taxonomy): domain Eukaryota; kingdom Metazoa; phylum Arthropoda; class Insecta; order Coleoptera; family Elateridae; genus Sinelater; species Sinelater perroti. Next base: position 5,277,503 of record JARFIY010000215.1, read on the forward strand.
GCGCTATTCAGAAGGCAATTCTATTTTGTGTCTCCCTCATATGGTAGATAATGTGCTGCTATATAAAAGAAATAAAAATAAAATGACAAACAGCCTAAATGTAGATATAGTTGTTAGCCGACTGGCCGAATTAATTGGCTGGTATTTTTCTACAAAGCTGAACGTGTTTACGATTGCGATTTCAATCAACCGTCTGTTGGTTTCTTACTGCTGTCGTTTGCTCTCACATCACCATGATTTAAGGTTCTATTTCAATTACAAGATTATAACGAAAGAGTGACTGTAGCTAGCGTCCCGCGTTACCTTTTGCTTAAGGTACCCATCTCCTGGGAAAATCTTAGGCAGAAATTGCTTCATACTACAGGACTGTGTTAAAGAGTCGCTGGCTTCTTATTGCGTGCTAAGTAAATATTTATATATTTTTTAAATAAAGATAAATGTTAGAACTTTACAGACTTACTAATTTACGTGGGCAGTCTGAAAAGTTTTGAGGCTCAACACAAATATGGCCCTACTCGTCAAAACCGTTCTCTACTATAATCGTACATACCTGTAAAAATTCCGGCCATTTTGGACACTTAGTTGTTGTTTGACAGTCGTTTGTATCAGTTGATGTCAGTGCTTTTGTAAAAAAAAATGGGACACCGTGCTGTAATTAAGTTCTTCATCATTTTCCACATTGAAAAATGGGCAGCTCAATTTAAACGTGGTCATACCAGCTTAGCTGATGATGAGCGTTCGGAATGGCCAACAATTGCGACCTTCACCGATAACATCGAAAAGTTCACCAAATGGTAGTGGACGACGGTCGAATCAAAGTTAAAGAGATAGCAGAGGCTGTGGGCATTTAAAAGAACGAGTTTGTCGTATATTGACTGAGGCTGTCCGCTCGTTGGGTCCCGCGCTTGTTCGCTTTAAACCAAAAATTCATTCGAATGAACATTTTCATGGCCTCACTTAAAGAAAATAGTCATTTTTTGCGTCGATTTATTACTGTCGGTGAAACTTGAGTCCTCCATTACACTCCTGAGACGAAACCACAGTCAAAACAGTGGACTGCGAAGGGTGAACCTGCTCAAAAAAGGCGAAGACGGTTTCATTGGCCGGGAAGGTGATGGCGACTCTTTTTGCGAATTCTATTAATTGATTACTTACAATTAGAAAAAGGGAAACACAACAACGGGTCGTACTACGCATCGTTATTGGACTAGTTGAAGGCAGCAATTTGGAATGGAAAAATGCTTTTCCATCAACACAACGCAGCGGCTCACACTTCGGCGGTTGCCATTGCCAAAATTCAGTTTGAATTGATTGACCACCCAGCATATTCACCAGATCTGCCCCCAGCGACTATTTCCTGTTTTATAAACTCAAAGTTTGGTTCGGATGACAAAGATTTTCATTAAACGAAGAGATTCGGATGTGTTAAAGAGGTTGAAGAATTGCTGGAAAAAGTGTGTTAGCTTAAAAGGAGACGACGTTGAAAAATAATATTGAATTTGACAAAAAAAATACTTGTTTCTGTGTTGGGCTCAAAAAGTTTTTAGGCTGCCACGTAAAGCACTAGTTGCGATTTTTTTTGTTAACTTTTCTACCTAAAAATACAGAACTAAAGATGTACCTCTATCATTAAATCAGTTTTTTTGCTACTTTGTAAACTTATTTCAGGAATCTCAGCCATCAATATTTATGCTATCACCATAATTGTAAATCCAAGAGTCTTATTATCCATTCAGAATTTTTATTATAAGCTCAAATGCAAAACTACCTATTATTTGCAAATATGTTGCAATGACACACAATAAAAATAACTTTCAAGCCTGTTATTGTTTATATGTAGTCATAAATAAATCAAAAAATAATAGTGACAATATCAGTAAGAATAAGTGGCTTTCAAATAGCTAAACTATACAAGTTCTAATACATCAGACCATGTAACACAAGAAAACGAACTGGAAATTGTCTACCTGACTAATAAATATCATAATAGCCCTTAGCTTAGTACAAGAGGCAAAGGAAGAGACAGAATATAGGAAAATACAAATATTCCCTTTTAACCTTCACCACATAAAAGTAGTTAATCCATTAGTTAAACTAGTGGAAGACAGGATTATCATAAATAACTATCACTACCAGCTTGTGTAAAGAAACAAACTAAAACTTTAGACGTATGAGGTATAAGACTATAGAAAATTTTTTTTATATATATCATTTAATTATCAATCAGAATTACAAGTCATTCTATAAGCTAATATGCTGTTTTTTAATTACTAGGGTAGTCGTGGTTGGTGTGAAGAGGACTTCTCCAGTGAGTTGTCCTCGCTAATCCTGTTTCAGATCTGCTGGCCAGTTTCGTTTCAGTCTTCTACCATTTTGCGCATAAAGCAGTGGGTGCAACAGGGGGTTGACGTGGGTTTCCAGTTTGTTGTGATGTCTTATACTTTTTCTTTTATGGCGTCCCCACGTAAGGAATTTTAGATCATTGTGAATCGTCAGATTGGAGACGTACCATGGTGCGTTCGTGATCATACAAGTATTTTTGATTGGCACCTTTGAATTTTGTTTAAGTTAGATTTACTCGCACATCCCCATAGTTCTGCTCCATACATCCAGATTGGTTTAATTACAGTGTTGTAGAGGAACAGTTTGTTTTCAAGCGTGAGCTTAGATTTTCGTCTAATTAGTCATTGGAGTTCCTTCATCCTCAAGTCAATCTGTTTACGTTTCTTATCTACATGTTCTTTCTACGTCAATCTGTTGTCCAGGTGTATTCCTAAATATCTTGCACTTGTAGATTACGGTATTGGTATATTGTTAAAATATATGGGCATAACCCTTTTCGTAGTGTAAAATTGACTTGCACAGATTTTGTCTCATTAATTTTGATTTTCCATTTACGAGTCCATGTCTGTATTTAGTCTAGGTGGTTTTGTAGAGTGGTCGATGCTATGAGTGGGTCAATGGCAGTTGAGAGAATGACAGTGTCATCGGAAAACGTACCCATTGTTGTGTTTTCATTGGTGGGAAGATCGGCTGTATAGAGCACGTAGAACAGGGGTCCCAAGACGGTGCCTTGAGGCACTCCAGATTTAATTGGACGTTGAACCGACACCTCGTCATTTCATCATGACTTTGATGCAAAATTCTCTACTACTTAGGTAAGATTTTATCAGTTTGAAGTAGGTGATGGGTAGAAGTTCTTTGATCTTATATAGTAATCCAGTATGCCATACCTTATCAAAGGCTTTACTGACATCTAGAAAAACTGATAGACAGTATTTCTTTTGGTCTAATGCTTGATTTATTTGGTGACTGATTCGATGCACTTGCTGTATAGTGGAATGGTTATTACGGAAGCCAAACTGATGCATAGGTATCCAATCTTCTGTCATTGGGTCAAAGTTTATTCTTTGCAGGAGGAGTCGTTCGAGTAATTTTGAGATAATTAGTAACAGACTTATAGGACGGTACGATGATACGTCGTTGGGTTCTTTATCTGGTTTAAGGATTAGTATTATTTCGGCAAATTTTAATTGTTTTGGTCAGTAGTTTAGTCTTGCGATAGCATTGGCATCTCTTTTAACATTTTTGTAGTGACTTTATCTATTCCTGGAGCTTTTCGAGGATTTAATAAGCTGATTTCCTTCTCAATCTCTTTCGGAGTAAAGGATTTGATCTTTGGTATGTTGATAGAGATCTCGGATAAATGTCTGTCTATAGCATTGTCTGTAAGGTCACAATTAGGCGTAAATACTTCGGCAAAGTAGTCTGCAAATAGGACGGCCTTTTCCTTATCACTTCTAGCCCACTGTTGATATGCTATTGCAGTGTTATGCAGGGGAGGTATTGGGGCCTTAGGTTTTTTTAATGTTTTATAGGTTTCCATATGGAATTGTCGTATCTGTTGAGATTGGTAACATAATCATGGAATGACTTTTCTTTCATTTCTTTTAGTTGACGCTGCAGTTGGTTATTTAATCTATTTAGTACAGTTTTATCTGCCAGTGCCACTTTGCCCTGGCTCTTCTTTTTTTCTGCTATAAGCCTCTTAATGACCGTAGGTATTATATACTTGTGATTTTGGAATTCTGTGTGAGGTGTGGCATGTTGAGCGGCCTGTTTGAGTATGTTTACTAGGGTGGTTAGGACGGTGTCAATTTCCTCTGGAGTTTTCAGACTTACTCTCAATTTTATGTCTTTTTGTATCTTGTTCCTGTAATGTTCCCAATTTGTGTTTTTGTTATGAAGTCTGGGCGTTGGTTTTTTATGAATAGCATATTGACTGATTGTTGCAATTACCGGCGAGTGATCAGAGGAGAGATCGTAGCATGGTGTTACGTTCATATACGCTTGCGAGATTCCATTGGTTACATAAAAGTCCAAAAAATCTGGGATCTTATTGGGGTCTGACGGCCAATAGGTTGGTGTACGCGTTGAAAGGAAGGAGTAATTATTTTCCTGTATGAGATTAGCCAACTGGCTGCCTTTTGTTGTGATTAGTCGAGATCCCCACAGCGTATGCTTACTATTATAGTCTCCACCTGCAACAAATTTATGCCTAGTGTCTGGAAGAATTCCTTGAAATTTTCTTTTTTGATATTGTGCCGTGGTGGGCAATATACTGCTGCTACTGTTAATTCGTATGGGAGTGTCTTTACTTTAATGGCTGTGGCTTGTAAGTGATTGGTTACATATTTTGGCAGTTCGATGTGGCTTATAGTACTTTTTATTAAAATGGCGGTCCCAACATGTGCAGTATTATCTGAATGATTGGTTATGTAGGTTGTGAAGTTAGGTATGCGAAAATATGATCTGTCTGTGAAATGTGTTTCGCTGACTAGCATGATGTCCACTGAATTATAATGAAGAAATATTTCAACTTCATTTTTGTGCTGCAGAAGGCCGTTGGCATTCCACAGGGCTATTGTTAGAAATTTAGTGAATTTTACTTATGAGCGTGGTAAGCAGATTCATCACCATGCTGTTCTGTTGTACGAGTTGCTGAAACATAGCCTTAAACTCATCTAGGAATTTGCACAGGCTGATGGAGGGTGTTCATGTGTGATGTTCGTTGTGTTCTCTACTCTCAGTTGAGCGTAATGTATTTTGTTCGTTGGTTTTGTTATGTTTCACTGCTCCTGCATAGCTTAAATTTTGTTGGATACTATTTGTTTGAGATTGGTTTTCTGTATAGATGGCTGTTAACGGGTTGTGTTGAATGTTTAGTCTATTGTTAGCATTGTTGGATTTTTTTAGTAAGCCTTGGTAGAATTCGCAGCCTTTATAGCTAGCCGGATGAGGACCATTGCATAATGCACATCGTGCAGGTGTGTCTTTGTTTTTTGTACAATTATTCGTGCTATGAGTCCCTCCGCATTTAACACATACATAGGGTTTAGTACAATAAGCTTTAGTATGACCATATTGCTGACAGCGCGTGCACTGTGATATACCTTTAACTTTTTTGGGCGGTTCAATAGTTGTTAGTTGGTTTTGTATTTTTTGTATTTTATAAATATTTTTATTGCTTTGTGCTGGCTCTAGGTCAACAAAGAATAGATTTAAACGTTCTTTTGTTATTCGTTTTCTTGCGTTCACAATATTTCTGACTTGATGTCCGTCTTTACTAAGTTCTTTTTTAATGCTTTCTGTGCTAGTTCTAAAATGTAAGTGCTTGAGTACTACCATATAGGCTCGTTCCTCCTTCGGTTGATATGTATGGTGCACAATTTTGTTTACTTGCATGAAGTTGCAGTTTTCGGTATCAGAGGTATTGCAATTGATTTTTATTGTATTGTTAGCTAGAGATTTTGTGCTGTACTGCTCTATTTCTATGATTTCATTTAATTTGTTTAACATTTGTTGGTAATTTATTACGCCATAGACAAAGATTGGCGTGGGACGTGGGACCTTGTTTTCTACTTGTGTTGTGTTAGTTCCTTCTTCCATGGCATCGGTTAAATGGCTATATTTATTTTGTAGTAAAATGTTTTGACTGTTGGGTATAATTATTTTTCTTCGTTTGGTTTGTTTTAATTTTTGCCATGGGGTTTCTTTGGAGTTTTCATTGGGGTTTTCTTCTGTTTCATCATCGCCGGTTGAGGTCAGTCTGTAGTACTAGCGTTCGTTGTTTGATTGCTGCTGCTGAGTGGCATGGGAATGGGCTGGTGGGTTAATGTTCTGTTGCGGTATGAAGAAGTTGCTACTAGTGGGTATTGATTGACTTTGTTGTGGAAGTTATAGTACTGCGGCATTTGTGTGCTAATCTAACACCCGGTATAACGTTGTTCATTGGGATTACCTGCATGGGATTATTATATGGTACGCCATTTTGGTTATAATTAACTCCTGGGCCATTATATGCTGGTAATATTTTGAATTTGTTTAATGAAGTTTAATAGGTAAACACAGTTACCTTTTATTTAATTTCCTAGCATTTATTAACCGCTAGTGATTATTAGTTATTATGTCCGTCACTTTTACAAAATATTTAATCTTAGTGTAATGTAGATAATGAGAAATAATTTACTTGCCGTTCGGCCAGCTGTTTAGTGTGTATAAAATCGTTATCACTTGAACTTTCATGCACTCGGAGCGGCGATTAGTACGTCTATCCGCTTCAAAAGTCAAGTGGGAACTGACTATAGAAATATAAGGAATGTTTTAGGTGCCAATAACGTGACGAGATTAAAATTTAAGTGGAAAAAGTTTTCTAAGTTGCTTGAATATCATAAAACTGTAGGTAATTTTAACATCAAGAACGCATTAAATAAAAAAACTGCACAGAAAAAGAATATTTCCTTTATTGGTTTCAAATGTAAAGAAAACAATAAGAAGTTTTCAGTGTGAACACTTCGAAAGTGCTGTAAAAAGCACCAACATTACGGACAAGAAAAAGATGTACTAAACGATCTTATTGTGTTAAATCTTTTACATTTGTTCCAAAAAACACAATAATTACAAGACACCTAAATGTGTTTTATGCCAAGTGACCCTCCCACCGACCGTAAAGTATGCAAGGTTTATTGAGTCTCACTATAGTTTAGCCTTTGCAATACGTCTATACACTATTAGCAAAAACAATAATAGCTACAACGGAACTTTTATCAAGAGCAACAGAAATAGCAGCTGTCTTGATCCACAAAACAATCATGGCAATTTTCTCATTTACAACTGTGGAATCAAACTGTAAGTTCTTGTATTCAACAAAACAAACCGTAAACCAATAATCAATTGATTTTACAGCCCTAATCATTCTATTGCAACAAACCTTCAGTGAACGAACTAAACAAATCAAACCACTCAATGAACAATTAAGTAACAAAAATGACCTCATATGTAACATTGCATTATAGAATATTTTTTGCAAAACATGAAAAGGAGATTGAAATTAACGTTTTGCTTATATTCAAAACTCATTCTTTTAGTGAAACTGTTTTTAAAATACACAATTATTAGACATATCTGACAAACCATTCAGATACAGATGTGCACTACCATATTGATTAAAAACATGCCAAAACGTAGTTAATTGCTTTGGTGTTCTAATAGTAAAAGGTACTGTATCATATAATTCAAGGGCTACATCTAAAATATTTATCAACTTACAAATTCACACACTGACCAACTGGTCGAAATAAATAACCAGACCTACTAGACTTCTTTGTAACAAAAGATATTGCAGAAGGTTAACTTACCCCATGCCTGAACTTTATCTTTCGACCATGTCCAGGTGATTCCAAAGATAAGGTGTATAATAAAAAATGAAAGATTACTGCGGCTGTACGACAATATAGCATTATTGCTTGTTTACTACAATTTGAAAATACAAATTTTGTTTCAAGCAAATGTAGAAATTAAAATAGCTGTTTTGTTATGTATTAACCACAATAATTTAAATTACGAAAGAGAAAGCAACATTCAAGATTAACAAGAACGCTATCTTTAAACAGACAAACAAAAAATACCTGAAAGAACTACTAAAAAATCTGGCAAAATTCATGATGTGCTATGACCAAAGAGCTAAAAAATGATCAAAAGTGAAAGTTTTAATGAATATCTTGTAAATATGAGTGCAATAGAAGACCAATTTATGTACTGTGAAAACCAACTAAAACCATAAAATGTCAAGACTCTCCACTGAAGATGTCCTATTATGGATTATATATATACAAGCTTTCCAGGTCTTTAGGCCCATAGCTTGGATATTCTTTTTACAGGACACTTATCTCCTCCACTGTTTAACCCCTTATAGTTGTAGGTCTTTCTCAACCGCCTTGATCCACCTCTGCCTAGGTCTGCCTCTTCTTCTTCTTCCATACACTCGTGCGTCGTATATATTCTTGACTAGTCTATTGTTATGGATTCTATTGATATGGTCTAGCCATCTAATCTTTTGTCTTTTTATGTAGTTTGTTTTATTCGTTTCCCCAAAAAGATTTGCAACTTCTTCATTGCTTCTTCTTTTCCATCCCATTCTTCTTAGTATCTTGCGCTCTCTTATTTACAACTTATCCCGCTCGCTTTTGTTTAGGACCCACGTTTCACAGGAATATGTTACAGTTGGTCTTAGCACAGATTCATATTTCGCGAAATTTCCTAAGAACTTAGCACTGCTCTTAACATATCCGCTTTTCTATCACCTTTTATAAGGCTTTCTCTATTTCACTCTCGTTCTCTGCCTTCTGTTAATACCACCCCTAGATATTCGTACTTTTCTACTCTTTCCAGTTCTATTGTTTCTTGATTACCTTTCCACATCTCTAAGTTTTTCCTCCAGCTTCTTCGAACTCATTTTATGTATTTGGATTTTTCTACGTTTATTTCTAGCCCCATTTTCCTTGTTTCCAGTACTAAAGTTTTTTTATTTTACGTAACTTTTATTGATCTTGCCATTAATAAGACATTGTCTGCGTATGCCATGCATTGGTGTGACTTATTTAGTATTGTCCCTTTGCTTCCTATATTTTCCAGGGCTATATTAAACAATATCGTCGACATGGGGTCGCCTTGGCTCAGGTCATTCTCTACGTTAAACTTTTGTAATAATTTATTATTAACTCTTACCATAATATTCGAGTGCTCTAAGGTTGTTTTTGTTGGTTTTATTAGTTTCCTTGGGACTTTAATCGCTCCAATGCCTTCTATAGTTTATTTCTCAATAGTACGTCATAGGCCCTTTTAAAATAGATAAAAACTGCATGTACCTCTACCCTTTTCTCATAACATTCTGTTTGGAGTTTTTTAAGGGCAAATATTTGGTTCAGAATACGGCTTGGTATACTTCTATTTGACTTTCAGCATATGCTTGCAACTTGTCTCTAATCACTGTAGCTAGAATCTTATAAGCCACATTGACCAGATCTACTCCTCTATAATTTTTACACTGCATTTTGTCCCCTTTTTTAATCAATGGTATTATTATTGCCTGCAAATATAACCGCCACTATCATTTTATGCAGTTGTGGGATCACTGCCTCTCCCCCACACTTTATAAGTTCCGCATTGATGTTATTTTTTCCTGGATTTCTTCTTTCGTTGGTTTTGCTATTTCTAATTTGTTATCTTCTGCTATTCCTACTTACCCATTTCCTTTCCTACACCGTTTTAGTTCAAGATCTCATCAAAATATTCTTTCTATATTTTTCTTCATCTCCTACTATTCTTCCTTCTTTGTCTACCATAATTCTTTGTGAGTTCCCTTTTCTTGTTTTCTTCAGCTATTATGGATTACTATGGATAAAATATTTAAAATACAAAATTTCTTAGAAGCATCTCACTATGAAACTATTTACCATAAAATTAAGTCAAAATGTGTTATCTGACATAATCTTAATTTCAAAAAAGCTCTCTGCTACGATGCAGGTGTAGATAAATTAGTTACGAAGATATCCCTTTATACAGATGATGATAATTCCCATATGGTACTACAGGTCAACTATTTTATAACACTTATTAGAAATTGTCATTTAAAAAGATAATTTTAATAATATTTTACTGTTTCTATATTCTACCATGAAACAGGATTATAGAGTTGTAGATGCTGTTAATTAAGCGTCTAAAAATCTATCTTTCTTGATATTCATGCATTTGATAAGGTGCTAGACGCAGGCTTATTCTAAAAAGATACGTGTAAAGGAGTGTGGAGTAATGCTGAAAGGAAATCTCTGATTACTCAGATATTTGTACTAGTTTATTAACAAATTTACTATAGGTAGATGCTCTGTTTCATTGGCTACTAAAAACCACAGAACATTTTACTTTATAATTCAAGATTTCTCTGAAAAAATTTTTATAACAGCTTACAGTGTTCGGAATTGCCCCAGGGCAACGGCCCCAGGAGCAATTCTGAACGGGGTTAACTAAGTAAAGAATGTAGTATAAATTACGTAGTTTTTATGAAATTAATTAATTTAATGATTTAAATGACATAATCAACAATTTCCATTGCTTACAAAAATCACAAATACAGTTTTCTGCAACCTCTGCACCATTGCACTTTGAGTGTATCCAACCAGAATACAAACGACACCTTGAACCAGCATTCTTTGTTCTCATCGAATTCATCACACATAAGACAATTATTTTTTGAATTAGACTCCTCTCTTGAAGCCCCAGAAGGCTCCATAAAGGTCGTTAGATCGACGTCGTCTGACTCGCCGCCATCACATAATGGTTCATTAATATTATCTTCGTTTTCCGATGATGATTTGAAAGATATGTTTCTTCTGCAGTTTTTCTTCTGCGGTTGTAATGGGGGTTTGATTTTAGATACAAATTTTCTTGGGTTTTTGTTTCCTTCTGGTTCGGTCTTGTTAACCTTTGAATTAGCCTTCCTTAATTTGCCTTTTCCTTTTATTCCGAGATTCTCTCGTAGTCTTTATTCTTTATTTGTAACTTTCTTTAAAGGGGACGCGGTGGCTCAGATGGTTCAACCAGTCGCTCAACCCACGGTGTGTGTGTGTGAATGTCCTAGCATTTAAGTGCATGTTAGTGGGCACAATAAGCCCTTGCGGCTACAGTGCCTGTAAGTGCGCAAAAAATTTCTTTGATAATTTCTTTTTCTTAATCTTTTTCTGTAATTCTTTTACTTTGATATTTCTTTCTGTTTCTTCAGATGAACCGGGTGTTTACCATTTTTAAGGAGTAGGAGACATTTGTTTAAATGACGTTATTTCAAAAGCAGGTGGTGTAGAAATTTTCATATTCAGTGGAGTTGATCCACCAACTTCAGATTTTTGAATAAGTGGATTTACACTTGAGCTTGGGTGTTCCTTTTCAATCGAAATATCTTATGTTGAAGTGTCGTCTTTTCCTTCTTGGATATCATCTTCTATGATTGGTAACGGGAGATCTTTTGCTTTGTTATAGAGTGAACAGTAAAATCTTCATTTGTGAACTTTTTCTGGGTTAAGGGGATAAATACAGCAATTTTAAATCCACTCATTTCCTTTTCTATATTTGCTACTCTGCTGCAAGCCCTGTTGAAGATAAAGGGTGAGCTTCTGGTGAGGTGATTTCACAAAGTAGTCACATTCTTTGCTGAAAGAAGCTTCCAAAGACCCATAAAACGTAATATAAAGAGGCTGGGGTTGATGAGAGGAGTGCAGTAGGAGAGTAACAACAATTGCATTGCTCTTTGTAAGGATTATAAGCAGCTAGTGTGGTGTGAGTTTTGTGGTTATCCATTATTAAAAGGATGGGTCTTTGTACGGTAGGCTTCGCAGTTTTAATAAGGTGTTTTACCCATGTTATGAATAAGTCTTCAATTATACATTTATTAGAGTTTGGTGGGGCCCCAGCAGCATTTATAGCACAGCCTATCGTGATGTTTTTCCTTCCTTTCCCAACTCGTTGTTGCTCCTACTTGGTTAACGCCTTTCGGAGCCAAGATGTTTTTATGTTTTTGGAAGGTAGGTATTCACGTTTCATTTGACATGCATTAAAGTTATGTTTCTTTATTATAGAAGAGATGTTAAAAAGATTCCAAACTTATTTTTGTTGAAGGCAGTGATTCTGCTTAGACTAATTGCCTCTGGTTTTCTCACACCAATCTTCAAGTTTATTTTGAGGAATCTATAAATCCAATCATGCTCTGCTATACTGGAAAGCTTGTTAAAGTCATTTGGGATGTCGTTATTCGCTGCATACTCAAAAACTAGGCGCCGAATTTCGACCGATAAAATCCCATAAAACAGCTTAGCTAATTATAGAACGTGTTCTGTTATTTCTTTACTTATTGTTCAACAATAGTAAGTTATCTCTCAGTAGTAGATTTCTTCAGTTCACTACTCTTTAGTCTATCACTAATAGTAGCCACTGGTATTTGATAGGCTCTCGATGCTTCTCTTTTTTTGGCATTGTTTCATTGCGGCGATCATGAATTGTTTCTCCCACTTGGCTTTTTAGATAGTTCTTTTACAATTTCTCACCATCTATAGGCCAAATAAAAAAAGGATGCTCTTAGGCCTTTGTTATACTAAGACACTTTTGAAGAACATTTAGGAATTAATTACTTTAGTATGTTTTGGACATTTTTGACCTCCTTCAATGTGAGCATGTGTGAGATACTATTAACTTTCTTCCGAAGTGCTAGCGTAATTAATGTATGATGCTTAACAACTGTTTCATATGAAACTGTTGCCGATATTACTGAAATAATTTAATCCTAGGAAATTATCACGATAAATGGTTTAAACGACAAATTTTCTTAAAATAATTCAAAACCAGCGATTTTCGTGGAACAGTTTTCTAAATAGCATAAAATTGTGCCAGGATTACGACGTTCACCATCATATAGATCAAAAATTTTACTCCTAGCCGTTGGCTTCTTAATGTATTTTTAGAAACTCATTTTCCGAGCTTTACCGACGCTTTTTTCAGTTAAAATCTGAAAAGAGATCAATATTGCAAATATTGCTTGTCGCGCGACATTGATTTTATCGTTAACTGTTTTTTAGATTCGTTGGTAGACTAGACTCTTCTTGAAGTATGTTGTAAAGCCGGAAGATGGCGTCTTACTATGATCATTTGGCGGACCGGACAAATTGAATTGAATATATGCGGTCATTTACTGAAAGAAGCTGTAATTAAGTTGCCTATCTGATATATGGTACATCAACAGAGAATTATATATTATATCTCTCAATAAAACTTGAATTTGCATTTCATTTGGTATTGAAACTGTATTTTTAAATTTATTTTTAGTTTTACGATGCAGTTTAATGGGCTCTTTAAGATCACATGCAGTAAAGATAGCAATTTAAATGTATAGAATGGAAAAGCGGCGGAGAATGAAAAACTCATGCTTGCAGCGAGCGGTGTTACTGCAGTGGCTGTTATTTTACATATAAACCGTAAGCGGATATATTTTCCAGTCGCCTGAAAGCAGAGCGCCATAAAAATGGGAGTTTAAAATCATATGCAAACTTACGGTTCCAACTTCGTGGCGCGCTGTCCGGAATTTTCCGGCCCAACAAGCCGCGGTCGCGGGGCGCTTTTCAACGCGCGTTATCAAATTATGAACTCCCATTTATTATTACTGCGCCGCGCAGACGAGAGCAGAATCATTTTGCAATTTTGCCCCGGCGAACTCAATTTCTGGGCTGACTAGAGCAGGAGGGCGCTGCTAACAACCTTATTTCGAGGGACCGTTCGCTGCGAGCCGCTTTTCAATTTTCAGTCGCCGTGAAGCTTCCTGCGCCTGCCAATTTGCAGCGTTATCACAACTTTCCTGTTGCAGGTGCTGACGAAGGACAGCGTCACCGTGTCGGTCGACGCCGTGGTGTACTACCGGGTGTCCAACCCTACTGTTTCCATCGCCAACGTCGAGAACGCCCACCACTCCACCAGGCTGCTGGCCCAGACTACGCTTAGGAACATAATGGGGCAAAGGCCCCTTCACGAGATACTCAGCGAGCGCGAGAGCATTTCCCAGCACATGAAGTCGCTGTTGGACGAGGCTACTGAGTCTTGGGGCATCAATGTCGAGAGGGTTGAAATGTATGATGTTTTTCTATTTTTTTTCAATATTCTAAAAGTTTAATAGGAACGTAAACACATTTTTTTATTACAGCATTACAGCGTTATTATATAGAGTGTGATCCAAATTAGATCTCAAGATGTTTTATCCTGAATAAAACTCTTCAAATTTTATTGCTACCAGTGAAAATATAAAATATGGTATTGGCCAAATGCCCTTCACGACTCCACTGATTAGAGATTTCCATAATGTTTTCCATAAATGCGGTTTTGTTTCAGCAATTACACGTATGACGTTCTCTTCCAATCCTGGAATTGTAACAGGTTTATTAATATAAAACCCTTTCCTTTAAATAGCTCTAACGGAAAAAGTCCAATGTGGTTACATCGCAAGACCGCAGTGGAATTTCGATTCATCCCTCTGTGAGAGTCTAACGTGTTATGTGACATACAGAAATCACCAATTATTTAAGTTCAAAAAAAAAAACGAAATATTCTTCTTCTCCACAATGCACAGCAAACAATTTTTGTAGATAAATTGGTTTTTCGTAAATACCATTTTCACAGACCCAGATGCAAAAATTTTGACGATTCACAAAGCTATCTAGAGTTTACAGTCTTTGGTAGACTTTGCCGTGTGTTTATTTATCAATTATACAAATGCAAACTTTCTCAGTTCACAGAACGCAAACGATCTGCAGTTCCAATCCTAAAATTCAATATGCGCCACTTTATATTATAATAGATGAATGAAAATTTTATTTTAGAAACTAAACAAATTAGGGAATACCAATTAATTTGTGAACTATCCAATGCAGGTTTTCTCCATAGAGCCGTTCTGCTCTAGAAACGCGATAGTCTGTATTACTTGTGGAAAGAGCTCTGGATCATTATATCAGCTAGAATTGTAGGTGGTTTAGTAGTAGAAGTACCAGTGAGCTATGGATGAGTCTTGGTTTGGTATCGCGTACCTTTCAGACTTACTGGTAAAATAATCCACAACAACGTGAGTATGTACTATCATTATCTTCTATTTTCTTTATCCCTTGGCTTTCTACATTGTGATACCTTAATGGTGTTTTTTTATAAGAGGAGTATTTCTCGATATATCCAACTAGCACATTCGAAACCATTCTTCCACGTCTTTTTTACATCTTCTCCAATGGGTAAGTTTTTGAACCTTCTAGAACGTCTCGAAATGTCTTCTTGTCTCTTATGTAGATGACGTCTATGTTTTAAGTTTCACTTACGGTGAGAACGCTCATCACTCCACCAGGCTGCTGGCCCAGACTACGCTTAGGAACATACTGAGGCAAAGGTCTATCCATAAGGTACTCAGCGAGCGCGAGAGTAATTTTCAGCACACGAAGTTGTAGTTGGACGAGGCTACTAAGTCTAGGGGCATCAATGTCGGGAGGGTTGAAATGTATGATGTTTTTCTTCTTGGCTTTCTAAATCTAATAACAGTCACTTGGATTTATAACTATCGACCTTCTTTAAGGTGTTCTTTATGAGATAATCTTATAACATCAAAGAATCCTACTATCGTTGCACGCAGTGAGCTAATTTTTCGAATTGTGGCATTTTTATTTTAGTATTACTCCCAATTCTAAATAAAACTTTTGCTTTGTCTGTAGTTCGTGTGCCAAACATCAATCGTCAAACACGATAGTTTACCGTAAGTCACAGGCCGTTTTTCTTTTGGTTACAATTGCTTACTCTAGATGTTTATTAGTAAAGCATATGCTTCTATTTTTAGCTTTTCCAATACTATTCGTGTTCTTCTTCAATTCTCTCCTAAAACCTTCAAAGCGCCCCTTTCTCGAAAAATCTAAAATATTTTTCTGTGTTCATCGTCCTTTTTTGGAAATTTTCCTTTCAAATTTCTGCACAAACATCGAATTTTTTCTTTCACATCTTTCTTTGCTTGTTGTAAGTTGCTTTTTAACCTTTTGATTAAACTTGTAGAATATTCATCTCTATTTGTGTGTGATTCTTCTCTCAAGCTTTCAAAATTTTCTTTTCATCTACTATTATTTCTTATAGTTTTATTTTCAATTCCCATTTTATATTTCCAAATTGTTTTTGCAGTTATTTTCAATTTTTTTAATTTGTTATAAAACTTTTTTTAAATTATTCTAACTTCTGGTGCGTTATTGTGGGTACACCCTCAATTCTTCTAATTTATTTCATAATTTTCGAATTTTTCTTCCTCCGTTTTTCTTAAATTATTTGTGATTTTTCCTCGAAGTTGTGTAATGCTTTCTTAATTCTTCTGTAAAGGTTCTGGAATTTCTCCCAGACTATTCCCTTAAGGTTCTGGACTATTTCTCCAAATTTCTCTCAATATTCTGCGTTGATCCGTAGATTTGAACAGTTACACGTTTTAGTGATCATGGCCTCTTGTAGTATTTCTTATAGTACGGTTTTCTTCTCCTCTATCATCTTTAAGTCTTGTTATTTTAATTTATTTTTAGCTCCCCCACTCTTAGTTCGTAAATTAACTTGTACCGGTAAGATGATTTATTTCATTTATGATACGGGTTGTAACGAACTCAGTGTGTATATATTCAGTTTATTTATCTTTACTGAACAGTTATTTAAACATCATGTACTGGTTGTTTTCAGATGTTAGCCACTAATTAACTAACTATCGTTAATTATTTATTTCACGTAGCCGATTTCTTTTCCGGTGCGCTTTGATCGCTTTGTAACTGCCCACTACTGCTTACCACCATCTTTTGACCGTTTCTCGTACACCCTTGATTCTTGAAACCTTAGGACCTCGCGTTGGTATGTCTTGCAGATTTTTGGCACCTTCTTTTTCGCCTGGAACGTCTTAAACGCCTTATACGCCTGGAACTTTCTCAAAATCTGCTTTCGTTATAATATTTTAGGTAGTTACAATATATAACAGGTGATTATTTGAATTATACAGGACAAATTATTCGGTCTAATAAAGTGCAATTTACGTTGAATAGAACAATGATTAGTCATAACTTTGCAAAATAGATCAATTAATTGAGCATTTATGTCATGTGCTAGTCTAATTTTAGCACATTTTTTAAAGACACTATAGGTTGTGGCATATTCAGTTACACTAATAAAACTTTATAAAGGAATTGAACTGATAGACGTACAGATATTGGACAAAATAATGGAACACTTATGGAATAGACCAATACAAAGTCCTGAATAGTGGTGAGTGAAATTTGAAGCTATTATCCATCCAGTACAGCCTTCAGTTTAAGTACATACGAAGGAGGAATTGACGTCGAATACTGTTTTTCAAAACAGGCCACAGTGGTTCGAAGATATTCAGGTCTGGGAACTGGGCGGACCAGGAAACATATCTAACCTTATTATCATGCTCTTGAAACCACTCTTCAACAGGGCCAGGCGTGTAAATAGAGGCGTTATCCTGGAATATGGCATTTCTGTTTGGAAATAAAGTTTGCACTATTGGATGGTCTTGGTTACCCAACAGTTCTCTATACACTCTTGATGTGACTCGACCGTGTAATGTGATAAAGGAGCCGCCATCATATTTAGTAGTCGGGCGGAGACAGTCCATATCGTATGCTTCAGAGGATGTTTGCCAAAAAACACGCATCTGGTGGTGGGGTCTAGTGGTAAAATATGACTCGTCCGAACATACTAGTCTTCAACGTCCAGTTTTTGTGGATTCTACACCATGCAGGTTGCATTTGAGCATTCGTATCTGTTATTAGGGACTTGTTAATAGCAACACACCCATGGATACCCATTTTATGCAGTTCATGCCTTACTGTTTGAGATGACACTAGGGTGTTTGGGTGTTGAGTAAGTTTTGTAGTCACTTTCTCGGTCGTTGTTGAAAGTCCGGAAGTCCCTATCCTGCAACTTTGTTTTTTGATCACTATTATGCTTCGCCAACCTTGTTTTACCGTGCACTGTGTATACACTATGTATACTTTAGAGACAGCGTCTTGTTTTACACAGTTGCTCCAGCTAGATGGGCACTAACATTTAGACTCTTTTGAAACACCGTTAGTCGAACTGACCATCCCTGCATAACGTTTACAACCAAACTGCCTCACTCTACTATTAGTGCACAGTTCATACTATAATACCTGCAGCAAACAAGAGACTGTTGATTTATGCAGTGCCTTGTCTCATTTTTGACAAGTGTTTCCATTATTTTATCAAATACCAATAGTAGTTGCGCTGGACGCCTTGATCAAGAACACTTTTAGCAATTTTCTAGTATAAAAGTCAAAATAGCATATTTATTCTTTAAAATTTATATAAATTTGGTATTACAACTTTTGTGTGCGTATTTCTGTTGTACAGTTGTATTTTCATTTTTTTAATTTCCTCCTCTACCAAATAGAATAACTTTAGCCTATTAACAAGAGAATTTTGGAGAATATAAGATTTCATCTAAATAGTCAAGAATTTTATAAAACATTAATTATTGAACATTATCTCTTTTTTTGATGATAACATGTGGAAAAAATAAACAAAACCGGCTTAATTTGCAGCATTGTACAATCTTTGGGAAAAATTTTAAGAATACCAAGGTTACTGAATAATACATTTCATAAAAATAAACAGAAAAACTACTACAATTTGATTTTAAAATTTAAAAATATGACTTGGAACATGATGGATTTAAAAAGAATATTACAGAACAACCGGAAATATATGTATTGAGACAACACTACTTTTTTAAGTTTACACATTTTTTGTGATTAAAGCTAATCATTAATACCAGTGAAACGATGTTCTGCAGTGTTGTGTCCAAAACTGCCCTTTCAACATAAAGCTGATTCTTTTAAATTACAGAACACCGTTTGTATTTGGAAAATATGGCCTATAAAGACACGCATAAATATTTTAATAGCTTCATGGAAGCACCCATACCAACGGCAATTTCCATTAAAATGATGTACGCTGATGTGGCAGAAGACCGTTAAGTTTACAGGGTCATAACGGGTCAAATAAAGAATGATCTGAATAATGCGCTCTAAATTCAAAATCGATAGATAAACAACGAGCAACGCGGAGTGATTGAACGAACTCAAATACGTATTTCAGTACGGCCCTGCCTTCACTTGTGCCAACACACGGTAAATCACGGAG
This sequence comes from Sinelater perroti, assembly GCA_036346155.1. NCBI lineage: Eukaryota > Metazoa > Arthropoda > Insecta > Coleoptera > Elateridae > Sinelater > Sinelater perroti. The sequence goes on from JARFIY010000215.1 coordinate 5,296,607, forward strand.
CTAATAAAAGTTTAATTAAACGCGATTAAACTACTGTTTAAATACGTGCAAGTATTGTGCAAACAAAACAGGACACGGGGTTTCATTCCTATACAAATCAAAAACTGTAAGTGATTTACAAGTTTGTTTTCAAAATACCGAACGCATAGTGCGGCCGTAGCCGCAGCCGCGAGGCCGCTGATAGCAACTACTAGTTCAGGCTCGGACTGAAAATAAAGTTAAATCTTTAGACAGTTCCCATTTTACTTTCGAAGCGTAAAGACGTACTCGGTTCGCTCAACGTAAGAAAGTGTTAAAGTGTACTCGCTTATCGGACGCGACAAATACGAGGTCGCTGACCTGCGTATCTATTTTTAAAAGGACATTTAACAAAATAAGTTTATTAAATTAAGCAAAATATTCATTAATGGGTTAGCATGTATCCATCCCAAATTCAGTCAAATCAAATACCCGGAGCCACCCTAAATACACCTAATTTTCAAAATCCAGTATCCTTTCAACAAACAGGTGTACCATATGGTTATCCGCAATTTCAGCCAGTAAATATAGCTGTTCACAATCAATTCATTAATCATTTCTGTACCCAGCAAAGGCCGTACACAGCAAATTTAAATTCTCAGCTACTGAATACCTTACCTAGTTCTCAAAATCGCGCAGTAAGTGACGATGAAATGAACGATATTCAAACAAAACCAACAAACATGACTGGCAATCAGTCAAAAAACGTAAAATTAGCCATAAAGTATCAGGACAACACCCAGCTTTAACTCAAACAACTGTCCGAAATAGATTCCAACCGCTTGAGAAAGATGTCGAAAATGCCACAACCAGCCAGAACCACCTACACCTAAGCTACCACCGATATTCATATATGGAGTTAAAAACTACCAGAACATGATTAATAATCTTGCGAAAATTACGGAGAATGAAACATATCACACAAAAGCCTTAGCTAACGGTACAGTGAAAATCAATGCTCACAAAATCGATACCTACAGAAAACTAGTAAAGCACTTGCGAAAGGAACAAATTATCCACCACACCTATCAAGCGAAAGAAGATCGTGCTTGCAGAATAGTGATTAGAAACTTACATCACTCTGTGCCAGCGGATGTAATCAAAGATGAGCTATCTAAAGCGGGACATACAGTACGAAACATAATGAACGTGAAACACAGAATTACTAAAGAACTACTTTACTTATTCTTTATCGACCTTGAACCCAAAACTAATAATAAAGCAATATTTGACTTACAATACATTTACAACACCAAAATAACTGTAGAAACACCAAGAAAAAGACGCGACATAGTCCAATGTATGCGATGTCAAAATTATGGACACTCTAAAGCATACTGTAATAAACCACATAATTGCGTGAAATGTGGGAACCAACACGATTCAAATTCATGCCGGAAAACTAGAGACACTCCAGCAAAATGTGCTCTATGTGCAGGCGAGCACCCTGCAAACTATAAGGGCTGTAGAGTCTACAAAGATTTAATTGTCCAAAGAAATGGCGCCAAACGTCTCCCAGCTAGCTCTATACAAACCAATAACCATACACCACAGACACAACCAACTAACTTCAACCCGGCCAATACACATATGTTACAAAACCAAAATCTAACCTACGCTCAAGCTGTACTAAACAATAACAACAAATGATACTTGTCCAACACACAACAAAGCTAGAGGACCAATTGACACTATTCCTAAATGAATTCAAAAACATGTTCGCGCAGTTGCTCAATCAAAACAGCATGATTCTAAACTTGCTTATCACAGTCATCAACACTCCGAATCGCAACGTGGAATGCCAATGGACTCCTCAACCATAAAAAAAAGATAATAACATTTCTTCATCTAAACAAAATAGATATTCTCTTAGTATCTGAAACCCACTTCACTGATCGAACTGTTTTCCTTATACAACAGTATTCAATCTATAATTGCGCATGGCGGATCAGTAATTATAATCAAAGATTCTATAACCCACCATGAATTGGCCAGATACCAAACTAATGAAATCCAAGCTACTAACGTCCTGGTAAGCACTGAAAATTGGAACGTGACTGTAACAGCTGTCTACTGTCCGTCGCGCCACACCATTCCGTCTGAAGAATATAAAATTTTTTTTCAAACTTTGGGTAATCGTTTTATCGCAGAAGGCGACTGGAATGCCAAACACATCCACTGGGATTCCAGACTTATTACCACCAAAGGACGCAACCTCCTGCGTGCTATTACAACAACTATACACATATGACGAACGGAGAACCCACATACTGGCCGACAGATCCAAGAAAACTGCCGGTCTCCTAGATGGGGCTTGATGCCGCCGCCCAATATTTTACTAATCTAATACAACAAGCTGAATGGCAATCGATTCCTAGAACAGAACAACAAACAGAAAGTCTCACCAGCACTTTCTTACATATCCGACAACTTATCAGTGAAAAAAGACGAGCCAGACGGAGATGGCAGCAATCACGCAATAGGAACGACCTACATTGATATAGAAGACTATCCAGGAAACTTACTGTAGCACTTAATAAAGCCCAAAACACAACGTTCGAAACATTCATCCAAAACTTATCACCTGATGACTACAACCTATGGATAGCTACTAAACATCTTAAAAAATACACACCACCAAAGTTCCCGATAAGAAAACGCAATAACGAATGGGCCCGTTCCGACCAAAAAAAGGCTGACACCTTTGCAACTCTCTTATTTTACGTTTTCCAAGCAGCAGAACCAATACCTGGCGTTCTAAACGATGATGATGAAGACTTTCCTGACATACCCTGTCAAATGTCACCACCAATAAAAAGCATTACCGCACCAGAAGTTAGAAATGAAATAGCCAAGCTAAACTAACGCAAAAGTCCGGGATATGATTTAATAACCGGACAAATACTAAAAATGCTACCTCGCAAAGCTCTCGTCCTTCTCACAACAATTTTCAACCGAATGCTAAGCCTTTGCTATTTTCCTATTATATGGAAATACGCAGAAATAACGATGATACATAAAAATGGTAAATCATCCCATGAAACATCGTGTATAGACCTATAAGCTTACTGACTATTCCTTCTAAAATATTTGAGAGGCTATTACTCAAACGGCTATAAGAAGACTACCAACTAGCACATTTGCTGCCTAATTATCAGTTTGGGTTCGGGAAAACATGTCAACAATTCACCAGGCACACAGAATAGTCAATCAGATATCCAAGAGCACCGAGGACAAGAACTATTGCAATGGGGTATTCTTAGATGTATCCCAAACGGAAAACACCATTATTGCTGCATTTGCGGATGATCTTGCTATCCTATCCTCAGATGATGATCCTATAACATCTTCCCAAAACATGCAAACTCACACAAATCAGCTTAGTGAATGGTACAACAAGTGGCGAATCAAGATCAACCAATCTAAATCTAACCAAGTAACATTCACGCCCCGCACCGAAATCTGTCCTCCTCTAACAGTAAATGGAGTCCTTCTACCAGCAAAACCAGATGTTAAATATCTAGGGTTACATTTAGATCAACGCTTGACATGGCATAAACACATACATTATGAAGCGAAAACAGCTGGATCTCAAACTCAAACACATATATTGGCTCATGGGCTGTAAATCAGAACTTTCCACCAAGAATAAAATTCTTCCTTACAAAACTAACGCTAAAACCCATTTGGTCTTACCGTGTACATCTCTGAGGCTGTGCTAGACCTACCCGATTAAAAATCATACAAACCTTTCAAAACAAAACACTTCGTGCTATTATGAACGCGCCGTGGTATATATTAGCAACCTAATACTGCACCAAGACCTGCAAATCCCATACCTCACTGAAGTAATTAATACCGCTGCCACCAATTATTGAGACCGCCTTACAGGAAATCCAAACGATCTGATAGAGAACCTGTATACGGATGTTCCGCTCAACAGAAGACTTAAAAAAACCTGGCCTGCAGACCTACCCCAACATCACTAAGTAATAGTGAAATATAAGGAGAAACGTCAGTGGACATTTCCTTTTCAAGGCAAATACATATCACATTTACTCAATACTCCTAGCGAAGTAGATTATAAATTTACAGTATATCAATAAAAAAAATCGTATTTCGGCTCGAAATAATAAAGTTGTTATCACGTGAATTTCGTTAATAAGTTCTGGTTAATTTGAGTTAAATGATATTTAATTACCAAGCCGCATTTTACTGGCCACGCGCTCAATATTTTTATTCAATGATAAACTCGAAAAAGGTTAACAAATTTTTATTGATATGCTGGTATTTTTGAATTTAAGATTAGACACGAATTGGACATGAATGTATGGAAGAGTTATTCAACAACTTCGTTGTTTCAAATTTATTTGCAATTTACTTACATTTCGCTCTACAAAAGAGTATTTAATAAATGCAATAACATCTGTCAAGAGTGTAAGAAATACTCAGCAGTGATACTTCCATATCAGTTGAGATGGACATTGCACAATTGCTGGATTAGTGCATTGTAATGTTCTTGGAACATGCTGCAGATAACAAAATAGATGCTTAGACCTTCATGTATCGTAGCTTAAAAACAAACCATGGCATGAATTGTTTACGACTGGAACTGTTGTCTGGTTTTTATTCGGGTTTGTTTAGCCCAGTCCCAGAACACTCCGTAGATCCAAATAGGCCTCACCGTTGTTTCATAAAGCAGTAGTTTATTTCTTAAAGATAACTTGGATCTTCTTCCCATAGATCAATACATTTGACAAAACTTTAAATTCTGACATTTAGCATGGATATGGTTTACCACATAAGGCCTTGCTCAATATGCAATCCTAGATATTTGGTTTCCATCTTCACGGATACCAGAATATTATTTATGCCACTAGACATGGCAACATTAAGTCATATGGTAAACGTCACCTGTATCAGCATATTTTGCTTAATTTTAGTGCGCCATTTACCAAGCCGTGTATTTACGAGTTAAGTTTGCAGATGCTATGAGATAATCATCATCTAAAGAATAGCAGTATCGTCTCCAAAAGTGGCGGTGACATTGTTTTCGGTCTCTAGTAAATCAGAGGTGTAGATAAGGTAAAGGAAAGGGCCACCAATGCTATCTTGCGGGACACCAGATAAGATAGCATTGTAATATGAGACTTTATTATTGTATTTTATTGAGGAATATCTGTAAGTCAGGTAAAAGAGGTTAAAGAGGGAAAAGAAGTTTTCAAGCTCATATACTATTTTAGTATACCAAACTTTGTCGAACACCGTAGTGACATTAAGGAACATGAAGGAAAATTGATGATCGGAAGGGGTATAAGAATATATTTGCATCAGTAGATAGTTTTTCAAGAAAAGTGAGTTTATCAAGTAAATCAGTCGACAAATAGTTACCTGTTTTAGTGCTTTTCGTGGTTGTAAACCATTATTATAGGCGCGTACTTATTATTATAAATTGGTGTGAAGAGAACGGTGGCGTTTTAATAGCATCTTCAGTAGTTTGTCAGCTATAAGGTCATAATCTGGAGCTTTATATTCGTTTAAGTTAATAGCTCAGACAGTATCCTCGGTAAGGGGAAAGATTTAACAGGAAGAGACATGTGGCACGCGATATTCAAGATAATCTCAATAGTTTTATCTGACGTAAATGAGTCGTAAAGTTTGAATACAACGACCAAGTGGTCCGCAAAGGTATTGACATTTTCTGTTAGACCTTGCCTAATACCTTTGGTTTTTCGTATGGAATAATTGATAACTTAAGGTCTTTTGAAGTTATTTGCTGTTCTCCAGAGCCAATAATACAGCTGGCGTCATCAAGGGCTGCAGAGTCATCTGTTAAGTCGGTTACAGTTAAAATTATTGATAGTATTATAAGTCCATTGCTACTTTGTGTCGTTTATCAGCGAGCAATTTATTGATGTAGAGGTGGCTATAGGTAGTTCGTTATTCACAGTTGATTTGAAAAGAAGCCCTCCTCTCATACTGCCCCTTGAATAAAGATTGTAAGGTACTGGATTATTCGATCTAGATCTTCAGTTTCTTTCATTGCAAGGCGAGTAGTGAGTTTGTCGTTGTTTGGTTGAATCAATATAGTGTAAAATGTAGAAGTTTAATAAATCGAGAATCTTGTTACAGGATATTGAATGTTAAGGGTAATAAATAGATGAAACTACAAAGGGCCAAAAAATGCATGATTTTGTAGCTTGAAATGCTGCGGTTTGAAAGGGATTTAATTGATTACGAAAGATAGCGGTTTTGATGATGACAGCGTTTCCTGCATGCGATGTGCTATCTGGGTGATTTGTGTCACAAATGGAGCAATTTGGAACGTGAAATGTGTTTTTGCTACTAGCGTTATGCCATTTTATGTAAAGTAAGTAATTCTTTTAAAACTTAATAGTTTAAAAAGCCATTTAAGTTACATGTGGTAATACGCAATATGCCAGCCACTATGGTGCCTGTTTGGTAAAGCTGTTAATAAATTGATCATAGTGTTAATCTTCTAGGGTTACGACGCTTCGGACAGGAAGCTTACGACGGAAGAAGAAGTGTTATTATTCATTAGTTGTGTAAACATATTTTTAAATTCAGTGAGAAAAGTAGTTATATTTCTTATGTTGGTGTGTTGTTAATCAACAATTTTAGTATAACATTGCTGTTTGTGAATTTATAGTATTGATGGGATGATTTGTGGGGGACAATAATAGCTGACGCGTATACTAGTTATAGATAACTCCATTGTTTGGTACAGTAGGAGCTTTGGAGTGCCAGTAGGTTTGACATCGAATGCATTGAATAATCATTGCCTTTTTATGTGCTGCCTTAATCTTTATTTAACTGCTACATAAAAGTTCCATTTCACATATTTATTATGTTTGCTAAGTGCTAGATCTATATAAAACAGCGGTAAGAGTTTATTAATTACCTTGTACTTAAGTGTGTTATGTTATGAATTTGATGACTAGCCTTTTCCAGTTTGTCATTAATTTCTTTAGTAGATACTAAATAGTGCAGATGTCTGATGACTACTCAATAAGATCGTTTATATTTGGACTGGTAGATGTGATGTATATAATATTTTCATCTCTTAAATGGCCAATAATTTGAAGGTATGTATCCAATGTGTATGTATTTCGTAATGTTTTGGTACAATATTGTTGACTTGCAGAACTTTTTCAAGGTTTTCCACCAGATTTTTAGGATTGTTATCACTATTTGTTTTTGTTTAATTTAAATTATTGTTAAAGACATTATCTACTCTCATCATCTTCATCTCGTTGCCTCTACGGTCCTTGTAGAATCTTGGCCTGCTCAATGATCTTTTTCAATCCCTCTCTGTCTAGTGCCTTTCTTCTCAAATTTATTATTCTCAGCTACTTGAAATAATTTTCTACGTCTTCGCTCATGTCATTTGGGACCCCCTGTCATTTCCATTCTATAGTGGCCTAGTCATATAGCTCTTTATGTCTTAATTGTTGCTATTTAGGTCTTCGTATAGGTTTCTTAATTCATAATTTATTCTTGGTCTCCATTTTTCCCGTCCTTTATTGGGCCATATATCGCCTTAGTATTTTTCTTTTGAAGGTATAAGTTTCTGTGGTTTTCCATTTTTACTACCCATGTTTTGCTTCCATATGTTATCATTGGTTTAATAATTGTTTTATATGATCCTTTTTTCGTGCTCCTTGATGTGCTTCTTGATTGGAATATGTTTTAAGCGCATAGTAGCTTTTGCTTCATGATGCTATTCTTGTTTTTATTTATTCGCTAGTTTCATTATTGTTTGTAGTTACGCTTTCTAGATATTAAAATTCCAAGACTTTCTGCATTATGTGCATATCTATTTGGATATTGTTTTGTTCTCTTCTTCTATTTCTTTTGTTCAGCATGTATTTGGTTTTTTTATTGTTCACTATTGATGTTACTTTTTGGCCTTTTGTTTTAGTTCACGATATGCTGTTTTTAATACTTGTTCTATTTGTGTCAGTATCAATACATCGGCTGCAAATGCTAAGTATTTGCATCTTCTATTACGGTTTCGTTTGGATTTACGTCTATTTTCCTTAGGCATCTTTTGAATACTAAGTTGAACAAAGTGCAGGATAGGGGGTCGCCTTGCCTTAAACCTTGTTTTTTTACTTCGAATTGATTGGAAAGGTTTTCTTGATTTCTTACTTTGCTTCCAGTTTGTGATATTGTTATTTATCACTAGGCTAATTAATTTTTCTGGGATTCTAAATTTCTTCATTGTCTCTTTTATGTATTTTCTATTTGTTATCGTATACTTGTTTATGATTGTGAATATATGATCGGTAGTCGACCTTTCATTTCTGAATCCTGATTGATATTTTTTCAGGGTACGACTTGATTCTGTTCGCTATGGTTATACTTAGGATTTTGTACACAACTCCCAATAAAGATATTCGTCTGTAATTATTACATTCTAATTTGTCTCCTTCCTTCTTGTAAATAGGGCCGATTATTGTTTGTGTCCATTCTTTGGGCATTCGCTCTCCGATCCATATGCTTTGAATTATTTCTTATAATTCGCTTATTAGTGTTTTCCCTCTGTGCTTTATTAATTCGGTTGTTATCCCATCTTCTCCCAGAATTTGTGGTTCTGAAGTTTTTTCACTTGTTGTTTCACCTCTTTCCCCGCTGACGGTGGTATGTTTTTGTGTGGACCGTAGTACTTAATATTTTTGTCCTCTTCAGTTCCTGAAAGTATTTCTTTCATCTGTCTATTATTTCTTTATCATTTTTTAACCCACCTTAGCTTTTGCATATACTTGTTTTGTGTGTCTGAAGACACTATAACTTCCGTTCTATTCAACGGATTCACTTCAAACTTGGCATACACACATCTTAGGTCAGTACCTTTCATGGGATTGATTTTCAGCTCAACGGTAACCGGAAGTGACCGTTACAATTTCGCACCGCTGTAGAAAGTTTCCTTTACGGTATTACACCGTTCTTATTATATATGTAATGCAGTACGTTACATAGCAATAAATAAATTTTACCTGTACAGCACCTCACCTCCTTAAAAAAATTCCTTTTTACTTTCGAGCAGTACATTTAATTAAATCGCCTCTAACTAAACTACGCTGTTTACTACGGATCGTAAACTTTTACGACCTAATGGATAAGGTATTGGCTCTTAAGTAGGAATCGTGGAATACAATTGTATAGAGTGCAAAGTTGTAGCATAGGTATTTTGAATTCAATCATCTGTAGATTGTGTTTTAAAATGTACAAACATTTTTTAAGCAACTCTGACCTTAGTAAGTTTTTTAATATAAAGTGCGCGTTTGCTGCTTATGGGCAATTCCCTCTCGAAATGCTTCAGTAACACTTGGATAAAGTATGAAAGTAGCGATTCTAGAATATAGAAAATTGAGATGAGGCAAAAGAAAATAATTTTTTGGAGCTCGAGATTATATTGAGGTTTATAAGATGGGAACGCTTTGTGCAATTTCCAGTTCAAGCTTAAAGAGCGACTACTAATCTACAAGACGTTGTACACCTAATAAGCTATCTCACGTTCTAAAAACATTTCTGAAGTTAGAGCAACATATAATTATGCACGCTATCAGTAGTCAGCATCAATTATTTCCCCTAGACTTTAATCAGATTCTACTAGCCTGCAACCCCCTTGTCGGGTTCGGTGAAGTTATCTAATGTACAGTTTCTGGTACAGGATTGCATCAGGTCATGTAACAAATTGAAGGGGTTTTTTATTTTACACTTTTTCTACAAAGTAACATAAGATAGAATGGCATCGTTAAGCCTCGAGCATTTTCTTGGAAAGTTATATCTCATTTGATGCTCACTCTCAAATTGTATAACACACTTAAAGGATTAATGGTCACTGCTTTCGCTTAAACCGAAACTACTAAGAAATCTTCCGGTCCTATAAGTTTCAATGCATTTTTTGAGCGCAGAAAAATATTTCTCGTTGCTGCAACTTAATTTTCCGTATACCAAATTACATCGCATAATGAATACGTCGATGTGATAAAAATTTTACTTAGGTAAAATGTGTTGAGGGAAAATTGTCTACAAGAAGTTTATATGTTATAAAAATCAATTCGACATACATTTTTCATTTACTCTTACTTAGATTTACAAATTCAGTAAAGTCATTGGTAATGTAATTGTTAATGTCCTTAATTTATGACCAAAACATAATTGAAATAAAATAATTTTTATATTGTATTAAAGATAAATTAAATTGGAGTCTGGGATCTGAATAAGTCTGGGCGGTTTAAATTTTGTTGAGCGTATACTGACATCCACGGTAAATAATTCTTTGGCCTGCCCTGTTGTCATATCTCTCAAAACTTTTTCAGTTGTGAAACATTAAGAAATAAACCTTCAAATTAAAATTTTCAGATCGCTTTTTGATGAACCAAACTTTTATCTACAGGATCGTTGTTTTAATAGAATAAAATTTTGTACCATAATCATTTATGTTTATTATTCTTTTAATGGAACGCCCTAATGCAAAACAGTTTTCAGCAATTGTTTCAAATATTTTTGCGTTTCAAAAATAGTGGCCGTTGAAGGGGATTTTTAAGAATTTTGCTTAACCAAACCCCAACAGACTGCCTAAAAAAGGCACTTTTTGTTTAGAGGTCAAAATTTCAGGACACTTTATGCAACTCTAAGACGTTCATTGTAACAAAAAAATTGAAATAACATTTCCAAGTACTTTGACCATGTTTTTTGACATTAAAGTTTATACATGAATATTTAAACATATGTTAAATCCATTTTTCTTCATATTTAATTATTTTGTTAGAAATGCTGCTTTAAAGCTAGAGAATTCTGAAACAACTACACTCACATTTGCCAAATTTACCAAATTGTTTGCTAATGGAACTTTAAAGGGGTAGTAGTTTATAAGAAGAGCCAGTTTTTTCCAACTGTTGTACAATCCTCATGTAGATAACGCGTTAAAATTATCATAATTCAAAATTGCAGTAATCTCACCAATAGAAAAAATTTCACATACTTTATACGGATGTTTTTTTTTCATAACTTTTTCCGGGTTATCATATAAACTTAATGTTTCGTCATTCATTATTAAAATAAACTATAACAAACTAACTTTTAAACTTGACAACAAGTATTGCAGTGCCTATTTGAAAAAACATTGTTCAGTTCTATATAATCATGTAAAATATTAAGGAGACAGTTGTAGATCAATACATTCACCAACTTTACGAATAACTATTTGTTTTTAGTTCTTGACAGGTTCTTCAGGCTGACAATAGTAATGACATTTGATCGTCCATCGAGAGGAACTTTTTATAGAAATACTTTTCTAGCTCTAAATTGATTAATACAACAACCATTACTTTTATATTGTGCAAGGTCATCAAATCACCTTATATAGTTGCTCAGTTATCACCTAAAGAATATATCTGTATTCGCCAAGCAATTTAATTTTACTGATTGGCATTGACTAATTTTGTTCGAAAAAACCTATCAGAGTTTGTCAAAATCTGAAACATTTACCATTAGTTTACTCAGCCAGATCTTTATTTTCAGAACTTCGTTTGATCTAATGTTGGAATTCTTGTGTTTGATCACATTTATAGTAGTTTCATTTAAATGAAAAATTAGAAATATGGGGCGATTAGTTTTCATTACAATTAATCGTCAATTGCACCATACATTGTGTGATTCGTTTTCGGGTCGGAGTTCGGAAACTCTTGACGTTTCGTCTATAACTTCAGAAGGAAGTCTTTTAAAAATTGATTTTTAGAAGACTTTTTTTGAAGTCGTGGGTGAAATGTCAAGAGAGACCACGGCCTAACAACTCAACAACCATCCACACAATGCACTATAACACTGACCGTAAAAACCTTTGCATCTAATTGCACTATGCTTTGTTATAACGATTATATTATATCATATAGGTTTAGTTGTGAATTTTTGAGTTTAAGGAACAAAGGTACATCTTTTGCTTTAATTGAAATGTCCTGTGATGACTAAACAGATCAATTAATGATTTGTCTAATGTTTAGCAGTAAAGATCTAATCTCAAATGTCCCTTTGATTGAAACAATTTTTTCTAATTTTTTTAAATCTCTCTGAATTATATCTACATACCCTTTTAGTTGTCTATGTTGTTTTTTGTACCTAGTAATTATTATACCACATTAAATATTTGTATGAAGACTATTTTCTCTAATTCTCACTGAATAACGGGTCTCTATCAGAGAAGCCTTTGTCACTTGCAAGCAACTTTCTCTAAAACCTTAATATTTGACTTTTTGATGATACTACCAAATGATTGAAATTTATGTCAAGTGTTTTTATGAGATCACCTTTTATGTTTTGATATGGTGTTTACAGAGAATGCAGAATTTGTATCTACGCAGATATGGTTATTGCACTACTCTTTTGGTTTTCAAATATATGTTATGTTCTGTTTCTGAAACATTTATTTTTACAGTCACCAAATAACTCTTGAAGCAGCATCAATTTGATTTTTGAACATATCATCTATAATTGCTCGCCCATTAAGAATACTAGCAAGACAATTTTTTTAATTTTATTTTATGCTTATTTACAATCTACTCTTTAATTGAATAATAAGTAAATGGTAGAATATTACATGTCATGTGGGGGGATATAGTCAGCGCTATTCTCCCGAATAATTAATGTTATCGTTGTGGAAGCTAGTGATTGAGGTCCTGTGCCCAATTTCGCTGGAGTCTGCGGACAATTGCAGGTGGGTTAGACAGCTGATCGATGAGGTTGTTTTCGTGTCCTACGAGCTGATGGTGAATTTCATATGCAACAGTTGGGGTGTTCAGATCTGTGTGGAGGTATCGTTCCGAATATACCAAGGCGCATTACTAATCAGGCGGAGAATTTTAGATTGGAACCGCTATAATATTTTGGTGTGAGAGGCCTTTGTGCAGCCCCAAAGTTGTACCCATAGGTCCATATGGGTTTTAATATGGTCTTGTATAGAAGGAGTTTGTTTGTGAGGGAAAGTTGAGAGAGGGACCCCAACAACCAGTACATTTTCGTGAGTTTTAGGTCGAGTTGTTTTCTTTCGGCTTTAATATGGGTGCTCAAAGTGAGTTTTGCGCCGCGATTCATTCCTAAATATTTTACTTTAGTTTTTAGGGGAAGGGGGGGTGTCATTGAATCTGGCTTGTGGACAGATTGCTCGTCTGGTGGTAAAAGTTATTTGGGAGGATTTTTCAGTATTAATTGATACCTTCCAATGATTGGCCCAGTCCTGTAGTAGGTCCAGGTGGTGCTGAAGGCGATCGGTTGCAACCTGCGGTGTTTCACTAGCTGCACTATTTCGTTTGTGGTTATGCAGGTCGGAAGTGTAAAGTAGGTAGGGGATTGTCCCTCTTACACTGCTTTGTGGGACTCCCGATGTAATGTGATGGTAGTCAGAGACCGTGTTGTTGATTTTGACTTGGAGTAGCCGGTCAGCAAGGTATGATTTGAATAGCAAATAGAGCTGGCTTGGAAAGTAAAGTTTAATTTTGTACAACAGCCCCTGGTGCCATACCTTATCGAACACCTGCTTTGTGTCTAGGAGCGCAGTCGTACAGAATTTTTGGTTTCAAGTCATTTCATTATTTGAGTGACGATTCGGTGACCTTGATGTATCGTCGAGTGGTGCTCGCAGAAACCGAATTGATATGAAGGTATGATCTGGTCGAAGTCAACTGTATCTTTGATTCGTTTAAGTAACAGTCTTTCAAATGTCTTGTATAGGAGAGGAAGGAGACTTATTGGTCGATAGGAAGAGGATTGGTGAGATGGTTTTCCAGGCTTAGCAACCATTATGATTTGAGCGAACTTCCATTGCATCGGAAAGTAGGTTAAGCGTAGTATGCTATTATAAATGTTGGTGATAAGTACTATTGCCTTGCGCGGGAGGTGGTGTAATAGTACTCCTATAATAAGGTCGTATCCGGGAGCCTTTCGTTTATTGGTGTGTAGGAGTTCATGTCGGACTTCAACTGGAGAGAATGGTGCAATGGGTAAATGAAGCTGCCAGGGGGAGTTCAGGAAGGAGTCGATTTCGTTGCTGTCGTGATTCGCTTTGGGGGGAGGAGTAGTAAATACATCGGCTAGATATGCTCCGAATGTATCTGCCTTCTCTTTATCAGTTCTGGCTCAGCTATTGTCGGGTCTTTTGATGGGTGGTAGTGCTACTATCGGTTGTTTGAGTTTCTTGGTTGCCTTCCATAGAGTTTGGTCGCCTGGGGAGAGTAATAGATAGGTAATCGTTGAATGAGTCATTGCAAACTTCCAGTAAAGCGTTCTGCAAGCGGTGGACAAGTCTGTTATAGGAGGTTCTGTCTTGTCGGGTTTGTGTTCGCTGCCATTGTTTTCGAGCTCTGCGTTTTTTAACTATAAGGTCTCGGATATGACGAGGAATGTTATTTGCTTCAGGATTGGTAGCTTTAGGAGCAGGAGTAGCTAGCCAGGCAGCTGTTTGGAGCATAGTGGTCAAGTACTGAGCAGCGACATCGAGATTACCGACTGTCCTGAATTCGAATAGCCAAGTTGAGGTTTTCATCTAGGTAGTTTGTAAATTGATCCCAGAGTGTACATTTACTGCAGTCTTGGAGGCGATTCTTTAGCGATTATGGTGGTGCTAAGACTGGTGAATGGTTAGTAGATGAATCTTGGTTTGATTCCGCTTTGGCGTAGGTGTATGCTATACTGTTTGTGACTGCGTAATCTAGTAAATCAGAGAGTTTATTCGGATCACTGAGCCAATAGGTGGGTTCTCTAGTTGAGATGTATCCAAAGTTGTTGTTTTGTATTGTTCGTAAAAGGTTGCGTCCTTTTGGGTTGATTAGTCTCGACCCCCAGGCTGTATTTTTTGCATTCCAATCGCCTCCTGCTATGAACTTGTTTCCTAGCAATCTAAGGAACTCTTCATATTCGTCAGATGAAATGGAATGCCGTAGACTGTAGACTGCTGCTACAACAAGTGGATATGGAAGGGTGTGGACTTGAATAATTGTGCTTTGAATTTTTTCTGTTAGATAGTGTTGTGATACATGGTGAACTATGGTGTTTTTGACTATTTCTGCTGCCCCGCCGTGGGCCGTTTCATCTGGGTGATTGGCATAATAAATACTATAGTGAGGAATTTTTAGAAATGTTCTTATTGTTGCATGCGTTTCTGAGATGAGCATTGTATCTATATGTTGTAGTTGTAGAAAGGTAGAGATTTCGGAAAGACAGAGTAACTGACTTGTTTTAGAGACACTTTATTATTGTTTATTCTGATGATTACGTTCTGGAGGCACAGTTAGTAATTTAGTCTTGCATGGTTTAGACTAAGAGCCTCACAGATAACAATGTAACACATTGTTGTATTAATTGACTTTTATGTAAAACTTGTGTAAGACTTTTACTATTTAAATTTCTCCAAGCAGCAATTAATTTCCATTCTATTTCAAACCAAACTATTTCAGAGTAATTTACAGACTCAAATGGTTTATAAGGTTCAAAAAAGCAATATATTTCCTGTAGATAACGTAAAGCGAATATATCATCGCTTGTTACATGATTTATGTTCCTCCTAACACCACTTTTTGATTTTAAAATAAATTTTTCAATTTTGGATACGATTTTTCGTCACTTTAGCACGAATTTTTCTTTAATCAGAATCAATAACATTTATTGGTAATTATTATAATCTGAGACGCTTCTTTTATTTTTGAATATGAATTTTTAGGACACTTGCTTCTCGTTGTATATCAGGTCAAAACAGGCTTTGAAGTGACGACGGTCAGCTCTTCAGTAAGACATTCATCTATATCCGTTGCTTTTCAAGTCTCTTATAATGGCATTTATATTTTTAGGGGCAAAAAATTCTAAGGAATTCTAAAAATAATGTATAAAGGGATAATTTCTTATACTAACGTCTCTTAGTTTAATAAATTTGAATAATGGGTCTTCCATCTGGTTTTGATGATTTCTGCATTTTGTAAAAAAAAACTATTCTTACATGACTAACATATGTTTTTTTTTAGTTCAGAAAAAATTGATTATGGCTTACAGAAAATATTTGGTTTTTGATAACCTACCAATACTTTTATAGTTTTCCATATCTTTAGTAATGTCACTTAATTTCAGATAACTTTAATTGGACATTGACTAACTCAGATGCATTAATAAATATAATAAATACTACATTTTTGTTCTATTTTATGGATTTAGTGGCAGGAATTAATTATTTTTGCAATTGAGCCTCTGTTACACAACGTCTGACTACTTAGTCTTTGCTCTTTATTATACGAGAGGGGTTGCCCGCAAAATGTAAGGTAGGAACGCGGTACAATTTATTTACCAATAATAGGAGTGAGATAAGTTGGTGTGGTGACTTACAAAAGTAAAATATGCAAAACGATTCTGAAGATAGGCAACCAAACGTACGCTCAGAGCTCAGCCACGCCACATTTTATTTCAGCTGTCTTTGTTTACTTTCGTTTCAAATGTACGATAGAAGAAAATTCTAAAATATAACAAATATCAGTTTACAACAAAACACCATAGGTTTGTAGATAAGAAAGAAAAAGGCCAGTAATGATAAAGGATCAGTTTTGAAATTATTACGAGTTTCTACGTGTAAGTAATGTAACAGAAGACTTTTCTAGAAAATAATGCTATTGACGCCTTTCTTCACTTACAAGAATATCCAGACAGATAACACTTAAATTTTTTTATATCGTTTATAATGAACAGCAGATGTCAGTAACAACTAAATCAGCTGGGATGAATACCTTTTCTTCTTCTTTTCTTTTCTCTGATGCCCTAGAACGTCGGGCTCCCCTCTATCCTTTTCCGTAAACTGTCCCAGTTGGCTGCCATTTTTTTTAATTTCTTTGAGTTATTCCTCTCCGTTTTGCTTTCTTATTTAGACTTTGCTTCCATGTTTTCCTTGGTCTCTCTCTGCTTTTTGTTCCCTCTGGTCTTGCTTCCAATATTCGTCTTGGGTCTCTATTTCATTGTTGTATGTGCATATACCATTGAAATATTTATTCTTTTCTTCTTGCACTAGCGGTTCTTGATGTAGTCTCTAGTTCTCCAGTTATTGTGTTTCTTATGCGGTCTCTTTTCACTCGCAGCTATTTTACTTTTGGTTTTGTCTTGTATTATCTAGCTTTTAGCTACATACGTTAATAGTGGTTTATATTTGCTTTTATACACTAAGCTTTGTTTGTGTGTTTACTTTCTTTTTCCTTATTATTAATTTAATTATCGCATAATATACTTTGCTTCCTTTGTCTTTTCTGTTTTGGATCTTTTGTTCTGTCGTTCCAGTTTTATTTATTATCGTTCCTAAATATTCATAGTTGTTGACTCATTCATGCTCTTTTTTGTTGCATATTATTCTCGTGCTTTCGGTCGTATGATTTTTCTTGATTTTTATTATTTTACTTTTGTTGTTTATTTTTATTCATTCCTCTTCTTTCTATAGCTTTTTCCTATTTGTCTACTATTTGTTGTAGGTTTCTAGTTGAGTCTGTTAGCAGTACTATGCACGTATAAGACATTGTATATGGGCTCTAAATTCCAATTCATCACTTTCACATTGAATTTTGGTTCTTTTGCTACCTGAATAATCTGACTCACTACTATTCTGAGCAGTACAAGACTCAGTGAATCGCCCTGTTTAACCCCCTTTCCCATTTTAACGCTTTGAGATTCCTTTCCTTTAATGTCCACTCTTCCTTTTGATTTAGCGTATACTTTTTTATGGCTTGTTTGGCATGTTACTCCTAATTAGGTTAATGCATTCTATATTGTTTGTTTAGGCACCGTGTCGAAAGCTGAATTTAGATCTAACATTGGCAGATACATTGGGTTTTTCTAATATATTTTTTTTGTTTTTAGTACAAATTTATGGACTTTGTGTTTGTGGCCTATAAGAGATTTATATTTCACATAGGTTTCCTGTCTATTTCCTATCCTGGTATTTCAGTCCCCATTTATTAGTGTGTCTGCTTCTTTTCCTACCTTTATCTACTTGTATTTGAAGTTCTTCGTAGAATGCTTCTTTATCCTCTTCTGTGGGGACATAGATCTGTATTAACGTTTTTTCTTGCAGTTTTAGGTTTACGTATAATATTCTTGTAGACACTGCTTCCCACTGTTTTATTTTTTGGGCGATCTGTGTACTTCACCTTAGCCCTTAGCTGATCCTGAGTATATAAGTTGAATTGGCCAATTCGTCTATAATTCCTACTTGCTTTCTATTCACACCATTTATATTCCATGTTCCAATTCTTGTCCTCATTTCTCGCAGAGTCCGTTTTCCAATATTCCGTCCATTTCCGGAGCTATTGTTTGGTCTCTGAATATTCTTACCTTGCGCGGGTGATTAGCCCAGCTGCAAGAGCCCCGTTACCTCGGGACAACTGGTATTAGGTTATACCCCTCGATACTGGGTATTCACCTCTCGTACAGGTGGGGTCGACATTTGAGTCCTTAGATGTTGTGGGACTCCTTACATCCGCAAAGGTGAATACAAACTTAGAAATAAAGTTGTCTCCTATTAGTGTGTTTTAGGATTGTACTCTAGGATCTATGACTAATCCTATTCATGTTCTAAAAGTAATTATTATTTTTAAACCACAATTAAATAATTTTAACTTCAAATAGAAATAGCACATTATTGTTTGGAATTCAATATTTTCTCTGTTGACTTTGAGGTATAGTCTTTTATGTTGACTTTTAGCTACTGAGGTAATTATATCCAATCCTTAAAATCACCCAGATTGCATATTTAATTAGATTGGGGGCAATATTATCTTATAGTCCTAGGAGCATGATCTAATTGGAAACCTAATTGACGAGGGAAAAGTATCATCTTACTACTGGTTTCAGCCTCTTTTTGAAAACTGAATTACTCTCCAATTGATATCGACTTCTTGTTTAATGAAAATGAATGGCGATTTTTAGTGTGCTGATATCCTAAACCATCAGTAACTTTTCAGAAGCTTTTGTTTTATATTTCTTTTTTTGTTCGTTCTTTAAAAATTCAATTTTTCTGCTTTGTAGTGAAAATTTTTTGAGCACAACACGTTAGTGACGTGTAGTTGCATTGCTGAAAGAATTCAAACAGAGTTTGACGTATACAACGCATTATTTACTGTGATAAATTAAGGTTCAGATCTTTTCCTCATTCTCGAATTGTCCAAATTTGACCAAACTCCTCTCTTTTTGAAAATCCTGTCAAAACCTTTGATTAACAAATGTTTAAGATTAATATACCAACTTTTCTACTTCCTGAAATTGTTTAATGAAATCGAACCGGTGTTTTTAGACGTCATTTTCTTTTGAAACTCATACTTTTTCTCAACGCTGTCCTAAATTACATATTAACATTTTTGTTTTTTCATTTTATTTTAAATATGGCATAATTACATAAAATTGTTTACAAATTTTATTTTATGAAGACAAAAAGTGAAGTATATTGAAGTGAGCGGTAAACACAAAAAAATAGAAAAAGGATTAAGAGGGAAAGTAAGTAAAATATTTATTTTGGGTATAAATTGCTCCTCTTATTAGCTTTACAGAGCTTCGTAAAGCGATTATAATAGATTGTTCTTCCATCTACAAAAATGAATCCATCAAAAACAAGCATAAAGTTAAATCTAAAATAATGTGCTTATTTCGGCGGTTAATGGTGTGCTCAGTTGCAATAAAAATGGAATGAAGCTTGATCATTTAATGCAAAATAGAAAGTTAATGGATTTGTTTCTTTAGCAACCAAAGTAAAGCTTTTAAATACTGATAAAGACAGCGTAAGTGCAACTGCAAATAGCACAGTATATAGTTTTGGGATCAAAAATAGAACTGCTCGTAAAGTGGAAAATTGAAAAGTAATCAAGCGTACAGCTTAACATTCAAAATACGTGTGTGGGATTTTAATCAGTTTTCTCTCTTAACAATTTTTAATAAATTAGTGAATTATAAAACTTTTTGTTTATTCTTAAAAGATCATTTTTTATAGCAAGCAAAAATAAGTTTACAGAATTCATTTATTACTTAATTAACATTCAAAAATTAACCTTATAGTCACCTAAACATTTTCATGAATACATCCATCACAATAGTAGTCCAACAATAACTCTTTGTTTGATAAATTCTAACGATTGTACGATACATTTATACTATCTTCATTTACATTTTGTCTCGTATTGATTCTCAAACATATGTTTAACTATTTCACATTAAAGGTAACTGTGTCACTTTTGTACGTAGGTGAATCACGTATAAACAGGAACATAAACATAGTTTGGAGACAACACTCTTAAGAACACTCTGGCATTACGGGTGGCGTAAATAATTTTTGAACGAAGAAGAAACAACGTAACTGAGAACAATATTTGCATTGTTCGCTGTCTTCTCGAGGAAAACCGTCGATTAATGATTACTGAAATTGTTCTCGAGTTTAAATTAAGCAACGTCAGTGCTCAATCACCAAAAGAAGTACTTAGGGTAAAAATTGACAACGATGTTGCTCTAGAAGTGTTTGTGGCTGATGTCACAACCACTTTACGAGAACGGGATCAAAAAACTATCTATCCATTGAGGGAAATGTATTTTTAAACAAAAGAATGTGTGGAAAAATAACTTTCTTTAATTTTACAATGCTTAAATAAATTTAAAAAATCATTTATTTTAAACTTGTTCAGCCACAAATTACCATACTTACATACTACCTTATATACTGGGTGACCAGAAACTCGAGCCTTGAAGTTTTATTGGCGTCATCTGTAAATGAATGAGCAGAGTCATACTGTTTCATCGTTGCTTTGTAGACACGTGACTAGCATTTGATAATTTGCTCTTCTCAAAGTTAAATATGGCCACTGTTAAGGACACGTCAACAATAGTGGAATGTATCTTCATTGTAAAGGTTTATTACAAACATGTTATATATTATAACAAATTATTTTTTTTTACTTGGTTATTAAGACTAATGGCAAAGTTTGAACACAATAGCAATATTGGCTATGACAGAGAATCGATAACAAGATGACCGATCTCAGTGACTCCTTGACAATGTAGAACCTCTAAAAACGTTTTACCAAGTACAGCTCACAACTCAATACGAAGAGTCTAGCCCAATTGGATATCTCGTGATTGTCAATTTAAGTTCTGTTTCCTTACAATTACAACAGCCGTTAACCCAAAACATTTCGAGAGAAGATTCAACTTTGCAAACAAAGTATTGAAGCGCATCAGAGACGGTTCAGCCGATTTGAAATGCGTTTATTTAAGTAATGAATGCTACTACAATTGAATGGTTTTGCAAAAAACAAAATTATTGGTTCTGGTATTGTTGAGCTATTCTTTTTCACGAAAGTATGTAGATGGAAAGTTCTATGGGAGAAATTTCTCCTAGAATTTTAAGAAAAAAAATGATCGCAAATTATTGGTTTCAGCAAGATGGAGTCATTGCATATTGCATGGCTGATAATTTTAAAAATAATTTCTGATGGATCTGAAGACATGACTTTGGACTTCTTTTGAAGGCTAAAGAAGGCATAGAATGACCAATCAATTCGTATTTTGAAGATAGAGTATACAAAACACGTATTACTGACAACGAACTGAAGAATCGTATCATCAAAACGAAATTATAGCAATCAGTCAAGACATTCGGCACAAGGCAATCGATAAAACACTTTGAAAATTTTGTCTGTCAAATGCTAATATGTTGTCATTATAAATATTAAAAAATAAAATTTTAAAATGCCATAATATTTATAATTAATGTTTAACTACCAATGCGAGTGTCTGGCCATCTAGTTCTGTCTTCAAGTTTCAACTTTTATCTAAAATCAGACACTTAGTAAGATAAACTCCAGTTGTCTATGTTTTTAAATTTAACTCTTTTTGTGTCACCGTCGGTTTGAGAACATAAACTTTTTTATGTCTGAATTTATACATTGTAAAGACATAGTTATATCAACTTTTACAGCAGCAACTTTATTTCAGAAGATACCACACCCTAAAGATAATACAGCAGTCATAACTTTTTC
Organism: Sinelater perroti; assembly: GCA_036346155.1. Taxonomy (NCBI): domain Eukaryota; kingdom Metazoa; phylum Arthropoda; class Insecta; order Coleoptera; family Elateridae; genus Sinelater; species Sinelater perroti. The sequence goes on from JARFIY010000215.1 coordinate 5,318,686, forward strand.
AAATAAAAAATTTACTGCAAAGTTCTAGATTAGCTGAAGGTAATTTTGGCGGAAATTTTAGTCGAGGCGAGCAAATAACATATCTTTATACGTGCGGCGCTTACCAAAGCAGGTTAGAAATATAAGTTGAACTAAGTAGTTTCACCGGATTTACAGCAAGGACGTCCGCCTCCCTGTTCAACTGCAACGAGCCATGGCCGCCGAAGCGGAGGCAGCGCGCGAAGCCCGCGCTAAGGTAATCGCCGCCGAGGGAGAGCAGAAGGCCTCCAGGGCCCTGAGGGAGGCTTCTGAGGTGATCGGGGATTCCCCGCCGCTCTGCAACTGCGATACCTGCAGGTCAGTAGGCGACGACGACGACGTTCTAAAAACTGACTAAAGCTGTGCAGTTAAAAAGGCTAACTAAAAACCGTTGCCCCCCGACATCCAACTTCTTGAGTTTTCAGCTTCTGCATTATTTACGAGCTACCCTCTGTTGACGCCCTATTTTGTCTCACCTTGTTTACTTTGTTTGCTCCGAATTTTTCCGATCCCAGTGCTTCCAGACGGCTCGCCCCTCTATAGACTGGATGTGTAGATGTGCGCACATATTTTATTGTTGCACAAAGGCTTCACGGTTGTTGCTCAGAGCCGCCAGTTTACAAAAAATGTGGCCGATTGCCGTTCCGTGTACCAGACAAAGCCGGTAATAGGTTGCCGGTGGAGCGTGCAAAAGGATAATGTGCAGTTTACCTCATCTGGATGATGACGCAAAATACCCCGTTATTGATTAGTAATTTGCTTGCTACTACCAAGCAAGTATACGGCTCTGTAAATATTTACCTATAAATAAACAAATACAATAGTTTGTTATATTTAATGTGTTTATGCCAGAAGTTTTTTAAATTCTTTCAATATTTAAATAATTTAATGGTAGACTTTAATAAATTAATTTTTCTCATAAACGGTACCTATAAAAGTTTTTAAGTAAAGGTGACCCAAAAATATCTATACGTGGTTGAAGTCATTGTATGGTGACAATATTATGCTTGTAGGATTTTAAATTAAGAAGCAATATGCAACCCATTATCTTCCAAGCAAAATGATCAACCATCTGGACAGTCGCTTGCTGTTTTACAGCATGTCTACAAACATTACTTATTGCAACAGAGCGGTGCGCCATATTTATTATGCTATTGAGGATAGAGAAATTTTGAGTTGCGCACAAGTGGTTGGCCACACCGCTCCGCTGATCTCACAGCCTATGTATCACGTGGAGAAGAAGGTTGTGTCTCACTTTTGAAAAATTTTATTTTTGTAGAATTTATTCAAACAACACTATCTTCAAAATAAAAACCATCATTCTTTATGACCTTTGCTGCTAATCTGCAAGCATCCGGACCTGGTTAAAGTACTACTCCACCAGTTGGAATCGAAGTACTGCTTATACACTTTTTCTTGACTTCAGTTATTGGTCTGTGCTTTGATCAGCTAGTGTGGATCTTGTCGGGGTTTCTTGTGGACAAAGTGAAGCTACTAAAGATTACTCCATACCGTCTTTTGATTAACTCCAAGTTCTTCAGCTAAGTTCCAAGTGTGCGAAGACGGCTTATTATCTAAAACGACTTACAAGTCTCCTTCATCCACAAAATATGGTCGGCTGATCTTCAAGATTGAGATCGTCGGAATAAGACTCTTTGTACCATCTTTCGACGGTTCTGTAATTCTCTGTTTCTTTGTCTGCAGCATCATAAATCACTGTTTTAGCCTCTTTCACTTCCAGTAATAACGGGATTGAAAGTTCCGCTTTGTCCTTCTAGAATCAAAGAAGAAACTAAATGGGAAATTATAAAAATTGTACAGAAATTGAAGCTTTGCGCCCAGAAACTGCAGAATATTGCCATAATGGCAAATAGCAATTGAGGAAGAAATTTGCTCTTCTAGTAGATGTTGTAAAGTAAATAAAAATGTTCCGAATTGTTGACGATTGTATTGGAAGATAACAGTTTGAAGAAATAAGGCGAACCTGGTTGATATTGCTGTGTATTGTACTTTAATTTGATGAATTGACCTTCCTTTCTTTTGTGTTGTTATTTCTTTAGCAATCGTTGAAAAGGAAAGCCGAGAAGTGTCGTCACCTGTAAGGCGTGTCAGAAGGTCTATACATTCGCTCGCGTCTGTGTAAGGGACTGCTTTCAAGTTGGTCGGTAATTAGCGACGAGTTTGTCCGATTTGTTTATTTTTTGTCTGATAATTGCTTTCGCGGAAAAGTGTAGAACAATTTTGCGAATTTCTTTTATTGTTGCTGTGGCCAGGTCCATTCTAGGACGTCGAATCATTGGAAGTTCGGATTTCGAAGTAAAAAATAGAAAGTATCGAGTCTTCATTCTGCTCACAAAATTATTTTTATTATTCTTTCGATGACGTCGTCGGCGACGATAGGTTAGGTCTTCGAATTATCAGAATCGTCTATTCATCATATATATTTAACTGCAATTGCCATAATTAAAAAGTCCACGAATACTGATCAAGTTTGGTGCCTTTGGGCACAGATCGAAACAGGAACACGGAGAAGATCGAGACGATCACTATTCAGAGTTCTCGGGAACTGACTAATGTTTGACACGGAGGCAAGTTAAAAAAATTGTAACTCTGCCATGAAAACCTTTCCGACCCCTAGAAGGTGTAGTATTTGATATCCAAAATTTAAAGATTTGGGTTTTAAATATGCGTAATCATATAATCTCGATTGAAGAAGATCGCAAAATAATTTGCGATACTTTGCGTAAGCGTTGCAGCGACCATTGGTCATTTGTAAATTTTGATAAAATTTTTGGATCGAAATTTCTAAAAGTTAAATCAGAGGTAAATCAGGAGCAATTTTTTTTTTCCAATCGTAGTGATTACAAGTAGATTATTATCGATGATTAAATTTTCTTTGTATATGGGACTCAAAGCTTTTGATATTGAAACACGGTCTGAATTTAAAGACTGCCAATATTATAAAAAAATAATTCAAAATTGAAGTCCAAACTAATTTCTTCCGTCCGTGTAACAGGTTGCAGGTGTTGCGTACTTTTATAATAAACTCGTCAAAACTAAAGTGAGGTCAAGTTAGTAAATATTGAAAAAACAAGGTAATACATTTTTCAGCTCTGCTAAGATTTTTAAATCGGTCTCTTTGGATCGGTTTAGAGTTTCCAAGCAAATCAAATTGCGTCTAAATGTTTTGCGTCTCTCTTCCTCACTTGTCGAAGAATTGTTTGAAAAGTTTCAAAAGATTTTTCACATGACCATAATACATTTTACTCTACAAGATACAAAGGAAATGCCTTAGTCAAATGTTTCAATTTGTATGCTGTTTGAAATTTTCGATCCACAGCCTTGTTCCCTACAGAAGTCGTCTAGGCTATTACTGCGAAAGGTAACACTCAAAACTTTTGTTTATTGTTAGATTTTGTAGTTATAGTCATTTTGTAACTTTTAAAATTTGTTGCAAGTTATCCTTGTCTGTTAAAAAATTAACTTTCTCTGGCTTCATGTTGAGAAGGAAATTACACGCTATTGTGGCAACGGCAAATGTAATGTGTGTTTTTAGGTTTGACCCAAGTTGTAAATTTACTATTAAATCTCGTTAGCAGGAATATATATATATATATATATATATATATATATATATATATATATATATATATATATATATATATATACGAGGCGCATTCATAAAGTAAGGGCCGTTTGGTCACAGAAAAATGTACTCATAAGAAACAAATTTTATTGTCATATTTAGTTAGGTACAATCTTACTTTACTCTACATAATCGCCGTTCACTTCTAAGCATTTTTCGTACCGCTGCACCAGCTTCTTTAACCCTCTGCATAGAAGCTTGCCGCCTGAGAGTTGAACCAGTTGACAATATTGTAAACAGTAGTGCGTCCAAGTTGAGGAAATTTGTCAGCCAGGCCACTAATCGTCAATCGACGATCAGATCGCAGTGCTTGGTCCACTTGTGAAACGATTTCATCAGTCTGGATACTGGGCTCTTCGTCATGGACATTTGTTCGGCCATTTGTAAAATAACGGCACCATTGTCTAACCTTTCCTTCACTCATAACTGTAGGTCCGTAAACCAGGCATAACTCCCGATGAATTTCAGCAGCCGACGATCCTTTTGCACATAAGAAACGAATCACAGAACGCACTTCACACTTGGCGGGATGAACGATTTTCGCGGCCATTGTTCTTTGCATTCACTGACAACAATACAATTTCAGAATCAAAACAAATGACGCTGTAGGTTCGCAATGAGTCAGTAGATGGCGCTGCAGTGGTAAAACTGTGCTTCAAGCGCCACTATTTATATACATGCAAACGGCCCTTACTTTATGAATGCGCCTGTATATATATATATATATATATATATATATATATATATATATATATATATATATATATATATATATATATATATATATATATATATATATATATATATATATATATATATATAAAACTCAGTTTAATATTGAAGACAGCAATTTACAATTCCTTCGCCGAGGTGGATTTCTTCAAAGCCTTCTAGCTAAGAAAATTTTGCGTTTTTGGTGCAGATGCTAATCTGGGGAAGCTACATTGTAAACGAAGGGCAAATTGAAAAGAATTTCAAACCTTAGTTCAGTCAATTGCAGCAATGTGTTGTCGCAGTGAATCAACACTTTTTTGACTATTTGAGAACGTTTTTGTTTTCCATTCACTGTTTCTAACCTCTCAAAAGTATGGCATAATATTCAAAAGTAATAATTTTTCCTTTTTTAAAGATATTCAAGTATAAAATTCCGTTCACGTTTTAAAAAGCTGATACTGTCACCACTCGAGCGGTTGATACAAATTTTTAAGATCAATTCACTTTATGAGCTGTTGTGTTTGTCTTGTTATTTTTGGTTTTGATATGTACCGGTGAATCTAACTTTTGTCCATGATCTCAAAGTGCTTTTAAAGAATCCGCTCAATTCTTCGTGAATTATTACAAACAATTTAATGATATTTGCTCACAAATGCTCAATAATGTTCACCTTGAACATTATTTTTACACGCAACTCATTATATAAAAATAAACTGGCTCAATTGACATGCCTGTGACTCACTTGGTTATCTGTCGGCCGTATCATCGCTTTGTTGATAATTTCTAGTAACAACTATTGGACCTCAAGCATATGGTGACGTGATAATGGATCTATCGTGTTTGAATTTATTTGCTCTAGACCACACGATTTGATAGGAGGTACATAAATAGCAATGTGAGCAAAAACATTTCATGGATTTTTTCGCTGTTTTTCTTTCAAAAGAGAATGATGAATGACACCAATAATTTCAATTTTATCTATTTCGCACTGTCACTCAAAATGCTTATGATTAAGCAATTAGAAAATTAGTATCAGAATAATTTACAATTGTAAATTTTTTTTTGTGACAAACTGATATATTTCTAGTATTTCTATGCTATATTATATTATTATTCAGAAATTAATTCCCCTTGTTTACACATCATAATCTCTTTTAAAGTATTTAGTGTTTTTATTGCCTGACAAGATGAATTAATGAATTAATGAGTTTCTTGGTATAACAAACTACATAAAAAAACCTTTATCATCTGTAACTTTCTGAATAGCTTTAGTTATTTATAGTGTAATAAGACTGAAAATAAACGAGTCTAGGGAACCACCTGTCCTTACATCCGTTGTGTGTTAATTTAAAATTATATTCTTTAGTTATTTTATTGATCAAGTTTATTCACGAGTATTTATTACTACCACGAGGTGGATTCATGTTATAACAGCTCCGAATTTTTCTCAGGACTGCGAACAGATAGAAACATGCAGATTGTTTCAAAATATGCGCGTACTCTTTATGAATGCGTGACAGAGTCGGCAGAATTGCACGGAGCATAGGCCTCTAGCGGCAGCGGCGAGAGTGAGGACTGTTTTTGATACTTAAAATAGTAACGTTTTCATTACAAGAACAGCGTACAGTCATTCGTTTTCTTCATTTGCGTGGTGTGACACCGATTGAAATTCATCGCCAGTTAAGTGAGACATCTGGTGATGGTGTTGTGGATGTGTCTAATGTGCGTTTGTAGGTGCGACAGTTCAAAGAAAGCAGAACGTCGTGCGACAACAAACCAAGACAATCTCGGCTCACACCACCCGGTCTGACGACATGATCAAGCGAGTGTCCTCCGGGTGGGTACTACGAATGCTGACAAGTTTGAAGTGATTTATCATGTTCCCTACTCACCTGACCTAGCTCCTAGCGACTATTGGCTGTTTCCAACGATGAAAGACACTGTCCGTGGTCGGAAATTTGCTAGTCGTGCCGCTATTGCGGCAGTGATTTTCCAGAGGTCAAGGAAGACTCCTAAAGAAACGTTCGCAGCGGTTATGGAATCATGGCGTCGACGTTGTAAAAAATGTGTACGAATCCAGCGATATTACGTCCAGAAGTGACAGAAATTTCACATTTTTTGTGAGATTAGTTTGTGAGAAAAAAAATCGGAGGTGTTATAACTTGAATGCACTTCGTATGTTTGTGTATTTGATTCGTGTTTAAAAAAATATATAAAACTCGGTTTACTAAGTTTTTTGTGTTAAATGGTAATGGTATTACTGAGACATATTTTCCCTAGTCTTCCTCTATTTTAATCGTATGTTGATTTCTTTGCTTATATCTTTTATTGTTTTTGACGTCATCATTGCACTGTTTAAAAATATTATTCCCCATTAGTTTCTGCTACTGTTTTGATCCTGATTTTATCAGTTTTGGGATTTTATCACTTTTTAATTCTATAAATACTTCGTTGATGTGTTCCTATGCCTACCACTAACTACTCAATATTCTATTGTAATGTAATTTCATATTCCTGATTTCCCTAATAAAAGTCATCGAAGTGTTTTGCATTCTTACATTATGATTGCGTCCTTATGGGTCGTGTTTCTTTGTGTTCATTTGGTTTCTTTTAACATGATCCAAGTTTTATTTTGTCTTCTGTATTAATCGAATTAGTAATGATTTTTTATAAATTTTTTTCATTTAATGTTATTCAATGTCAAGTTTTCCTATTTTTTACCACGATATAATGACGATAGAATACGTAGATTATTTTTCTTTTATTTAACTCTAACACTAAGACATGCTTTACTTATTAACACTTACTTTTTTTGCCATATACAGTATGTTATGCGTTAAAGTTTAACTATTGTCGATCTGTATTCTCGTAATTTTGCTTTTTTAGCATATATTTTAATATATAATTTTTTATTTTCTACTTTTATAGTAAAGATTCTAAATTAAACTTATTAATATAACCTGGAGTACCGACGCGGTTTGCAATCGCTCACTCTAAATGAAGACGCTACAAGAATTTACCACGGACTTCTCTCACCTAATTTAGCCTGCAGGTTAATTCAGTTGTCTAGTCGTTGACATGTGGAGTCATAATTGTGATTTGGATTTTCTACGAGGACCAGTCACCAGAAACTATCTTTTGTTCTTGATGTTTGATGTGACTAATGATCAGGTACTAACTTTACAGATCTACATCCTATAGCTATAGCGACAATTTAATTTCTGTCTTCACATACGAAATATTTAGGTTAATTGAAGCTTCATTCTGTCTACAAAGAGGGATGCAACAAATTTATATATCTATGGACCGATAAGTATTGGAAAAAATACTAACCAGTTGCTTAACCAGTAAACCTGACTTATATCAGCCAAAATACTAAACCGGCTTTAGAAAGAAATTTAACTGTAATGATTTTCGAATTCTTACTGAAGAAAGTTATAGAAAGTCAGTTACTACTTTGCGTAGCTTTCGTGAATTAACAGGAAGCTTTCTATTGCATTGAAGGCTATAGTGGATTTGTTAACAAATGCAATAACTGACCATAGATACACAGCCGTAATTACAAATACCTAAAAATGCTACTTCAGCAGTATAACCACACAAAGACGCAGAAAATGTCAATATACATAGACACGTAAGGCAAGGGTCTTATTTTCTCTCGACATTTCTAACTTTAGCGTTGGAGGGCATCTGTAAAGAAATACTGGAACGAAAAAAGCATAAAAATTTCTGAAATGTTTAATCGTTTCGTTTCGGTGATGATGTTTGATGTTAAGCGAACCGAGCTGCCTTTAGGAAGCAAGGATTAGAATTAAATACAAGTAAAACAGAAATAATGACAAACGAAAGGTCAACTAAAACTTAATAACATAAATATAGGAAAAACAGAAAACTATATCAATCTTGGACAAAAAATAGAAAAGAGGAAAGAAAACCTCAAATCAGAATTAAACAGACGTATTAAACTAAGTTATATGACAAATATGAAAATTTACTAGCTACTAAAAAAGGCACTTAATAAATGCATATTTTTCATGTTACTGTAAAGAACAGAAATTAGGACCTTCAACAAATTGATTATCAACAAAATCAACAGGCTACAAAAGACGGAAATGATAATTAGCAGGTCATGTACCAAGATTGGGGGATAAATGAACAAAATCTTTATTAACTAGGAGGCTATAATAGACAACCAAGAAGAAGACTTCCAACGCGATGGGATAATGATGTAAAACGTACAATCGGGTTTAAATGGCAAGAAATAACAAAAAACAAGTTAAAGTGAAACAGTTTTACAGTAAATTAACAGGGAAGCGTTGAAAAGTAGTAGAAGGTAATAACGCTGTTAACTTTGGTATATCTTATCTTATTCTACATTATACAAGCTCAATTAAACATTCTTACATCCAGTATTTGTTGAACAAGATATGTTTCAGTTGTGATTATAGTTTGTGGTTAGAAATGTTTAATACAGGAATATTTGTACTTTATGCGAAAAAGTGAATATCATAAATACCGTTACACACTGATTAGAACGACAAAATAAAACGAATAACTGTTTTGTATAATATTTTCAGGATTTATTCAAAATTTTCACCCGTTAGCTTTTACACAAGCTTGAAGACTTCCGGGCCACTTGTCTATGGCGCGCACTACATCTATTGGAAAAGTACTTACCGCAGCCGTCAGGACTCGCTTAAAAAAATTGACATTAAGGTGTCTTTTTGAGCAAACTATGGCCTTTGCAACTGCCCATAATATATAATCTAATGTATTAAGATCTGGGCTAGCAGAAAGCTAATCGTTTGCTGCCAGAAAACGAGACACATTGTTACTCCAAAGTTTAGTTGACTTTGCTTTTTAGGCGGGTACAGACTTTTACTCATCTTGAAAAATCATATGAATCAGAGGTTTTACTACACCTTTCAAAATATTCTGTTGATACACAGTGGCCAAAATTTTAGCCGACTTTCCATAGAAATGAATATCGGTCACTCTATCGTAACAGACTCCCCATAAAACTATTACAGCTGCTTGATGATGCTTTCTCTAAACCCTTGGTACTAACTGAGGCACTCATTTGGGCAACCTAACGTATATCCTCTCATTTTGTTTGTTGAAATATTCCTCCACTATAAAAACCTTTTCATACGCAAACAAAATTTCAACAATCTTTTCGCTTTTTCTCTCCTACCTATCTTTGAAGCATCTATCAGGAAATGTCCCGTATGTATTTTGAAAGCAGCTAGACCTAGGTCTTGCTTAATAACACGAGTCATCAAAGTTCTGGAAATTTGCATATCCAACAACATAACCGTTTGCTTATGAAGAGGATTTCATTTAATTTGGGCACTTACGGCTTTGATTGCATAACCAGTCCAAACTAAACGTGGCCTTCTAGATCTTGAAAGGTTCTAAACACCTCTAGTCTCTTTAAACCATTTTATAGTCCGATGCACAAACCTACAGCTAATGTCGTGAGGATGCAGAGTCTTGAAGATTACACTTTTTTCATTTTCGCCCTTATATAATGGTATTGGAGCAATACGGTTTTCTTTGTCACCCACTCCATTAGTAAATAATCAAACATAAGAAACACAATGTAACTTACCACTTTAAGACATGAGAATTGCAACCGTACTTTAAAGTCATGAATATCTTTATGCTGTGTAGAGCAAGGGTAGATTTGCTTTTGTAGCAGTATTTATGGAAGTACTAGGTATTTAGGGCGTTAAAAATGGTTGGCTCTTTTGCTCTAAACTTTAGTTGTGCATGTGTGACAATAGGCTATAGGACTAAATTATGTCATTAGGTGGCGCTGTTGGAAAGCACAGTACAAAAGGCAGTGAGACATTCGTAGAGTACTGCCAGTACAATTGCGGACAAACCATGGAAGAAGTGATGAGCAATATAGTTTCTTTACAGAGAGGGAGAGAGTTAATAGCTATATGTGGGAACGTATTAACAGGTCGCAGAATTGTGTTTTACTAGATTTCACAGTTGAACGACGAAAAGCACTCTGTTGAGAAAGTGCATATAAGTCTCACATTCTTTACCATGTGTCAAACTTGGCTCTATCGACGTATTCAATAATTCTGCTACAGGAAATAAAAGTCACGACGCGTTGCTTTAACATAGACACAGTGGAGAGGCAGTGAGTGATAAGAAATTCTTCTCTAATGGCGAGTTACAGTCGGTCCACAAAAAGTGTGCTACACCCGAAGAAAAGTTTTCAGCAGCTTTGCAAAAATTATTGTACGGATGACAAAGATGGGTGGGGGTTAAGAGAAACTATTTCTAATAATATACTTCTTAAAAACGTTAATGAGAAAAACAATTTGAATTATTTTTCTGTTGGCAAAGAAAATAGTAGAATTGTTTGAATGATATAAATCTGTCATTGCAAAAAACATAAAAGTATCTGTTTACATAAATTATTTGAGGTCTTAGTTCAAGTTAAATTTAAAATGCACATTATGCCTAGACAGTTGACCAAAATTATTACACAATATCTTAGTATAATAGTAAAAGCATTTTCTATTTTTAATAATATGCAGATTTCACCTTTGTGTGCATTTTTATGCTAACATTTATATACGAATTTCATAAGCAAATAAGGAGAATTGCGGGCTTTAGCGAAATGCTTGTGTGTTTTATTTATTCAAATTTGATCCTGATAGATAAATAAAGAACAATAGAAATGAGATAGAGTGTATTTACCAAATCCGGTCTCGTTTGTATTGTTTTCCTGCTGTAGATATCCTAAAAAATGTATTTCTTCAAAACTGTTTATTGATTAAAATCCGTGCGTGGCTTTTCCATATCGCCGGTTTTCCTTTACTTTTCCCCTTTTTACGAAGGCTTTTCAAAACCAGCTTTAATAATGTTGTTGCCGTTTTCTTGATATCCCAGGATAAACTTCTTAAATCGCCTGGAAATTTAAATACGAGATAGATAACCCTGATTGTAAAGTTCCGTAGCGGAGTTTTGCAAAAATCTTGTTGGAATCTTGCTTGAATTTAACACGGAGCGCAATTAAAAACGGAGCTTGAATACATGAGTTGTTTTGCACTAAGGGTACTAAAATATAAATGATAAAAGAGAAAAAATATTTTACTTAATATTAATTTTATTATATTACACCCAGATCTTCGTATGCACCGCGTTTATATTTATATTTTTAATTCTTCTAAAGAGTGGTCCAAATTTAAATCCGGAATATTAAAGTAATTATTCTCTGATCAAATTTGGAAAATTATGTCTGAAAAATGGTTAGCTCGACTTCGGATGCAAACTTTGGTAACTCTTTCACTAAATTTTTAACTAAACTTTTTCGCATTTTCTAATTTCATCGATAACACGATGGATTCCGTCCTTGAGGTGATCACGGCTTGCAAATTGCTAGCGTAGACCTTAGACTGCAAATAACCCTACAAAAAGAAGTCGCATGAAGTTAAATCACAAGATCTTGCTGGATATTTGTTGCCAGTATTTCTTAAAATGACGCAACCAGAAAATAAACTTTTGTTCGAGGTATATAGCAGGTGGTACCGTTCTGTAAAAACAATATTTGTTCCAAATCTACGTTGCCCAGTTGGCGTTCCAAAAACCAGTTTAATCATATTTTGAAATGAATTTTAAATTCTTTCTGTGCACTACTTCGTCTCCGCGAAATTTGCATCGTATTTGCAATGCGTTTTAACAATAATAACTCTTTGTTTCTTCGTACAGAATTCTATATATACAAATCAACAAGACCAATTTGTATAAGGCTTCTGGGTATGACGTTATAGTTGGAGAGGTACTGAAACATTTACCAATAGAAGGCAGTTGTGCTATTAACAACAATATACAATAGCATCATACGCCATTTAGATCAAAAGCTCACATGGAAAAAGCACATTAAAGAACCAAATAAACCTAAAAGTGACAAAAATGCGCTGGTTATCAAGCAAAAAATCAATAGTAACATTAGAAAACAAATTAACCATTCATAAAACTATACTACAACCAGTTTAGGCCTGTGTCATAGAACTGTGGGGTTCCAGTAAACTCTCCAACACAAAGATATTACAAACTTTCTAGTCGAAGACACTTCGCATGATGGCTGGCGCTCCCTGGTACGTGACGAATCAAACCCTTCATAAGTATTTCAGAATGTCTTTCATAAATGAAGTGATTAACTTCTACGACAGCAACTCGAAAGAACTACTACCGAACACAATAACCAGTTCATAAACGAATTATATAGTTGACCCTTAGTTAATAAAAGACTTAAACGACAGTGGTTAGACCTAGTCCAATAGGAGAAAAATAGAGTATTGTCAAGGGATGATACCCAATGCATGTTACAAATAATATATAATATTTATTAATTACTCTGTAATTCACTGGAGTGGATTGCAAATTTGCTAAGAATTAAAAAAATTACTACATTCGTTTCGATAAAAAGAATTATACATCATAATTATAATAATCTGTGCATGCCGTTTTTATTCTGCATAATTAGTTTATGTTGCAATCTTGACGAGCAGAATTATCCTATGGTTTTGCATAAAGTTCCTATAATATATTCTCAATTCCAGGAAATGCGGCGGATAGTTTTATTTTACGAAACTGTAATTGATGGTAAAAGTTGAATAACGTGAGCCTAAGTATGTTAGGCAGCTCTCAGGAAAATTGCTCGAGGTTGTTTTTCAAGACCGAACCTTCCGGGCTGTACAATAACCTACTATTTGTGTAGAAAATTGAACTTTTAAGTTTGTCGCATCAGAATTTTAAGTATATCACTGAAGTTGTAGTAGAACGTCGATACTTAAAATATTTACCGTTGGTTATTTTCCATTTTTAATTATATTTTGCGGTATTTTGTAGAATTTTCTGAGGTGTTTACTTATTAGTATTTATAAAAATTCATTTGTTTACTTTATATCTTTTGCTCATGGCTCCAGTCTTAGCAGTGAGTGAATAAAATTAATATTTTCCTGCTCTGAATTAATTCTTATATTTCTAGGAAAGTATAAGTTATTAAATTTTTGGTGTAAGACAGAAAGTAAATAAAGGTGCATATATAAGTAATAAAATTTGAAGTAATATAAGTTCTACCAAATTTAGAATCACTGATAAAAGCCGAGGTCCGACGGATCGACTAGCCTGCGGCCTTTTGCGCGGTTTGGATTAGATATTCTAATGATAAAAAGTGAATTAAAAATAATAAAAATTTGGGCAAATATAACTGAAGTGTTAAGCGCCTAACCAGAGGTAAAATAAGCCATACAAGGAAAAGTAAGGTGTAGCAGAAAATGAGATACCCGATATATTTAACAGAATAGGGGCAGAAATTAATGTGAAAACGAATGCAATAGGAACTGATAGACTGGGAAGGTATTAGCCAAATAAGAGCACACCAATTCTTATCAAATTACAAAATTGGCCAAAGAAAATCGAATTACATTGAAAGGCAAAAACCTCAAGGGGACAAATGTTTGAATAGGTAAATCAGCAAGAGAGAAAGAGTCTGTACGACAACAAACGTAGGGTAAGCAAAAAATCCCTAGAGTGCGAAGATTTCTTAACCAACAAGCAAGGAAAACTACAAAATTAGAAAAAAACTAAGATACGTACGAAGCCGAACGGGTGTAAAAGAAGACGACAATGCAAAGAGATGGAAAGTTACCTACAGTAAAATATAAAAAAACAAACAAAAAAGATCGATATACATGAAAAATCAGATCTATGCTGGCAGCAGGGAAAATGGAGGAACTTGCAAAAGAAATTAGGGACTGTAAAATAGAAATACTGGCAATACAGGAAGTAATATGGAAAGAAGAGTAGAGAATTGATAAGCAAAACTACCAAGGTAGTAAAACAACAGGATTTGAAGGAGGCGGAAAACTAAGAAAAGTATTATAGAACTCAAAAGAATAAACGCTAGATTCTTCTACCTAAGAATAGGATTTAATGTAGCTAACATCTCTATAGTAAACGTGTATGCACTAACTGAGGAGGCAGAAGGAACAGCGACAGATGACTTCTACAACGAATTAAGGAAAACTTGTAAAAATACCCCAAAGTGTGACACCTTAATAGTTCTTGGAGCCTTCAATGCAAAGTAGAAAAGAAAAACACATGAAATTGATACCAGGAAGAGAAGCAGAACAGAACATTACGAATGGCAATGAAACAAAAATGGGCAACCTAGCAACTGAAATGTCTATAGTGTACTCCAGTACAACATTTAAGCATAAAATTGAACATGAGGTCACATGGATGATTTTTGGAAGAAATACAGAAAACTAGATTGAACATATGATGATGTCCAAAAGAGACAGAAAATAACTCAAGACGGAACATACCGCGGGGCGATATTGTTTCCGATCACCTCCTTGTGATAGTCAAAATAAAACTAGGAGTGGTTGCTAGAAAACGAAAAGCAACAAACAAAAAGAGGAGGAAAGTGGAAGAGCTCAAAGAAAAGTGATAGTCAGAAAAGTAACAATAAAGAAGAAGAAGATTTCAAGGCTTATATGGTTTAGAACAAGAAATGAAAATTACTACGAAGTGCATCCGGAAATCAAGAAAGAGTGTACGGTAAAGGCAAAACCTCAGGCATAATTTGATAATGAATCGAACGGTACAATCGTTCATATCAAAGTCCTGGCCGAATTGGTGCATGCATCGTTGAGAGTTTCTCTCGATTGTCTCTCGGACGGGTTTGACAACGGTCGGCGTGGAAACACATTCAGCTTCTTGTATCATTTGATGGTGTCATGGATGGTTTGCGGCGCACCGAAGCGTTTCTTCATGTCTGCAGAGCAAATCCCCGACCTGCAGAGCTTGAGAATCGCAAGTCTCCATTTACCTCGAAAAACAAGGTAAAGGCAGGAAAGCAAGGCACAATGTAGAGAAAAAGTCAGTGAAAACGCCTGTTGCATTATCATTACCAAAGGTAATGTTTAGGTACTGAAGCATGCATAAACACTTCCAGGTAATTGTCTCGCACCCTGCAGTGCCTATACTAAAGAAAGGAGATACAGGTATATGAACAAATTATAGAGGAATCAGTCTGCTAATTATAGTGTATGCAATTCTGACCACGCTATTAAATAAGAAACTGACGCAGTATACAGAAGAAAAAATAGAGTACCAATATGCATTTAGGATGGGAAGATAAAATCAAATAGTCAAAAGATCCTGCGAATACGATATTGAACTACAAATCTTCTACATCGATTTTAAAAAGGCCTTCGACAGTGTAAAACAATAAGCTTTAATAAAAAACATGATGAAAACGTAAATTTGCAAAAATAGTTAGACTAACTGAAACGATAATGACGGAATGAAAAGCAGCTGTACAGAAGACCGAATATCAGAAGAATTTAAAACTAACTTAGGAGTAAGACAGGGGGTGGACTATTAACCACGCTACTTAATATAACGCTAGATTCATTAGCTGAACACTGTGAATTCAGTGGAATAATCATTAATAAGACTGTACAAATAGTGGCATATGCTGACAATTTTGTGGTGATAGCAAGAAACGGAGGACACAATCCATAAAATTGAAAAGGAAGCAGAAAAACAGGATTATAAATTAACTAAAAGAAACTAAATATTTGGAAATAAACGTAAAGCTAGTAAAACTGTTAAAAATTTTAAATATTTGGAAGTTATAATTAACAATAAAAATAAAATAAAACAGGCAATCGAACAAATAACACAGGTAGGACAGATAACGTGCTACAAATACAAAAACATCATAAAAGACAGAAATATAAGCAGGGACACAAAACTAAAAGTTTATAAAGTAACAATCAGACTAGTGGTAGTATGTGGGACAGAAAAGATGACCCTAACAAATATAGCGCAAGAGGAACTAAGAATCTTTGAGAGAAAGGTTATAAGGAAAGCGTATGGATTAGAGAAAATTGCGGAAGGCTAACAAACTCAGAAGTAAAAATTGTTTTGAATATGTTGTTGAACTAATAAAGATCAGAAGAATGCGCTGATATGGATACACAAAAATATTGAGGAACAACAGAGAGGTGAAGAGGGTTACAATGTGGAGACCAAGTGCTAGTTGAGCAAAAAGATTAAAATTGGTGGGAAGACCAGGTGATTCAAGATATAACGAGACGGATGTAAATCCAGAAAGGCAATTTTCGGAGGCGAACCAAGTCGTGCACGTGACCTTGTGGCGCCCGTATCTAGGATCAAACGAGAGCTGCAGATCTGAAAAATACCAACCTAAGGTATCTACTGACCAAATATGAAGTGAATCGGTCAAGTCATTCTAGAGATATTGTGTCGACAAACAGACAGACAGACAGACAAGTCGTGATTGCATTAAATTTTGCTTACGCCTTACAGGCTTTTTTAATAAATCTAAGAATGCAAAAATGGAGAGAAAAGATACGGGTCCAGAATAAATAGAGGAAGCTAAGGCCAACGATAAGTTAGACTAGAAAGGGAAGAACTCACTACGCCAAACGAGTTTTGTGAGATAAAGATGAGTAAAAATTCCGAATGGAATGTGTAGTCAACAACTTACAGAGATTTTTCACGAATATCCTTGTTAAAACAGTTACTCGTGCATTTTCTGATAGTTGAAAAAGTGACTATTATGTACGCAAACCTGCTAAGTTAAAGGATTCTGTAAAGTGTTATTAACTTTCGAAAGGTTGTAAAGCGTAGACGAAAGTTAATGCGATGTCGATTCTGTCTGTCTGTCACACGATGTCTCCGGCACGACTTGACGGATTCACTTCATATTTGGTCAGTAGATACCTAAGATCGATGTTTTGTCAGTATTTAATTTCAGATCTACAGCTCTCATTTGACCCGAGACCACATGCATGACTTGCTTCGCTGTCATCCGTCTCGTTTTATCTTGTTTTGTTATAAAATTTGTTACTTATGGCAAGCTGCTAACTTTGCAGTAATTTTTTTGACACTTCGGCTTTTATAGGTTGCATTATTATTATAAAAGTACAAATATGGACTCAATTTTTTACGGACATATTTCTTGAACCATAAATTAGATGTGAATTACCTATATAACATTTACAAGAAGAGCTTATGAAGTTATAAATTACTTCTACATGTTAAGGTTCTTTATACTCATTGGTTTATTCAAATCTAGTTGGCGATTGCATGCATTTCATTGCAATTTCAACGCTAACTTCCAATCAGAAAGGGCCTTTGTCTGCCAAAACATCTATTTGAGCAAACTGACTGTCTATGTAAAGATAAAAGCTCGGATAGACCACGTATGTGGGGGAAGAACTTAAGACATTCGAGAAAGCATTGATCAAGTATGTCGACCCATAGAGAAAACAGAAAAGTTGAAAAGTTTGCCGTTTTTGTTAAAACCATGCCGCCTATAACTAGCGCAGCCTCTTCGCACAAACAACAAGCTCAAAAGTGTTGAATTTTTTGGTTGTATGCTCCAAAACCTGGAAGATTACATATCTTTGTCCCATTTAATTTTTAGCCATGTTCTAATTGAAAAAATAAACGGACACAAAGTATACATATGGAAATTATAAGAACCCAGTACAACACCGAAACACAAGAGAAACTCTCCGAAAGTTAAGGTAATAAATGTTTATGGACCTTCCTTTGTTTGTACAAATTCAAATAGTGAGTAACGTATCTTAACATGATTGACAACAGAATGTTCTGCAATTTCTAAATGAATCTCCACCGTAATGTTGAATGGATTGTATGATGAAAGAAGACTGGTATTTGATTTTTGGTCCTTTAGCATCCCTGATCTCGCACCTTGCAACATTTTCTTGTAGATATCTGTAACACAAGCAGTTTATGTCGGACAGTTAGGTATTACTAAAGGTGTTAAATATCCTGAAGGTAACATCAAGGCTAGTATGGGAATGCGGCAAAAAAACTCAGTGCTCTGTCGGACCATAACAAGTTAACTCTTTTGTGAGTACCAGGCCACTGCGCAATTGCAGGGAACGAGAAAGCTGATGAGCTAGCATAAGGAGAATTATCAACTCCATATATAGGTCCTGAATCGGCTCTGGGAGTACCTAAAGGTACAATACAAAGCCGGATGAGAGAAAGAGTCAGAAAAGAACATAAAAAATACTGGAAAAACCTTCTTAAAAGGATGATTTTGCATGGTATTGTTCTTTTAGAACAAAATGGGGTTGCTATTTATGGAAACCCAATAATGGATCCAGAAGAATACAGCAACTATTTAGTAAGAGATTTGTACAAACTGTTAAAAGTGCTGTCAAATGGGTCTCAACAAAAAAACAGTTTAGATAGCACCTTTACAAAGAAAATTGGAAAATCCAAAAATAAAATGTTACTATATTTTCAATGAACTCAGTGGCGTAAAACATTCTTCTTCGGCTGTAGCATGAATTCATCTACCGTCTAGATGTTACCTGTGAGGGTAGAGGAGGTTACATTCAACATTTAAATAAACTTATACATATAAATGTCATTTATATCATATTTATTATTTAGTTTTAAACTTACAAAGTTAAGTCCATCTTTTTGAGTCATTCTGTACTTATACTTCTACTTTTGCTTTCTCCGTGAAAAGCTAAACTTTCACAAACTTATTTTTTGTACTATTTAAGTAGCTTTTTTTCCAATAATATCTTGGCTTAAAAAGACATCTAGTCAAAATAGGGTTGGTCTAGTAGTCTCTACCATTGTAGATATACTAAGGACAATTCGGAAAGAAACCTCCATCTGCATATGCGCAAGAACTAGGCGGCGGTAACAACGTCCGTCCTGTGGTACTACGTCAAATAGTTCAATAGGCACTACAGAATGGAAGAAGAAGGTTGTGTTGCAATTTACTCGTATGCTAGATCAATTCAAATGAACGCTACTATATGAAGTGCGAAGACCATCAGTTTACGATATCTGAACTTTTTGTGAATTTTTTCCAACTTTTTCGGATTGCTTTATAGAAATTAGTAACAAAAAACTTGGAATTTGCAAGTTCTGTGTCCTATGGGTATCAAAATTCCTGTCTGAGAATCACAATGCACACCGAATGGGTTCTGCTTTGGACCTTTTTTTCCGTTATACCAAGGAAGAAAAACTATTTTTGAACAGAATTATTACCGGTCATGAGACCTGGGTGTAGCACCGCTTTGGCGATAATATTACCTTTTTACAGGATAGCTTCATTCCCAGGCGGGAGAGTGTTTTGTAGAAGAAATTTCAAACCTTGTAAGACATTATGACAAGTGTCCCAATTCTCTTGTGCTGTTGTAAGTTTCTGATATAATAAAGGTTACGTATCTACGCGTTTCTATCATTGATAACTAAACGGAGGCATCTTTCCGAATTGTCCTCATAGAAACAAGTTTAAGCCATGTGAAATTGTATTATTTGGATTATCTTGAAATTTTCTAAATGTTGTAGTAATTAGTTGTAAATAGACCACCTTATTTTTATCACACAATATTTTGCATTCTTTTTCTTCTTAGAGTGCCTTCTCTCTATGGAGTTTAGCGATCAAGGCTATACGGATCTTAGATGTTGCTGTTATAAATAGATCTACTGAAATGCAATTGAACTACTCCCGGAGATTTTCAGCCAAAAGATACGTCTTCTGCCTATAGATCTTTGCTAAATGATGATTTAAACTAGGCTTGCTCTAGTGAGCCTTTAATGCAATGGTTTCTCCTTGCCTTTCGCATGTTTATGCCTTTGACCTATTGGTTCGTTCACCTTTTGGGCTAATTTCTTAATCCAAGGACAAGAAGTTGCCCTACCTTATATCAGCTCATCCACCCGAGGCTGTTGGCTGGCAGAAGGGGGATTGCCTATACCAGCGATCATTCGGTTTGCTGCCTGTTCGCGGGTTATCTATTCGTCTAGAATTAGGTGCTCTAGCTTATATTGCAGCTAACCTTTATATCTAAAGGTCATTCACTATTCGCCACCCGTGACCCCCCTAGTAGTCTGCAGCTTAATAATAATAATAATGGTACGGCTCTAACGCCCCGCGTGGAAGCACGACCTGCGAACTGAGTGGTTAATGGCTCTCATATGTCCGACTTTACTGCCCGGTCGTCGCGCACCATCTCTAATGCGAGGTGATGTGACAAGCACTGCGCCTTAGACGACCACCATTATTACCTCTCGAGCGAGCGCAGGTACTTAATTATTTATAGTGACTGAAGTAGGCCACCCTCCAGACATCAAAGAGCTCTGAGAAAGGAACCCGGGTCCGTCCGCATCGTAGTCCTAGTTGACATTAATAATTCTTTACAATTAACATTTGTACATTGATCAAGTCTATTCAGTTGCTGCAGGTTTTAAAGTTTATTCCGGTACACTTTATCTTTTAAGTTACTCTATAGATACTAGTCGGGCGTCGTGAGTTTTGAAATTAGTCGTTCCTCAAAAACTTGTCTCAACAATTTTATCGTTGGTTCTGCTATATGAATTGTGATTTCATTTTGCTAGATCGCATCTCTGACCCACTTTGAATCGCGTGACGCAAAAATTGCTGAATTTTTACTTGACGACGTTCTTCAGTGATAGTTGCTGCATTTCCATTGGCATTCTGGAACAAATACAGGCCAATGGTCCAATCAGTTGTTACCTCACACTACTGTACTTTTAATAGGGTGCAGTTGATACTCGTGGATGGTTCTTAGATTTTGCATTTATAGTTCTTCGGTTGCAACTGCTGAACACTCTGAATTTGGTAAAGAAGATAACGTAAATTTTGCCTTGTCTTCGGCTCTTTTCCTTCTCACGTTATGTGTTTACATTTGTAAGGGCAGAATTTTGAGGAAGATCATAGAGCTCTCTTTTTGAAAACTGCGAATAATATTACGCACGTTGGTTGGTATATCTTTCTCTGTGTACCAATAATTGAATGGTTTTTTTATAAAATTGTGCAACTTTCGTTCTTTGGTTCACGTTAAGTCGCTGCATTAAAAACACATAGAATTGTACCTTAAGAATTTGAGGCTACAGAATTATTTATGCGGAGAAATCATAAATTTTTTAAATAGTTTAGTGACTTTGGGTCAGCCTAAGCTTCAACATTTCATTTAAAAGTTGTCATTATTAATGTCCAAGTGATTTTGAAATAATAAACACCTAATTTTAGATTTGTTTAATGTGTATTTTAAACTTGGTTTTGAACTTTTTAAAGTAAATATTTGTCAAGCTTTGACCAATTCCTGCATCCTCGAAATCACGCTGGATAATTGCTTTATGACGATAAGGAGA
Organism: Sinelater perroti; assembly: GCA_036346155.1. Taxonomy (NCBI): domain Eukaryota; kingdom Metazoa; phylum Arthropoda; class Insecta; order Coleoptera; family Elateridae; genus Sinelater; species Sinelater perroti. The sequence goes on from JARFIY010000215.1 coordinate 5,340,302, forward strand.
GACGACGTGGCGTATATAGGCCAGATGGTGATGGTAGAATGTTATAAAAGTGATGTCACGTTTAGAATTAAAATTGTGTTGACTAAAGATAGATACTTTAATATAGTGTTTTATTGTAGTGTCTGCAAAGACTATTTTAATAATAAAGTTGTAGCACCTTACCTACAAATCAATTACTTTGTGTAGTCTGTTTGTCTATTCCACTGGTAGGACAACAGGAACACTTTTTCATGAGGCAATTTTGACATGAGTAATTGAGCACACAAAGTATTGGGTTGTCCAAAATTTTTCAAGCGTTTCACTTTTTTCATCGATTTATTTAATAATTTTGAACAAAAACAACTTATAACAACTAATCGAAGTATTCTCCGTCAACACTGATCGCTTCCTCCCACCTTTTCGGCAGCTTCGTAATTCCCAGACGGTAGAATTTGGCATCTTTCGAGTCAAAGAATTTTTTTGTTCCGAAAGTCCTTCTTTGGTGTCGCAGTTGTTTTTTCGCCTGGTGAACGCCATTTGTATTGAGGATCTGGGTTTTTGAAGTTTTTTCCATTTCTCATCTCCTGTAATCAATCGATTGGCCAAGAACGAAGTTTCATTTTGATGATCCAACGAAGTTTGACTGGCATTCGGCCGTTTCGTCTTTTGAGCAGCAGACAACTCATGTGGAACCCAACGTGTCTTCTTCCAGACCTCACCGAAAACGTGGGGAATATTGTCAATAGTCTGAGGGTTGCAATCGAAATGACGGAGTACCTCTTTTGGATGTCCAGTTCCTTGCTTGTGATCCAAGTCTTTATTGCCGGCTTTGAACTCTACAAAATGCGTTCGATGCGCCGATTCTCCAACCGCACCTTCGCTCTATTCTTTATTGATATAAATGATAATGACTCTTTTTTTTATCCCCTCTCCTCTGTTATGATGATATCTTTTTTCTTATTTATATCTGAATATATTTTGCAGTGAAGTATTTTGTCATTTTTGCTGCTTATATCAAACTTTTCTTAAAGTGTCAACAACGTCCAATTTCACCTTTTATGAGTTTGTTGCATTCCCCTTCAAATACTTCTTACATTTCTTGCAATATAAGATAATTCTAGGAACACCATCGTTTACCCTCTAGTACCTTTTGTCTAGTCCGATTTATATGCATAAATGGTGGTTTTCTGATGCCATAAAATGGTTAATATTAACGTAATAGGAGCATCTATTTTTACAGTTTACTATAGAAATTTGTTACGAGGCTTTTTAATTTCGAAAAAATTTTTACAATATCAGTAGGCATTTTCAACGAACTTAAAAAGTTCGTTACTGAATTCTATACGTACTGTGCTCTGTTCTGTCGTTCTTCGGTCCGTCACAAAATTTGAGATATTTTAAAGATGAAAATGGATTCTTATAGAATTTTACGCTGATTTCGAATTCGAAATTAAAATTTCTATCTCGAATAATTTTCGAGATATTCGACTTCGAATTTCGGAAAATTTTGACATTACGATTTTAAATGTGATTCTTATAGGAAATTTTACGCTGAATTCTAAAATGAAGCAAAAATCATTCGAATAATTTTCGAGATCTAAAGATCTTTTAAGTTCGTTCTGGGATTGTTTACAGAGCAATATCTTCGCCGACCCCATGTTTGCAATTGAATTATCAATAGAAGTGCCAAATTTAACATGATAAAGCATTATATTCATTAAAGATCTATTATACCTTTAACTATTATTTAAAATCCAATAAATATGCTAGCAGAAAACAATAAAATGTTGATATAGTGATAGTCAATTATTATATAAAAGCTTTAGAAGTTCAATAGTTACATCAAAATCAATTCTAGATGTGTGTATTTACTAGTTTGGATGTAAACACAAAAAATGTGCGAGTATCTTCATCCCTAACGTTATAATAGCTCCCTCACAAACATAGCAGTGTTTACAAATACCAACTTTTCCCTATTACGCATCACATGGCGAAGATTATGCTTTAGATACGGTTTAACTGTAAAAAAATGCATAAGAGTATGTTATATACTGTTAACGACATGACTTTCACATTTTTGGACCTTTGGTGCAGTTATTTATACTGAAAAGTAATGATGTCGTTTACATTGTTTGCTATTTGAAGATAGTACCTTAGTACGTCACTGTGTGACAACTTCTGAGGTTAGATAGATTTAATTTCTCTTCAGTTTCAACATTCATATCTTCAGTTTTAAAATCTGAAGAGCTAGTTTTAGGAAAACTTTCTTTTAAAACTTTTTCTTTTCATTGGAAACTTATTAATGTTTTGGTATTAGCTTTCTCTGCAAGACCTTCTTTTTTACATTTTTTCTTTTTGTTCAGCTTTTACTTATTCTCACTCGCCTTCTTCTTCTTCTTCTTAATCTTAGCTTCTCCCTTGGAGGTTGCTGATCAGCATGGCTATTTTGACTTTTGATATAGCTGCTCGGAATAGTTCGGCTCATGTAAGATTGAACCATTCTCGTAGGTTACGTAACCAAGAGATTCTGGGACGTCCGACTCTCCTTCGCCCAGCAATTTTGCCTTGCATAATGAGCTGCAATATCTCATATTTAGAATTGCGGGAAATGTGGCCTAGGAATTCTAATTTTCTTTTCTTAATGGTAGGTAAGATCTCCAATTCTTTGCGCATCCTACCCAGAACCTGCTGATTCGTAATTCGGTCGGTCCAAGAGATTTTCAATAGTCGTCTATAAATCCATAGCTCGAAGGATTCAAGTCTCTTTGAAGTTTCTTTATTTAAAGTCCAACCTTCTAGACCATACAAGAGCACTGGGAATATGTAACAACGGACCATTCTTGTCCTTAATGCTAACGATAGGTTCTGAGCAGTCAGTAGTTTTCTCATTTTCATGAAGGCTGCCCTTGCTTGTTCTATTCTTGCTAAGATTTCTTCTCTATGTGTGATGTTTTTGTTTACTATCGTGCCAAGGTACTTGTAGTTTTGAACTTGTTCAATAATCCTATTGTCTATGACCAGCTGACTGTCTGCGGTGTTTCTTTTAGATACTACTAACATTTTTGTTTTACTAATATTAATACTAAGCCCAAATTCTTTACTTGTTTGAGATACTCTATCTACCAGTGTCTGAAGGTCTTTTAGGTTGCTTGCGATCAAAACGGTGTCGTCAGCGTACCGAATGTTATTGATACATTTCCCATTTATTATTAGTCCTGAACTTTCATCTTCTAACGCTTCGCGGAATATATATTCCGAATAAATGTTAAATAACATGGGTGAGAGATACACCCTTGTCTGACACCTTTTGAATATTAATTTCCTCGAGAGAGAGTTATCCACTTTTATTTTTGCAGTTTGACCCCAGTAGAGATTGATAATTATTTGTATGTCATGATGGTCTATGTTGAGTTTCTGCAAAATATCAACTAGTTTATCGTGCTTCACGTTGTCGAATGCTTTGCTGTAGTCTATGAAGCACATGTAAATATCCTGGTTTACATCTAGAGATCTTTGTGCTAAGATGTTAAGAGCAAATATGGCTTCTCTGGTCCCTGTTCCGTTGCGGAAACCGAATTGTGTGTTTGACATTTCCGCTTCACATTTGCTATATAACCTGGTGTGGATGATTCTTAAGAATATTTTTAGTACCTGACCCATGAGGCTTATGAGCCGATACTCATCGCATCTAAACGCTCGGGGTTTCTTAGGGATGGGGACAAAGGTGGAAAGTAGCCATTCGCGTGGGATAACCCCTATTTGGTATATATCGTTAAACAAGTCAACAATTATTGAAATTGACTGTTCATCTAATAGTTTTAACAGTTCGCAGTGTATACCATCAGGTCCTGCTGCTTTTCCAGCTTTTGCGGTTTTTATGGCATGGTTGACCTCACTACATGTTATTTTTGGTGTGTTTTCTGCTGCTGTAATGCTACGTTCTTCTGCTCTTTGATCTCTAAAGATTTGTTTAATATACTTTTGCCATAAGTTTGACTTTGATTCTGTATCTATGACTAAAGAACCTTGGTCATCCTTCATTATCCTCGATTGTTGTCTGTGTGTAATACCAGTGATTTCTTTTATTTTCTTGTGAACATTGAAGCTGTCATACTTACGTTCATACTTTTCTATTTCTTTGCACTTATCATCCATCCAGGATTCCTTTGCTGCACGTATCTTGCTTCTAATAATGTTATGTATTTCTCTATACTTTATTTCATCTTTATTTTTAAATTTTCTCCTTTCGTCCATTAGCGCTAAGATTTCCTCTGTCATCCACTTCTGCTTCATCTGTTTCTTGTGTTCTCCCAAGGTTTCTTGTTGTGTCGTTACTATTGTTTCTTTTATTTTAGACCATTTTGTTTCCTTATCTAAATTACTAATATTTTCTTCTTGCATTTTATGGAAGTTTTGGTTTATCATCTTAGTTGCAGAATTTCGTATATCTGGTTGTTGTAACCTTCGTGTATTTATGTAACTATTTTGGTTTTGTTGTTGTCGTCTTTTCTTCAATCTAATATACATATTCATGACTACAGGATTGTGGTCCGAATTTGCATCCGCACCTGGGTATGTTTTTACAGCCTTTACGCTGTTTCTCGCCTTTTTGTTAACTAGAATGTAATCTATTTGGTTTCTAATTATTTGTTCTGTGTGATCTCTCGGTGCTTTCCAAGTATATAATCTTCTCTTTGGTAGTTTAAAAGAGTATTTGTGACCACAAGGTCTTCTTCTATACAAAACTGCAGTATTCTCTCTCCTCGTCCGTTTCTCTCACCTAATCCATATTTACCTACGTAATCTCCATAGCTTCCTTCTCCAATCTTTGCATTATAATCCCCATTATTATTGTGATGTCACGTTTTTTCTTAATTTTAGTACTTTCTGAATTTCTTCGTAAAAGGTTCTATTTTATCATCGTTTTTCTTGTCAGCAGTGGGGCATATATTTGAATTAAGTTCATTTTACCTAAGTTTGTTTGTAGCTGAATCATCATAATTCTATCCGAATATGGTATAAAGTTAATTACTGCTTTACTTGCAGCTTTGTCTAGCATGATACCAACTCCATTATAATGCTCTGTTTCAGTGTTCCTGAATAATATATAACACCGTTTTCGGCACTACATTTCCCTGAGTTAGGCCATCGGGTTTCGCTTAGACCCAAAATGTTTAGTTTTAATCTACTCATCTCTTGTACAACGTTATCCAGTTTTCCTGCTTGGAATAAACTGCGTACATTCCATGCTGCAATTCTGACTCTGTTTTTGTGTATACTGTACATGTTCTCTTGATTCCCTTGATTGGCTGACGGGGAGATTCTTCGCACCGTTTCCCCACTGAAGGGGTGCCCCGGACTAACGGCCAATTGTTTTGATTTTTCAGCCATGTGATTATCTTGGGAAGCATTTAAAACAAAATGCATTTAGTGCGGTAGTTTTCCGTTGCTTTCCGCACCGCAACGTCCCAACCGTTTAGGTCAATATGTGACCCTCGCCTGAGATTGGTCTAAAATGGGCCTTTAAAGAAGTAAATCTTCAGTAGCCCCATAAAAGTAATGCCACAACTGCTGCCCTGTGTCATGCTAGTTTTGGTCCGCCCCGAGTATTTCCTTTCCTCGGTACCACCCATCTGGGAGGCATTCCCCTATCCGCCACCTGGGGAGGCGCCCAATGGGGGACTAGCAACCCCACATGGGTCTCACTCGCCATTCTTCATTTTATTTTCTTAAAATACCTCTCTGCCTAATGTAGTAGTCAGAATTTTAGAGTGGTGCTTTGGTCTTCCTCCTACAGAACCTAACATAACAGGGAGAATTGGCAAGGGCGATATAACTTGACATTTTTTATTGTGGCAGAAAAATAAACATTAGAGGAATAAAGCTGCTAATTGCGTTCATTAAGCAAACGCAATGGGACGTTACTGTTTCCTTCACAGTTTGTCGCCCCACCAATTTACTTGCTTCCCTTGGGGGCAACAACTGCTGGAAATGTTCGATGGATGAAATATCCTTTTGTCCATCAATGTTGACAAGTTTTTTATAAAATGTTTTACTATCTGTCTTCATAAAGCTTTGAATCTAACTGAGGCTTCTTCCTAACAACTTATATTACCGCATCCCCGCGCAAATTCAGCAGCCAAAGAGCCTTGTAGCCTTATTGAAGTTGTGTGGCAGCCCTCACATTTCCGAAAACTCAAAAACTATGCCGCGAGGCTCTGCCATTGCCATCCTATTGTAGATGTTGCAAAATATGACATGTTCAGCAAATTGTTTTTTTTTCAGAATTAAAATCTGGCTTTTGACTAATTTGGGGCCCTCCAAAACATCCAATCTTCTGGCTTTTTCCAAAGTTGCCCCCAATGTTACCCTTATACAGGACCTTGGATGACCTATTTTCCTTTATAATTTCATGCATGTACTCGTATGGCATCTGACATTATGAAAATTTTAGTTAGTAAGCCAGCAATAGAAAAACTGGGAGTACGGTACCCAAATGCACCTTATTGAGCATAACTACGCATAAATGCACACTTTTATATGTCAAAATCAGTAATAAAGCAGAAGAGGGAAAATTAAAGCTTATTTTTAGCATGAAATTTGCCTTAAAAGGGGGAAGAAAAACGCGCTTACCTTCAAATTCCTTTTGCATTAAACATAGATAAAAACACTGAAATGATACGTGATCTAGGCGTACTCTGTTGAAATTAAAGGACATTTGCTTATTTAAATATGCTTTTGAAAGCTCAACATTTCAACTCTCTCCCTTATTAATGACTTAAAAAGGGTGAACAAGAGTGAAACCAATAAAAATGATAAACATTTAAATGCCTTTTTTTGAATGTTTTATAATAAATTAGTACTAAAGTAAAATCAGTGTGATAATGAATGAACCAACTTAACAATGATTTACAATTGACTTTTGTAGTTTGGATCGAAAGAGCAACTTTAATTGCAATTTGGTTTATGATTATTTTTATATTTTAACCTTGATAACATCGCTATTTAGATAGGAAGAGGTACTAAAGAATATTTTGTGTCACATTTAATGGGTAAACTGTATATTTTGTAAATTGAGCGGCTAAGAACTGTTTGTGTTTTCTGTTGTTGCCGTTTTTGGTTGTCTAACGCACTTTGTACATAAGAAGGCACAATCCTCGTTTACTGCACTATTCCTGCCAAATAACATCCGAAGCTAAACTAACAGGGGATAAAATAAAACCAACCTAACGCTGACTAGACATTAGCATTGAGCAGCCAGGCGCCGTTTAACGAGAGCCATTTCTGTTAGACGCTCAACACAATCTCAAGCGAGAAGAACTCCACAATAGTATTTCCGCTCCCTATTGACATTTTGTCGTACTTCATGAAGGCCAGGGACGCGATGTAGACAGGACGGCGCACGGCGTCCCGAGGAGTTGCCTACTGCAGATAATCAACGAAACGAAGGGAATCATTGTTTAGGTTTTTTAACTTTTAGTGGCCAAGCAGCACGGATTTTGATGTTCATACAACTGCGCACTAATGGAATATTACTACTGTAAGGCATCTCTATGTGTACGTGTCGCACGGGCTACCCCGGGACGACGTGGAGCACTCGAGGGTGGCGGCGGCGCCGTCCGCCGGCGGTGACGGGCCAATTACGCCCCGTTTTTGCCAAAGCCGCTCGGCCGCCCCAATCTAATTAGCACCCGCGATGAAAATCGGCCGCCTGTCTGCGGCGGCCCGCTTGAATTGCAAGCAGCTAGTCACCTGTGCTCCATCGAGTTTCCGTCGCCTATTAAGACAGTTTTTCGCATCCCCCATTTATCTTGCCCAACAGCTGCGTTTCCTCGGTTGATTATTCAGCAGGAGGTGTAATTGTTGCGTTTCTGCCTCTGTTCTAACAGTAAACTGTACTTAGTTGTTTTATATTAAAAAAAAATCAAAAAAACAAAATGTAATTAGTCAAAATTTAACTATTTTTCTCATTTGTTTAATATAATAAAAATAATTTAACTTGTATATGGTATTACATGAATATATTGGTGCTAAATGGTAAGTAGCGAAAAGGAAGATTTATAAAATGTTATTAAGAAAGTTAATCTTTAAAACAAATTTTAAAAAATTCTGTTTTGAAGATTATAAAAATTATAGGACAATGTTAAATATTCGTTCCACAAAAAGGGGGAATTTTTACTATAACAATTTTTGAGTTTTCTTCCTGAAAATCGCTGAAAATCACAGCGTAACCACACTCAACGACATGCAACACACCTGAAACTTGCTTGCACGACGCCGAACTTTACTGCTGAATAATTAACTGAAAGCTCCCGAATGCAGCGATCGCGAATAAGGGTGAAGCATCTTGAGATGGTGTGGGCGAGTAGAGCACCCCGATTGATAGCGGGGGTTAAAATCTCTATTCCACCTCCACCACCCGAAAGCAGAACAACGCGACGAATTCAATTGCGCCCGGGCGGGCGCTTCTGAAAGAGTTGCCGCCGTTTTTCAGCGCGATCGGGCTTCGCGCCTCGGCTGCTGATTCGATTACGAGTTATGATCCAGAAACACCAGCCGCGCGCGGTTCCCGGGGGAGGAATTCGCACCATCTTAGCGGTATTTACCGACAGCTGTCTAAATGTTTACCCGCTCTCAGCCCGTACTTGGATGTTTATAATTTCAGCTCTCACATATGTGTAACGTTACATCACTATATCGTAATAAGCTTTCTGCATGTAGTAATCAGAATAGTAGTAACAGATTAAGCAAGATAGGGGTACGTAAAGCGTCGGGGATGTTGTTTTGCTGTTTTAACTGTACTGTATAAATAGGCTGTGCATATAAAACAAGACCGTCAAATATACTGTGTTATCTAAAATCAAACGGCTAAGAATACGAGCCTAATTCACCAGAAAATGCATACTTTAATGTTACTACTGAACACCACTTATTTATACAATTGTTTCTTTGATATCATTTGTTACGAATGAACTGTTTGGCATTTTTGCGCAATATTGTAATCATTTCAGGGGAGTTGCATACAGGGTGCTTCAATTAGAAACAATTTGACAGATTTATTCAAATATGTTGAAAATTGAATCACCCTGTAAAGCAATGCTTTAAATTTGCTGCGTTAGTATAGTTCAGCTCTTAACGATTAACGAAAAGTAAAGGTAAGTTATAATCTCATATTGCACCGCACACTTTTGATACCAATTAAAACTCGAGGCCATTAACACGTCTATCACCGAATTTAATAGGATGATAGTAATATGAAACCTAATTTAATAGTTAAATTATAACGATGACTGTAAACCGCGTTTTGTCTTACTCTTTGCTGTAATCTCTTTGTAGCTGTGCTCAAAATTAATGTCGCTATCTGTAGGTGTACCGTTACCTTCGCAAGGTTGGTATATCCACATTAAGGTGCTGTATCAGAATACTCTGTACGATTTATAATTATATACTGTGTGTTTGTTGTGTACTTCAATTAATAAACTTATATGGATGTACTCGTAGTTCAATGCAGCTGACGAGCACCACAGCCTTTTAGTTGGAAGCATCCGGCTTGTTTGCGCTTCTTTGCCGCTAGGTGGCCTGAGAGCAGCTTGGCTACGCTTCTGTAAAGCACAGAGCGCGAGTGGCATTCTGACATGTAACTGTTTGCGATTTAATTGCCTCTAGACCCTTAATACCATTTCTGCGGAGAAGAACTCCACTATCGTGTTTCCGCTGCCCATCGACATGATGACGTACTTCATGCAGTCCAAGAGCGCCTAAAAGGGCTCGGCTACCAGGGCGAGGGGAGTCTGGAAGACGCGCCGCGCGCGGCACACGGGCACCTGGTTTCTAACACTTGAATTTGCCTTGCACCGTATATCCGATTTTTACCTTGTTCGTACTTTGTATATGTTTGTGATGTAGAGTCAAATAAATGTTGTGACTGGTGTGCGCGTTTTATTTCCAACAAAATATATTGTACCTTTAACTACAAACTTACAGATTAATGCATACGAATTTATAATATGTTTTTTTAACAATCTTATTCGTTAGTTAAAGTAATGACGTTACTTACGAGGTGCATTCAAGTTTTTAGTCTCAAAATTTTTGCTGAAAAAGTACTTATCCAAAAAGTTGAGACTACTGTTACTTCTCAACTTAATGTACATATTTTTCACAACGTTATCGCCATGATTCTATGGCTGCTGAGAACACTTCTTTAGGGGTTTTTGCTCACTGAAAAATCGCTGATGCAACAGCGACTAGATTGGAAAATGAACGGCCACAAGAATGCAGTCGGAGACATTATTATCCGCGCCACCTTGTGTTCGTCGGTCAGCATTCGTGAGACTTACCTTGAAGAAACTTTCCGCATTTTAGGTGATCATACAAAATGAACTCTACAGATGCTACAAAAATGTCGAGCTGAGAGGCGACATCACGCACGCCTAATCGACGGTCTTCCATAACAACTTGCTTCACTCGCGCAATCATGGTTTCGGTCCGACTGGTTTGTGGCCGAGGCCACACAACTCTTGACCTTCTTTAAGCTTTCGCATCTACGAACGCACATTTTAACATTCAAAACGCCTTCACCGCATATCTCACGCAATTGGCTATGAATTTCGATGGGTGTTTTACCACGCAAGAGGAGAAAACGGATGATTACATATTGTTCTTGAACACTAAACGTAGTTATTTTAAGTTACATAACAACATTCACTCCAATGGCGGTAATTCAGAAACATTTTCCTCGCTTTTTGAAGTTAACCGTATTTTTCTACTTATTCTCACAGCTGATAAAAAAATTGAGACTATAGAACTTGAACACACCTCATTTTGTTTTCAAATATTTTAAATTCTGGTGTATATTTTTTCTTTTATTTTCTACATTTCGTTGTTTTATATTGTATTTTGTTGGGTTTTTTTCATTGCAGAATTATAAGAACTGAGATCTTTAGTTATAGATCAATATTATCCCCATAAATTGATGCAGACGCCATCGTAATTCTAAACGGACTTCGCTTCAAAGCAACACCTTGTAAGTATAATATAAAAAAACCCTACTATTCTATATTTAAAATTTGGTCGTGCGGATTAAAAAATATTATTAAATTTTATATTAAAACTAAAAGAATATCAATTTTCAATCTCCAATTACTTGGATTTTAAATTAGGGCTGATCATCTTTTGGTTCGTCCTGTATATGCGCTTTAGTTTTGATTTGAGATAGCGGCGGCCAATTTTCCCGCGTGCCCGGTCCGCCTCGCTCTTCGCTCTTTCGCTCGCTTCGTTTTGAATTTGAATTGTGATGGTTTAAAAATCGAGCAACCGGTTTTAAATTTTCCTTTGACCGAGAGTTCGCCGGTGTGTTTTGTTTGGCGGCAAGCGCTTCCAAATTGCGGTGGCCGTTTTATTGAAGGCTATTTTATTGCGGGATTCGATATGTTGCCAACCAGATTATCTTCTTCCCGGAGATCGTTTTGTTGCTCGGCTGCATTTCGGGAGTTGAAATTTTGCCGTTTAGAAAATTCGGCCCGATTTCCTTTGGATCTAACCCAGCGAATAACTGAGAAGGAACCTTATTACACCAGGAAAGACGCTTCGGATCGGCACCGCTGTAAAGATTGGGGTAACTTATCCTATCTTTTTATCTACACCTTTATATCCCTTCCTAGATCCCTCAGAATTACAGCACAGGGAACCGATTTATGCAGGAAAGCGCCACTTCCAAAAGGCCAGTGTTTCAGTTTTGGCTTTTGTTTGAAGTTCCTTTATTCAAATTTAAAATTACGATACAGTCCGAACATTATAAATTATGAAAAATTAGTATCGACAGTATTTTTCTAGATATCATTCTAAAACACTAAACTATACCAAAATAGAAATAGAAATGAATTGCTATTTTCAATCTGCATGTAGTAAAAGGCTCATATGTATGCTGGAAGATTAATCATCTTTTCAGACAGAAATTAATTGAATTACTAATATTTACGACTCTTAAGATGGAAGAGGATTAAAGAAAATCCCAACAGCAAAGGAGACACAGCAGCCAAACAGAGAAGATAGTTCTTTAGAGTAGTCGACGAACAGACTATCTAAGGGAAGAATACCTCAGAATCAAAGTTGAAGACATGGGTCACCTTGGGAGTGACTTGTAAAACCAAACAAATTGTTGAAACATCAAAGTGCAAGCCTAGGATTACGGACGAAAATTACGATGACAGGAAAAGCAAATGAAAAGGACAAAGGTTTTAAATAACTTTCAAAAATAAAATTAACGTAACCACACTTACAGAGACAAAAAAAGGAACAGGAAATGAGAGCTTACAAACTGCATATGGTTTTATAGCAGAGTGCACAAAGGAAAAAAAGTAAACTCAGGAGTACTTATCACTATATCAAGAAAGTACATAACGCACATTAAACGCTGGAAAGAGCTAAATGAAAAATTAATGACAATGGTAGTACAAATATTTGGGCATCAATTGCATAATAGCGAGATATGCTCCTATAGATGACGCAAACAAAAACAAAGAATGAATTTGAAAGTAACTTGAATTCTATACTAGAGAAAATTTGAAAAAGAAAATAAATTGTACTCTTAGGAGATTTAAATGCAAGAACAGGACGCGAAGGACCAGATCCAGTAATAAGGAAATTTGGCGAAGATGTAGCAAAAGATAATGGGAATAGATTAGTAGAAACATGCAACAGATTAACCTAAAAATAATGAATGGTGGTTTCCAATGTCTAACTAAGCATAAATTTACATGGTATCAAACAACATGTGAACTAAAGTCTATAATAGATTACTTAATACAAAGACAAAAAACAAATATGAAAACTCATGATATAAAAGCTCTAAGAGGACCTGAATGTTGAACAGATTCCATGCTATTTAGAGCAATGAAAGTAAGAAAAAATACACCAAACAATAAAAATAAAACATAAGAAATGAATATAAAGAGTACAAAATACAATTTCAACAAGCAATATATGAAGCCTCTTTTAAATCGTTAGGAGAGATAAAAACAAAAATAAAAACAAATTATCGGAAAAATAAGGATTTTGAAAAAAAAACATCAAAGGAAAAAGAAAAGCTTATCTAAAGTGGGTGGCAACATAAGAACAAAAAGACAGAAAGGAATACATAAGAAGAAGAAGACAAGTAAGGAAAAATGTAATCAAAGCAAAAAATGTGTGTAATAATATATGTAAAGAAGTGGAAAGTACTATAGGAGAAGCATAAAATAGAGAAGTCTGTAAAATATTAAAAACTCTTAGGTAAGAAAATTAACAAATAACAAATATACAAATGATACAAATTAATAAATTGAAAGAATATTACAGAGATTTATTTACGGAAAACAGGCAAGAGTATACAAATCAACAAACTATGCAAGATCTATCAAGTGATATTATATACGAAATGGGAAGAATAATAGTAAAGGGAATTCAGAAACAACTTAAAAATATGAAAGATAACAAAGCATCAGGTTCGAGAGATATTACTATTGAATTAGTAAAAAGCGCCCTTAATAGACTCATTGAATTATTACAGCAACTTTTTAATAGTTGCCTTGTAGAAAAAGAAGAAACAAATAAAATTGTCATAATTATCGAAGTATTACAGTAACATCATCAACAGAAAGATTGTATAGACAAATAATTAAACAAAGTGTAGAATGTATGGTTGATATTGCAGAAGAAAAAACAATGCGGTTTTGTTGCTGGTATATTCTGCGTAGACCATATTTTCACTCTAAATCAAATTATACAGAGAAGATCAGCGAGAGATAGAGAGACTTAGATCTTTTCATAGATTTAAAAGAGGCATACGACACTGTACCAATAGTAAAATTATTTGAGGTACTAATTGTAAGAAATATTGATCTTCAAAGGATTACTACAGAGGTGTTGTTTATCACCAACACTTTTAAAATATATTTATAAATGAAGTATTAAAAAATGAAACTGGAAATGCAAGAGAATGGAAATTATCTGCACGCGCTTTTTGCAGACGATCAAATAGTCCTGGCATCTGATGAAGGTGATATTAATTACATGATCAGAAAACTACATAAAACCTATACAAACCGGGAAATGACAATAAATTTTGACAAAACCGAATATATAGTTGCAAATGGAAAAGCTCAGAACATGCAGATAAATGGAAACATAATTAAAAACCTGTAAATATTAAAAATATTTAGGTATAATAACATCAGATGAAAGTAATAGAAGGGATCACTTATAGAATAATACCAGCCAAACAAGTCACACAAAAATTAAACTCAATATTATGGCTACAACAAATCTACAAAGAGGCGAAAAAGAGAACTTACATTATGGTTGTCAAGCGAACTGTTACCTACGGCGCGGAAGCATGAAAAATAACAAAAAAACATAGGAAACATTTTAGTTGCGAAAATGAACTTTTTGGGAAGAAGCTTTAGGAAAATCCAATTGAAGCATGTCAGAAATAAGGAATTACAGAAAGAGCAGCTATGGAGGAAATTCGGGAAAAAATTGGTATGATCATATGAGAAGAATGGCACCAAATAGATAAGAGATAATACAAAAATGCACTTACTGATTAAAAAAATATGGATACACAAAAAATGTTAAAAAGTTGGTCAGAAGTAGTATTGTGTCTAATATAAAAAGAAAGGAAATGCAATGTGAAAATTACAACAAAGTTCAAGAACCAGATTATTAACGAAATGAGTAGGATAGTCCAAGAATATCAATACGGATTTAGAAAGGGAAGGGGGTGGTAGATGAAGTGTTCATACGGAAGGAATTACAAGCAAAGATCCATGAGCATAGAATAGAGACGAACGTATTGTTCAGTAATATCAAACAACCATACGACAGGGTGAAAAGAAAAGAACTATGCAGAGCCATGCTGGAAATCGGCAAGTAGATGGTAAATATCAAACAGTTAACCTTAAAATACATGGAAGATAGAGTTGAGATTAAGCGAAGGTATCGGGCAGTCTCCAGATTAAAGACGAGCTACGCCAAGGAGACCCACCGTCTCCAATATTATTTGATATCATATTAGAGAAATGCAAATATTAATAGAACCGGCTTTACCACTTTCACCACACAAAACATCAGTACCTCGCGTATGCGGACGATATTGTTATAATAACAAGAACGAAAAATGAACTGAGAGAAGCGGTACAGAACCTAGAAAAATCGACCCAAAAAGTAGGGCTAGAAGTAAGCAAAACAAAAACAAAGTACATGAATTGACCTTGATGAAGGAAATACCTCTATAGTAAAGACACATGAAGGAAGAAGACATATTTTGGATGAGTAACATCCTTCAAATATTCAGCACTAACAGCGTCAAAAAATCCAGGATCTACAGACGAGATTTGAACAAGACTCATGGATGAAAATAAATGTATGCTTTCAATAAAGTTTTTAGGTGTAAAAGTATAACTAGAAGATAGTAACATTTGCGAGTGAGCCTTGGATATTAAGGTAGACAAATATACAGGCTCTAGAAATATGAGAATGGAAGATATTTGGAGGCAAAAAAGTAGAAGGTAGTTAGGAAAGAAGAACACACCGGCAGATTAAATGGTCATATAAAAGCACAAGAATGCGCTGGTTGGACATGTGAGAATTTCAAAGGATGGGACACAAAGAAAAATACTGTAGAGCAAAGTAGGAGGAAAAAGAGAAGATAGTGACCAAAAGACAGACGAGGAAAGGAAGTTGAAGAGAACGTTAAGAGACTGAATGTAAGAAATTGAAAAGGAAAGGCAGAAAATAAAAAAGACTGAAAAAAAATTGTAAAACAAGCCATGAGTCTGGAAGGCTTCCAGTGCTTTAATATACGTATTCTTATAGCACAAAATATTATTTATTGCAAACCTTTCAATCGACCCTACCTATAATCCTATCCATATTTATTTTATTAATTTAACGGACATAAGTGTTCAGTGATCACTTATCGGTACGCTGAGAATATAGACATATCAACAATAATAGGAAATGTTCCAAGTTTTATCACCAAAAAAAAACTTAGTTCATCTAAAAACTACTAAATAACCAAAAAAGCTAATATCTCTTGTAGTCATTGCCTTAGAAAAGAAACTATACTAAGCTAGGAATTTTTGAGCCTGACTACATTGCGTAGTAACTGCTGAACCCTAACGGAGAAGTAATGATACCTCGCATTGCACTAACAATTTGAGGAACACATCAAAAATTATTGCCACTTACTCCCACACTCCGCTAGAATCACACTGAGAATCACCACAAATCCTACTATAAGAAACGAGACCAAAATAAACCCCAATGTATAAAGTTGTCTTTACATTAGAGACCGTTCATGGGCAAAGAGACATATGCTGTCCAAATTTACGTCACTTTGTGGGTCACCAAATGCCGACAAAACAGCAGAATTGTTTAAATTGCCTGTTATTTACCGTCTTAGCAGAAAATATAAAATTGCGAATAACGCTCCTACGTAAGTGGGCTAATTAATATCAAAACAAAAGCTTTCATCGCCTGAAGTTTCTAAAAAGTATATATGTAATTGATGTAAGCACCAGTCATTGACAACTTTTGTAATTATTGTTGTAGCATCGAAAACTTTTGGTGAAATAATAGCTAGTGGCACAATAATTACATACTATGTTGCCAATTGTTGCTAATATTGCAATATTTTTCTAAAAGAAGGAGCAAAAAGTTCTTGATGTAAATTGAAGATTCTGAATCGAATTAGAACCATTCAGTTAGATGAAGACGACAATGACTAGATATATACCGATGAAAATGAATCCAGTAGTGATAAATCGTGACTTTACATCATACGAAATAAATAATAATAATAATGGTAAGACTGTAACTGAGAGCTTAAGGCTCTGATATGTTTGCTGTTTGCCTGGTCGTCGCATACCATCTCTGATGCGAGGCGTCTTAGACGATCGCCCATTATTACCCTTGTCCGAACGCAGGTAGTAGCGAAAAATGAAAAAACAATGCAGCGGCAATTTCGAAATTTAAATTTTTTAATGCTCAGATCATATTCTAAATTATTTCCACTTGTTCACTACTTTAAAAAGCTTTGGGATAATCAAGTAATGAACCTGGTTACATAAAAAAATTAATTAAAACTGTAACAATGATTGAATTGAAATACGTCCTAGCCCAACAATTCTCCAGCGTCAATTGAAATATCCAACTATTAGAAACAGTTTCAGTATGGAGCCCCTGTAGTATTGTCCCATGTACCAACACACCATGCCTGGAAAGCGGCACGAAGGCTTGTTGAGATGCTTCAGTTGCACTGATGGCCAAGTAACAGATCCTAAAGACAAACTTGAAAAAATTGCTTTATTGAAAAGGCTACCTTTCAGTTTCAAATTAGCCTATCGACCTCCTGAAAATTTATCGTTTAATGGATCGCTTCCATTTTCCGTGAGAACCTAAGCTTTAGTCAATACAATAAGAGCATTTGGGCCAGATTTGGAATTACATTTTTTTTTGTACGCTAGAACGTTTTAAATTTACTAATTTATTCAGAATTGAGGAACACTACATTTTTATGGATAATTTTTATAATAGTGCGTCACTATATAAGAAGCTGCTAAAAAGAACAACTTATACTACTGGAAACTTGCTCTCGAACAGACGAAGGAATCTAACGACAGTGATCAAGTCGAAAATAAAAAAAGGGAAACACAAGCGAACAGTATACGTGTCTAAATACAATATAACGACAAAATACCGCTCAAACTTTTACAAAAAAATCGATTAGCACAAAATATTAAGCCATAAGAGGTTGCAAAATACAATAATATCAGTAACCAGATAATTATTATTCTGTACCACATAAAACTATACGATGAAGCTTATGTTATATCTATTAAACAGCTTTTAGAATTTTTTTTTATAAATCGCAAATTTTAAAGAAAACTGACCTGGTCACAGAATTTCTTAGTATATCAAACACTCTGAAGAATGGTAGGAAATTAGTAGGCCCTGGATCAACGCGTGGAGGCAAACGTTTGAGCAAACAAAATATTTACTAAATATTTTATCATATTGCAGTAATTTTTACTTGCCATTATCTCAAAATATATTTCTACAGGGATAAGACGACAATTCTCGGTTAATCTTTTTATAAAAAATAATCTATAATTCGAAATAGACTTTATAGGTACATATTTGTGATAAATTGTATCCATTTAAAAAAAGTTGATGCGTTTTTTAAGTCTCCGAATTCGTGGCTCTGTCCACGAATGTGTTAACAAAAAAATTCTTGAATTTTTTTTTTATTTACTGCATATTTACAACTGGTCTAACTAGACTAACAAGCAAATGAGTTAATGTACATAGCATGTGGGGAGGAACGCCAAGAGTGACCTCCTGTCATTACAACGTATACAAGTCTTATTACTAATTTTTTAGGTCACTAAACTTTGTCCGTTTCAGGCGTCTAACTGCGTTTGCATTATTTAATAAGTCTGTCACTAGAACACTAGGGTGATCACTAATACGATCGTTGTATCTGATGCAGCAAGGTTTGATGACATTTTTAATCCATGGGATCTTTAGATCGTTATGTAATGTGCGGTTGTTCACATACCATTCGGCATTTGCTATTGCGCGAAGTGTTTTGCTTTGAAATCGCTGTAATATCTCGATGTTCGATGACTCAGCAGATCCCCAAAACTGGATCCCATACGTCCAAATCGGTACTAACATGGTTTTATATAACAACACCTTGTTTGTTAAACTGAGCTGGGATTTTCGTCCGAGGAGCCAGAACATCTTCTTCACGCGGATATCTAATTCTTTTCGCTTAGTCTGTATATGTTTTTTCCAGTTTAGTTTGCTATCGAGATGGATACCGAGATATTTGATATCTTCTTTGTGTGGTATGTTAGTGCCGTTGAAGATTATAGGAGGTGGAACAACCTTGCGGAGGGTGAAGACCACTGAAGCCGATTTGTTTTCATTGATTTTGATGCGCCAGGTCTTTATCCAGTTTTCTAAAGCTTCCAGCGCATTTTGCAGGTATATTGATGCCTGAAGTGGATCTCTGTCTGAAGATAATACAGCCGTGTCGTCCGCAAACGGAGCAATTAAAACATTGTCGGTAACAGGAAGGTCTGCCGTAAACAACTGGTATAATGTCGGTCCCAGTACGCTACCTTGTGGTACACCTGCCTCGACTGGGTAGATTGGCGAGTGGCTGTCATTGATTTTGACCCGAAAGTATCTGTTTTCTAGATACGACTTGAAGAGCAGATAGTACTGTTGCGGTAGGGTTTGCTTGATCTTATATAGGAGGCCAGGGTGCCAAACTCGATCAAAAGCTTGGCCCACGTCTAAGAATGCTGCTAGGCATAACCGTTTTTCCTCGAAGTCTTTTTCTACCTTATCCACTATCCTATGGACTTGTTCCAATGTTGAGTATTTTCTGCGGAATTGATATTCCGGAACTAAATGCAGTTCTTCTATAATGGGTTCAAGTCTTCTTAGTAGAATTCGCTCAAAGAGCTTAGAGAGGAGTGGTAACAGCGAAATCGGTCTATAAGAAGCTGGTAATTGAGCTGGTTTTCCTGGCTTTTGAATGACAATTACTTCGGCAAATTTCCATTGGATTGGGAAGTACTGAGTTCTTAAGATGGCATTATATATACGTGTTATAGCTGCTATCCCTTTTTTTGGCAGTTGACGGAGTAATTCGGACGTAATTAGGTCATATCCCGGTGCTTTGCCAGTTTTTAAACATTTAACTTCTGTTTGGACTTCGTTGGGTGTACAGTGTCGAATGGGTAAATGGAGTTGGAGTGGTGATTTGAGGAATTCGAGAATTTCGTAACCATCTTGTGGAGTTCTGTCTGATTCGTGCGGTTGAAAGGTTGCAGCTAAGTGTTCGCCGAATACCACCGCTTTATCTTTGTCAGATCGGGCCCAAGAGCCATCATTTTTACGAATAGGAGGGATAGGGATAATAGGCTTTTTCAAATTCCTAGTTGCGCGCCATAAGGAGTAGTCATGGTGTTGACTGGGGGATAAGTTTCGCACGTAATCATTGAACGTTTCGTTTTTCTGTTCCTTGATTAATCTTTTTAGTTGTGTGGTGAGAGTGTTTAGTTTATTTTTGTCTCTTGGGTGTCTTGTTTGTTGCCAGATCCATCTTGCTTTTCGTTTGTCGCTGATCTTTTGTCTAATTTCTAAGGAGTAGTTGTTAGTGTTTTTGTTACATTTATGTTGTAGTTTTATGGGCGTAGCTGTCCAAGAAGCATATTGTAAAGTTTGTGTTAGTCGTTCTATTGCCGTTTCAATTTCATTTGAAGTGTTAAGTACTGCTGGAATCGATAGATGTTCATCAATATATTGTCGAAAAATGTCCCAATCCGTAAGACTGTTGTGTAGGCTGGGCCTTGCAGGTTTGTTGATTATGCAGCTACTCAACGTGCATATTATAGCAGAGTGATCCGAGTTTAGATCGTAGCAGTCAGCAACATCGATGTAGTTGGGCGAGAGATTTTTTGTAATAAGGAAATCTAATCCATCCGGCAGTTTATTCAGATCGGTTGGCCAATATGTGGGTTTACCTGTGGCTACTGCATTATAATGATTATTTAAGATGGTTTTATATAGTTGCCTTCCCTTTGGGTTAATTAATCTGGAACCCCATAAGGGGTGTTTAGAGTTAAAATCACCACCTGCTATGAACCGGTCTCCTAGCGTCCTGAAGAAGCTTCGAACTGGTTCTGCGTTATTGAATGCCGCGGAGGGCAATATACTGATGATACTGTTATGTCTCCAACGTGGTCTTTAATTTTGACATTTGTGGCTTGTATATGATATGTTTCAAATTTCTCCATTTCGTAGTGTGATAATTTGCTGCTGGTTATAATTGCCGTTCCAGCGGGAGCTGTGTTGTCGGGATGACAGGTGTAATAAGTTCTGTAGTTGTGGATATTGAGGTAGTTGTAATTAGTAAAGTGTGCTTCAGATAACAAGAGCAGGTCGATTTTTTGGGTGTTTAGAAACGCTTCTACTTCTAAACGGCGTTGTAGAAGTCCGTTTGCGTTCCATACGGCTATTCTTAGGGTATCCATTATTGGGAGATTTTGGTTATCAGGCTAGTGAGTAGGTTGAGCATCATAGTATTTTGTTGCATTAACTGGCTAAACATGGTTTCAAATTTGGAAAGGAACTGAGACAGGGAGATGTCATTGCTGTTTTGATTTTGATTTTGAGTGTTGTATGAGTCTGACGTTGTTATGAAATTTTGTTGTCCAGCCACGGCTGCGGCATAGCTAGTTGGAAACCTGTTTGCCCTATATGTGTTTGGTTGAATTGTGGCCGCCTTTAGAGCTTGTGGTGCTTGCATCCTAGGGTTGGCGGTGTTGTTTCCTCTTTTAACTGAAGTTGTTGGTAGATAGAGCATCCTTTATAGTTTGCTGGGTAGGCTCCATTGCACAATGCACATGTAGCAGGAGTGTCTTTTGGCTTTGTACACGTCAGGGTATTGTGGTTACCACCACACTTTACGCACGCGAATGGTTTTCTGCAGTAAGTTTTGCTGTGTCCGTATGCTTGACAACGAGTACACTGGATGATATTGGTTTTTTCCTTGGTGGCTCAACTGTAATTATCATATTTAATAGAGATCTAAGTTCGTATATCTCTTTGATGTTACTGGCAGGCTCGAGGTCAACAAAGAATAAAGGTAGTGGTGTTTTGTCTACCCTGTGTCTTATATTCATTAAATTGCGTACAGTATGTCCTTTCTCTTTCAATTCTTCTTTTATCAACGCGGTATCGACTGTTGGGTGAAGGTTTCTGATTACAACTCTAAATGCCCTTTCTTCTTGAATCTGATAAGTATGAAAATAATTTCTCGTCATCAAGATGTCTCACAAGTTTTCGATATGTTTCAGGGTTATTAGTATTTATCTTGACGACGTTGTTTGCTAGTGTTTTTGAGTTGTATTGTTCAGTTTCTAATACTTTTGTCAGATTTGTAATCATTGCGTTATAATTTTCTACTCCGTGTATATATACTGGAGGGGGTTTCTTAACTGCAGCTTGTGGTTCGTCTCTAGTTGTTTCCATTACGTTATCTTCGTGCATGTCATTTAATAAATTAAATCTGTTGTTATCGATGATTTGGCTTTGTAATTCGAGGTTATTATCAGGGAGCGTGGGCATCTTTTCTCTTTTCATTACTTGCCACTCATGAGAGCTCGTTTGGGGTTGGTCATCGTTTGTTGCGGTCATTTCAGGTGCTGAATGCTGGTTATTAGGATTTTGTGGCGGACAGTGCATGGGTTGTGGAATATTAGTAGGATAAGATACATATGGAACATATGTTTGGCTTGATAATAATTGTTGCGTAGGAGGATTAGTGTAGGGCGTTAATGGCTGGTTTTGATATAATAAATGATGTTGAGAAATTGGAATTTGTTGTTGAGCAAGTAGGCATTTGTGGTTGAAACGGAAACATATTTAAAATAAATAAAATAAACTCACTGATTAATGCGGGTCACTGGCATTCGAGTGCATGCATAGATAACACGCGCGTCACAGACACATCTACTCATCTACGAGGCCAGCAGCCGAATGAATTCTTGAAATTGGACCTTCCAACCTTAATACCTAACTTCAACCAAAACAACTGTCAATAATTTCGATTCCGCTGATTTCTGCTACACTACTGTTAAAAAAATGCTAATCCACTCTCGACAACAATATTGTTACCCGTCTTTGAACTATTTATAACATACCTCAAACAGAGTGATAAATAATTATACTTCTATATATGAGTTAATTCTCTTATATTGAAAGATTGAAAAGTCTAAAATCACAATAATCAGCCTTCATTATTTTTTTTATTATACACACATATTTCCTTCATTAAAAACAAAAGATATAAAATCTGCAATCGGCTGAGAAGAAGCTGCAATAATCATAAAACGAAGCGTTATTGGAACCCCAAGCCACTTACCTAATTTACACCGTTTGGAAATTGTAGCAACCAAATTAAAGTAGGAAATTAACTAATCGGTAGTTTTTGATATGTGGACTTACAAACGTCCATTCAGAATGTCCTAAACTAAAAAATGACCAATAAGGAAGTGATAAGAAGAATGCATATAAAGACCAAGAATTGTTGACCACAATTAAACAAAAATATAGCAAAAGAGAGGAATAGAAAGGAAACAACTGTCATAGGCAGGAAATGTAAGACAACAGACTGTACTCAGAACAATAGGGGAACTAGTCAACATGGAACGAGATAAAGAAAAATTCAAAAATGTGGTCGCCAACATCCAATAACAATAGTGGATAGGCAGTCGAAAAAGAAAAATGATCTGATATCTATATGCTTGACGCCAACGAAATTAAAACCATTTTTGAAGGCTATCGCCCAGTATTAATGATAGATAATCTTAACGCCAAAATGTCAAACTAGTCTCACCTCGCCGCTGGGCATCGATAACGCTGCCTTAACTTTTACGGACATGATAACCAAGGCTATTCAATAAGCCATAACAGTCATTCAACCTAAAAGAATAACTATTAACAGCCCCAACGACCCTCATTAAGCATCGGGTACGAAGACTATAGTAAACTATTTAGGACCTACTGGGCAAAACACGTCTTAACAGTCTAATAAAAACTGCAAAGAACAGCAGTGGACTAATTTAGAAGTAGTTCTTACAACCACTGCACACATTGTTTTAATCCCAGGGATTCAGCCATATGGAAATCTTTCAAAAGAGAAGATTCTTTTCTGAAGACTATCGTCTATGATGCATCGTGTCAGATAAAACAAGAAGTCAACAGCATAAATTTTAATGACCAAATAGTAATCGACTATCTATTAGAAGTCAAACAATATATCTAAAGTCTGAAAAGTAGATTAATCAAATACACAATATACTTTTTAAAACCATATCTAACCAATCTCTTGCTTTTCTAGTTCCTGTATTCAATACCTTTTTAAAAATTGGTTATTTTCTGATCACATGCTGTAATTCTTATATTTTTCTAAAAAAACGTTATAAAAATTTCCACCCAGTACCGACTTATCAGCCCCCTCCCCACTGTGCCAAAATTCCTTTAAAGAGTTATGCAGTTGTTACTGAAATAACCTTTTAAATACGAACAAATATATGCCTATCTTTGACTCTCCATGCTAATGCAGCTGTTTCCCCAGGATTTGTTTCGATCTTTATATTATTCAACATACTTATGCCAATCATCCTTGATACTCGCGAAGGAAGCTCGCCATGTACGGCGATGGTACTGCCATACACAGCACATCGCACAAAACTCTAAGAAACCATTGAACAATTTATTTTCCTGTTTAATAATTGGTGCAAAAACTTTCCATCTGCTAAAAGTTTTCACTTTCCGTCGACCAGAAGGCTCTTCTATACACCACTTTGGTATCTACCGTTATGGAAATCTTTCCTAAATAAAAAATTTTTTAGAGTATATCTCAGACTCAATTCCAAATTGTAAACAAAAAGACAACACTTAAACTACAACGGAGAATATTAATATACACTTTTATAATCAGAACGATTATATCCTACGGATCATTTATATGGTGCATTATATCCAAAAATAACCTACATAAAATAAAAGTTTTGCAAGACAAGATACTGTATATAATCAAAAATGCTGAGTGGTATGTCTATTCAAGAATTGTCCATTAAAACCGCTAGGAAAGTTTGTAAAACTCAAGTTTAATAAACATGGCAGTAGTTGTTGGTAGCCCTTTCTGATGCGTGTCAAGGTGAGAACGTATTTCAAACGTTCATTCTTTAACATTTCGCCTGGAACGTATTCCAGCATACCACCAATGAAGGTGTAGAAGGGCTTGGTTACTTTCCGTAGGCGGAAGTGAGGCAGAATCATCTGACGAAGCAAGTCAACCAATAGTAGCTTTCAGACATATCGTGATAGATGGATATACCGTCCACTATGTTTTTGACTTTTAGAAATTTAATCTTGTTGTCATGAAGAACCTTTTTCTCTTGTAAGATAGCTACAAACATTCTCTTCTTATGGGCGGTAGCTTGCCGAACGATCTGGAGTTTTTTTTGGTAGCCATTTGAACATCCTCCCTTTGTTGGTGGTTGGTGCTGGTTGATGCTTGCGAGTTTAAAGCTTTCCTGTTCGCTGGTGCGCTCAATATGGCTTTTCGGCATCATCGGTGAAAGCGACCGCGGAGCAGGGTGGCATTTACCTCGAGGAATATAAAAATGCCTTGGTCCTGTACTCGTCAAAAAGTTCGGCATTATTTATAAATATGAGACTTTTGAGCAAACAAGGCCGTCCTTACCACATCACTATCACTGTCTGCAGCACCGCTGGGCGCATCTGTCTCCGCACAAACTCGCAGAGGTGAAGCACGACCCCCCACTGAGAGACCCTAATTACAAAATACGTGAAACAGATGAATAGTACATAAGTTTTAAGGCTCCTTATTTTTAGAATAGTATTTTTGTTATTCGCATCAATCATTCTCAATGTTCTATTCATGCAAAGGGGACTAATTTCGAATAAACAAACCTATTTATAGAAATACTTTTTGTAGTTTTCTTCATCCACTCTACAAATGTGTCCAAACCATTTCAATTGCTTGATTCCTGTTATATTTTTGTGCTTTCTGAATAATTTCTGCTTAATTTTTTTATTTCTGATCCTGTCCAGTTTCGTCTTTCCTACTATTTCTCTAAGGTGCCTAATTTCAGCTGCTGTTAGTTTTTCTTCGTGTCTCTTTTGAATTGGCCAGCATTCACTCGCATATAATAAAGTTGGGATTACAATTGTATTATATACGTGTAGTTTTGTTTTCGTTTATTAAGTATATAAGTTTTATAAGTATATTTATTAAGTATATCATCAGATGTCAACGAGTGAATGTGACTCCTGAAGTCTTTCCTTTAACACTATTTAATGTAGTTAAGTTGTTTTTGATTTGGTTACAGTCGTTCGAAAGTTATGAAAAGTAATGCTAACCGATCTTTGTTCTTACTAAATATGTGATTAACAAGGTAACTAATAAACTGACTCAATAAAGTTCAAATTTTGTCAGAAAAGTCCCAAAACGGAGCTCATAAAATAATCTTTCAAACTTACCGAACTTAACGGCCCTAAGTCTTGTTAAAGTGGTCTGTTCGGCTACCTACGCACAGCTAACACCGTTTCTGTGGGTCACAGAAGCAGAGAAAGCTTCATGCGGAATGTTTCTCAGTACATCTGTCGCAGCTCTTTGGATTGCTGCAATATGTTCCATTTTCATACTGGTAAACAAAAAAAAAAAAAACGCGGTAATATGTAATATGTAGTCTTGCATTGTCATGCGAACTACTGTCTGGATGTTCACAAATTAGAACAGAATTGGTGCATCGTGTGGTTGGTTCTCGGGTTATAAGGCCGTGGTCGTAGTTTTCAGAAACTCTTGACGTTTCGTCCACAACTGCGGCAGGCATCTTCAGAAAAAAATCTTCTAAAAATTATGTAAATGTCCCGTGCGCTTTAGCTTTTATACTCGTGCGAGTATGGTAGGGATGGTGTTGGAGGAGGGGGGTTGACGTCACCGGGATGGTAGATGACGTGATTGGGATAGCTGCTGACGTCAATCGGGACATTGCAGGTAGTATTTCTGACTCGCTTTTCACCATATCGTGGTCTATTTTTTGAGAGCGATAAACCAAGAGCTAGGTAGATTGAATCCATCGTCCCTGTTGAAATTATTTTTATATTTATAAATTTCCACCCCCTCTCTGTATAATCTCGGGTAGTAATTCTACAGTTGGATAAAACTTGTGTTTGCCCGAATTCTATCACGTGGTTGGGATTTTCCAAAGCATGTTCTGCAACTGCTGATTTATCGGGTTGATTGAAGCGTAGATGGCGTTTATGTTCTTTGATCCTGGTAGTAATCGTTTTACCCTGTAGTCCCAATGTAGACTTGCTTACATGAGCAAAGTGTGCAGTACACCCCTGGTGTATCCTGTGTATCCTGGTGTATCTTTGGCTGGTCTAAGCAAATCCCGTATCTTGGTGGTGGTAGTGTAGATGGTTTCCACCTTGTGTTTATTGAGAAGTTTTCTTATCCGGTCCGTAACCCTGTTGATGTAAGGTAAAAAAGCTTTGCCTACCTTAGCCGATTTTGATTGTGTTTTTCTTGCACAATTGTTAGGTTTGATTGCTCTATTTATCTCCGTCCTCGAATAGCCATTCCCTTGTATAATGATTGACTTCTTTGTCGAAAAACTGTGGTTGGCATATACGTCGTGCTCGATCTAAAAATGTTTTCACAACCGTTCTTTTTTGACTTGGGTAGTGATTCGACTGCTTATGAAGGTATTTGTCCGTATGCGTGGGTTTTCTGTACACTGTGTGTTGTAAATATCCATTCTCCGATCTCAACACCTGTACGTCTAAGAAAGCAATCCTATCTTTCGATTCCAGTTCCATGGTAAACGGTATGCTAGGGTGTATAGAATTCAAGTGCATGAGAAATTGTGGTAGGGTCTCCTTTCCGTGTCTCCATATTACAAAGGTGTCATCGACGTATCTTAGCCATATCGCATAAAGGTGCTGTATTGATAGCGATCTCTTCAAATTTCTCCATGTAGCAATTGGCCATTACAGGGCTAAGTGGGCTACCCATTGCTACTCCGTCTTTTTGTTTGTAATATACGCCCTGCCAAACAAAGTAACTGGACCTAAGCACTGCTGAAATAGCTGTAAGATATCGTTAGGAAAAATTTTCTTCAGATGATCTAGGGAATCTTGAATCGGTACTTTGGTAAATAGGGAAGTTACATCGAAGTTAACCATTAGATCTCCCCCTTGTAGCTGGATATCTTGAAGGTGATTGACAAAATGTGCGGAGTCCTTGATATAACTGCTGGTATGTCCAATGTACGGTTGTAACAGACTAGATAAGTATTTAGCCAACTTGTAGGTAGGACCCCCGATGGCACTGACAATGGGTCGCAGCGGTACATCGTCCTTGTGTATTTTGGGGAGCCCGTATATTCTTGGGGGCAGCGCCTCTGATGTTATTAGTCTCTTTTTGGTGGTGTCATCCAGAGAGGAACTCTTTATCAGTTTGCTTGTGTCGCGTAGCATCCGCGATGTAGGATCACGTTTGAGCACGGTGTAAGTGTTCGCATCGAGCAGTTCGGTCATCTTCTTCGTGTAGTCCTCCTGTGCTAGTACAACAGTAGCGTTACCTTTATCTGCTGTTATCATTATTCTTGAGTTCACGTTGAGCCTTTAATTCCGCCCTGGATAAGTTCTTCTTAGGTGGCTTGGCACGACGCAGGATGCGTGAAGTCTCGACTCGTACTTCCTCTGCTTCGTTTGTAGGAACGTTCCATATGGCTGCTTCTATGTTAGCTATAATGTCCTCTACCGGAATGGAATTGGGTGTTACGGCAAACTTTTCATCTTTGCTAAAAGCACTTATGGCTTCCTGGCTAAGTTCGTGTTTGGAAAGGTTTATTACAGTTTGCTTATAATCCAGTTGTGTGGGAGCGCTTTTACCCTGTAAACGCTGAAACTTAGAAGATTGTCTAACTGTGGCGGCTACTCTATGTTTCTCCGCAGAATGGAAAGTGATGCGGTCTACAGTATTCCAGTCATCTTATGGATTTGCTGACTAAACTTGCAAAGTATCTAGTGAACACAGAGCGAGAGTTTTCTAGTAACGTGCACTTGAGTCTCTCACCTAACACATTAAATGTGATACGTTTCTAAATTTGACAAAATTGTGAATGGGGAAGATTTATGACCTGTAAATACTGTCGAACTACTTGTTATCTGACAACGCAATAAGCAAGTGTCGTAGTATCCAAATAAAATAAAGAATTTATGATTTTACTAATTTTACGATAAGTGATAATTACTTTTCAAACTACGGAAAGACGTTGTGCAATATTTCAGACCAGTATTCAAATAATTTTTCCTTAGGAACCAACACACGATGCACCATAACACCGGCCATTACAGAATCTGCATCTATTTCAGAAATTCAAATTGCTTGAATACGTGCAATACATTTTAACATACAATGTAAAGGTATTGAATTATTATTTGTCCTTCAAAAGCAGTTTAATAATTCATCGCAAATCAAATCTATAAACGATGCAAAAATTTAATTAATTTTATTGTAACCACGTAAACACAAATTTATTTCTTTTACTATTTCGCTGGCCATGAAACCTCGCTATTTGGTATTTCGACAGTTCTGGACTTCTTGAGGTATAAGTAAACTGTGCATAGGTTAGATTTTTGTCACGTTCACACTACATAACGACTGGTGTCGTGCCCTGTCATCTCTGGTATTCAATGTTTCTGAGATAAAATGTCTCTATTCTTTCTTTTCCTGAAAGTCGATATGCCATTAAAGCACTTTTAGCATAATAAAGTTTTAGCAGTTTTTCATTTATTTATTGGTTTCTAGACTTGACAGGGATTACATCGAAACGTTCCGCCCGCGACAATTTCCATGATGTTGGTAGGTACTTGGTTGCTCCTACGATATTGTGGAAGACTGGTCAAAATTTTGAAACCAATCTGTAATAGTGACAAATTTGGTAATTTTTCTGAGGCCGGAATATAACGGCGTACGCCAAGGAGCTAACTGGAGAGGCTGAGGTAACTTTTGAGTAGATGCAGCAAATGTAGGGGCAACTTGACGCTGTCGCAGCTTGGTTTGGAGAATGCAGAATATCCCCTAAATCTGACTGAATGAGGGCCTTAGTAATTTACACAAGTGGCGGGCTTTCTAGTTGCAACCATGGGAGTGGCGAGTGGCCTTACAATTACGAATTTGGGGCTGGCTCTGCAACAGCGCAGCGTTGGCATTGATGACATTGACTGACGACCTTCCTCTGGCGTGATAGTTAAGTCCAAAACGCTGCGTAGATTAAAAATGTTCTTGTTCTTATTGCTTCGACCAAGTTTAATAAATATGAGCTACCTTGGCTGTCGGTGGAGGCTCTTTCTCATCCGTATTATGATCAAGACAGGCATGTTGTACTCAAAAGATTCTTTAATTCTTTCTTCGGGTTATATGCTAATAGGCTACGGATGATGGTGTAAAGAAACTCGTTTACTTTTAGTAATTAAAAATAGGTAAGCCACATATAGTTTTGAAATGTAGAACTACGTTATTGGCTTCTAGAAAGTCAATTTTATTATCAAGAAGTCATGCTACGAGAAAGTTTGATAACTGTGAGATTATTTACTAAGGCTGCGGAATAAGCTAGTCTAGAAATTTCAGTATTTTCCTCTCTGTTGCTAAGGATACCAAAAACGCTAGCAGTCCCTGGAGAAGACAAAGTTCTTATCATTGGCATCTTCGCTTGACGGTGGCCACGAAGGTGTTCAAATGCTAGTTGAATTGATATATAGGGCGAGAAAAATCAAAAACGCCTTGGTTCTTCCCAAACATCTTTTATAGATATACGAAATTAGAGAGAAGAACTTCACTCTTACTATATTACTATTACTGTCAACATTCAGATTTTTATTTTTTTGTATGTGTTATCTGATTGGTTATGTATTTCGTTCTTGTTGTGTTCATTTTTAGGTCAATTTATTTTGATTGTTAATGTAATTCTTGTAACTTTTGCTGCAATTTTCTTTGTCGTTGGCTATTATAACAATATTATCAGCAAAACTTCTCTCCGTCGATACTGATGCCTTTGCCGTCCCATTTGAGTTCTTTGAACATGTCTTCCATCGTAAGTGTAAATAACTTCGGCGAAATCAAGTTCCCTTGTAGTACCTCTTTATTGATTTTCATCTTCTTACTTTTGTCACGTAATATAATTTGAAATGTAGCATTTTTATATATGTTTTTATTAAAGATGTATATCTGTGATATACTCAGCTGTTGCTTAATGCATTTAGAACTGCCCAAATCTTTCTAGTCCACGAAGGCTATCGATAGTGCTATATTGTGTTTATTTGCTTATTCTATTAGCATTCTAATTACTTATAGATGGTCCAAAGTTTCGATGCCTTTGCGAAACCCAGCTTGTTCTCGTGGTTGATAGCTAACAAACGTGGTAGGGTAGCGGGTAGACACTCCTCTGTGATCCTGACAGAGGATAGGTCTACTTCAGGGAAGCAACCCTGCCCACGCGAGCCTTGAATTGCCCTCACCCCCCAAATACTGAGAGCGATTCATGTCCTAATCCTAATTCCATTCAATGCAAATAAATCTTTTCTTGGTCCAACCCAACCTCACCAACCCGTCTGGCCAGCGTGGTGAGTAACGGCTAACATAGCCTCCATAATCAAATAAAGTGAAAGAAGCTTACACATTATATTCAAGTGTAGAGCTCGTTTCTGAGCTTTTTGAGTGCCCTAATTGCAGAAAAAGTAGTCAAAATGCTGATGAAGACTGTTGACGTAGAACCAATGAACAGATCAATGGCACAATAAGTCCTAAGTTCTCAAATCTTTTATTTTCTAAAATTATGTAATAAAATTAGTCAGTATATTTCTAAAAGGATGCACTATTAGCAAATATTAAATGCACGCCGAGCTTAATAAGCGCTCCAAAGTTAGGGTTAAGACTAACAAAAAAAGAATATTTGACGCATTTATATACTCGTATACCAAACCACTGTTAGGTTTGACTTTTATAAATTTCTGCAAATCTTGCGATGGACTTATTTAATCTATTAAATAAAGTGTTGCTGAAAAGTTTGAGTACTCTATTCAGAAATCTGTTAAGTTACCACACTGATTTTTTCTTAGTTTTTTATATAGTTATTTGTGTTTAGAAAGTTTTAATTTGAATTAATCGCGTACTATTTTGGTTTATACTATGATTGTTTTTTATAAATTAAGTTCATGTGTTTTATATATATAAAGCAAGGCCTCACTTAAAACAATTTATGTTTATCGTGCTAAAACGCAGTAAATCTAACCACATCGCATGCTTCTAACTTAACACAATTCCAAAGCTTTGCAAGTAATGCAATAATACAGGGGATTATAACGTGTTGAACCCTTCTAAGGGTGTCATATTTAATGAAGATTTTGTTCCATCAATATATTCAAGCACATAAAGCGCTTAGACCCTTGTACACGTCTTTCATTTACATATACATAGGAGGTGCACTTATGAACAACAGCTTACAAGTTATTTTATCAGCACTTACATGCATGTTTACAGGATTTTAAAAAGAATAACACATTTTTAAGGCAAGGAGTAGAAAAGTCTTAATAAGCATTGGTCTATAAACTATTATTTTTAGATAATTAATAACTTTATATATAGATAATAGTTGAGTTACGATGACTACTCAACAACAAAGCACCCGGACCTGATCAAATTGTTATCAAAATGGTGAAAAACTAAGAAATGTCTTCTAGGAAACATGTACGAAATTCCGAAAAACAAATGTACTCAATCATTGGGTACTGTTTATCTTAATACATGCTTGTGAGACTTAGAAGTTAACAAAAACCAACATAGAAAAACTGAAGGTGACACAAAGGAAAATGGAAAGACGATGTTAAGAAGCAGGCTGCTGGACAGAAGAAACAATGCATAAATAAGGAAAAGAATAAAAGACAATCTTATGGAGACGTCGAAGAGGTAAGCAGGGCAGAGAAGAACCGAGAGTACGTTGAAGGGATGAAATTGTAAAAAGGGCAAAACTCAATAGACAAAAAGGCACGATGCGGGACCTAGCGGAAGAATTTTAAGGTTTCAAACTGGAGGGACTCTACAACACTGTTCTATGATGATGATCACGAATAATCGAATTACTATTATCTCATTATTTTTAATCGTTAAAAATACAATCGATATTATGTTAGCATCTTCACAGCAGATCTTACACTCATTTGTTTATATATTATACACAAATGCTAGTTGAGAGTATGGGGTTTGAAATGAAACGTTTATTAGTACTACGTAGGTATAGTTATCTGAATGTTAGAATTGCACACATACATTTTATATGAGAGAGCACGACAGCCGCGACGCAAAGGCTTCGGCCTGCCAGACTAACGCGCGGCGGGCCCGGGGTTCGACTCCCAGGTCAAAAATAACGGCAAACATCGAGTGCTCTCCGGCCATCATACAAACACCTTTGGCGGTCGTAAAGTACATTCTCCTTCTTCTAACGGGTCAGACTAGCCACCTGCCCGGGGTACGCCCAACATGGCTCATAGTACTACACGAAATGTGTAGTTAGAAACAGGCTTATAGCCTATATAAGAGTAGAAGAAGAGAAGACATTTTATATGTGATTGTATCGTTGACTTTGGCTTTGGGAATTTTGAATTTTTAGTCCGTAATCCCCTTTTTTATAATCTAACTGAACTACTAGTAAAATTCGGTCGTCTCCAAACCACCTTACGGGGAATCAGTATCTCAAGGTGGCTCTGACGGGTTTCTTTGTCAAGTTGGTAGTTGTAAAGGCAATGGATGGACGAGTTTTTGTAATTTTGGCTTTGTGCTGGAAATGAACCCTTTGATAGTTTTCACGTTAGTATTGCATTGAAAGATCGTGTTCCTTACAAACTATTACACGGAGCTTGTTGATGCCCATTTCTTATTATTTATTGATATAAATACCTAAATTAATTTAAAAAATATTATGAGTCAATTTTATAACTTACCTATAAAAAAAAACTTGAAGAAAGGAACAGTTAATGGTGCCTTCTCGCTTTTCTTTGAACGGCGGTGAAGGAGTGCTAACGAAACATTTATTTTCTTAGACTTTTAGTCTCACAATCACTTGCGGTGCAGTTTTCGTGTTCTTGATTATTAAATTAGCTGTGTGACTACATTATTTGTATGTCTCAATAGTCGACCCTGCTGAGTTGCAACTTGTTTTTTAATTTCACTTCTTAATATTGGGGTCTATGTAAAGGATATGGTTAGAAATATAACAGAGAACATTAAAAATGTTTCTGTGCGTTTTCGATTGATTTGATAGTGTCTATGTGTGAGTACCTGGTACTTAATTTACATTTATGGTTCAGATAGATGGTATAATGTTTTTTTAGAATTTTGTTTTCTAGTGACAGCTACGAGGTTCGTCTTGCAAATCAATACATTTTTATCAAATCGGAGGTATGTGATTTGCACGTTAAGTAATAAGTGAGCTAAAGCCGAAGAAAGTGCCAGGGCCTGATGGCATCACTAACGAAGCCATAAAAGCACTTTCCAGGAAGGCAGTCGTTTGCGTAGCCCAGATTACGAATGTTGTCTTAAAATTACACTTTCCCCACCAACGGAAACTAGAGGATGTCGTAATACTCCTCAAACCAAGTCAGGCGAGTAAGTTCCCCCAGGATTAACGACCCAGCAGCCTGCTAACCACCCTGGAGAAGGTAGAAGAGAAAATAATCTACCATTGTCTGAAGATAGTGCACGAAGGCTTAAAACAAATAATAAAAAATATTATAGAAGGCTTCAATAAAAGAAGTCACCGAAGTGACGGGCTAGTATTCAGAGTGGCAACAACATCCGTCCCGCTACCGACCACCAAGCTAATCCTGTCCTTCTTGATTGGCAAAATGTTCCGGATGAAAATCGGTAACACACACATCATTAAAGATACAATTTGGGGATTAGTCACTGTGCTGCCCCGACGGTCTTTAATATGTTTATCACCCTTGCAAGGATGCAGACGACATGGCATTAGTAGCCGGTTCGATCAGATTCTATCTGGTGATTAGAAAACTACAAGACGAATTTGACGGCCTCGAGAATTGATTCGATTGTTGGAGGATCATAATCAATCCCAAGAAAAACACATCAGTGATGTACATGAAAAAGTTAAAAAGAAAATACCTAGATCCAGTCACCATCTTCGGGCGCGCTATTCCCTGAAGAAGTGAGGCCAAGAACTTGGCCTAACTATGGACACCAAAGTCACCTAGAGGATACCCGTCGACAACATAGCAAGAAAAGCGAAAGCAGCCAGAGCTGATCTAGGCTCGTTACTGTACTCGGGTAGCAAGCTGCCCTGAGAAAACAAACTAAAAATGTACAAAACAATTTTGAGACCGATTATGACATACGCAGATTCAGTTTGTACAAAGATGCAAGAATTCTCGCCACCAAAAAATTCCTGAAAAAATAAGCGATGAAACTTGACGCGAACATGCAAGCACATTGTAACCCAAATATTAGGGTACTTGAAAACTACGATTGAGAAAAACGTAATCGTCACAAACGCCCGAAAATGGTGAGGCAGTAACAGAAGAACACGGCCTATCACACTTTCTACAAGTTATTCTCAATCAGTGAGTGAAAATGATATGGACCAAGACTTAGGTTTCCCTCCCAAAAAAAAATAGTGGGTAATATGAATAAATCGACATACTCAAGCAATCAGCATATGAAGACACACCACTTTCTCGCCAACCACCAAGAGCTCTTTTTTTGTGACTCTCTAGATTTCACAGCCATACATGATTGTCGAGATAACAAATTGGTTGTAAGCCTTTGCCTATAAAAACATTTTGCTTTTAGAATGTAGCTGAATTCTCCTATACACACTTTAAATCTTTCTGTTTGGACAAAAGTGATAAGAAAGAGGCGATACCCTTTGTCGAGTAATTTGCATAAAGGTTTTCTGTAAAAAATCAAAGAGGTCTTACCACTAACTTACTACAGTCTCTTTACATCTTATTTGAGTGATCACAAATTTAGAACCAAAGTAGATGTAGAGATGTCTCAAAACTTCCTCTCAAGTCTGGACTTTCATGGTACAGTCTTAACATACAACTTATGCCATTTAAGCAATATACTTCCCAATCTTCTCAATAGTCGTAAAATTCAACCAAGTTTAGTATGTACATTAGATACAAATTTAATAATAATACAATCACATTAGATAATTTAACTCTACTAATTCCGAAATTAGATAATTTCACTCTACTCATTCCGAAATTTACTGATTTTATTAACCTTTATTACAGTAAAAATGCCATATATCATTTACTAATGTAAAAATACCATACGAGACACTAAACAATCAGTGATTCCACTTTATCGCATGCTAAAGAATATATTGTCTGTAATTCCAGTTACCACAACATTGTTGCAATAGTGATTTTTGTGTTATCTATAGTCGTAAACTGGTGCTTACTTTGGTAATTTTCTTTCAACAATTTACGAAAGTTTGGTAGAGGCTTGGACTCAAACGTACCATTATTTTAAGACGAACGAATTTACCTTGTACAAGATTTTTCTTGTCCAATTTGTTGTACAAAATGGAAATAAATAACTTTCTGGCATATTAAATATTCATTGTATACTTATTGTTTGACCTCGATTAAGAAAAAAGGAGGAGTAACAAAAAAAAACGCTAGCTAGTTCTTCGTAAGTAACTAGTATTGTCTTACAAACTTTAAAACAACAGAAATAACAAAGCTGTACGTCAGAATTTTTAAAACTAAATGTAAGAGGACTTTGATATTGGCGGTTTTTTCGATTCATTTATCGTTAACAGCGAAGCAACTTTTCACCTGTCTGGAAAGGTCCACGCATAATCACAGAACATGCGCGAGACTTACATAAAGTGAAAACTATAGGCGCTATTTTGAAAGAGAAGTGTATAAACAATTTTTTTAAAAAAGCCTGAGATAATTGACTTAAAACTTTGTATAACTAGCTGATATAATAGAACGAAGGTAATATAGGGCCACATTTTCTAACAGAACGATTGTTCTAACAGAGACGATATCTTAATTGAAATTTTCACAGAAGATGATCGCTGATCATACTAGTTTGTAATTTAACCCCAGAGAAGTACATATATCTTAATTGAAATATTGTCGTTATTGTGTCGACAGATATGGTGATAAGACAGAGGATTATGGTATGATCCGCTGATCTGGGGGATACTTCAGTTTTCTAATTTAACCACTTGCGACTTTTTTGAGGGAGGGAGGTACCACTACGCTCTTTTAATCTCTAAGATCTTGGCAACCATATTATCGTTATTGTGTCGACAGTGATATGCTGATGTGCATGTAAAATGAAATGGATTATGGTATATTTGTCTGACCTAATATTAACTGTATTTTAGTGTAATAAAATATAGTATCTACTGAGTAGCTTAATTATTGCATTTTTTTAATGTCCCACGAACTTATGAATAACTCCGAATACACTACATACATGATCTTATAATTTTCTAATGTCGCGAATTATTTTTAGATACACAGTCTGAATGACAAGACAATTACCGTCGTCATTTGGTAATTTGTTTTTTTTGTATCCTTATGTAGCATAAAGTTTATCAGTACATTGTGTATTTGATGTCAGTACATTTGTTATCTTTACAATGGATGAAAAATTTCTGAAGCGATACGAAGCATGTTTTTAGCGAATCATGTGAAAGAACCAAAATTGACGTATAAAGCATGTCTACAATACACGAGAAAGTGGATAAAGCAAAATTTGGAGTTTGATAATATACACGATCTGCTAGAGAAGGGAATAGTCCGCATAACAACAAAGAATAAAGCAATCAAAGCAGGCATTTCCTTTTCTTCATTGGTATTTCAGGTACTTGGGTTTAAGCCTTTGACCTTTTTGGAGAAGTCTTGGGGTTGGATGCTAGGAGCTTTTAAGCACTTCCAGGGTGGCGGAAGCTTAGTAGGTACCCAGGTAGTTCAGTTCATGAGGCTTGCAGTCACCTCCACAAAGTTGGTAGCGTTTTCTGTCGTCGCTACTATTTGTTGAATAGATTCAAAGAACGTGGTGTGGTCCACGTTCTGGAACCACCCGGCGATGGTAGCTCAGATCTGGTGGTAGGACTGTGATGGTGAATTCTGCGTCAGTCGTCGCAGTGTCGGTGAGATTGTTGAAAGCAGGGGCATCCTCTCGGGTCACTGCTGTGTAGCTGCGGTCTGGAGTGGCCGTCGTCGTTCGGAGCGCTGGCTTGGGGAAGGCAAAACATTTCCGGAAACTGGCTGGGTGTGTTCCCTGGCAGTTGGCGCACGTGGCTGGTTCGTCCTTAAAGCGTTGGCACTGAGTTGCGACCTTCCTCTTGTTTGACTGCTCAACCGTTACGGCCAAGTCAAAGACGCCGTGAATCTGGAATATTGCTTTGCCTTTTTCGGACCGCTCAAGTTCTAGGAACATAAGCGGCATCTAACGTATCTTCTGTCCTTTTCTCGTCCTCCTCATCAAACGGATGAGGATGTCTCGTTCGAGCTCCTGCCTTAGCTCCTCCTCGGTGACATTTTCCGGGACTCCACACATTACTGCACAGAAAGACTTGTTCGCCTTTAATAGATGGAGGTGATGTTGTATTTTCGCTTCTTCTAGGAAGCGAGTCAAACATCTATAGTCCTGGTATGTGACGGTGGTCGGCATCTCCATATCTTGTTCTTCGCGGTCGCTTAGAACAGCGAAGCCATTGGTGGTAGTGGTGGCGGCTGGCTCCTCGGGCGAAGGTGGAAGTATCTTCACTTGGGTTTGACGGCGACGCTTTCCGGCAGGTTTGAAATTCTCTTGGTACTCGCTGGGTTTCTTCTAAGTGGATGTGTGGTACTCCGAATCGCCCCCTGTCAGGGCAGGCGAAGACGATCGTGGAGCAGCAGCACTGGTTGATGCGACTGGGGTGGTAAGAGCGGCTGTCCAGCCATTTCGTTTGCGCCGTCCAAATAAAACTCCGTAAGAACAGAATTTAGGTTTTTTAAATACAATTCGAAGCCTGCACAAGAAAAATATTTTTTCGATCAACTTTGAAGAAACATCTTTTCATAAGAAAAGCACATAAAAAACGACTAGCGTGGCCAAAGAAAAATTTGGATGGATTAGAACAATGTTATCTTATGGACGAGTCTTTTTTTAAATGGTCTTTTTTATCGAAAGCGTCGTTAGCAAAGAGTAATAGGATTGTCCCGCGTACTATAAAACACCCTGTAAAAGTGCATGTTTGGGGATACTTTCGTAAATATGGCTTTGGTTGCCTCTTTCTGTTTGCAGTCAATTTAAGTTACAAGGAAATGTGCACCATTTACCGGAAATGCTTGCTAAAGTCTGTTTAAAATGTGCTACCGGAATACAAAGATCTTAAACATAGCTACAAACTGTGCAGTGCGTAAACAGAACGAAACAACGTTAAAAAGAAAGCTCAAAGGGAAGTCAGTCTACACGATAAAGCAGTTGTAATTTAAAATTAAAAAGATATGGTAATCTTTGTCAAATGATTATGTATAAAATATCGTCAAAAACATGGAAAAAGCATGTGAAGCTATAATCGGTGATGGGGATGATTGGACTAAATATTAAGTAGTAACGTATCAGCTCATGTGTCGTTTTCTTATTTAATGGACTGCATATATTTTAATAACTTTCAACGTTTAATGGAATCAATAAATACATTTTGACGTAAAATGGAATCACTCCTTTCTGCTCTTTAATACGTCATAAGTTCCGCTCGATTACCACGCCCACACACTGCATGAAAACGCGCAGTCCAGCTTGAAAACATCGCCAATTGTTCAGTGAAGCCCATCGCTTCGTGAAATTTAAGCCGACCGCGCCTTTGGCGCGGCCGCATTCACAACTTTTCAGTAATTCTGTCCAAGTTCTGCGGCGGAGTTGCTTTCTGTGTTCTGGCCGCACGGCCAATTGCCGTGCTTCTGCTCAGGAGCTCGAGCTCCTTTGCGGTAAGTTTGCTGCACATAATGCGTAATTCCGTGCTTTGCCCCGGCTTTGCGAACGCGAATTAGTCGCCATTAAGCAATTTCACGATTGAAGGCGCCCGCAGGGAGAGTGGAAACGCACGCCTATCTCGGTTATGTCCCAAACAAGGTGTGGGTAATCCATTAGTGAACCTGTATTTAATGAATAGCCGAGAGCTCTCTTTTATTGATTGCAGGCAGAAATTTGTAATGTAGTAGTGTTTACAATACAGGCAGTAATTAAAACATTGCCATGCCTTCTCGCACTAGTTAAATAGTAATTTGACTATGTCTCAGTGGTGCACTATCCCCACTGGGACATCGTTCACTAATGCATTGTTCCCAACTTAGCTGATAGTGCATGATACTTCTTAATTAAAAAAAGGATAAGAACGAGCAACGGCAATTTCATACCTAATATAGTGAGAGCAGCTCTTAAAGCTTTTAAAGAGACGAAACAACTACGAAAAACAACTGCCAAGTTCGACTTGCGTCCCATTATGCTTTCGATTACATAAAGAAGAACCAAGACGACGGGCGAGAAATTTTCGAAACTAACTACACTACGAATAAGGTCTTTAGCTACGATTTGGAGAAGCAACTCAAAGATTACCTGATAAAAGCAAGAAAGATACGCTTCAGTTTATCTAAAACCCAAGCCTGAAGCTTATGAAGTGAATCATTTAAAGTACTCTGATACATAGCATAAGCAACAGGCGGCAGAAGAGGATTGATTAAAAGGTTTTAGGAAACGTTGGCCAGATTTGTCACTCCGTAAACCGAAAGCCACCAGCTTGAGCAGGGCTACTGCCTTTAATAGATCGATGATAAATAAGCCTCCCAATCTAGAAGAAACCGGCCTAACTACCATACGCGAGCCTCCAAACGTCATTGCTAAGAAGTTGTCTTCGGCTGAACGCGATGTCTTCATTAGAGCCTGTTGATTTATTGGCACTGCAGGAAACACAATACCACCTTACTTGATTTTTCCTCGAGTCAATTTCAAGGTACATGGTAAATGGTGCTCCTCTAAAAATAGCAAGCAAATTTGGTTGGACGAACAAAGAAATTTTTAATGTAGGTATAAGGCATCTTGGACCTCATACTCCCCCCATGTCAGAGTACCGGTAGTGCTAATTTATGACAACCATGAGGGCCATATGCAGATTGAAGTAATTAGGTTTGCCCTCTCCTCACACGTCTTCAAAACTGCAGCCACTGGACGTATCTATATACAAATCACTGGAAATCTGTTACAACTCTGAAAG
Source organism: Sinelater perroti (assembly GCA_036346155.1). Classification (NCBI taxonomy): domain Eukaryota; kingdom Metazoa; phylum Arthropoda; class Insecta; order Coleoptera; family Elateridae; genus Sinelater; species Sinelater perroti. The sequence goes on from JARFIY010000215.1 coordinate 5,381,242, forward strand.
CAACAATTGATGAACAACCCTAATCAAACTATTACTATTTACAACGTAGCACAGTTATTTGGGAAAGCTCATTTCAGGTCATTCAGCTTGAGCAACATTATCAGCGGCTTCAGGACCACTGAAATATGGTCTTTTGGCCGTGATTTCTTGTGCAACTACGAGCCACATCGTCCATTTCCTAATCTTCCGACAAGCTCCTCCGCTTCCACGCCTGAAATTATTATTTTAAACCTATAGCAACTGCAGTGGTTAGTCCCGTGGACATCCGGAATTTTCCGAAGGCACCACAGAGGAAAGCCAAGAGAGGCGGGAGGAAAAGAGGAAAAACAGTTATTTTAACTGCAACTCCTGTGAAGAATGAGCAAGAGACATTAAATAGAAAGAAACTCAAAACAACCCCGCAAAACTGAAGTTTTAAATAACAACTTGAAGAAGGGACTGACACTAACAAAGAAACTGATGGTGGGGATTAAATAGAAGACACAATTCATACGGACGAGGACAGCAGTGAGGATAAAGTTAATCCCGAGAACCTCACTGAAGAAGTCGCTTGTTGCCATTAAAGGCGATACTAGAAAAGGGGGATATGAAGTGTTCTCGATTGGAGAAATCCTAAGAATCAAAAAGAAATCAGTAAGCACATTCCAGTTAAGACAAAAAAGAATTCGTTTGTTAAGGCTGATGATGTTTTTGGTAAGAAAGAAGTGTTAAAAATTTTGCCATCACTCAAAGTCGGCTCTACAAGTAGGAGCCCTTGTTTGCTTTGTTTTCCTTTTAATTTCTCTAGATATGGTTTACCTAAGTCTTAAGTAAGTTTAATAATTAAACGTTGTGTCGATCTATTTATTTTATTGTTTTGTTTACTAAATCCCAGAGAAAAAAGCATACGCATATTTCAGATTGTGCAAGGTACCCACCAGGATGAGACAATTGTTGACTTAACGCTCAATAACCCAAGAATATTTCAGGAATCAGACATATATTTTACATGTATTTTTACCATTCTGACTGATAGCCTGACAAATTAAGAATTTCTTAGAAAACTTGATATTATATGGTTTTATTGTGGCTAGAGTACGTCTCGGTGGCAATATATCATAGAAAGCACTTTTTGGCATACCTTCTTCTTCGAACCAAGCCACTTTTTGTCATACAATGCAATTTTCTAAGTAGCTTACGATGAGTTCAATATACAATTGCTCTTAACAAAAATGCTACACAGATTGCTTAAAGTAGACAACTAACTCTCATTTAATGCATAGTTTGTTAATCTACGACACCTATATTCTGAGAACACTTTATTATTATCTAGTTCAAGAATATCTTAGATCACCTTTGATGTCCTGGGTTATAATACTCACAAAAAAAGTTTAAAATTATATATTATATTGTCGATTGAGTTGCTAGAATTCTCTCTCTATTAGAGTTAAGTTTTGATTTAAACAATTTTGAAACAATCGATAACTCTCAAAATGTGGGATAAATTTGTATCTCTTTATTATTTTAATCATAACTCCAACAAACCATTTAACCTTTATAATAAATTGATTCGTGAAAGTAAAATTGCTTTTATGGAGGTTTATTAAATTTAACTAATAAGTAATATCGTCGGAGAATCATCAGTTATCACGAAGACGTCACCAGTTCTAAAGATATTTTTGAGGTCCTGCTATTTTATAATCTATCTCAGAATGGCAATTTTCAATAGGCTCTTTATCTTCTTTATACTAAAGTTCTTCTTCTGGAATTTAAAGTCGTTATTATTCTGAATACTAAATAATTCTTCTCAATGTTCTGTAGAAGGAAACGTTCCTTTTGCTTCCTGTTTTGATTTTCGATTTGAACTTTTGTCAGTTATATCTCAATACAAGCGGCATTTAATTAGCTGTGTGCAAGGTAGAGACTAATATCGACTGAGCTGGACTTTTGATATTCTTTTTCATTTCTGGCTGTACTTAGTCGAGAGCCTCTTGATTTCCTATTTACATAGGGAACTACTAGGTCGTTATGAAGGTTGCCATTTCTTACGTACCATGGAGCATTGGTTAGCATGCTGAGGATCTTGGATTGAAATCTCTGAAGGATTTTTGTATGCGACGTTCTGGCGCATTCCCAAAGTTGAACTCCATAGGTCCATATTGGCTTCATAATAATCTTATACAGTAAGATTTTGTTTTATAAAGAGAATTGTAAATGTCGTCTAAGTAACCATGTCCTAGTAGGTCTAGCTTCTTTTTTTTTTGGTCTTAATATGCGAGCTGCAAGTGAACTTTTGGTCGAGGTACATGCCAAGGTATGTCACTTCATTTTTGCTGGTTGGCGCACATTTAGCGCGTCTTGTGATGAATGTTACTTGTGCTGATTTTGATCGCAATTCTCTACTTACGGAATCAGTTTTGTAGCAAGTCAAGATGCTATTAGAGATGCTGTACTGCTAGTACAAGAGACTGATTTACGGATAAGATGACCGTGTCGTTCGCAACTGTAGTATGGTCTGTGGTTGGAGCATCTGATGTGTAAAGTAAATATAGCAACGATCCTAGAACACTGTCCTGTAGAACTCCAGAGATAATTTGATAGACATCTGATACAACGTTGTTTATTTTGACTTAATAGGTTCTGTCTGAGAGGTATGACTTGAGTAGCAATTTAAGTTTGTACAACAAACCGCTTATTTTATGTTCAGGAAGACCGCTGGGCACACATTCTTGTTCTCCATGCTTTTCATTATGTGTATAATAATTTGGTGACTTTGGTATATGATGAAGTGGCCTTTACGGAATCCAAATTGGTGCGAAGTTGATCTAAGTCTACAGTTTCCTTAAGGCGCTTGAGTAGGAGCCGTTTAAGGGTTTTGGAAAAGAGGGGTAGGGAACTTATTGATTTGTAGGACTGTAGTCGGGTAGGCAATTTACCAGGCTTAGCAATCATTACTATCTGAATATGTTTCCATAGATTGGGGAAGTAGCAGAGTCGAAGTATGCTATTATATATTGTGGTGAGCAGTACGACGACTTTCCTAGGCAGGTCCTTCAGCACATTGCAAACAGTTAGGTCATATCCTGGCGCTTTCCGCACGTTTGTTAGTTTTATTCATCAAGGAAGGATTCAATTTCTTTATTGTCAACATCATCTTATGGTTGTGGTGTTGTAAAAACGTCAGTTAGGTGTTTCGCAAAAGTGTTGACTTTATCGGTGTCGGATCTGGCCCAGGTATTATCGGGATTTTTGATAGGAGGGATCATTGCAGTTGGCTGAATTTTTTTGTTGCCTTTCTTATAGTATAATCATCAGGAGAAATTTTAGTAATGTATCAGCTTAATGTTCCATTGCGAGCTTCCGCTAGCGCATTTTGTAGTTGATGCGTTAGTCTGTTGTAATAAGTTTTATAATTTTAAGGGGAATTTTTTTCGATGACCGCCGTGCTGATGCTATAATGATTGGTGTATGATCAGAGGGAAGATCGAAGTTGGATTCAGCTTGTTGATAAGTATTCGCTAGGCCATTAGTAATTGCATGGTCGAGCAGTTTACCCGGTCACTGGGCCAGTATGTTGATTTATCAGTAGAAAGGTGGATTGATTCTTGTGTCCCAAGCTGTTTTTGAAGTTCCGGTCTCCCGCTCGTGCTGGATTGTAGATAGACCCAATAATAAAGGAATGAGGGAGAACTTCCATTTTTATTTTTACCTTAAGGTAGTATATTTAGGTATTTTAATATTTTTTCTTGTGATTGCATGGGTTTCTAAATTCAGTAGGATATTAATTTGTTGAAGTTGTAAAAAGGTGATTATTTCCGCATATCTCGGGTCATTCCTAGTGACATTTATTAATTATTGTGGACAGCATGTTAAGTACATGCTATTTTAATTTATAAGTTGCGTAAACATTGCTTTAAATTTTGCAAAAATGTTGGAGAGTAGTTCGTTAATGTTGCTCGTCCTGAGACTGCTTCTTGATACTTTAATGTGTTGAAGAGTACATGCACTAGTTTTATTATTTGCATTGTTGGTCCTATTACTAAGGGGAGAAAGTTATCACGGTGGAGGGTGCTGATTTTTGGCGCGGGTTATTCGTTAGTGTTTTATATGATGCATTTCTGGATCTCTGGAGATCTTCATATTCAGTGCACCCTTTATAGTTGGTCGGATGGCTTCTTTGGCATAGAGAACACTTAGCTAGGTTATCTGGAAATTTCTTGCATTCAGAAGTACTATGTGTTGCACCGCATTTAGCGCAACTATAGAGGCTATACAATACGTTTTAATATGACCATAGCTTTGGCAACGAACATATTGAGGTGTAGTATTTTTTGTTCTGGGCGGTTCGATCGTAACTTTCCTATTACTTGGGTACTTTACCTCAAATATTGTTTTATTATTTTTGTTTGGTTTTAAATCTACCATAAACAGCGGCAGTGGTAGTTTAGTTGTTTATTACCTATATCCTCGTTTCTAAGATGAATCGTAAGTTTCCTATATGTATCTGAATTTAGAACGTCAACTTTTATTGTATGATTAGCCAGAGCTGTTGTTCAATAACATTAGAGACCCCATTAATTATCTGATTACAATTGTTAACTTCATAAATGTATATCGATGGAGCTTTGAGCCTGGCTTAGAGTTTCTGTTGTCGCTTCTTATTTGAGAGAATAATTCATATCTGTTAGAATAGAAGGTTTGGCTAGTGTTGTGTATTGAGTGTTGTCTGGAGTTTCTTCTCATTTTCCTAGCAACCGTTTGTTGGCTATGTTTTGAGTTTGTTGGGTTATTTTGGTTGTCATAATCAGAGTTAACGGTTAGGCCTAAGTCTTCGTAGCGTTCCGTTCTATCTTTGCTTGCATCAATATTTTGATAATCGTCGATATTTGGAGGTTTATATATTTTTTGACTAGTGTTCATCGCCCAAAGGGGGGCATGTATTTGCATAAGGATTTATTATAAAAGAGGGGGGTATTAAGGTTTGATTTTGAGGTGCGTTTGTAAATTGAGGGATAGTTTGAATGTTGTATAGTTCTTGCCGCTGTACATGCAATAGATTAAATGTGTAGCCGTAATTTTCTCTAGAGATTTATGTATTAGATGCAGAAAGACCGGGGTTGGGCGATCCGGGACCATTTGAAACATGGATTAACGGCTTACATATAAGATATGTATGCTTATATGTAGATAGGCATTAAATTAAAATTAAAATTTATAATGAAAGGTAAAATTTCCAAGACCGGCCCAAGAAAATATAAATTAGAACAGGTAAAATCACGGTCGCAAAACAAATAAAGTTTTGCCATTAAATTAAAAAATGTGCAGATTTGTACAGAACTTATTGTTAGCTTAATCCCATTGGTTTTAAACAGACTGGTCATTGATTCTCCTGACAAATATTTTGTTATTGTGAAGAATATGTAAGCACAATACATACAATATTTTTCTTTAATCCAGATTTTTACTTATTTAATGATAAAAACGCTATATAAAAACGCATACATTTCCTATTAGGATGCTTGTTCTATTGCTTGTGGACTGAAGTTATTTATTTTATTGACAACATATGTGGAGCATAGTTACAATAGCCATCCCAATCGTTTTCAGCAAAAGAATAGACAAAACTTTTTACGTCTGCTTCAACTATTTAATCAAAAATTAATCATATTGTGTGTGTTCTTCAGAATTTCCTATCTTCTTACTCCTTGGCAAAAAATGTACATAAAACAATTTAGAATATAATAGAATGAGAGATTTAATTATTTTTATACTGTTGCCGCAGCAATCTCTTTTTACTCTAATAAAGTGAGAATTTCAGCGGCTCAATCGAAAAAACACACACTCGTATGAGTCAGTCAGGTGCAGGAATTAGTTGATTTTTACACTGTCAGTATTGATGAAAATTCAATAACCATGTAGTTTGACTGCTTTAATCCACTGTTAATCAAAGCCAAAGTACAGTTATAATACTCAAACAAAATCTTACTTTTTGCTTGTAGTTTACGACAAAAACTTTCAAAGTTTTATGTCAACTAAATAATTTCTTGCCAACTTAAGATATGAGGGAGTAGAGAGAATTGGCAGAATTTTTTAACCAACATTTTGCTAAAGAGAGGTTAGCGTGTAGTATTCTGGCGCACACGAAGCAGCTATTTTATAGAAATGCGAACAGTACGTAAATTTTCTTTATTCCCCAGAGAGCGAATTTTATCTTCCATAGGTTATGTGCAATTCATGCACTTTTTGTTACAATCCTTTCGAATCGGTGTTTTTGAATGCCTGGAGCAAGCTTTAGCAACTTTTAGTTTTACAACATTTTGTTGCTACATGTTTTGCAAAGTATTCTGAGAAGCAACAATTTGGCAGTTGAGTGGAGGGCGCGCTTAAGCATTTACGCGGCGAAAACGCTGCCGAACCACAAAATGGTTTACATATTCATCAATGGTTTTCTGTACCTTATTTTTTTATTTCCATATTTTTCTCCACTTCGGCCGAACCTTTCTTTGAATTAAAATGTAGTTCCATAAAAACTTTATTTATTCATACATTTTCTGCTTGATCCATTTGTTAACCGATATGATTAGTCTTGTCATTTAAAAATTAAATTGTGAAGCATTGAGCATTGCTATTTTGCTTTTTATAGTTTGTTACTCTAATTGTATTTATCATATTTTTTTAATTGTGTGTTTCTGCTTAATAATTTTTTAAACGGTAATTAATTCTACTTGATGGGGATTTAGGTTAACAAGATTGTAAAAGGCGTTCTTATTATTACATTTCAGTTTAATGTTGAAGTCTTATGCTCATACAGCGCCTTTGTTTTTATATTCTACTTCTTTCAGTTTTTGGTCTAACATTTATTGATATATATAACTTAATACTTTCATCTTCTGAACTGTCTATATTATACCCAGTCATTTAAATCTTTTATAGCGGTCTTTGACGTTTATCGTTTTGTATTGGCTGTAATACTGAATAAATAAAAGAAAAATGTAACTTTGATATTACAATATAGTGATCTGAGTCACATTGTATCCTTCTAAATACTCGTAGAATAAAATTTGCTGCATTTGGGGTGTTTGCATGTAAATGATCTAGTTGGGAGTTGTAGGACGAATATATCTGTAAACTAGATGGAAAGCTTTGCTGTAGTTGCTTGTTGGAGACTAACATTTATTTATTTATGTTGATTATATTCATTTGCATCTGCGCATTTGGCAACGAGGGATAAGTATATAATACATACCTGTCTGATAATTTGCTGGTCTTGAGATTGCATTATCAATGTTAAAAGCCGTTACAGTTCACGGTACTGTCATCTTGGAAGAAATTCTGACATTTAAATATGATGCAAATAAATTAAGATTCAAAGATGGTCTATACTCGTTGATGGCGGAGAAGTGAAAATGTTCTAATATCGTATGAAGAATAAATAAAACTTACAATTTTAAAATTTTATAATCAAAATTACAACTGTAAAGTAATAAAAAACAAATATTCAGTGATTTATAGTAATATGTATATTATTAACTTGAGATATAACAAAATGTGATATAATAAAACTGTGCTGACAACCACTAGAAATTGTAATACACTCTAGATACAAAGCACATTTGTAACGGCGTTTTAAATAACAATAAAAAAGTTACTGCAGCCATAAAGCTTATTTAAAATTCTAAGTAATTAAAAATAAATAAAGCCTTCTTGGGTACACAATAAGATAAACGTGAAATTTTTATTAGTCCTGTGCACTATAGTAAAATTAAAAAAGTCGATATAAAAATTGTACACTCTCAGTTGTATTTTAATTACGAGATAGCGTTAGTGCAAGGTTGTTGCACGTAGTTCAAACAGAACCCTCTGTTCATAATGTCTGTCGGGCTCTCCACGTTGTCCGTGTGGAACCACAGGCGGAACGGCTTTACGTTACCTGAAAGTTAGAGTTACCCATTGTAATAATTTGCAATGTTAAATACGACGCTTGAGTACTGGAGAGAGATTTACAGAGTACTAAATTGCAACGCTTTTTTAAATTAATAGCAGGAGTAACTCTTACTTCTGACAGTTGTCGGTATAAGGGTGACATCTGCAGCCAGCGTTCCTCCGCAAATCCTATCCACAGTTGCTGACGGTCCTGTAACGGGCCGGCCCACATTCATCGCCATGGGAATTACGAGGAAGTCCGCTTGGCAGTAATTTGCGGTTCCCGTGCTGCCTACCATAGCTTGCACGGCGTTGTTGGTATTCCCCGACAGAGTAAATGATTGTGACCGGTTGTTAACTAAGAAAAATTGTAAATTTCTTATTTTTGTCAGATCATTCTGAAAAATGTCAATTATAAGCGTAAAGCTTTTCACAATTAAATATTATTTAAGGGCTCTGCGACAGTTGTTTTAAAATGATCAGAAGTTTTTTTTGTAAAGTGCACTACCAACACTGCAGCGATAACATTACTTTAAGACACTATATGATTCGTGAATTTTCAGTGAGACTTGAAGCCGCGTTTGCCTGTGACCAATCGAACACAGCTGCGGTCCTGAGAAAACATGTTGTTTGGCACAAACTTACACATATATAAATTAACATTACTTTTATAAGTAAGATTCGCTTTAGTGCCTTCAAGCAGAGCAGACGTGCGTGCCGAACTATACCTGTGATATCGCAGCAGCGAAGCCGCAGCCTCGCTTAAGAGTGAAGACGTGTTGGATGCCGCTCTAGCAGTGATATCTAATACGAGATTGCGAGTACGTGTAAAACGCGAAGTGAAGTGTGATAAGGATCCTGCCGAGAAAGTGCAACTGCCTGAAAATGTGATTGTACTCTGCTCGGTAAGATAACAAGCTAATCATTTTGCAGCAGTGCAAATATGCACACAGCAACAGAATGAATAATCTCCCGCTAATACAACGACCTCCAACACCAGCTGAGGCTTTATTATCTCAGCAAAACCAGATTCTTGTACAAGAGAATCAATTAAAAACTCAAAATGAGCTTAATTTATGGAATGCTTGGCAACAATCCCTCGCAACCATCGAAACTCTACAGGATAATATCAACCAGCTAATGCAAAGGGTAAAAAGCCTCGAGAACCCAGTGGCGGCACCCAAAGCAGAGCAAGTAACTGATGAAAAAGTCGAATATCACACCGACGAAGAAGAATTAGCTAGAGAAACAAACTGGATAGTTCAGAAATCAAGACATAAAAACGGAAAGCAATTGCGTCCCGGAGATCTCTCCACAGCAGCAATCAACAACCGCTAAACAATCAGACAATAAGTCGAAAGAGAAAAACACCCTACCTCCACCAATAAATCTGGTGAATATAAAAGAATACGAAACTGTACATGACATATTGCAAGCAGCAAAGGTTAGTTATAGAGTAACCGCTATGAATAATGATTATTTAAGATCAACGTCTCAGATGAAACGCAATACCGTAGTCTGATCTCAACTCTACGCAATTACGATGTCGAATATTACACCTATGAAGACAAACAAAACCGACCCATAAAAGTTATGGCCAGAGGTATACACCCGTGTTCAATAAAATGATCACAGAAGACTTAAAAGAAAGAGGATTTAAAATCGTAAATGTTACTAACATTATGAAAAAACGAAAACAGAGAATGGCATCATCACTAAGCCACTGCCTCTATACATGTTAGATTTTGACAAATCAGAAGATATTAAAGATATTCACAAAATTAGTATGATTGCAGGATTGAGGGTAAAATTGAACCTCTACGTAAGAAAACAACCCTTATCCCGCAATGCAAAAGTGCCAGGCGTATGGACACACCCAATCCTTCTGCCACAAAGAGGCAAGGTGCGTAAAGTGTGCAGGACCTCACGCTACTAAGGACTGCAAGTTAACTAAACCTGCAAAAGCTAAATGCGTCAATTGTGAGAAGCTCACCCGGCAAACTATCGCGGGTGCGTAGTCGCAAAGGAACTTCAAAAACGTAGGAAAAACCCTACAAGAAAACAAAGAAACAACCGAAGAACAACTAATGCCCAAGAAACGGCACCAATAAAGAAAACGCTGCAAAATTTTCCAACCTTACCTAAGGCTAGTACGGCTGTGCAAAATAGCTCAGCAGGTACCAGATACGCACGAATGGCAAAAGGTAAAACTCAACAAGGCAAGATCGAAGAAGCTAATATGGATGTAATCAACAAAACATTGCAAGCAATTCTTGGAAAACTCGAAAAGCAAGAAGATTCCATAAAGTCTATCTTAACTAGAGTGACGAAACTAGAAAATAGCAATAGGGTCGCGCCCATAACTAGGAAATAAAAATGGCTATGTCAATTAGAATAGCAGCATGGAATGCAAATGGGCTTCTCAGCACGCCCATGAATTAGAACTATTCCTCTGGGATCAAAAATAGACATCTGCCTAATTTCTGAAACCCATTTTGCTAAGGAAAACTACCTAAATATAAAAGGGTACAAACTATACCACACCCCATCCAGATAATACAGCAAGGGTGGATCGGCGGTATTATTAAAAGATAACGTAAAACATTATGAAGAAGTAAACTACAACACTCAAAATACAAGCAACAGCGGTAAAAATCCTCACAAAGTCAAAGTTATACAGTTGCTGCAATATACTGTCCACCAAGGTACGCACTAGAAAAGATGACTTTATAAGGCTTTTCCAAGAGCTAGGAGATCACTTCCTATTAGGAGGTGACTTCAACGCCAAACATACCCACTGGGGATCCAGACTTGTCACTACTAAAGGAAAACAGCTATATGAAGCGATCAAGCAAGCTAAATGCGTATGTCATTCAACTGGCAAACCAACAACTGGCCGTCAGATAGCAACAAAATACCAGATCTGATAGACTTCTTCATACTGAAAAGCGTATCTTCCAACTACATTGGTATTGAAGATAACTACAACATGTCATCAGACCACTCCCCATTATCCTGACACTAAGCGAAACAATAATCAATAAATCATCTTCACCATCACTAACAAACAAATGGACTGACTGGATGGATTTAGAGCAGAAGTAGAACAGCGTATCAAACTGAATGTTCCACTAAGATCAATTGAGCAGCTAGATGAACAAGCAGAGCGGTTTGTAATCGACCTGCAGCAAGCCGCATGGAGCAATACCCTTGAGCCAAAAAGGAAAACAATTGGCGTGAACTACCCTAGGGAGATCAGAGAACTTGTCTCTGCGAAACGAAAAGCACAGAAGAAATGGCAACAAACCAGAGCTCCGACAGACAAACAACTGCTAAACCGGCTAAGCCAACAACGCAAAGAAGAGATCCGTTTTGTTAAGAATGAAACGTTCACTGAATTCCTAAAGGGACTAACAGACGATAAAGATACCGAATACTCTCTCTGGAAAGCCACAAGGAGATTAAAGCGGCCTCATAATCATAATCCACCCATTCGTAAAAATGATGGCGGATGGGCTAGAAAAGACGAGGAAAAAGCAAAAATATTTGTTGAACACTTAGCGAATACATTCCAACCACATCCAGCTGATGACAATGAGAACCTACCAGAGATAAACAACAGGGAGGACAGGACCATATTGCCAGTAACTCCAAAAGAAATTTACAATGAGATACAAAAGAATCTCAGTGCCAAAAAAGCCCCCGGCTATGACTTAATAAGTGAACAACTGCTGAAGGAACTACCAGAAAAGGTATAATGAAGCTTACGCATCTATTCAATGCTGCGCTACGACTACAGTACGTACCGCTGCAGTGGAAAGTTGCGGAAGTTATTATGATCCCCAAACCATGGAAGCCACCCAATGAGAAAGCATCTTACCGCCCGATTTCATTACTACCAAACATATCCAAACTGTTCGAAAAACTGTTTCTGAAACGCCTCAAGCCAATTATTGAAGAAAAGCAGCTCATTCCAACTCACCAGTTTGGATTTCGGAACAAACATTCGACCATTGATCAAGTGCACCGAATCACTGATGTAATTGAAAGAACCCTAGAAGAAAAAGAAATATGCGCAGCGATATTTCTTGACGTGAAGCTTTTGACAAAGTATGGCACGAGGGCCTCGAATACAAAATAACTAAAAATCTGCCTAGGCAGATGAGCCACATTCTGATATCATACATCTCTGGCCGACAGTTCAGAGTGAGATATGGCGAAGAATACTCGAACTAAAAGCTATTGCCGCAGGTGTACCGCAAGGAAGCGTCCTTGGGCCAGTTCTATACTTGCTTTATACTAGTGACATCCCCATGAGTGATGGAGTGACGACAGCCACATTTGCTGACGACACTGCATTACTGGCCACAAGCAACGAAATAGAAGTAGCTACTAATAAACTACAATTAGCCGTCAACAACGTCACCAGGTGGACCAAGAAGTGGCGAATTAAACTAAACGAGGCGAAGTCTACCCATATAAACTTCACCAATAAAAGAATTGAATTGCCTGTAGTGATCAATCAGCAAACAATTCCTTACGCTAACACAGCTAAATACCTGGGATGACACTAGATGCCAAGCTCAGGTGGAAAGCACATATAAAGAAAAACGCGAAGAACTTTGCATTAGATTCAGAAAAATGTGGTGGTTGCTTGGACGACATTCCGAGCTGTCTCTGCATAACAAACTATTGTTGTATAAACAAATTCTAAAACCAATTTGGACTTACGGTGTGCAGCTGTGGGATGCACAAAGAAATCTAATGTAAAATTATTCAAACCTTTCAAAACAAAGTACTGGCAGCATCGTCAACGCCATGGTACATTAGAAATGAAGACATCCACAGGGACCTAAAAGTGCCTATGGTCAGTGAGGAAATTAAACGGTTTGCGAAAAAACACGAAACAAGACTACATGAACATGTGAATGTCGAAGTGCTACAATTACTCGACAACAGTGGACTTATACGTAGGCTAAAAAGGCAAAAACCTTTTGAACTAGTGTAGTTAAGTTAAGTGAATTATGAGCAATTAAAACATGTGAACGAAGTGTTTTAACATATGTGGAGTGCGCCAATGGGAGTATATCCACCAACTGCTAAGACTTACTTAGATTTAAGACTTTAAATTTGAATTTAAGTGAGAATTTATTAAGAACAAATTGCTAGATAGTATTTACTAGTTGCAATGTATACGCTTAGTGCGTGTTAAATAAAAAAAAAACAAACTTTTATAAGTAATCCAAATTCAAGCACAATGGTGCAGTGGCAGCGACTTTTCATAGTCCTTATCAAGAAGCAACTACTCCACATACTTGTACTAAAATAGAGGTTGCAATTTGTGTTTGTCGTTCTGCATTTTTTGAGTACTGTCATATAAATTCCAAGAAATTAGAAATTTTGGGCAGTTGCTAAAAATTTAAAAGCAAGACATTGAAATTAAGCTTTAGTTAGATAATTATTTCATAATTAATATTAGGTTTACCGTTAAGTTGATGCATAATCCCAGACAGAAATTGCAATAGGCAGTTCTACACTAAGAGTGACATTTAGCTGGCCTAGCCTGATTGCTCTTCTACTGCTATTCAAGTCAAAGATCACGCAGAAGGAACCACATCACATTTCATTGCGACAATGTCCACCCCCATATCGAACAAGAAATGGGATATGCTATGTGATCCACCCTACTTTCTTACCGGAACCCTTATGGATTACCACTTTTACCCTTAGCTAAAAAATTAGCAAATGAGCAAAGCCTATGACGATTTGGTGAATTGGGGGTTGACATCAAAGTGTAGATTTCCTCGAAAAACAAGCACATGTTTGCTTTTGGGATCAAAACTAACCAAATGAGCAGTAATAATAAAATAATAAGTTGATGGTGATTGTACCCTATAATTTTGAATAAAAAATGGCTTTCAAAACGTTGGCTAATTATACATCAACCGCATATCCAATTAAACTGATTTGAATTGGCTTCTTTTTTTACATTATTAATTTTCTGTTTTGTTCTATTCGTGTCTGCCCTTGTCTCTGCTGCATAAGTTAGCATTGGTCTCATAGTTGTTTGGTATACTCTGATCTTACTTTTTGTAGTCATATATTTATTCTTCCATATGTTTTCTCTTAGGCAGTTACTAACTCGTCGCTTTGATTGCTTGTCTCGTTACCTCTGTTGTCAAGTTTCTTTCCCTGGTGACTTCAATTCCTAGTTAGTTAAATGTCATGATTTGTTCTATGCTTTTTTCTCTCTAATTCCAGTTTACGTTTACGTGGTTCTTTACTGATCATCATACATCCAATATTTTCCGTTGAGTTGTGGTTGTAGGTAGTCTTCATTGTCGGCTATTAGTACTGCGTCATCAACGTAGCACACTGTAGTGATTTTATGAGCTCCCATTCTGTATCCTTCTCGTTTTTTTATTTCGTGAATTATTTGATCAATTGTCATGTTGAATAGCAGACAAAGAAACAGTGTCATACAGAGCAATGTGACACTAACAACAAGTGGATAAAAACGAGAAAGAAGAAATGTAATGAACATGTAGACGGGATGGGGCCGGACCGAATAGCAAATATATGTAAGAACAACAAATCCTATAGTAGACCACTAAAATGGTGGAGAGATAATATATAATAATCAACCATAACAAAAACAAGCTAAAGGGCTGATAAAAAGGAGCAATCCTATTCATGCGAAGAAGAAGAATAAGACTTGGTTAATTTAACATACGTGAGAAATTATTGGTAATGCAAAGACAAAGATTTAGTTTCTTAATATATTGAAATAGACAATTGAAATTTGTGTCATATTATGTTTTTCTCTAATAACATCACAATAAATTTTTGCATAATACACAGTATTGAGATTTCGGCTTATAAAATAACACAGTTTTGGACACTAACTGTATTTAATTTATTCAAAACACATAGTTGTAATATTGATACGCCTTTAAGCAAGTTGAAGTAAAATAAGTATTGATCGTTCGAAGATTTCTCATGGAATTGCCTACAGGATTTTGGTTACGATTGCTGATCTGTATAAATACTTGCAATCACATCAGCGTCAAAATCTGACACTATTTAGAACAATTATTCAATCTTTGTTCACTAAATCGACTTTATGCTCCTTACATATTCGATACTATTCCTCATACCATTCTACCTACTATATATTTACTGGAACATTGTATACTTCTTGGGCCCATACAAGCTCAATTTACAAAAAAAAAAAAATAACAATGGTTCTTTGCTACATGTTGTTGATGTAATCACTTGAACATAAGTGCTTAGATTGTTATAATTGGACTATCATTGGTTTTACAGGTTGATAAAGCAATTGTGCTCTTCTAAATTTCTCTACTAAGCAATAGAATTCATATAAACGTCAAAAACAATCTGTCCCCTAACTCTTTAGGCATACCATGTAACTAAAACTTTAAACTTACTTTTCTTTCTTTATCATCTACATAAAACTCGAGCTTATAGATTTAAAATAAGTTCGTCTTAAAATTGAGTCAAAAGAAATTCCTAACCAACAAAAATGTTGGTAAAATAAGAATTGAGTTAATCTGAAAACAACTGCCTCAGGTTAATTATACTGATTTGGACAATGTGAGCAGTGAACCACATGATACTATTTTGACTTAACAATGAATATACAGTTCAATAGTTATCAGAGTGCCGTAAGTCGTTGCAAATGAAATGCCAAAGTCTGAAACGTTCTGACCCTTAACATGAAGATGGGCCTACCTCAAAACTATTCTGCCACTATAATCGTACGTGCCTTGAAAGATACCTGTAAAAATTTCAGCCAATTTAGACGCTTAATTTGTTGCTTGACAATTGTTTGGTCGTAAAGTACATTCTCCTTCTTCTAAACGGGTCAGACTAGCCTGTAAAATGTGTCATAGCTACACTGTTAGAAACGCTTATAGCCTATATTATAGTAAGACAATTGTTTGTATCAGCCGATATTAGTGCTGGTGTAAAAATAGAAGAAATAGAATACCATGCACTTCAATTTGAAAGGCAATGCGCCTACGCAAATTAAAGCAGAATTAGATGCCGATTACGTGGGGGAATAGAAATGGGATAATAAAAAATTTGAACGGGAAAACATGTAAGGACACAACCAACATCATACAAGACGGATACTTTCGAGAAGGTAGAAAGATTTGGTTGTCTTGGCACAATAATTAGGGAAAAACAGACAACCGCAGATAAAATACCGTTTAGATTAATAGCAGAAAACAACATTGCACATGCATTAAATCAGATTCTAACAAGTAAGAGGAGTCAGGATCAATCAAAATGCGCATATACCAAACAGTGATAAAATCGGAGTTCACATACAAAGGTAAAGTGTTGGCTTTAACAATAAAAGACCAGAAAATACTGAGCACATAGGAGAGGAAGGTAAGAGGAAAATATTTGATGGAAGAAAGTGGTTATATAAATGGAAAAAAGAACTAATTAAGGACTAATCAGATATAGTCCAAATACTGCCAAGAAGGAAATGACACGAAATTATCTAGAATATGGGAAAATACAATAGTTGAGGTTACTACAGATAAATCACCAGTAGGAAAAAGATCTAGAGACAAACCAAATGCGAAAATTAAGAGAATCAATGTAGCATTCTGGATAAAACAGGCAGATTGACCCAAAACAAGTACGAAGAAGAAGGTTCTGGCTCATTTCTTATCTGGTCTTCAACACTTTGACCTTTTGATATTTGGTCTTTTATCTTTATTAAATAATCATAACAAGATAAAACATAACAAGAGTAACAATAACAAGGAGCAGAGCTGATTTTGCAAGCTACTGAATTAAGCTGTTTAGATTATCTGAATTCAATAAAACTTTTTCGCTTAAACCGTGTTTCTGGTTACTAAAAAAAATTTGAACTAGCAACAATGCCGCAAAAACAGACTCATCCTCTTTCCTCATTCACAAATGAAGGTTGCGCATCCGTGGCTACATCGGCCGCAAGTGTTTGCTCAAAGCTAGCGGATTAATCCGTAAATGGACTCTAAGTATACTTGATTGCTTCGAAGCTTTTCGGCTTAGTGCTCCGCAAAAGCTTTGAACACAAAATGTGTTTTTTGATTGATGAGAGGGATTTAATCGGTTAATATACTACGTTCACTCTGGAGACGCAGGACAAAGGAGCGTAAACTTTTAATTACCAAAGATTGTTTAATGCGTGCTGTAACTCGCATTTACATAATTAATTTCTGAGGTTATTCAACTAAGTTTTAATTGCATTTTCCACTAGCAATTACTATACACTGCCAACCAAAGTTCGCCCGAATAGATTAAAAGAATCTGCTAAAGCGTACAGAATGACAACGGTGTAATCTCACAGATGTTTAACTGTGCGTTGTTACGTACGTATCTACAAAGCAGATCCGAAGGATATTTTAAGATAATTAACAGTCGTGTTTTATGACGCCGGATGGAATTCAGAATATTTTTTTGTACTTTGCGCCATTAACTTCTTATTAGCGTAGTTGAACGTGACAAATAGCATTCCATATGTACATTAGCAATTTAAGAAAATAGAAAGCAGACACGAGGTGCATTCAAATTATAACCACACAGGACTCTAGCGGCAGCGGCGAGAGTGAGGACTGTTTTTGATACTTAAAATGGCGACATTTTCATTACAACAGCGTGTAATTATTTATTTTCTCAATTTGCGTAGTGTGACATCGAAATTGGCATTATGATGTGTCTCATGTGTGTTTGTGGGTGCGAAAGTTCAAAGAAGGCAGAACATCGTGCGACAACAAACCAAAACAATCTCGGCCTCGCTCCAGCCGGTCTGACGATACGATCAAGCGAGTGGAGAAATTTGTTTTGGAGGATCGTCGAATGAGTGTGGAACACATCTCCCCCAAAGTTGGCATTTCCGTGAGATCTGTGCACACAATCCGACATGAAGACCTGAAAATCCGAAAAGTGTCCTTCAGGTGGGTGCCACGTATGCTAACAACTTTGAACTGATTTCTCATGCTCCCTACTCACCTAACCTGAGTCCTAGTGACTTTTGGCTGTTCTCAACGATGAAAGACACTATCTGTGGTCACAAATTTACTAGTCGTGCCGTTATTCCATCAGCGATTTTCCAATGGGCAAAACACACCCTTAAAGAAGCGTTCGCAGCGGCCATGTAACTATGGCGTCGACGTTGTGAAAAATGTATACGGCTGCAGGGAGATTACGTCGAGAAGTGACACAAGTTTCACAATTTTCGTATGATTAGTTTGTGGGAAACAATATCGGAGCTGTTATAACTTGAATGCACATCGTAACAATTCCAGACGAAGTTCATTAGCAGTGAAGCATTTTAGAAATTATATAACTGAATGACGATTTGATGTATTTGAATGTACAGTGCATATCATTTTAAATGAAAATAACTGCAGTTTGTTTTTACTTAATAACAATAGTTTTACGTCAATTTAAATTTAAAGATATATTATAAAAAAGAAGAAAGCTATTATTTTAAATTTTTGAAATAAGGAACATGCAGAAATGGAAAGCCACAGACACAAAAGGAAAGCCTAGAGGAATGTTGTGCAATATTTTCCAACGATATACACTTCTGCGTTCCTATAAGATGGCTACTATCCTAGTATGAATGTCTCTCTAAAGAACATCTCATTTATCGATGCCCATGATTTTCTACTTGTCTATAACTGCATTCGCAGCACTGCACGAATGGTTCACTACCTTTCCTTTATTGTGTCCCAATAACGGCACCTAATGACATCATATGAAACTACAGTTTATCATCACCCGGTGCTCATTTCAATCTGCGACACAACCGCAGTTTCGAAGAAGAGTACACCCAAATATAATGTTTGTTACTGCCTTTTTTATGAGTTCGCATTAAGTTTTTAAAGCGTAAAGACGTGTCTGCTACCACTCTGCGATAAAATCTCAAGTATACAGTAAATCGTGCGGAATAACTAGAGGTTACCTTTCGACAAGCAGACCGCCCATGTCTGCTTTTACCGGTAAGTGATTAAATATTCCACACAGCAGCGCAAAATGAATTTCTACAACTCTCAACGAGTGCAGTATTTAGACGCCTCATTATTCTGGTATTAAACTTACCAGCAGACACAGCCTCGTTATCCATGTCGACAAATTTCATTCCCTTTTAACTTAAATAACTCACAGCCAACAAATGCGTTTCCATAAAAATTAAGCCCTGCATTTAATAAAAATTTAATTGGCACACGTATGTTAATTATCAAAAAGCAAAGAATAATATACATGAATAGCGAGAAAACGTAATTTACCAAAAATATAAACTTAAACGAGTTGTATTAAAACACACATAACAGATTTGCAAATATATCACTGATAATGACAATAATATAAATAAAAATAAGGCAACTATAACAACTAATAAGCAAAAATAGAATAGGGTTGTCAATCTTGAGAAGGTCACTAATAACAAAACATATTACAGTAGGGTTCTAGCATATACTAGGTAAAAAATAATACCTTTACAGTGGACAAACATAAAAACTAATTACCAACTTCAAAAACAAAAAGATAATCCACCACACATACCACCTAAAGCAAGAAAGATTGTTATATGAAACCTTTAGTACTCGATCATAACCGACTAGATACAAGAAGAACCGAAGAGGCTGGTCACAGTCTATAACAAACTAAACGTAAGACATAAAATAAGCAAAAAACTCTTATTGATGTTCTATGTAGACTTAGAACCATGTGAAAATAACCAAAAAATTTGAACTGTGGGACAAAAGTAACTGTTGAACCCCCTAGGAAGAAGAATCAAATGTATGCAACTTACTAGATACTAGAACTTCGGACATTTTAAGGTCATTCAGTTGTGTGAAATACGAAGAATGGCATAACACATTCACAGGTCTTAAAACAACCATTAGCAAAATGGTATTTTTGGCCAAGACGAATGTTCAGCTAACTTTATAAGTTATCAGGTTTATCAAGATTTATTCTTTTGAAAACCAAAACAAGTAACATATTTTTCGTAATGCTAATAATACACAATCGCACTGTAACACTTTTCCTGAGATCCTTGTCACTCTCCACATTATCCCTAAGGCAACCAAAAAAACTAAAAAATGCTATATGTGGGTAAGTAATAACTGTAATTGAAGGGAAGTTACTGGAACTGAGAGATTCTCTGGGCTAACTCAACAATTGAGCATTTTTTATTAGAATTTAAGACTGTTTGCTTAGATGGTGCAACAGAGCAACATAATAGTAAATGTACTAACAAAGAACGTCAATAAATCTTAACAATAGTTAAATAAACAAGAATTGTAACATAGAACGCAAATAGTTTTGTTAACTATAAACTTAAATTGATAGCCTTCTTTCAGTTACAAACATTGATATTATTCTCATTTTTGAGCCACATTTTACCAAGAGAAAAAACAATTTCAATCCCTAACTATACCATGAACTTTACATGTCATCCCGATGAAACTTTGTATGGCAGTTAAGCAAATATTATTCGCAACAGTATTGTACATTTTGAATTATTCGAGCATTAATCATATATTGAAACTACTAATGTACGAATTACAGCTTACCTAAATCACGTACAGTAAAGCCATTTATTGTTTTCCTTGGTACAGAACGTTAACAGAGCAATATAAAACTTTTTTATACTCTAGGTCAAACGTTTATTGCTTGCGGAAATTGGAATGCGAATGTGTACACTAAGGGTCTCAATTAACCCTCACTAAAAGGCGTAACCCTTACCGAGCACTAAACCATAGCAACTATATACATATTTCAACTGTCAAACCCACCTACTGGCTCATCGACCCTCTTAAGATCCCACTTATTTGGCTCGGTCATAGTTGCAGACATCTCTACTAATTATTTTGTTATTGCAAGCAGTTACGACTTACCTTCTGTTACAATTACCCTACACACAGAAGTAATACTCAAATCACTAAATCCAATTCTGACTGAGATAAGTTCCAAAGCTATATTCAAGGAAATATTGTCTTAAAGCGCCACATAATAGAGGTTTAAGATATAGAGTACAAAACTTAATACTAATAAAAAGCTGAGTAACAATTAACAAAATTAATAAATTCGAGAACTAATTTCAGAAAAAAGCCAGATTAGAGAAAGATGGAATCGATTATGCAATCTTGAAGGTAAATCCATATATAACAGACTTAGCAAAGCACTAAGAGAACATCAAAATTTATATTTTGAGGACTACATCGTGAAACTAAATCCATTTGCTATTTTTTTTAGATAATAATAATGATAAATTATTATGTGGAACCTTAGGTCTTGTATTTTTAAATTACTTTTAAGAGCTTAGTAATACTAAGCTGGACAGAGTTAGAAAAAATTAAGACAATTTGCTTCTATTGGTATGACACACTATTGGTTGTATCTTTTGTAATGGATGTAGCTAAATGTGGCCCAAAGAAACAGAAGTATTGGGCTAGCAAACTTTCTGCTTCCTTCATTTCTATATAAATTTATTTTGTAAGATCTGTTGTAATAAACTCTTCGCTTTTAAGGCTGCAAATGCAAAAAGCTTACGAAATAAGCATTGTGACATCCAGCTTTTCAGCCAGAGATTACTCAGGTAGATTGTGATTGCTTTTATGCTTCTGTAGGCTGCTTTAATTTTAGTTACTTATATGTAGTTCTGAATCATCTCTTCAGTAGTTATACTTCTCTTATAGTTTCATAGTATTTTTCAAATAATAGATCTGGGTTTATTCAAAAATTTTATCGGCTTAGTGGACTAAGTAACTACAATAAATGGGGATCTACTACTAACCGAATAGAAAGAAGCAAACATAACTTCAATATATAAAGAAGAAAAGAAGACAAATGGCAAAGTGGTATAAAAATATCAGTAACAAATACACTAAGCAAAATATATAGACTAACATTAAGGGATAAAAGTAGAAGAACACAGAGAACAAGTTGAAACAATAAAGTGGATTTAAAGAAGGAAGATCATGTACAGGCATAATATATTCACTCTATCTCAAACCATACAGAAAGAAAACTACTTAGTAGGCGTTGAAAGTTGCAAATATTGGAACAATATTGATTCGAGCAGTGCAAACCTTATACAAAAACCTGTGTGAAGATAGGAAACAAATTATTAGACGACTTAAAAGTAAGTAAAAATTACAGTCGAGATGCGCAATATGACCTACTTTTTAAAAATATATCTGAACAGACGGTATAGTGAAATATAGAATAATAAAAGAAAAACACTCTAGTACTGTGATTGAAAAATAAGTAGAGAAAGGTATAACAAGAACAGACAATAGTTAATCTTAAGATTAGATAGAATTTGAAATAAAATAATAAAGAACATAATGAAAATAGAAGAAGATAGTGTGAAATAGATAAAAAGTAAAATTGACGAGGAACGTTTAAAGGATGGGCGAGACACGCATTCCTAAGAAATCAGTAGAAATGTCTTGCGAGAACATAGAAAACGGGAAGGCAAAGTAAAATCTGGAAGAAAGGGGTAGAGGAGAAGGGTGTGGAGGCAGATAGACATTAAAATAAATCGAGAGATGATCTTAACTTTTTTTATCAAATAAATGACTTTTATATAAAGGTGTTTTAAAATAATATGGTCATGCGACATTCAACTATGGGGTTGACTAAAGTCCATTTATACCAAATTGTTCCATGACATATTGCAATAAAACTTTCATTATGATATTAGGGCTGCATATCTAACCAACAATAATCAAAGTTTGCAAGTGTATATTAAATAACTCGACAGAAAATGAATAATGGTCACAAGATTAGGTCTATAACCCACCTAGAACTAGTGCGGGGTTACAGGGAGAATGGCGTTAGCCAAATCACATAACATTTACTTATTACTCCCGTAATGAGTAGATTTTAATTGGTCAAGATTAAAAAAAAACTAACATTTTGGACATACTTTTGCGCACTAAAAATAAGTTGAAAGCACTTTTTGTCTGATAGAATCATTTAAGATGTTTAGTGTAAAAGTTAGAATTATCTTATATGCAAAATATGTCTATTAAGTAATGGCACTCTTTCTTAAGCAAGAACTCCTATAATCCAGAGAATGACTATTTAAAAGGTTTTTTTTATTATTACACTCTGTAATGAGAGTATGAGAGTAATTGGTGTAGTCATACTGTGTGATAGTGTTATAAAAATTTTAAAAATCTAAAGAGAAAATTAGCTTTAAAACAGAAAAGCAAATACTAAAAAAACTTTAAAAAGTAGTACATAGAAAGAAATCATGTTTTTGGAAAAACCAACCAGATAAACATTAAAAATATATAAAGAGAAGACAGGTAAGATAAAGAAATAAATTCAAAGTTTAGAAAATAAACTAAATACACTAGCAAACAAACAATTATGTCATATCACATCCACAAACTAAATCCAATATGACAGCTCAGAATAAACAAACTAACAATTTAGTAGTATTATTAGAAAAAACGCGAAAGAACAAAGAAAAATAAATGAGAAAATCACCGAACAGGAGAAAAAAGTTTAACAGCATCGAAATAAAATAAAGACCAAAGGACTTAATAATTTATAACTAAAAACCGACTCATCAAACTATTTTTATCTAGAAGAACTAGTGTTAAAACTCGTAAATGAACAAATAAAACTAAAATTCAACAAAAGTAAATTTGAATCAATAAAGAACTTAAAAACTCAAATGGTCCAATTTTAATAATTATATTGAATAAGAGACTAAAATACTTAATTTTAAAAAATAAAAGTTATTAAAAAGATCACAAACTATCCTTGCCATAATACCATATTCTGCTTAAGGGAAAAAGAAAAACATCCAATAATAAAATAGAACTCGCTGACATTGAAGAGAAGGAAGTTGATTAAAAGAAGAACAAGAAAATCTAAAAACCAATACCGATTTAAGTAGGAAAAAACAAGCGCAAAAGAATCTAGCCAATCAAAAATTAAGAAAAATAAAACGGCAACTATATAAGCATTTCCAGCATCACATCTACCAAAAACTACAACACCATTTCTCTAGAAGTCCGACAGCTCAAGATTATATAAAAATAGAGAAGACAAAACTACAATGTAACGATCACAGACAGCAGAATGCATCACTAAGGTGGCCATACATACTGTGACCACGGATGCAAACGAAGAAACAACAAAAATAAAAAATAATAGTATTTTAGATAATTCGTAGATATTTATAAACAACTAGAACAAAGCAGAAATGGATACATAAAACAGAAGGTCCCAACCAAAGAACAATGTAGTGCACAATAGACAAGAAATTATATGTGCAGCAACAGTTAGTTTCAAAAAATTATATGACACAAAACAGAAATATTGAAGTGTCAATACATACAACAAATAAAGACAAAATTCGTCCAATCCAAAGAATGAAAAAAGAGAAAACCGGGGAAATCACGAGAGGATTAGGGGATCACTTATCAAATGCTGAAAGACAGAATAGAAGAAGTATTGAACAAACCACATATATTATTCAATAAAATCATAAAATAAGAAATTGAATCAGAACAATAGATCAGATTGGTAATTATTTTGCTACACAAGAAAGGCCCGGAAGAGAAAATTAATTATCGTCCAATAAGCTTGATACCTAATATCAATAAAATGTTCACAAGTAAAATCATTCTACTCAACGAAACGAGCAGGATTTTGAAAGAGCTTTTCAACAACTCTAACCTCAAACAATTAATCAGTTAATCGGAAAATATAATAAATGTAATATAGACCTATACTCATAGATTTCGAAAAAGCCTGATTTTTTAGTAAACGTGAATATAGTATAGCTATAATTTCCTTCAAATTCTGAACGTACACAAATAGAAAACATAAAGTCCAAATTTTGATATTAAAAGTGGACTTGACCAAAGCGACCTATTGCTTTTAGATTTATTTAACATAACATTAGAACACCTGTTCGAAAACTACAATTGAAAAAATAAAAGCATCCCTATGTAACCACAGAAAGCATCCACCAAACTTAAAGTTTCCATATGACATGGCAATTTTCGCAAAAAGTATCAGAGCGAATCAAAATTCTGAATAAACTAAACGAGTTGGGCAAAACCATAGGGTCGAAGATAACTTCAATAAAACGAAATATTTATCTGGGACAAATAAACACAAATAAAAAAAACTACGTAGAAGAATTAAACAAGGATGGTGAAAAATTTGCTCATTAAAAAGATACTAAAAACGAAAACGCTTATTTATCTCAAGTGCAAGGTTTTAATATGTGGAACAGGGATATGGCAAAAAAGTGAGAATAAAAGACACAATATGCAGACTTAAAACAATTGGTACACTGAATGAGTGCAACAATTTGAAGGTGGGCTGGCTACATATGCAGGATGGGACAGAATACAGAGGGTAACAAAATCGACATCACATATGAAACGAAGACCGAGGGGTGGATGAAGTAATAACAAAAATACAAACAGCAAGCGACAACTGGATGGAACCGGAAAAGGCCGAGAAAAATGGAAGTCTCCGGCTTTTATTCAATAATGGGGTTGCGTAGGCTATGATGATAACATTCTGTAATCACACTGAAACTCAATATTTAGGGTTTAGAATATTTATTACTTTCAATGACCTTTACTTAATTTTTTTATATTCAAATATATTTTTTAATTAAAGTTCTAAAGTATGTACTGTAATTTAATTCATAAACCCCATTACTTAATAGAAACACTTTGAATAACTTATTATTTAATAATTTATATCACATTTTCTCCAGTTAAACTAATTTGTTACTTATTAAATGTAAAATTGGTAAATTACAATATTTTTATTAAAAATGTATTTTATATAATTAGCAATGCTAATAAATTAGAAATTTTCTCATGAAATTTAAAATTTGTTACACGTAGAATATTTAAGCAGTTAATTACGTTACAACGCTCCCTACCGAACTACATTGTTTCATATTTTCCTTTTCATGAAACGCCAACCACCGAACGCCATTATAAACAGCCGCGGCCTTGGGGCACCGTCTAACTCAGGAGCTAATTAACGAAGGTAAACTGATCGACAAAGCTCGCTGCGCGGGACAAAGCGCGCGCCATTACGAATTTACGCGGCGACAACGCGAGTCGAACTTTCCACCTGGGGCCCCGAAAGGCCTCCCGTGACGATTTCCCCAAATCAATATTACGTCATCCCACGCGGATACATGAAGAATTCCTGACCCGTCGGCCGCTCGCTGGAAGGCAGGCTTCGCCGCGCGGCTTCGCTCGCGCTATTTGGGGATGACAGTAAAAAATGAGCTTTTCCGCCGAGACGTTTATCCCTTAGGCTCGTACGTAAGGAGCTTGTTTCCTTTTGATCTCCGCATTGGTCGGCGACTTAGTTATGTTTACTTGAATAAGGTCCAGATTTTGCTGGCAGCTTTGGGATTTTGTAACATTTGGCGTATTGCTTTAAAAATATTATGAACGTTCGATGCGTGTTCGTTTTATTGCTGATGTCTGCATTTCAAATTGTATGTTAAATTACAAATTTGCAACTTAAAAATATGTATAATTAAGGAAATATGTAAAAATAATTAGAGACTTCAATGTCAAAGTGAACAAACAAGAAACTCCTAATGAACCTGGAATAGAAACATATGGACTAAGAAGAAGAAAACAGCTTATATAACAAATACGATGGTTAAAAAAACAGAATATAGAAAATGGACATAAAAAATATAAGAATATAATAAATATAAGAAGGGGTCACAGAATGGCGAGAGCAAAAGTTCGAATCAATACACGTTGAGAAAGAAGAAAACATACAAACTTCAAACAGAGCAAGATAGAGTATAAACAGAAACTCATATTTTACATCTACATACCAAAGAGAAAGAATCAAAACTAAGAATATTAAACGACAAACTCTTGCTGAGAATATCAGAACAGTTGAGCACAAATATAAATCAAAAAGAAGATAGTCAAAAATTAAGTCAAAATCTAAAAGGCTTAATCAAAAAGAGAAGAGAACTACTACAGGAATAGAATTAGAGAAGATGTGAAAAAAGACGTCAGATAACAATGGGGGTAAAACAAAACTGATAGAACATTTCTATGAAACACTGTACAACACCAAAATGGCACCACCCCTACAGTATTAGTAAGAAATGATAAATTAGAATACATACCCAGTATAACAAAGAATGAAATAATAAACTTCTTGAAAAGCATGCTAACAAAAAAGCCCTGGTTTAGCAATTGAAATGGTAAACTATGGAAACGAACTAGTAATAAAACTACCATAACATACAACAGACGAAGGTATATTAGTACATCGATTATTATTATATCACGGACAACAAATAGACTCACAGAATCACTGAGTGTAGACCTAGAACCTACAACAAGCATAAAGGAAGACTGCAAACCAGATGGACGAATGATATAAAGAAATTACTGGATACTCGAGTGCCCGAACGCTACGAGGTCTACCGGATGGTTTCCTTGTTAATACTGACTCACACTGTTCAGAAACTGTGTACCCATAACATTACGTTTTCTTGGTTGGAACTCTTCCAACGAAACTGCTACGTCTCAATCATAAAATTACCATTTTTAAAATTAGTCTTCAACACAAGCGCACGGTTTTCATTACACTACACCATAACTGGTACTAAAACAGCATGTCTTGTGCTACTCAAAGATGTACGACTTAGGCACCGTCTACCAATACACTGTGCACAGCCGTCGAAAAGGGAAGATTATTCTGACAAGCCCTGTAGTTTTGCCTTTTGTACACTAGCATTAGAAATAAGTTGGCTAATTATTCTACTACAAGTGAAATAATTGTTAGCAACAACTCACAAATTTAGTTATGTATCAGAAGAAAGAAAAACAAAAAATCAAGATTGTTCTGCTACATGGTAACATCTAATTACATCTAAGCAGAAATTTATAGTTATGTTGGGTTGGCAACTTTATACACCTCTTCCGTATTTACCAAACATAAACTCTTTAAAATACAACTCAGTCCAAAAATGAGATAATGCCTTTGTAAGGTTCTTAATTTACTTTCAAGCTCGGCGCGCGCCTTCAAGCCGAGCGAACCTGCGTGCCGAGCTATCCTGGATACTTGTGCTATCGCAACGGCAGAGCCGCAGCTTTACTTAAAGTCAGACGAATTTATTTATCAATTTAATTTCAAGTTTATTATTCTTATTAGTTTGTATCGACTGCGGCTCTCCTGGACAGGAGACAAGCGCTTGTACACGATAGTTTGTCAAACGCTATAATTTTCTAAATCCGATTAATTCATATCGTAGTAAACAACAAGTATATACTACATAAAAAATGAACTTATTTATCTATTCAGTAAAATGAACTCCGCCGGGATGTTACCCGGTACATCCAATAACTTTTCGATTAACTATGATAATCCGCAGCCGTCGTTTGTGATACAAAATCAAACAATCGCAGCCAATCTACGGAAATCAGACAAGCCAAATGCTACATTTCCAACTGACCAAATCTACCAAAATCAATTTCTCATACTCCCAACAACAACCTCCCCAAATATCAAACCCAATCACGTCAAACTCTATCTCAACACGCTATACAAACAAAACACAACAATAATACACTACCTAAAGAAACTAAACCTCCGCCTGTACATATTTATGGAATCAATAATTTTCAAGCCGAGACTGATAACCTTGGCAAAGTTATCAAAGATGAAAATTTATTATTATAATTCATCTCAGTCACTTATCCACAGTTGACGAAGTAAGTGACGTACGTGCTCGATTAATTCGCAAGGAAATGGATATTACAACCGCTGATATAGCTCAGACAGTTGCATTGTTAAGAGACTAAATCTGACTTAATCAGCTGTGTTGAGAGTGTGGCGTCGGTACCGGGAAGCCGATAGCTACGTCCGCCAACAAGGAGGCCGTCGTAGGCGCGTGACAACGAAGAGAGGCCATCAATTTCTCGTCTCAATATTCCTCAGAAATCGGCATATGACTGGCGTTGACCTGAAACAAGAGCTAAGTGACTGTGGGAGGTGTGATCGCCAGCATTTGGATAGTGAGAAGAAGACTGAAGGCAGCCAACCTGACCCCAAAAAAGGCAACTACGGATTCCAAACTAACTGTAGTCCAAAAGCAAAGGCGATTGGAATTTTTCGCGAACATTTCAATTGAGACCTTGGCCAATAAAGTCAGATATTATTCATCGATAAGTCCAGGATGTGCCCACATGGCAACAACAGGAGGCGTCGGGTCTTTAGAAGCTGTGTTCAAGTCACATATGGAGATGGCTCTTGCATGTTCTGAGCGAGCACTTACATGCACGAAAAAACCGAGTTGATTTCGTGCCTAGTGGAGGACGCGTAGGAGGTTTAATAGCGGACCGCTACAACAGGGACATTCTGGAGAAAAATGTTGTTCCGTTTGCGAGATTTTGTTGATGAGAACTTTATGCTAATGCGCAATTCCACACCACGCAAATGATCACTGCCTACCTGGCTGACGTCGGTATACCGAAAATAGGCTAGCCTGTGAATTCAATTGAGCACGTTTGAGATGAGCTTGAGGGAAGAATCCAGGCCAGAAATTGTGATGGAACTGATACGTCAAGACAGCATAGAAAAGTTATCCGATCCATGTGTAATCGTTTAGAAAGTGCAATTGGCAGTGGAGGTGGCCACACCATGCATTGAAAAAATCATTAAATTAATTTCAACTAAGGATTTCATTTTTTCCTTTCATAATCACATTTTCCCTTCCAACTCTTTTGTGTTACACATATTTTTAGGCCCATAACTTTGTCAGAACAGGTTTGGCTTTAATTAAAGTGGTATAATTTAAAGCCAAAATTTTTAAGCTTTCGGAGAGTCTACTGGACTTTAGTTAAAATGCTGTTGGAGTGGCTACACATTCTCTCAAAACTCAAGCATGTTACCGAGTCAATTGTTTTGCTTTCAAGTGTATTTTCATTTTTTTAAAGATAATCAATTTGAGTTTTGTTTATTTTTATTGCTATCAAATTTTCCTTCATTTGCACTACTTTACACGATATTTTTTTAAATTATCTACTGCTCATTAGCTCACTAACTTTAATTAAACTAAAAACTGGTTTATTACTCCTTTATATTAAATTACTCATTTCCGTTTTCATTAACATTTGTATAGGGCTAAAAATTAATGAGAAATAATTAACTATGTCTTCGTTGATAATACATCACTGTCAAAAAAATAGTTTGCTTGGCTTTAATTTCGAGAAACTGCGAAAGCTCGGACAACATAATTTATTGCCGGGGTAACAGCATTACGTCCAATTTGCCGCTTAACGAAAATATATTTTAACTATTTCAGCAGCAAATGCTGCTCTTGGGACTCAAAGCTTTCTCCCTTAAGACGAGTCGCATTTAGCATCCTTCAAAACTGCGCCCAACAGTACGCCCCGCTAGCTAGCTTCCTTTAATTTTAAATTATTTGACTAAAATAAATGAAATCATGAAATTATCTCTACAAGCCAAGTCTGCTCAAAAAGTAAGATTGGTAGTGATGGAGGAAAGTTAGTCGACGCAATTACACATTTTTTGCTTTAGTTCCATTAATGGGAAGAAAATTTAATTTTTATGGGGAGCGACGGTTGAATATTAAAATACAGCAGTGTATCTGGCAGCAATTTACTTAAAATCTCCTTAGGGCACAGAAGCGAAATGTAATCTGAACTGACGTAGGCAATTGTAACAAAGGATACTTAATATCAAACTGATATTCTTTTGCTACGTCTTACTTACGTCAACTTACAACCCTTTGAGATGAATTTGTACTACTGATTATTTACTATGTGCGATGTGTTGCCGTTTCAATTCCACCTAGTAAAGACGTTGTAAAACTGACGAGGTTAAAGTATGCGAATTATTAAAACGGAGGGTGATATTTTCAGCAAGTTAATTCTAAAGCACGCGGCTTCTTCACACAAAATGAGCATTTCGTACTGTTTCAATTCCCCTGTTTCTCTATTTACTAATAACTCCTGTGACTTACATCAAAGCAAATAGGTCACAAAATATAAAAATAAATTTAAAAAGTTGCATTACTTTGAAATGTTTCCGATTTTCGTGAAAGATGTACAGTTACGGGAGGCAGTTTTGATTTGGTAAAGAAAGCTAGTGAGCTTTTTTACTAATTTAATTTGAATTACATGCTGCCAATATTTCGGAATATCAAACGGGCTGTTTTCAGTCCATGATAAATACGAGATACGCCACGAAATTAATGAATTTGATTTTAGAAAGATATGTTTATACACACTTAACATTCTTCAAAATAACATTCTTTTGTTGCGCATCGTATTTCGCCTGGAATTCTTGAACCGGAATCTCTTTAGAGCACTCGTTACAGCAGCCTGCACATTTTTAGTGATCCCAAAATGGGGTGCCAGGTTCAGACTAAAAGCCTTGCCACGGTTTATTTCGTAGAGATACTCTCTCACTACCAGCAATCTATGCTGAAGAACTTAGGTGTTGATAATAATCCTTCGACGGATACGCGCCTGTTTTCACCAGTCACTTAAGCACTTCCACGTAAAATGGAGCGTTCCTCACTTGTTAAAGTAATACGAACTCTTTATAAACATTTTTAGTCGAGGAGACTTGGCAGTGTGCCACTTAGAGTTCTGCCTTTTCGTCTCCAGACCGCTGTTGAAAATCCTCGTTTCATAACCAGTTATCACTACTCAAAAAATCGATCTCACTTATCACAGGATTCAGAAACTCACGGAAAGTTTGTCGATCAAAACTTTCTGCATCAGCAATTCTATCCTAACGATTACATGCATATTGAATTTGGAAGTCCCGCTTTATTTGCTATCATTCAGACACGATCGGTCAAACTCCAAAGCTGGTTTTAGCTTAGCTATATTGTCTGAAAAGAAAAATGTTGATGGACATCCTGTGCGTAGCTCATTTGCTCTCTTCCTACTCTAAACTCTTGGTACCACCTAAATAGTTATCGACAGTGCGATGACCCGATGCTACCTTCTAACAAATGTCCACTTCATAAGCGATCTTTACTCTCTAAAAGCTCAAAAGCAAATAAATTGGGTCCTCCACCAACTGCCAGGTCTTAAGACTCCCCTCTTCCCTTCTACTTGACCAAGAAAACCAGTTTTATTATGAGCTTTGCTAAACCGTTACCTAACATCCCTCACCAACCGTCAGGTCCAAAAATTCTGCCCTAGACTCTTCTCCGTAAACCAAGAAAATCATTCTCATTATTTTCCGGGCATACTGTATATACAAACTCAAAATTTCAGCCAGAATTCTACTGTACATCAAAAAAAAATTAAGATTAGGGTACTATCTCACACGCATCGTTCACTAATCACATGTGTAGAACATAGGTGCTACTTAATAGAGGAGAGCTG
Organism: Sinelater perroti; assembly: GCA_036346155.1. Taxonomy (NCBI): domain Eukaryota; kingdom Metazoa; phylum Arthropoda; class Insecta; order Coleoptera; family Elateridae; genus Sinelater; species Sinelater perroti. The sequence continues at coordinate 5,413,590 of JARFIY010000215.1, forward strand.
CATACATTTCGATTGCTATAACTAATGACTCTTAGAATAATTTTTATCACGGAGTTCTCAGGTCTTTCATCCCTGAAATCGACAAATCAAGGTTTAAGTAAACGGAAACCATTATCTCTGTTATAATTATTTCCATATTTATAAAACGCAAAAGTTTTGTATTCGATATCAAAAGTAACATTTTTTATGCATGAATTTATTCAAAAGCATTGACGACTAGTCTATAAAATACAGAACTTTATCTTCTATGATCTTTTGCCCCCATTCCACGAGTTGTCGTATCTGATAAAAGTACCATTCTGGCTCTTTCGAATCAAAGCATTTTTGATATGATTCTTCAACTTCATCACAAGCCTCAAATCAGTGACCACGCAAATAGTGCTCCGTTGATCGCAAAAGGCTGTATTTGGATAGAGCAGCGTCTGGACTGCAGGCTAGTCGTGATAATAACAAATTTGATTCCAGCCAGTACCACTGCAATTTCAGTGAATTATCAACAGTCAACTAACTATTGATACATAACAAATTTACAAAATTCAGCCTTCAGAGTTGCGCCAAAATAAAGAGTGATCCAAATTGGACTTTTGAATTTGAACTGCGCATCATTTGTGCTCGTGAACATTGAAACCTTGCATTTATACACATGGTAAAATCATCATGGCGCAGTATACTGACCACTAACGTATCACTACTATTTCAGTTTATTATGGAAAAACCATTATTTAAATGTAATAATATAACTAAGTAGGCGTGTAATTCGTGATCTAGGGCCAAAGTTTTAAATAAACGGTATACTTATTAACAAGCAAAGGTTCATTATCAAGACAACGGTCGTTCAGGTGACAATATTGCTCGAGTAAATGACAGTGTGTATAGACAAGAAGCCTCGTCAATTTGTCACCGATCACAGCAATTGAATTTTTTATGCGGCACTACACAACGCGTTTTAATAAAAAAAACCGTATTTAAAGGCCCAAAAAAATTTAATTGACTCAAGAACTTGAAGAGACAAACTATCAGAAACTCCGTTAACTTGTGAACTGGATTTTAGAAAACACAACAGGTGGTGCTGATTTTTGAAAAGGGCTCCTAATGAGTGATGAAACTCATTTTTCTTTAAATTCTTTTAAAACCTTCGGCAGGAAAATCTCAGTACTATTCATAAAAAGCAATGTATCGACAAAAATGCACTGTTTGGTGTGGAGGAATCACTGGCCCGTACTTTTTGGTACAGAAGATAGCAATGCTATTTTTCAATGACATGTGGTTTCTACAATATGGAGACACCCACTTTACTTCAAACCGAATTTCTTGGTCGTATTATCTCGCAGAGGGATGACATCAACTGGCCTCGGTAAACTTTTTCCTTTGGGGATATTTGAAAGACAGAATTTATATCAACAAACCTGCTACGATTTCAGGGCTAAAAGAGAACATCGGATGTGGAATTGCTAAAATAGATCTGCATTTATGAGAAAACATTGTGAAAAATTTCGCTAAAAGAATGTCAGCGGAGTCGTGGGGGTATTTGGTCGAAATTATATTTCATGCGTAACCACCAAGTTTGTACTTTACACTAACAATAATAAAATTAAGATTGTTTCAGTATTTTGTGTTTTATTCAGGAAACACATTCTAAAGTCAATTTGGATCATCCATCAGATTCACCTTTAGCTTTCCCAACGTTCAAAGATATTAATATTTACAGCAATAAAACCATTATAGTAATCAACTAATCTCACAATTTTCCTACGCAATAAGTAACATTATTACCGAATTCCTATATAATAAATCCTAATCTAATCTCATATTCTAATGCCATACAGAATAGCACTAACCAACAAACAATCTATGACGTAAACAACAAAATATGAATACAAGGAAAAACGCACAATCAAGCTATGAATCTAACACAAATTTTGATATATTAGACATAGAAAACCCAAAACAGTCCACCACAATTATGCAGAATCTAATCAAGATTTGTCAGGTGATTATTCTTCAGTAATTATTACTCCGAGCACAATAATTATTATATGAGAGTTCTTGCCAAGGCTTTGCACTAAATTTACCAAGTGGGACGACTTCCAAGATCTATTAGATAGAGAAGACACCCAAAATTAAGAAGAAGTAACCCATTATTTCACTACACAAACCAAAACGCTGCATGGCAAACCACGCCCAGTCCATCAACCAACTACTAGGAAGAAGTTAATATTCCCCGTCACATACGAGATCTTGTTGCTGAGAAACGTAGAACGCGGAAGAAACAGATCCAGAAATAAACAAAACAAAACCTTATTAAATAGACTAAGTCGTCAGTTATACCATGCAATATTAGAAGCTCAGAATGACACTTTTAAACAGTTGCTTACAAAACTCTCGCCTGATGGCCACACAATATGGAAAGTAGCAAAATAATTTAAAAGACCTATCGGAATGACACCTCCAATTAAAAAAGAAATGACGCTAACTGAACTAGAGCAAAAAAGAAAAAGTAGATATATTCGCCGAGTACCCCTCTAACATATTCACTTCACCATAACCTCAAAACATACATACAAAAGACGAAATCAAAGCATTTCTTAATCATCCTCATCAACATCCCAGCTATATCATCCATTGTCGGATATAAGCCTTCCCTTGCATTTTCCACTGTTATTAATCTTTGGCCTTTTGCATACTCCCTATATTTCTTGACACCCCATGCCAATTTTCATTACCAGTTAAATTCTTTTCGCCGGCCGAACTATGCAAACAAATCCATCTTACCAATACCTATAAGCTCCCGGATTACAATTTAATAGTACTGCTTCTTACTACCATTTATAATAGTACCTTAAGATTTGACTACTTTTCTGCCCAATGGAAGTTCGCCCTTATCATTATGACAGCTAAACTCTGCCTTTACAGACTAATCAGTCTTCTGCCCTTAATGTTCAAAATTTTTGAAAGGCTATTGCTCAGAAGAATTCACAAAACTGTAGATCTGGACAGTAAAAGTCCACACATTAATTCAACTTTTGACAAAGTGTGGCATAAGAGCTTGTTATTCAAAATCAAGTCATACTTCCCAAGCCCATTGTACTTGGTGCTTAAATCTTATCTATCTGAAAGGTTCTTTTAAGTTAAGATTAACAAGACAGTATCTGATTACCAAACTACCTTCGATGTGCCACAGGGTAGTGTGATGGAACCGCTGGTACCTACTCTACACCTCTGACACGCCAACTTCAGGTCATACCAAAGCGGCCACATTCATGGACTATACGGCTATTCTCTCAGCGAACGAAAAACCTGAAGTAGCAGCAGACACCTACAAACTCATTTCGATAGCATCCAGGATTGGTTTAACAAACGGCGTATCACAGTTAATCCTGACAAATTAACATAAGACACATTTATCAACAGACGAGTAGTAAGAATAATAATGCTCCATTACCCCATAAAACTAAAATAAAATATCTAAGCTTGCGTCTAGATCAGAATCTAAACTGGAATTTACACATTAAGGCTAAGCGAAAACAGACTACCATTAAAATTAAACAAATAAACTGGCTAATTAGAGACTATTTAAACGTTCTCTAACAAGCAAAATACTTCTGTATAAAACCATACTAAACCCATATGGAACGAGAGTCAACTATGGGGATGTGCAAAGGCTTTTCATACCAAAATTCTTATGAGATATCAATTGAAGATTTTTAGAACAATAACAGATGGTCCATAGTATATGACAAACGAAACTTAAGGACCTAGAAATAACATATGCAGTCAACGAAAATTAAAAGTTTGCAATAACCCGCAACAACAACTTAACAGGACACGGAAACAAACTAATAGAGCAGCTGTTCAACCAACCAAACAACATCAGGAGAATGAAACGCCTACGGCCACACGACTTTGTAATAATTCAATCAACATTAGAGTAACATTATTGGGGGAAATAGTAATGGCCATGATACTCTACATGACATGTAAAACCACATACAATTTACTAATTACTTATTAAATAAGTAGGTTGTAAATATGCCAATAAATAAATAAAATTTAAAAACTCATCTAACTAGTTTTTTTGATACATTTGTACACATTTTTAACTGTTGCTTGAACGAGAAAACATTTGAAAGACACATTTGGTTGTGGAAATGACTATGGGTCTAGGCGCTAAAGCTCCTCCAATGTGGTTGGTTGGTTAAGAATGGAAATGGTCACCAGACTGGGTCATGGGCTGGACCTTCGGTTACGACGACAGTTGTCGCTTATGAGCTGCGGACAGTCTAGAAATGGTTTTAACTGAAGTTATTCCGAACAAAGGGGTACTCTTAGCTTTGACGCGACAGCGTTTACGTAGATTGGAAGTCTGCGTTTGCGTAGACATATTTGCTAAATCATAAAGTATTGCAAACTCCCTTAAAATATCTTTTTGAACTCCATCCTTACACATTCAAGTCGATGTTCTCTCAATTCATCAATCAGAACTGTATGGTATTAAACATGCCATATCCAGTGATGAGTGAATAACACGTCAATGGAATTTTCTTCAATTTGCATTTTCTCATGTAATACAAATGGTTTAACCAACCATAAAGCAACATGATTGATTTCCCAAAATGTAATAAAATAAATTTTTATTGATTTTGGACATGAGTTTTTTCAATATTGTAGCATACGATCTACCACAAATATCATTATAATGGAACAGCCCACCATCGTGTTGCAATAACTATTTTTAACACCATAACAGATTAGCAAAAAAAAACAAAATTACTTATAAGCAACGACCGTCAACATTAGTCTGTACGCGTGGTCATCCGATGTAGCTGCATTGGGTAATCCACTCAGACACGCAATTTAATAAAAGATTAGTGTCATTGAAGATTAAAACGCCAAACACCAATTGGGGATAAAGATTAATTACTACTAAGGCCAATATTACAAATGAAGAAGTATCGAGAACAGCATATAAAAAGAAAGAGTTGATGAAACTTATAAAGAAAAGAAAAACAGCTTACTTCGGGCACATTCTAAGGAATAACAAATGTAAATTACTTCATATAATAATAAAGGGGAAAATCTAAGGAGAACGACCTGTAGGAAGGAAGTGGTAGCCAACCCCTGAAATAAATAGAGAAAATACAAAGAAAAGAAAAAAAGACCAATAACCAATAATTACAACTACACTCATTTTTTATTGATGAGCTAACCTACTGGCCAACAGATCATAATAAGCTTCCTGACTTAATTACTGGTTTTATGTTTAAGCTAGCCTACCTCAACTTTACATCTGATAAGCACTTTACATAATATCACACTTCTATAGTTACCATATTTAGTACCCATACCATCTATCGAAAGGGAAGATGCAACAGGAAAAGACAATTACACTCACCATCAGCACAGGCACACTACAATAATAATCAAGAAATTCAAAAATTTTAATTAGTTTTCTTCCAATGAAATTACCTATAGGTCCCTTTTCTCCCGCAGACCTAAAGCAAGAAACGCTTAAATGCAAAAACTATAAAGTTCACTAGTTTGACTTAACTTGACCAATGATTCTTAAAAAACTATCTAAAAAGGCAATTTCTTAAGGCATCGTACTATCTAATAACTTGATAATTTGCTAAAATCATATTGATCTATGGCCTGATTAGTCACCTCATAAAACAGCATCATATCAACTGATTAGTTTGCTTCGAACAATATATAACATAAATGAAAAACTTTTGCTTACCAAGGCAGTTAACTTAATTGATGTGATACATTTACACCAATGTAGTTTCAAAATACCACTCGACATTTCAACAGTCATAGACTCATAACTTGATCGCTCGTTACTTCCAAATCAAATTCAACCCACCGAATGAAGTGCTGCTCAAGGTAGTCCTTTACCTATTTTTTATTGCTAACATACCAACCATAGTTAGTACAAAGAAAGCTTTCATTGCTGACAATACTGCAACAGTCTTCTTATAAGGTAATCCAATAACCTATGATTCCACCTCAATCTCTTTTAAGTTTGATTCAGAAAGTGGTGAGTAACAGTGAACTGATTCAAGTCTGCACAGGTGACAAGTAAAATTTCTGAACATAATAATAAATGGTATCAGCGTCCTGTTAAAAGTTAAAAATATATTTAGGATTAACTTTAGTCTGTGGAGGGTAAGGGGTGACGCCAACATCTAGTCACCCAAATGTCAACCTCACCTGCACGCGGTACCCTCCGCTGGATAACTAACGAGGCTCTGGCGACCCAGTATCCAGGGGTACAACTGGATCCCAGTTGTCCCGAGGTAACGGGGCCCTCGTCGTTGGGCCAATCACCCACACGAGGTATAATCGATTCAGAGAAAAAACGAGCGCATCGGAACAGGACTGCTTAATAGGAGACGACCGGAAAGACAACGGATACGAATAGGGACATGGAATATAAAAACACTAACTGGGAAAGAGATAGAAGTAGTAGAGGAGATGGAAAAGTATAAGTTACAGATACTGGGAATAAGTGAAGTGAAGAAGAAGGGTCAAGGACTGGACAAGGGATACACACTGAGATATATAGGAAAGCCCCCCGGAGAAAGAGCGAAAGAAGGAGTGGGGATCATAACAAGTGAAGCACTAGAAACCAAATTAATTGACTGGGAGCCGATAAACTCAAGGATCATAACAGTTAGCCTTGAGCTAGAAGAAAAGGTCGGTATAATACAAATATATGCACCAACGGAAGACGCGGATGTAAGAGACAAGGATCAATTCTACGAAGATCTTCAAAGAGTATTAGAAAATGCAAAACAAAACAGACACGTAATGATAATCGGTGATTGGAATGCCCGCATAGGAAAAGACAAAGATCAAGGATACGGAACTAAGGGAGAACATGGAGGAGAAGAAACTCTAAACAACAATGGAGAAAGAATGCTGGATTTCTGCATAAACAATCAATTACTAATAGGAAATACGTGGTTCAAACATAAAACAATCCACAAGATTACGTACGAAGCAGAAGAAAGAGGACAAAAAGCATAATAGACTATATAACATACTCTAGAACTATGAGGTATGCAATCCAAGACGTAAAAGTAATAAGAGGAGCAGAACTCAGCACCGACCACCGACTACTGATAACCGACACCAGTCTGACAACACCCCAAAGAAACACCAATAGTATACGAAAGATTAAAACTAGAAGAACTGGAAAACCAAGAAAAAGGGAGGAATATGAAAGAGAACTTAACAGGAAATTAAATAGATTAGAAGAGCAAGAAGCAGAGACAGAAGAACATTGGAATCTCAACGATAGATGGAAAAAGTTCAAAGAAACAATAATACTGACAGCAAACGAGATATGCGGTAAAATAAGAGTGAAAACAGGCCAGAACCAAAGAAGAACCAAATGGTGGAACGAAACGGTTAAGAATAAGATCAAACAGAAAAAAGAAGCCTGGTGCAGGTTCAAAAGAACAAATAGTGCCGACGATCAAGAAACATACCGAAGGAAAAGACAAGAGGCAAAGGAAGCCGTAAAAAGAACAAAACAGGACTCCTGGGAAGAATTCGGAAATAAGTTAAACGAGAATTATATGGAAAACCAAAAACAATTTTGAAATGTAGTCAAGAAGCTAAAAGGAAACAGTGCAAAACAAGTACGAAACGTAAGGAACCAAAACGGAGATTTGCAAACGACCAGTGAAAACATCCTGAAAACATGGAAGGACCACTATGCAGCAAAATTTAAAATGAGAGAAGATGAGGAAGATATAGAAAGACCGTTAGAAAACCAAACAAACCGAGAAGACAGCGGGGAAAATGCAGAGGAAGAAATAAGTGTAGAAGAAGTAAGAAGAGCCCTGAGAGAAACCCGAAATGGAAAGGCAGCAGGTGAAGATAACATACCACCGGAATTATTAAAAAGGGGGATTCGTAGTAGAAAGATGGCTACAAAAATATTCAAACAAGCATGGACAACAGAATCAATACCCCAAGAATGGGAAAGAAATGTAATCATACCAATTCATAAGAAAGGAGATACAACTAACTGCGATAACTACAGGGCGATCTGCTTAGCACCTGTCGCGCTCAAAGTATACTCAAAAATTTTAGAAAAGCGTATAAGAGCTCAGATTGAAAATAAACTCGAAGAAGAGCAAACAACTTTCCGACCAAACAGACAAACGCAAGATCACATATACACTCTTAGATCTATAATAGAGAAATCACTAGACAGGAACAAGAACATATACTTAGCTTTCCTGGACCTAAAAACAGCGTTTGATCAAGTACCAAGAAAACATACGCATTAGAGGAACTAGGAACAAATTGAAAATTACAAAGAGTAATTCGAAGCATATACAATAATGTGGCGGGAACAGTTAGACTAAACGGAAAGACATCAGAAGAGTTTAGAATAAAAAAGGGAGTTAAACAAGGCGACAGCTTAAGTCCACTTCTTTTCGTAGCCTACATGGATACAATAATAAAAAGAACCAAGAATCAAACTAGACCGACAAGATTAGGGTACCACAACCTAATTCCAATTTACACACAAGACCTGATTTACGCAGACGATATTGTTCTAATATCCGACAAGGTAAATGTCTTACAAAGAAACATCCAAATATGGAATGCCTGCCTGCAAGAAAAAGGAATGGAAATAAACAAGAACAAGAGTAAGATTCTACACATCATAAAAGAAGAAAGAGAAGAAAACATAGACGTAAGAATAGATGGACAACAACTAGAGATAGTAGAAACATACGAATATTTAGGAACAATGATAAATAAAGACGGGAAGATCGACCAAGAAATACGAAACAGAATAGCCAAAGCAAGTAGAGTCTACTACCAAATAAACAACACTCTAGTAGGAAAGAAGGAATTAAGCACTAAAACAAAGCTACACTTATACAAAACCATCTATACACCGACACTCAATTATGGATCAGAAACGTGGACGATGCTGGACAAGCATAAATCCAGAATAACAGCTGCAGAAATGAGGTACCTCCGGAAGATAATAGGCAAAACCAGAAGAGATAGGGTACGTAACAGAAGCGTAAGGGACGAACTAGAAGTAAAACCTCTAGTAGAAGAAATAGAGGAAAAACAACTAAGCTGGTATGGACACCTGGTTCCTATGGGGGAGGAAAGGATACCCAAGAAAATGTTAAATATGAGACCCGAAGGAAGAAGAAAAAGCGGAAGACCAAGGATCCAGTGGGAAGAATCAATAGAGGAAATGGCAAGGAAAAGAGGAAAAAACATCACTGAAATACGGAGAATGGCAAGAGAAAGGAACACCTACAAGAGATGGATAAAAGACCCAACACCGTGAGGTATAAATGGGGACAAAAAGAAAGAAGAAGAAGAAGAACTTTAGTCTGTACCTTACATGAAAATATCAGAACTATAGCAAACAAAAAACAAATAATTTCGAACTACTAGTGAGTTGGCTAATAGGTTGAAGAATATAAGATATTTTTCTGCAAATGTATCATAAAGCTTACCTGGCCATATGGAGTTAAGTTAGGAAGACGTGCAAAAACCTTTTGGTAAAGGAAAATATCAGCAATATTATTCGACGCCCTCTAGTGAATTAACAATAAAACTCTGCATGGAAACTCGATTACATCTTTTGTTGACGAAGACGTTCGCAGGATGACTAACAATTAGTCGTTATCGTGAGAGTCTAAATAGGAAATTTGTGCATTCTTCAAACAAGACAGTAGAAAATAAACATTATCAAAATAATAGGTACTAAGTTCTTTCTCTTCCTCTACTTCACAGATCTTGATATTCTGGTCGCGTATCAGGTTATTCTTTGATATTCTTGCTATTGCTTTCATTTCTTCCAATCTCTGACTCATTTTTTCACTTCTTTTAATGGTTTACCTATATATTGTTCTATTTTAGTGATTTGTTTTATCCAAGTCATTGTTGGTCTTCCTCTTCTTCTTCTTTTGTTTGTTTATCTTCTATCTACTTTGTAGTACGATATCCATACCATTCTAATTGTTTTATTTTTATTTTCTTTATAGTGATTCTTATGCTTATCTATTTCTTGCCAAAAATCGTTTTACTTAGTCCATAATACGCCTTGCTTGCTTTTCTCGTTTACTTCTTCTTCTTCTAAGTTAGGATAGTGTCTGTTATTGTCCGCTATTAATATTGTGACATGGATGCCCAGCTTTTTTTCGCCTTTTTGGTGGTCGTTTATTGTCCAGGTTTCCTGTTTTTGATCATTTCGCTGACATTTCAGGTGACATTCTATCCACGTGGTCTCTCCATTCCCGACGTCTTGATCTAGTCTATCTTACCACGTCTTGGATTCTAGTCTTCCCTAAATGTTTCGCTTCTTACTTAATCTCCTCTTATTGCCCTGAGTATTTGCTTTTTTGTTACTCCTAATAATTGTTTCTTTGTTTTCAAATCAAATTTATTATAATTTGAGAACGTACTTCCTAAGTATGTTATACTTGATATGTTCTGTTTCCAACTTCTTATAGTGTATAAATTGTCGTTGGTTTTTCGGTTTTTCCTGTACATTTTTTGTTCTTCGTCCAGTTTATCTCAAAACAGAATTGTATATTGTTTATATTTTTGACGCAGAATAGCTGTCTTAAATTTATATTGCACAGATCCACTGGCCTCGGTTGTCTCCTTAGAGATCAACTGCTTATCAGTATTTTATTTTTAAACTTATCTTTTTAATTTTAGGTAGAGATGAATGCTTTTTTGGCTTTTTTTAATTGATCTATCACTTTAAAATTTATTAAATTTTAGATCACTATTTTCTTACAACGTCGAGACCGGACTCCCTCTGTGTGTATTCTTTTTTGGAATGCATGACTTGCTGGTAAAGAGCATAGATTTACTGAAAAAGCTTTAAGAATCTATGTATACCGTATATAAAGATTTTCAATATTACGTCAATATTTTGTACATGAAATTCAAATTGTCTTTAGCAAAATTGAAATAGCTGATTATCCAAAGCTTTAGCACTAGTGAAGATATTGAGCACAGAGCTTAAATTGACTGGATAGGTTGAAGACCATAACACTACACGTATCTAAAATGTGTTGACGTAAAGGTGAACGAAATTTTTTTTTTGTAATTTACCTTAAATTTATTTACGCAAATAATTAAAATAAATAGTAGTTTGGTTGAGTACTTAATCCAATTTAGATTAAATGGAACAGATAGATTTAGAGCTCAATTTGTTTTTTGTACGAAAGTCATTAATAATAGAACGTGCTAGCTTTCAACGCTAGCAGTAACATTTTAACTCTAGATTACTTTGGACCTTACTTAAGAAATACAGCTCCTCGGGGACCCCCGACTAAAAGAGCAAATGTCGACCTAGGTGCTAGTGCGACTTTCTGCTAGCTTATCGGTTCGCGAAGCCGAAGCCCGCCTCGCGCTGGCCCCAGCTTATCGGGCCGCCTCCAGAGCTGAGGCGGCTGCGGAGCTCCAGAGGCGGCCGCCGCCGCTCCTACCTGTGTCCGGGCACTGCGTGTACTGAATCCCGCAGAAGTTCCTCTCGGTGCGGATGCAGATGCTGTAGTCCTGGTTGGAGAGCTGGAGGCCGCTCGCGGGGTCATAGTTGAACGACCGAATCTGACCCGCCACCCCCGTGAAATACTGCAGGCACCCTTCTTCGGCTGGAACAGAAAATGCAAGATAGCCACTTCGCCAGGCGCCTTTTGTTGGTAGTCAATATGTGCATGCGTTAAAGCCGATGTGCCGGAATCCCCCGGGCAATTAAGTCGTTTTAAGGGGGCTTAGCTGCAAGCATGCAAAGCGTAATTTCCTTCGGGGGCAGGTTTTATCTTTTCCAATTAGCTAAATCAGAGCGAGATATACCGAGATATTTGTTAAATTACGTTTGTAAACATTTTACAACTAAAACTTTTAAGTTAATTGAAGTAATTCAAAATCTAATTTAATTACTTTAAAAGAAAATATTTACTTTTTGTGTGGTACGAGAATGTATCAAATACAAACAAAAATTTTCCTTTTACAGGCTGTGATGTCAACGGAGGAGGTTTTTAATCGTTATAAGCAAAAATGCCTAAAGCAGATCGAAATTTTGAGAAAACTAAAGACATAGCACAGGAAATCACCAAGACAAGACTTAGTTGTCCATATGAAAGGACGAAAATGGAAGATCATTACGGGCTAAGAACAACATTCATATTATTTGGCATCTGTTCAAGAGTGGCTGAAGATTAACAGTTGCTGAAAATTCTTCCAAGGTCGGAAGAAGCTGTGCAATACAAATGTTACCTTACTTTATGACAACTCCTCTCCGCATACAGCTACTCAAGCTTGACAAAAAAAAAAAGGATTTTCTTTAGACTACATTCTACGATATGTAATTTACAACCCCTAGAGGGTGCGTTCCCAAATTCCGGTAGATGTGCAGGGCGGGAGGGAAATAAAACAGCAGTTGGCTGACACAGTAAGCGAGGAGCATGTTGTCTTCGACGTGGCGGAATGTAGGGTCATGCCTAAAATGTAGCAGCGGCATATCTGTCTCTGTTAGATAAGCCACCACTAAGTTACCAAGATGCGGGTCCAGTATGATAGCTCAAGTAGCCAACTATATCCCAATGAAATATCAAGTAACAAAACAACAATACCCCAAGTGGGCAACGTGGACAGCCTAGAACCCCACATTGCTTCGACGACCAGCCTCGCGGATTCTGAGGGTCGAAATTGCTCGGTAGACACAAAGAAAATGGACAACAATATAAAAAGAGATTGCACACAGGAACATATAACATAAGGTCAATGTTAGCAGACAAAAAAGTTGACGAACTGAAATAAATTAGATGGGGTGTCTTAGGTATCTAAAAAAAAGGAGAAAACCAATGTACATTACAAAGAAGAAATGCTTTGTACTACAGCGATAATAAATAGAACGCATACAATGGCTTTGGGCATTGAAATGTATAACGTAATTTTAGATCGAGCTGCTTTTTTAATATTAAAACTAAATAAAATCTGTGCTATATAAGTAATCCAAATATACATACCTACGCCAACTAGTGACGAAAAAACGATAGATTTATTCTACTAATATGCTACAGCAACGATTGAATACCACCCTACAAAGATACAATCTTGATGGGTGATTTTAATGCCAAACTAGGTGAGCAAGGAAAAAAACGAAAGCAAGATTGGAAACTATGGCTATGGCGCTCGAAACTTAAGGGGTGATAAATTACTGGCATACAGGGAACAAAAGAACATGTATGCTATGAACACATTCTTTTAAAAGAAACCGCAGAGGAAGTGGACGTGGATAAGTCTAGATGTAGCAGTCAAAAACAAAATAGACTACATCATATCAATAAACAAAGACATCACTGTAATAAAATCATTTAACACAGGGAGCGACAGCTTGATTAGAGCAAAAATACGTGTCAATCAAAAGAAAGAATAAAACTGACCAAAAGGACAGCATTTATGGATACGCAGGTACTCAAAGAGAAAGGCGATGAATACATAGAAGCATTAAAGTATAGATAGATGACAAAAACAAGAAATTAATGACTGAAAGTAGTCTAAAAGAAAGAAAAGAAAGAAGAGAAAATTAGCAGCAGTACAAAGGGTATGCTTAAACAACGACGAAGGTTAATAGAACAAGGAAAAAACACAATGGAATACACAAAAATAAGGAAAACAATCAGGAAACTGACAAGGAAGATCACGAATGTGAATTCTGAAGAGTTGCCTAATAGAGGAAAATAACAAAAGCTCTAAGAGAAATGAAAATCAACAGGTCACCAGTACAAGATGAAATATTAACACAGATGTTAAAGGAAGGCGAGCAGGAACTATTAAAAAATATTAAACAACTATTTAATGATTGCTTATACTATGGAAAGGTTCCCAATAGTTGGAACAATGACCATCTTACTATATAAAAAGAGGATAAGTGCGAACTGATCTTGCTATCGCAACTTTATAAGCTATTTATAAAAATTATTACAAAGTAATAAAATGAATGCCTATCAATTAGCTGCAAGCCGGTTTTCGTAAGAATTACAGCACTTTCGACAATTTGTTAAATGTAAGAACCATAATAAAAAAGCCAAATAACTATCATATACCACAGCACCTCGACTTAGTCCATTATGGAAAGGCTTTCGACACGATTGATTTGATTGAATATGCTTTATGAAACAATAGAATTGACCCTCGTTATAAAAATGCAATACATAATATCTATAAAGGAGCATTTACGATAGTAAAACTATAGGTTACCACGAAAATCATACTAATTCATCAAGGTGTGATACAGGAAGAGGTAATATTGCCAAAATTATTTACGTTAGCACTGGAAAATATATTCAAAACTTTACTCTGGGAAGGAAGTGGCGTAGAAATCAATGGAAAACGGTTAAATCATTACGATTTGCTGACGATATAATCTCGACTAATGTCAACTTGGAAGGCTTACCAACCATGTTTGCACAACTAGCAGAAGCCTCTGAGAAAGTTAGATTAAACTAAAAATTTTATAAAAACGACCATAGTGATGGGAAAAGAAACGTCCAAGTGAAAGGTCGAATTATTCAGAATGTGTCTGAACACGTAATAAAACCGAACAAAGGAAACTAAACTGCCGAAATTAAAAGAAGAACAAAACTCAAGTGGGGAAGCTTCGGAAAACTAAAATACATCCTTAAAAGTAGAAAATTATTACAATATTGGGAAACTCGTGTTTTTGATCAGTGTGTGGTATTAGTATTGACCTACGGCTACCAAACATAGACCAAAAGAAACACGGACAAACTCATTAAAATGCAGAGGGAACTACAGAGATCTATGTTGGGTATCAGCTTAAAAGACAGCAAGAGTAACATCTGGGTTCGGCAAGGAACGAAAATAAACGATGTGGCTGATCAAGTAGCAATACTAAAGCGGAGCTTTGCAGACTACAACGCAAGACAAAGGAACAAAAAATGGAATGATGTAATACAACTATGGAAGCCGTATATGGGCAACTAAGATGAGGTGATGACTTGAAAAAAGTCGCCGACTTCGATGGATGAGAACTGCTCAAAATCGGAAACATAGGCATGAATTAAGAGAGAGCTATGTCCAAAGATGGACAATCAAGGGCTAAAAAAGGAGAAGACTTCTATTAGTAATTCTTTCTGTAAGTGAAAGATAACGAAATTGTTGTTTAAGTTCTCTGCAGAAAAGACTACATAAAAATAATCAACAGTCTTCTTTTAGATTAATTCTCGTAAATCTTTACTAAAAAATAAAGCCTTTTGAAGTCAAGTACTCGCCTGTA
Source organism: Sinelater perroti (assembly GCA_036346155.1). Classification (NCBI taxonomy): domain Eukaryota; kingdom Metazoa; phylum Arthropoda; class Insecta; order Coleoptera; family Elateridae; genus Sinelater; species Sinelater perroti. The sequence continues at coordinate 5,428,900 of JARFIY010000215.1, forward strand.
CAGATGCAATTAGCATTAAAGCCTCAATTACATTTTTATAGAGAGCTCTTATTTACAGTCTGATGCCAAGCAGGTTAAAGTTCCGCAACACCTTTTTGGAAAAGTCTGTTTGTGGAGTTCATAAGAATTTAACGTATTTGCGAACTCCACGAGGTGGTCATTATTGTGAATCACTGAGTTTTAAGATGTGTATCCGGTTGTGCTACCTTTAAATGGTTAAGAATTATCTTATTAACTGCGACGGTTATGTTGTTCTCGATGTTAAAGTAGTCTAGTCCTATAACCATTAACCAGATATTTCGATTATATGTTTTATATTAGGACAAATTTTAAATATACAATATTCAAGACTGCGCCTTGGTCTGAAGTAATGGCCAAAAGTGCATTGATTTTCAAATAAAAACCGCCATTTCTACCCTAAGAAGTATTTTTGAAAAACAGGTCACAAATATAATGCCTCGTAAGTTTATACTCTTATAGACATTGTAGGTAAAGCTAATTTGAAGTTCTCAGTCAATAGTTCTGTGAAATTTTGCATCGCTCTGTTGTTGCTTCTGATGTTTGTAAGGGTATTTCTAAAAACGTTAACCCTTTTGCCTTTTTATAGGCTAGAATGCTCAGATCATTGCAAATTTATTAATTTAGTTTTTTAGATGTTGTTTTGTTTTGCGATATTACGCAAAAAAGTTTCTATATACATTAAAAGCAGTGTGAACTCACAACCGTTGAATAACGTATAATAGTAGCAATGCAAAATGACAAAACAAACATGGTTATTTCACTTACTTTTGTTAACAGCAAGTTAATGAGAAGACACTTGGATCTATAAAAAATAACTTCACCAAATATGTACCAATGCTGTTAAAGACTTGCTTATAGACAGTTCTCTGCTTATTTGACAATGAACTTTGTCATTCACAACTATTTATGCCAAATAATTTGTATTACAATTGATCCCCGTAAGTAGTTTTTACTCAAAATTTCTCTCCCTCAGGCGGTGCATGTATTCCTAGAGGGCGCGTCCCCAGGTGGCGGGTAAGGAAATGCCCGGTAGATAAACCGTGTAGAAGGGAAATAAAATACCTCCTGAGAACCAAACAGGCAAACAGTAGCGTCTGTTCCAGATTGGGCGGCTAAAAAGGAAAGTCCTCTAAGAGGGAATTGTGGCGTTAGGACTTAGAACCCTAACACGTAAAAAAGGAAGGGAGAAGAGAGAAACTAGCAGAATAAAAAACATTAAATATGAATTAAACCTCCAGGTGGTAATCTACAAATCGCAAAGAGGGATCCCCATAGGAAACGGGAAGGGATGCAGTTCTGCGTTAGACTCTAAGAACACTGTTTATAATATCCTACAAAAGAAGAAGAGAAAAGCAAAACAAAGTACACCGAATAATAACCGTTGGCATCTGGAATGTTAAAGAAATCAGTGGGAAGGTACAGGAAGTCATAAGTGAAATCAAGACAATAAATATAGACATTATAGTTTTCGTAGAGTCCAAAAAGAAAGGAAAAGGCATTAAAGATATGAGGTCATATATGCACATATGGAGTGGAGTGATAAAAGAGAAACGATCAAAACGATGAGTGTCCACGATAATTATAAGAAAATATCTAAAACAAATAATAAGCTGGAAACCAACTGACGAAAGGACGCTGACTCAATAGAAATATACAAAAGCAAAGAATGACAATCCAATGATGACAAAGCAATAACAGGAACATACGTCTTCTATGACAAAATAAATGACCTGTTAAAAAAACATAAAATGAATTAGTACTAGTGGGAGATCTCAACGAAAGAGTAGGAAGGAAAAACAATGATAAAGTGGTAGGACCATATGGAGAATAGGAAAGAAATGATAACGGAAACAAAATCACAAGAATGTGCGAAGTGCACCAACTAAAGATATCAAAAGGATACTATAAACACAAAAACATACAAAAATACATATGACAAAAAGAAGCAAGAAAAAACGATCAATAATCGATTAATCATCGCTCGGCAGTATTCGAGATTGAGAATCGAAAATGTAAGAGCGGACAGACGGACAACATGTGGAATGCAAAATGTTTCCACAAGTACCCATAAACAATATACCAAACCAGAAAGAGAATGAAAGACAAGAAGAGAAGAAATATAATCTAAATGGTCTGGAACAGTCAAGCACATATTACCTATACCGAAACAGATTAGACCTGAAGCCAGAAGAAAAATTAGAGATGACAAGTATAGAAATATATGAATATATCAAAGAAAGTATACACCAATCGGCATTTGAGTCGATAGGGTATGAACTTGAAAAGAAAAGAAGGTAATATTTTGGGAAAACGAGGAGACAACAAAAATTATAAAATAAATGATTAAATACAAAAAACGAAAGAGACAGGGAGCAAATAGACAACAACAAAGATTGGTTAAAAGTAAGGTTAAAAAGGCGAAACATAGTACTTGGGAATCGAAATATAGGGAGTTGGAGACATATATGGGAGGAAAAAAGACGAATGAAGTCTGGAGATTCTTAAAAACAACAAAATCTCATTGCAAAGGAAAGATAAAGATCGAACCAATTACGGAAAAACAGTGGCGCCAACACTACAGAGAATTATTAACGGAAGATCTCTACAGTTACAAAATTTCGTAAAGATTATATCTCAGCATCAGTTAGTAAAGAAACAGTAAAATAAAATGACAATAAAAATTTGAGAAACGAGAACATATGAAACTTTACAATTCGTAGGTTTTAATGACATTGGCATGTAGCAGATGCAAATTTTAAAATTAGCTTCCGTTTTTAATTAACACACTCTGTACATACGAGCCCTTCGTAGATTCCTTGCAGCGACTCTTTTTCCTTACAGCCCTTCAAGTTGCGGCAAATGCAGTCACGTTGGGAGTTTCATGAACATTGTACTGAGCGTAAATATCTACTCAGCTTCTAACAACTAGTGGAATTATTAAATATGCGCTTATTTGATCATGCAGAGCACCAACAAAGTTAAGTCGTTAGAATGTGTTGTGCCGAAATTAACTTCTGGACGCAATTGGCGCCCTTGGGAGGACTTAATCTAAATTAAAATGCTCAGTTTCCAGCGGAGCGGAATGCTGCGAGAGGTTACGCAAGACATGTGACAGCAGAGATTCATCCCCAGGAGGCGCCCAGTAAGTGTATGTTAGGGCGGAAGAGAAACCGCGCGTCACGCGATACCCAAATTGAATTCGGTTTTTCAGAGCTCCAACCTTTTCTATTGTATAATATTAAGTCATTTAATTTATCTTTAAAGTGTTGTTTTTAAAGATTTATTTTGTTAAGAAATTATGTTTAATGAGACACAAGTTTTATACAATTGTAGGAATTACTACCCGAGATTATACAGAGAGGCGGTGAAGATTTATAAACATAAAGATAATTTTAACAGGGACGACGGATTCAATCAACCTAAATCTTGGTCGCTTTAAATGGGCAAAAAACAGAACGGGATATGCTGAAAGACCGAGTGACGTTATCTACCATCCTGGTGACGTCAACAACGGCCCTCCAACACCATCCCTGTCACACTCGCATGAGTATAGAAGAGTATAGAAAACGCAGGGGACAGTCACTAAATTTTTAGAAGATTTTCTTCTGATGTCCGCCGCAGGTGTGGACGAAACGTCAAGAGTTTCTGAACTCCGACCACGGCCTTATAAACCGAGAACCAACCACACGATGCACCAATTCTATTTAAGTTACGTAATTGTTTATGAGTAGATATTGATCTTTACATAAGGTAATCAAATATAAATCTAAGTTTTCCAGTTATTGTTCTACGTCATCTCTTGACTTAGAAACGGCTGGTTGTTTAATACCACCGTTGTAAATTAAAGTTGGCTAGAGAGGGTGTTCTAGTGTTGTCATGAAGCATGATAACGTATCGGATTCTCTGAGCACTGCCACAGCTGATTTTTACTTTAAAAGAAATACCAGCAGCCGTTAATCGGTGAATATTCTTTTTAGTTACGCTAGTTTTCAGGAGAATTCGGTGATCTTCATTCTCGTCCTTTCAAAAAAAATTGAGAATCCTGATAATAAACCTTTTTGCAATAGATGAGGGTAACTCTTGCTTCTAAATTATAATAATGGGTACTCCACGAGGTAGTTTTCTTTAAGAATTCCTATCTATAATTCTTCAAAATTTACTTAAAAACACCAGTGTCGCCACGGGGTTGAGGCTCTTAGCTATGGTGCGGACGGATTCGGTCTCAATTCCTGACTCAATCAGCAAAACTAAATGGATATTTGCGTTTACTTTGAACAACGGGTAATGATGGGGTCGTCTGAGGGGCGGTACTTGCCACATCATTTCCTGTATTAGAGATTGTGCGCCACAATTGGACAGGAAGGCAAACATATGAAAGCCTTAGGCTTCTAGTTTGCAGGCTCTTGCCCCTACGCAAACGGTAGTCTTGCCGTTATTTTTTGTATTCTATTCATGAGGTGTGAGCAAGCTATCTAATTTGGAATTCTTATCAAAGAAATTATACGTTAAAAATCTGTCATATTCTTCCTGGAGTTTAGATGGTTCCGTTTGAATTGTTTTCTGATGCAAGCATTTTGAAACCTTTTACACGCTTTCTTACTTTTGATGTATCAACATGTGTGAATTTGTGTTAAAAGAGATTTAATAGTGAAGAAAAAATCACGCAATTAAGTTTGGGAAACACTCGTAGATCTCCAAAATATAATTATCTTGATGGAGAACCGACAAGTCACTTTGCTAGTTTTAATTTTATTTTTTTTCTTTGCGTGGGATCCCCAAAGCCTCTTTATAACAAATATTTAATTGTTGAAACCTAGAGTATCTACTAATTGTAAATAATCCCTCATACATTAAGAGACCAGTTAAGGCTCTTTGGAACGTGATATTCTTGTCCTTGACTTTTTTATACTAATATAATAATTTTCATGTTTTCTTACACGTTCTTCCTTATGTTTTATAAGAAACTGGGTTATCTTCAAAGATTCTTGGTTCCTAACACAAAATATATATTTTTAATACTAAGAACATAAGGTGTATGCCTTTTTGTGCACCCCCTTTTAATACAAAAAGGTTTTTTCAGAAAAAAATTCGCAATGTGGAGAATTTTCAAACCCCCAACACGATTTAGCAACCCACAATCAACTAAGATTATGACCTTGAAAACTTGCATTTATATTCCTTTGACAACGACATTGTCAATTTTTGTATCTTTTAGGGGATGGAGCATCTTGGTGGTTTTCGTTTATATTTTATTTTTTCCGGATTTTGTGCATTTCTTCGTCCTTTTGTTCATTGTACAATAGCTTGCTGATATGGCTTTTTAAGTTTCTTAATTTTCTAATTATTGTATTTTTAAGAAAAGTAAATAAAAATTATCCGAATGAGTCTCTCTATCTTTGATATTCCTTAAGTATATGTACAATAAAAGTTAATGGGATACAGTTATATATTGTATTCTATCACTTTTTCATGATCGTAATTCAGATTTGTATTTTTATTTTTAAGACTGATGTAAACAATTTTATTATCAGGTTAAGTAGTGTAATTTCTCGGTAGTTGTTTAGATTTCTTCTATTATCTTTTTAGAATACAAGTACCACATTGTATCCCTTTCTTCTTCAACCACTCCTCACTTTAATTTTTATATTATGTTACTTGAAGTTCATTTACCGTATCTAATTAAATTAATATATGTAATCAAGTCATTGAAAATTTTTATTTTGTGTATATCTTGTTCAACCTTTTCACTATTTGAGCGTGCTCGTACATTATTATTTTTTTTTCGTTTTGTTAATTGTGTTTTCTTCAGAAATGTTTAACCGAACCTAACGTATTATTATTATTTTTATACTAAATCTGCAACATTTGCCACATTTATTTCTACGGTTTACGTTTTCACTTGTATTTTTTTTTCATTGGTTTTCCTTTAATTTTAATATCTTGCGGTTTGATGCGTTACCATATATTTCTCGTACTTCTTACGTCTATTAATTTGATTTGATATCTATCAATACTTTTTTATGCCCTAGTATTCCGATCTTACCGTCAAACCAGGAGTTTAAGTTTTTATTTTGGTTTTATTTATAATTTTTTTTAAAGTCTCTTCAACTGTGTCTACTACATTAAGTACTATTTTAATGCATATTTGTTCTATGTCCTATGTTTAACATTAACAGTTTTTATATTTTGCTCATCTAATAATTTAACATTTCAGTATCTAAATTTACTTGATGATAATCCGTGATTAAGACTTTCACATGATAAACCTGACTAGTAGATACGCAAGCTCTGGTTGATTAATGTCCTCTATTATTAAACCAAACAGTTTTACGTTGATTGGGATGTATTACTTATTTTTAATTCGTCTATTTCATAGAACTAACTTAATTACTTACTATATTATCTAATCACTGCTTTTTAAACCTTTAATCAAAATTAAGTTGCAAAAGCTTTGTGTCTGAAAAGTTTGGTAAATGGTATCAGAAAACAAACAAAAGCGAAGATACAGACGTGTTGCTTTTAATTGCCTTGGAATGCCGCCGCGTCTATAAAACGCTCTTCAGATGAGGAAATAGAAATAAATCTGCAGGCACCAGATTGCGGGAGAAATGCTAGTTACACATGGTAATAGAATCTCCACAGGTTTTCACCCGCCTTGCTTTCTGCCCGTCTGTCAGTTTATGTAGCACAAAGCGTATCCTTACTAATGACTATGAGAACACAAATCTATCGTTCTATTGGATAAGAACGCACATATGCGCAGAGAATAACGAGAAAGCTAATCAATTGGCAAAGGAAGCTGTAGAACTCGATGGACCCCTGGAGTTCACCACCATTCCGAGGTAGCTGGTTAAGCACAGAATTAAGCCCCGAGACACGCAACATTGCAACGACAGATGACACAAGTAGGCATTATCTAGAGAGTTCGCTCCCTCTATGAAAGTGAGTTGACGGACAAATTTATAAATAAGAACCCTGCGCAATTAATAATAGGACACGCTAACTTTAGAATCTCGCGAGGGTAAATAAATTATAAAGCGAAAAGATCTCATGCAAAAATTCGGCGATATGTATTGCTGAATTTGTCCATTGGATGAACCACATCGAGCACATGCCGAGAAGGAATTCATCAAGGTAGAACTACAAAAGATCACGGACTTGACAGAGCAGAAGACATAGTGGACACTTAAATCTAAAGTGGCAAAAAAATATTTATTCCTCTTACTGGTTTACTAAAAAATAAAAAATTTATTTGTAATGTTGTTTATTGGTAGATTAACAGGAGCAACACGCGAAAAATTGTAATAGTACTTAGACTAAGTAGATATAGGAAGTTTTTAACATATAAAATATATGCTTATGCTAGAGGTTTGCAATTGTATATAATGGCATCAATAAGTATAGATTGAACTAGATGTAAGTTATATAGGGCGGCTTAATGTTGTGACTCTAAGGAGACTGTCGCTCCAGATAACCTGTCCCGACTCGGCTTTTCTGTAGTTTTCCTGAGTTCTGCACAAACAAGAAAGCCAGGACGAGGCAATCGTCCATGGTTAAGTCAGTGTGTAACCTGGACTAACTAACCATTTAGTAGTTGTCATCCAATTAGGGAAAATTTTAGTGTAATGCTACAATGCGGAGCACAAGATTACGTCTGGGGTTCGGCTTGTTGATGCCGAACATGACTTATTTTGTCAGAAAAGCATTTGAGCTAATCATAATACTTTTTCTGCTCATAGTCTTCTACACTTGCACCATTTTGTACATCTCTGTAATGGTTTGTCCAATTTTTAGCAAAAATTTAAATTTATTTGTTGCTCTATTACACTGTGACCCTATCTCTTAAACTAAGTTCGACTGCTTGCAGTGAGTTTATTCTTACGGTCACGTGCACGCCAGGCTAGATGTTTTTGAATAGTCATATGCACACTGCCTATGTTACCGTTCAGACATTGGATTCACCAAACTTCTTTAACACACTTCGCACAATGCGTACGTTTGCAATGGTGTGATATTGCCATTTTGTCTTGATTTAGTATTGTTTTGAACGCTCTCTGAAGACACAAAAACATTTTCTGTATCTCGGTTGTCTTTATGTGTCATAAACACACTGCTGTTAGAGTAATTCTGTGTTATAAGATTATTGAAACAACCTATATTTCGCATCTTTGATATTGTTACTAAATTTTTTATACATCAATACTTGTATGAGCTTTTTTATGGAATTTTAATTAACAAATAATTTCCTTATTTGACGTTCGGTTTTTCAGTTCAGTTTTACTGATCGTACAAAGAGAAATATCATGATTTTTCAATTCTGATGTTTCAAGATTCTACATTCAGTTTTCTATCAATATTATTATTATTACTAATATTTTCGCTCTCTACAACTATATAATTTAAAATGTGTACTATTTCCTTTGAAGTTACCACAACAATTTGAGAAACAGCATTAAAAAAGTAATAAAATTAATTCAGATATTGGTAACACGTCTGCAGACTAGGGCTGGGGCAGAAGGTAGTTTTGTTAATTTAAAAGAAAGGTTTTCTGCCAAGAAATAATCAAGAATTAAATTTATAAATATAAATAAGCAATTATTTGTCGTTTAATGGATTTCGTATTATTTTCTGATTTTTCACTTTTTTAGAGTGGTTATTAAGTGGTTCATTGTGCTATAGGAGATGAGATTGTGCATTCAATTTTTTTTTATTCGGCTAGGATTACATAGCGAATGGTACAATCTCACCTCATATAAGCACAATGTCACCCCATTTTACGGTATACATTAGAAAAAAAAATTGATTTTCTTTTTACTATAAGTACTATTCGCAACTTTTGTTTATTTTATTGGAAGGAAGCTATTGTTATTTCTATGGTCCTATTCCATTTATCACGAGCTGTCATTGGTTACCAATAATAATAACACTACTTTTGTTGCCTTTTTTGGAATTAACTGAAGAAAGAGTGAAAAAGCATAGATCCTTTTGATTAGGCCGTCGATTGACGTTGAGTTAAATTAAGACCAGTTCACCTTCCATCAAATTTTAACCAGAATTTGGGGATAAGAACAGTATGAGCCATGATAGTACCTCATGGTTGAAAAGAAGGCCATTTGGAGGATTATGTGATTTGATCCTTTGTATTTCCCACAGAGAGAGTCAGATTGTGTAACCACAGCTTTGTACTGCTAAAACAAACCGTGTATACCTGCGGGAAAGCGCATTACACTAAGTCACGTGTCGCAGATAGATTGTCAAGGCAGGCAACAGTCCCGTCAAAGGTTTTAGGGATTTTGAATCAAGTGATATACAATAAAAACATTCCCCAAGCCTACAGTTACTATTTAATTATATTTGCAATCTTTAATAAAAAAAATGCTAAATGATATATACCGACCACAACTTCAAAATACTCCAACAGAATAAAAAAAACTAATACCAGTCTTTAGAAAAACAGACTTTATGAATTGGTGCAATATAACAAAACTGATCTCTAGTTAGTCTAATTTTCTATGTTTAAAGTATATGTCCCGTGTGGGGTTGCTAGTCCTCCATCGGGCGCCTCCCCAGGTGGCGGATAGGGGAACGCTCGTCAGATATGACGGGTACCGGGGAAATAAAATACCCGGGGTGGACCAAAACTAGCAAAACGAAATTGATCCGAAAAACCGTCGGGTATAAACGGACACCTTTTGTTGACCAACAGCTTCGGGTGGATGAGTCGATAAGAGAAGGGCACTTCTTTGCCCTGGGGCTAAGAAATTGACCCCAAAGGCGGATGAACCACATACAGTCAACGGCATAGGAATGCGGAAGACAAGGAGAAATCACCGCATTAAAGATCCTAAGGATATTCTCTAGTATCACCATGAAAAGGCTATGTTCAAAACAAAATTGTCCGGGTTTCAAGTCCCCGATCGGATCTCCGGGGGACGGTTATGAACGAAGTCGAGAAATCGAAAACAACCAGTCGGTAGAAATAAATATGAAAATAGGTACATGGAACGTAAAACAATGGCGCAAACCGGAAAAATTAACAATGCTATCCAAGAAATGGAAAGATTGAAAATCAAAATCCTGGGAATAAGCGAAATGAGATGGCCTGGTGCAAGTTACTGTGATATAAACAAACATCGGGTATATTACTCAGGTTCATCAAATGAGAAATATCAACATGGTGTAGGAATCATAGTTTGTAAATCAATCGCAGAAAGTGTAACAAACTTTATACCAATCTCAGAAAGAATCATGCTACTACAAATAAAAGCTAAACCTACAACATTAAACATTATTCAAATATATGCTCCAACGACAAATCACACAGACGAAGAAATGGAACAGTTCTACTTTCAAATCGCAGATATACTGAAAAACTTGCCAAAACAAGATCTAAATATACTAATGGGAGATTTCAATTCAAAAATCGGAAAAGGTCGGGAAGGTGATTTCATAGGACCGCACGGGTTAGGAGAAAGAAATGAGCGTGGAAACCAACTAAGCATATTTGCAGGAGAACAAGGCTTAGCAATAATGAATACATTTTTCACACTTCCACCAAGAAGACTTTACACGTGGAAATCGCCTAAAGACTCACCTAAAAACGTTGTTAGAAATCAGATAGACTTTATCCTGATAAATAAAAGATACAGAAACAGTTGCACCTGTGTAAAAACATATGCAGGTGCAGATATACAGTCAGACCACATCCCATTAGTGGGCACCTTTAAAGTTAAATTAAAAAGAATAAGAAAGAAAGGTACTAATAAGTATGATGTAAGAAAACTAAAAGAACCACTAATAAAACATAAAGCAAAGATAAGGTTAAACGACGAGATTAGATTAAACACAAACATAAATAGACATATGGTCAATATATCAAATATAGAAGAGGATGTCAAAAAAGTAAAAGACACTGTGGAAAGTATCAAAAAGGAATTCTTAAAACCAGACACCGTAAAGAAAAAGACATGGATGACAAATGAAATCCTACAACTGATGGAGAAAAGAAGACTCGCAAAAAGCCATCCAGTAGAATATAATAACATTAATAGAAGAATAAAATTGAAAATAAGAGAAGCAAAAGAAAACGAGATAAAAGAAAAATGTGCGGAAATAGAAACCTTACAAGCGAGACATGACAATTTTAATATATATAAGAAAATTAACGAGGTGACTGGGAAATATAAAAAGAGAACTGTGAACAAACTAGTGAATGAAGAAGGAAAATTATTATCAATAAAATGAAATCAGTGAAACATGGAAAAATATACAGAACAGCTATTTCACGATAATAGACCAAAACCTCTCCAGATAAACAGCGAAACCGGACCAAAAATACTAGTAGAAGAAGTACAAAATGCAATAAAAAGTATGAAGGAAGGCAAAGCACCTTGCCCAGACAATATACAGACAGAGTTTTTGAAACTCCTAGATGAAGAAAACGTGAAATGGCTGACAGATCTATTCAACTATATATATGACACTGGAAAAATACCTATAGAATGGCTTAAATCTGAATTCATTCTACTACTTAAAAAGCCAGGAGCTAAGAAGTGCAACGAGTATAGAACAATAAGCCTCATGAGCCACCTATTAAAATCATTTCTAAAAATAATTCATAAGAGAATATACAAACTATGCGAAGAACAACTAGTACCTACACAGTTTGGATTCAGGAACGCAGTCGGAACACGCGAAGCCCTATTTAGCATTCAAGTATTAATTCAACGTTGCAGGGATGTAAACTGCGATGTATATGCCTGCTTCATAGACTTTCAAAAAGCTTTTGATAGAGTCCAACATCAAAAGATGATAGATATTTTAAGAAACATAGGACTAGACGAAAAAGCTCTAAGAATTATTATAAACCTATATTGGAATCAGACGGCATCAATGAAATTAGAAGAAGAAAACATCGAAGATATAAAAATCCAGAGAGGGGTGAGACAGCTCTGTGTACTGTCTCCGCTATTGTTCAACCTTTATTCAGAATACATCTTCAGAGAAGCGTTAGAAAACACAAATATAGGGATTCTCTTAAATGGAGAAAGATTAAATAACATCAGGTACGCAGTAGTTAAAGTTAGAGGACTTACAAGTACTATTAAACAGAGTAACAGAATGTAGTCAGAGACAGGGCATAGACATCAATATAAACAAAACGAAATTAATGATCATCAGTAAAAATAATATCCCCAGATGTCAACTCATGATAAACCATATACCTATAGAACAAGTGGAAAAGTATACTTACCTTGGTAGCACCATTAATGACCAGTGGGATAACTCACAGGAAATAAAGAGCCGCATTGAAAAGGCTAGAGCCGTGTTCAACAAAATGAGTACCATCTTCAAAAGCCACAATTTAACAATTAATTCAAAGATGAGATTTCTGAGATGCTACGTCTTCCCTATCCTTCTTTATGGAATAGAGTCGTGGACCCTGACAAAAACAACAGAAAAAAGGCTGGAGCCATTTGAAATGTGGCTCTATCGCAGAATGTTAAGAGTGTCATGGATAGAGAGAGTCAGGAATGACGAAATTCTGCAAAGAATGAAAAAAGAAAAAGAAATACTGACTACAATAAAAACAAGAAAGCTCCAGTACCTAGGACACAGTATGCCGAACGAAAACAGATTCCAACTACTTCAAGGGAAAAGTACAAGGCAAAAGAGGTCCGGGTAGAAGAAGGATATCATGGCTTAAAAACCTGCGAACATGGTTTTCTATGACCACAACACAGTTATTCAAGACAGCAGTCAACAAAATTATAATAGCCCAAATGGTTGCCAACATCCGGAACGGATAGGAACCGCAAGAAGAAGAAAGTATATGTATTATAGCAGAGTTGATAAGCCAAATCGTACGTCACTGATTATGTACACAATTAACCTCATTATGACATTTAGAATATGAATAAGAACGTTTATCAACAAGTAACTTTTGTTTTTAGATTAACTACTTAACATTTAATTTTGAAAAGAAACACCTTCTACTAGTGTTGGTGCCGTAAAAAAGGTTTTGGTACAATTAGACAAGTCAAAAAGAAACGAAATATAATTTTTAGATTTGATTATAATTCTTTTAGAAGAGCTTTTTTGTATAGTCTAACAAATACATATTAAACATTTAAATAGTATAGTTCAAACTGAAGACAAATGTCTTCTTGTAGGATATTAACAGTAGCTATTTTAGTTATTTTATATATTATTCATAAAACATTTGCAAGGATCTATGTAAGTAATCTATGAAGTGATTTGAACTGGTCCTTATTTTAAATAAGTTCATTTTCCGCGCTGGAATAACCTCCCCCACTGTCTTTCTATTGGGTGTGCAAGTTCCTTTCAATGTCACTCAAGTAGACTGATCTCTGGGGTATAACTCTGGAAGATCGTTTATCCATGTGATCTAGCTTCGACATTGTATGTTAGACTTAGTTGGTAAAAAATTTGACTACGAATATTTATCTACGACTTTTTTTCTTCTCTGCTTTGTGTGAATTTTTTCTCAGTTTTGTTCTCTTTCTCCACATAACTCATTTTTTTCTAAAACTCGTCATTTAAAATAAGCTTGAGCTTGACACTACCTTAGAAAGGTACTGCACCATCTTTTTAGTTTTTTGGCTTTTGCTCGTCTACTCAGGTTTAACATACTCTATTGGTTTTAAAATTACAAAGACTCCTTAAATTTGGTATCATTTGAATTCTCTGCATATAGGAACCAAATATATCTCGAAAACAAGACCAATATATAATACAACACTAGTAGTAAATAGAAGTCAAAATCCACGGCTATAAATTTACAACTTTTTTCTACGGAAGCTTTGCCTTAAGCCGCCTATACTTTCTACAATAGCAGCACTTACAGATGTTTTACATAATTGAATAGAGCAAGCCAAGTACAGCTGCTATTGGGCCTCTAGTAGTAGGGAAACTATCAGAGACAAAAACGTTTTGCCTATTTTTAGGTTTCTTGACCTTTGGCCAAATATTTTGTAAAACATACGCCCTGTAAGCTTTCAAATAACCCCAACACATCTAATATTTATGGCTCTTCTTAATCTAAACCGAAATAGATATTTAACTACCCAAAATCGTAATGTAAGTTCTAGGGTCATCATTCTTTGTCCAGTTGTGTTATAGATAATTCTGCTTTTAGTTATAACTTTTTCTTAAAATTGTTGTTCAGACAGATTAAAGCCCCACTTTTTGAATCTCTATTTTCTTTATTTTTTTATTTTAATATTTTAAATCCACAGTCGATTGCCAAATTACATGAATCAAAAAAGTATATTACGACTGAAGGCCAACTTTAAAAAAACGAGAAAATTTATCAAAATAATAACATGAAAATGAACGAACCATACGTTAAAAATATCACTGTTTTAAGAACAGTCGCTAAAAATTTTAATTAATTTAATATACAATAATTGCTTTTCTGTTTAATCAAAAATGCTACCTATAATTTCAATGAAAAAACAAGTACGGGCGTGGAACTCCGATTCCACAGATGTCCGAGGCTTTTGTAGATAAACAAGAATTTGCGGCCACTTCCGGTCAAACCGGTCTCGAGATGTCAGAAATGACAGAAATAGAAACTTGTCTCCAGCTTGGAAGCTTGGAAGACAGACGACATAACTCTCTACATAAGGCTTTTCATTTTAATGTATATAAGTCTAATAAAACAGTATCATTTTATGTCAACAAAATAGGATTAGTTTCTAATAAAGGAAGTACTAGCACTTAAATTGAAATCATAAGCCCAGGTTTCTAGTATCTTATAACTTTTACCATTTTTTCTTTACACTCGCGATCAAGTTACATATTTTTACTTAAAATAGGACACAAAAGGTATTCTAGGCAAATCTTTTAGTCACAGGTGCTAAAATTTATGCAAATTTACAGATAACTTACAAAGTATGGTATTTCTGTCTGTAATAAATACAGTTGTTCAAAGTACTTTATAAAGTTTATTCATTTGGGATATTTGCCTACTTTGAGAATTCATTAATTTTAGTAAATTATTAAATATACAGACGCTTAGAGTAATGTCTTATTTTGTACTTACCTTTACTGGAATCTGAGCAAAGAATCTGAGTGACCCTCACCTTCCAGTTTCTCGAAAACGAAGGCCCACTGGTCACAACTGACAGAATAATTGGGTTCGACACACCTTCTCCTGCATCTACGTACACTAAAATTTAATAAAGTCGTTTTTTTGTTTGCTACTTGAGTTTTGATTTAATATTTACCAATATACAGGGTATCCCAGATTTGATGGGATAATCCTGTAGGAATTAGAAAAACTACGCATTCATGGGTCCGCTTTTAAAAAGAAATCTATTGGAGCAAACTCCATTTTAACTCTCTAATCGTTTCGAAAATACAAGCCAAAAGTTATTTTAGGTCGATTTTTCTAAAGTGCCATAACTTCGTATTTTTTAAAGCTATAACATTTTTGACGCAAATTTTTACAGTAATTATGATACTTCTGAATTCCTCTCTTAAGAGGTAAAAAATAATTTTAACAGCATCGAAATTCCCGTAAGAATAGCGCGTCAAAAATGTTTTTATAGTTTTAAAAATATTCATACACAACGAAGTTATGGCACTATAGAAATCTAGCAAAATGACTTTTAGCTTGTACCTCCAAAACAATTAGAGATGTAGAAATGAGGTTTGCGCCAATCGATTTTTTTTTAAACGGACCCATGATTGCTTAACTAGCTTTTTTCTAATTCCTACAGAAATAGATGTAACCCCAAATCCCATCGAATCTGACACAGGCTGTACATACATGGTGTGCCTGATAAGTTCGATGAACGACATCAAAAAACAAAATAAACAGACTATACAAATAAATTGCTTTTATTAGTCTGCAATATAATTGCCGCCTTCTACAAGACACTCATGACAACGTTCAGATAACCATCTGAAAAGTATCAGAAAATTCTTATTTAGTAATCAATCTCAGAACCATTGATAGAACTTCTTAGTTTGACTCGCAAAGAATTTACCGCATACTCCACGTTAGCTGGCGCTTTCCAGCATCTTTGTACGTCTATGCGCATGAACCCGTGCTTACTCTATGCTATTATTGAGATATCATATCATTCATAGAACTTTTTGACACGCCAAAAATATTTAATTTTTTTTTGTCTAAAAGCATATTTTGCATACTCACTATGGTTTCCCATATTTATTCCACAAATTGTTGGAGCCGGGCCCCCTCCAGTTACAATAAACTGGTCGTTATTGCACATATTATTCATAACCTCTGGCCCCATTAGTATCATCTGGTCGAAATCCAACCTACAATCGAAATATAATTACACCAACCGCAAGTGTGATTGAAACCGTACCTGAATTGGCACACATCCGGTTGTGACTTTAAGAGAGTGATCTGGCATGACACCGTTCCATCGTATTGGTTGGGATAGCCAGGGTTTACGAAGTAGGTGCCGTTTTCTCTCACCGTCGTGCCACATGTAGCCACAACTTTTTGAAAACAGAAAATCTCAATCAGTTAAATTGTGCGAAGGAAGAAAACAAATGGCGCGCTCACAAACACAGCAAGATCCAAACCCTCCAGCGCAGGGGCCGTTGGGGCTTCCGCCACGCTTCTGGCAATCGGAAGCTGACAGGCAGGTGCCGTTTTCGCCGGTAGCGCCAATGCAGGGCTGGTTGTTGAAGTTTACCACCGTAAATAGGGAGAGAACTGCGAAAGAAAATTGTTATATAATTTTGTATTTCAAGTATACAAGTTTATCATTTTATGTATTTTTATATGAATGGTCAAATCTATTTAAATAATTTCTTTTAGAGATTAAGTAGTACTAGGACTCAGCTAATTTATAATAGGCTTTTAAATGTGTGGTGTAAAAATAGATTTCTTGGCCGAAAGCTGGTGCTGCATTAACTTACGGAATTTTATAAAAAATTTTGATTTTTTATATTTCTTACATTACTTACATAATATTTAACACTTATGGGACTGTAACAATTGTTACTATGTCTAGGTTTCTTTAAAAATATATAGGAAAAAGTATGGAAGTGCTTATCAGCACCATTAAGCCGTCCAATTCTTAGAATTATAGCTAACGCCAGGGCGTTTCCAATCCTATTATTGAGGTGGATTAATCCTCTTGTTCCTGGATCTTTCAAAGTTTGTTGTTGGTCTTGGCGGTCTCAGTTATTTTCTTCCATTCTTCTATCCCTGCATTTTGATCTCCAATCTTGTATTCCCATTACTTTTATGTCTTCTTAGAGGACGTCTTCCCATCTTTTCCTTGGTCTTCCTTGTTTCCTGGGACCGAAGGGTGTCCACTGTGTGATCTTTCTTATCATTTCCATTGGTTTCCTTCTCATGATGTGTCCAGCCCATCGTAGTCGTTGTGTTTTTATGAATCTGACAATATTTTTCCCTCCAAGTTCTTCTTCTATTTCTTTATTTCTTAATCTTATTTCTCCCATTTGTGTTTTGTTAGGTTCTAGTATTATTCTCATTAACTTTCGTTCTATGATTTTCCTTTTTGGTTATTGCTATCGTTTCCAATGCATATGTTGTGGTGGGACGTATCAACGTTTTATATATTTGTATTTTCATTGTTTTACTTAGTGCTTTGCTTTTTAGTGGGGTTTTATTTCTGCTGTAAGCCTGGCTCCCTTTCAGCAATGTCTGTTTTACTTTATTCTCTCCAATATGTCCCACTGTGACCCCTAAATAATTAAAACTATTGACTCTCTCAAAAGTGTATTTCTGTGTTATTTCCCTATCTTCATGTATTTTGTTTTGGTTTCGTTTATTTCCATACCGAATTTTTTTTGCTTCTTTATCCAGTTGTTCTACCACTCTTGCAATATCTTCTTTTTTATTCCCTATGATTGCTATGTCGTCTGCATAGGCTATTGTTTTTATCTGGTTAAGCACGATATTTTTCTTATCTAGATTAGCTCTTCGCATTATGCCTTCTAGTATTAGATTAAATACAGTTGGGGACAAAAGTCCCTTTATGTTGATGTTCCTTGAAATATCACTTTGCGTATTTGTATCATCTCTGTATTTGGGTCATCTCTATTAATGTAGTCAATTTTCCAGGTATTCCCAAGTGTTCCAGTTCTCTTATTATTTTTTTCCTATTTATTGAGTCAAAAGCCATTCTAAAATCTATAAATATAGTATAAATTTTTTTTTATATTTTCCCATTTATTGAATTATTTGCTCCAGAGTGTCTATGGCATTTATGGTCGATCGGCCCGGTCTGAAGTCATTCTGGTAATCCCAAGTATATTTTCAGCTCGTGTCTTTAACCTTTTGTTCAGTAAGTTTGCCAATATTTTGTAAATGGTGTTTAGCAGAGCTATTGGTCTATAATTTTTGCAGTTTTTTCCTTTTTGTATATTGGTATTATTATACTAGTGTTCCAGTCCTTTGGCATCTTGTTTTGTCTCCATATTTGTTGGAATTAAGTGGCATATTCTTGCTTGTATCTGCTGGCCTCCATATTTTAACAGTTCTGCTTCAATCTTATCTTCTTCCGGTGCTTTGCCGTCTTAGTTTTCTTATTTGTTTCTGTATTTCTTTATCCTCCGGGAGATTCCTTTCTTCATGTTCCGGCTGCTGTTCTTCTCTTTGTGTTTCTACTTCTACTGCATACAATATTTTCTAGTAGTACTATTTCCATACTACATATTGCTCATCATTTGTGGGTCATTCTCAGTTTTGCCGGTTTTGCCTTTTATTCCTCTAGTTTTAGCTGCTTTATTGTTGTACTGGAGTCTAACTTTTTTGTAAAAATTTTTTCTTCTAGTTTCTTGTATATACAATCATTCTTTTTCTTCTTGTATATTTCGTTTGCTGCGTTTCTTTTTATTTCGTAATCAATCCTGTTTTCTAGATCTCTTCTTCCAATCCATTTGGTTTTTGCTAAGTTTTCCGGTCTCTTCGCATTTCTGATCAAACCATTCCATATTTATTGGTGATGTTAGTGGTTTGCTCAGTACTTTCTCTACGGTTTTTCTTATGTTGTCTCTCAATTCTTTCCATATTTCTTCTATATTCGTAGTATCTTTTTGTGTCTGTTTTACCTTATTATTAGTTTCTTTTAGTTTTTTCTTCGTTTCATCTTTTTGTAGTTGTTTCACGTCCCATTTTTTGTAGTTTTTATTAATCTTGTGTTGTCTCTAAATCAATCTTTCTTATCTTTGCTACTGCTAGGTAGTGGTCTATTTTAGTCTGTGCTCCTCTGTAAGTTCTTGTGTCTATCATCTTTCTACCTTAACATCAGCTTTATTAATTTCAAGAAAAGGCTTGGGAGCTATTGCAACTTAATGCAACAACCCATTGTTTACAGTTTATGGCTCCGATTATTAATAATGTTAAAACAAGTTCCTGTTATTCCAGTTTTGCATATTTGTTTGCATGTTTCGTTATATTACGTATAAATTTGTATGTAATTTATTTTATTTAATTAAAATGTTATAGTCTGCCCGAGAAGGACAATAAGTAAATGATTTGACAAGTAAATGACTTTTTAAAAATAATCTATAGACTATTCCTACTGATACAGTTTTACTTCATTTCTATGGAAAATACATCATAGTTAGACTACTTAAGCTATTTAAAACTAATATTAATTACAAAAGAACATAATAAACGGTTAGAATTGGTTGGGTAGGCCTTATGGTTTAAATCTCTTGATTCAACATTCACCATTTTCATCGTCAATTAAGGACTCCGTGAGACTATTTGGATGGAAGCTGATTCTGCCTTGATAATGAGCATTACGTTTTTGTATCATTTTGGTGATTGTTTCGATACCAAGATCACGGGTTATTATATAATTAGGTACCACTGCGCATCGGCGAATGGGTTCGCGTCTTTTATTGGAGGTTATTTGAATTGATTGATTGTAATAAGCCATATTTGTAAATAGAACTAAGATTTATTGAGGTAATCCCATGTATTCATCCCTCAGTCATATCATACTGCATACCAAATTTGATAACGATCGGAGCAGAACAACTCCATGACATTCCTTGTGAGTTAGAATCAAATATAACAACTCGTTTTAACGAATTCCACCTAAGATGATGATTGGTTTATATAAGATTTTATTACGTACAATTAGGTTTCTTTTACAGCTTTATTCTACTTAAGGGTAAGTTTTTTTTGAAAGTGTATTTCTTTTTGCAATCTGTTTGTACAACAATAAGCAAAGTTTAGATTAATAATTAGAATGGCATATAACATTGACATGAAATATTAAAAACCAGCGGTTCACACATTTGGATGTTTGAGTTGGCTACTATAGGCCACAGCTGGATGCCATAAGTCCAGATGGGTTTGAAAGACTGTGTTGTAAACGAGGAGCTTGTTGGTTAACGATAGTTTGGATTTTCTACCAAAAAGCCAAAACTGTTTACAATATTTCATATGAAGCTGTTTGCGCTTTTCCCAGATATATGATCACCAGGTCAAACCCTTGTTGAGGTGCACATCTAGGTATTTAACATTTGTCAGCTGAATTAATGGAAAATTATTTACAAGATTTCATTTTGTAAATGTTATGTGAAAGAATTTTGCTTCGTTTCGTTTAACACGTCATTTTTTGGTCCATTGCGGCAACAACCGGATCCCTATGTTTCACCATAATTACCTTGCCATCGGCAAAAGTAGCAAAGAGTATGTATTGGTTGGAAAATTTGTTGTAAAAATGAAGTACAAGATGTGGCCAAGTACACTGCCCTATGGCACGCCTGATTTGATTTGGTATAACTCTGTTTGGTCTCGTCTGAATTTTATCTGGAAGTATCGTTGCTTTAGAGAGGATTTGAGGCTAGTATAGAAGGGGTATAATAAGAATCTCTTGAATTTGTACACTAGGGCTACCTTTAAAAATTGATTTTTTATTTGCTCCTGAAGCACAGGAGTTTTTAAGTTGACGTAATTTTAGTAGCATATGAAAGTTGTGCTTTTTTAATTTTTAATATTACCAGTTTGGTTCAGCCCGTGAACAATGGCATCATTAAATTCTGTAACATATGTACAATAGCAAACTTTAAAACCATAAATTTGAGACATGTTATTTATTAGTTTGCGGACAGCTGAAAAAATTGAAATTTATGAAAATAAGAAACCATGACTAAATAACTATTACTATAACAAAAATTCAACGATATGGTTAACGTCTCCTGACTACTTCTATAGGCATAATGACAATGATGCCAATTGAAAAACTATGCCAACAAAAACAAGTTTTGTAGAACGTAAGAGAGCAAGTTGTTAATCGATTTTGTGAAGTTTTCCAAATGTAAATTAAATTCTGCATCTCTGGCCTCCTCAAACACAAAATTTTATCTCGATTAGATTGTATCTAAAATTGTGCTCCTCTTCAGTGATAGGCAACAGCCGATTTTAGTCAATACTTTCAACTGCTATCGGTCTTGATCGATTTTAGTAACGTTTTTGAGAAAGGTGGGGTCACATATAATTGCAGTAGAAAGTTTCAAGACAACATGGATAAGGCAGCTTGGAATTAGGTGAACTGAAGTAATAGCAAAAACGTCAAGAAATGTGATTCTAAAAATTATCTTCTATCGAGGCTAATAAAAAAAACACCAGAATGTGAGAGAAATTGTATTAAAGAAGTTAAAAGAGGATAACCAGTTTTTGTTATTTATTTGCATGTACTTATTTAACAAGTAATTAGTAAATGGTATGTGGTTTACATGTTACATGTCATAGTCATTGCCATTATTTCCAATAATGTTACTCTAATGTTGATAAAATTATTACAAGTCGTGTGGTCATTGGCGATTCAATCTCTTGATGATATTTGGTTGGTTGGACAGCTGCTCTATTAGTTGGTTTTAGTGTCCTGTTAAGTTGTTCTTGTATGGTCTTAGAAGCCTTTGAATTTCGTTGGCTACGTATAGCATTTCTAGGTCCTTATGGAGAGTTTCGTTTGTTATACACCACAGAGCATCTGTTATTTTTTTAAGAATCTTTGATTGACATCTCTGAAGGATTTTGAAATAATAATCTCGTAGGTCCATATGGGTTTTAGTATGGTTTTATACAAAAGTATTTTGCTCGTTAGAGAAAGTTTGGATCGTCTCCCAATTAGCCCATTTATTTGTTTAGTTCTAATATCATGTTTTCGCTTAGTTTTAATGTGTGTATTCTAGTGTAAATTCTTCTGATCTAGCTGGAGGCCTAGATATTTTATTATAGTTTTTTATGATGTTGGATAGTCATTAATTCTAAGCTGGGGAGTTATTACTCGTTTGTTGGTTAATGTGGCTTGTGTTGATTTGTCAGAATTAACTGTAATGCGCCATTTGTTGGAACCAATTTTGGAGGTTATCGAGATGAGTTTGTAAGTGTTTGGCTGCTACTTCGGGTTTTCGTTCGCTGAGAATAGCTGTATCGTCTGCGTATGTGGCCAATCTGATATGATCCTAAGTTAGCGTGTCAGAGGTGTAAAGTAGGTATAACAGAGATCTCAGCACACTACCCTGTGGAAAACCGGAGGTCATTTGGTGGTGTTCAGACACTGTGTTGATAATCTTAACTTGAAAAAACTTCAGATAAATAATATTTAAGTAAAAAGTACAATTGGCTTGGAAAATATAACTTGATTTTAAATAACAGGCTCTTATGCCAAACTTTGTCAAAAGCTTGTCGTATGTCAAGGAATACCGCAATATAGTTAACAATTCGATGACTTTGGTGTATTGTTGAGTGGTGTTGCCGAAAACCAAATTTATGGGATGGAACTATGCTGTCCAGATCTACAGTTTCGTGAATTCTTTTGAAAAATAGCCTTTCGAAAATTTTGGACATTAAAGACAGGAGACTGACTGATCTGCAGGAAGAAAGTTGAGAGGGTGGTTTATTGGGTTTAGCTATCGTAATAATCTGGGCAAACTTCTATTGGGTAAGGAAATAGCCAAGTCCATTATAAATGGTAGTGATGAGCACTAGAGCTTTCTAAGGAAGATTTTGTAAAATGTCTCCTACTATTAAATCGTATCCCGGGACCTTATGGTATTGATAAGTTGAATTTGTTCGGGTACTTCGGCCGGCAAAAAGAGTTTGATTGGTAATGACAACTAGTATTGGGTATCAGAAAGCCCAATTACTGTCATTTTTTTAATTGGAGGTGTCATTGCAATTGTCCTTTTAAATTTTTTGTTATTTTCCATATTGTGTCGCCATTAGGCGAAAGTTTTGTAATAAATTGTTTAAAAGTGTTATTCCGAGCTTTTAATAGTGCGCCTTTTATCTGAAAATTTAGTCTATTTAATAGGATTTTGTCTTCTTTGTTTCTGGTTCAATGCCGCTTCTTCCGCAATCAGGTTTCGTATGTGACGAGAAATTTTAACTTCTTCCGGGTAGTTTGTTGGTGGACTGGACGAGGCTTGCCATGCAGCGTTTTGCATTGTTGTAGTAAGGTATCGGGTTGCTTCATATAAGTTTTGGGTGTCTTTGATACGAATGGCAAGATTGACATTTCTATCCAATAGATTTCAGAAGTAGTTTCAATTGGTAAATTTAGCAAAGCCT
The DNA here is from genome assembly GCA_036346155.1 of Sinelater perroti. NCBI lineage: Eukaryota > Metazoa > Arthropoda > Insecta > Coleoptera > Elateridae > Sinelater > Sinelater perroti. The sequence continues at coordinate 5,452,490 of JARFIY010000215.1, forward strand.
TAGGGGAAGGGAGCTCTCTTCTAAACATTGTAGTGTACAAAGTATTAGTTACTGGAGAGTGGTCCTCGGCAAATATTGATTAGTTTCTACATGGGTGTACATGTTTGCAATACCGCGAATAACACCAAAGTGAATGAAGTCTAGTAATTTATCTGTGTCTGTAGGCCAGTAAGTAGATTTGCTTGTTAACAGATAGCTACAATTTAGGTTTCTTATTGCTCGCAGTAGGTTACGCCCTTTTGGTGTATCTAGGCTAGACTTCCAAGTTTTATTTTTGAGTTCCAGTTTTCTCCAATAATAAATTTTATACCAAGGGATAGTATGTAATATTCATATTGTTCAGTGGAGATAGAGTATCAGGGCGGTCTGTACACTGGAGCTATTATTAGTGGTAAGGTTAAGTCTTGAATTTTTATACTAGTACTTTGAATTTTAGCTGTCTGATAGAATTTCCATTTGCAATGAGCAATTTTGTCGTTGACGATTACAGTCGATCTTCCGTGAGCAGTTCCGGTTGGTGAGGTATACTGTGTAATGTGCAATTTTTATTGTTCTTCTCAATGTTGCATATGTTTCTGATATTAGTAATAAATTCTTTGTAAGTGCAAAAATGCAGTTATTTCCGGAATGCAGTTTGAAATGCCGTTAGCATTCCAGAGAACTATACATAGAAGTTGCCATTTTTAGGCTATTTTGTTAATTACCGTGGAGAGCATATTTAGTACGATACTGTTTTCTCTGATAAGCTGCGAGAACATCGCTTTAAGTTCTAAAAGAAAGTTAAATATTATTTGATTGGTGATTGTCTAGTTTTCATTGGTCGAGAAATTCTTGGATGTCTGTCCTGCTATCTGTAGAAAACTCGGCCTGTTATGTAGAAATTTTGTGGCGTCTTCATTTGTATTGTTGGGTAGTCTTATAAGTAGGAGAAATTAAATATATTTGGTGGTGTCTGTGTTGATCGTATATTTTTATTTGTAATTCCTTTAGAAGAGGCATTTCTGGCCCGTTGGATGTCTTGATACACTGTGCTCGCTTTGTAATTAACTGGATGGTTTCCATTGCACAGGGCACATTTAATCGGAGTATTCGGAGGTTTTTTGTATGTGGAAGTTTCATGGTCTCCTCCACATTTAACGCAGGGAAACAGTTTATTACAGTCGGATTTTATATGGCCATATTTCTGGCAGCAATTTCACTGCGGTATTATAAGATTTTTTTTAAGTTGCTCAACGGATACCTTTAAGTTATTTAGATATTTTACAACAAATATCATCTTGTTGTCTTAGGTCGTAGGTCAACCATAAATAGCGGTATGGGTTCTTTGCTCACCTTTTGGTGCAAATTAATAATATTAATTAATAATACTTCGACGATAACTTCTTTTGGTACGGTATGGTTGATAACTGGTGACGATACAAAACAACATTTTAACCAAAATATTGTTGCAATTATAAATAGTACAAATTAACCGACAGAGAAAAAAATAGTTATGCAAGTAAATCAAATATAGGAAGAATTTATTTTTTGAATAGGCTGCTTAAAAATTAATGATAGTTGTGACATAAAAAATCGCACACGTCGTCATCAAATCTCTATTCTCAAAGTGTTTTTTTCTTCAGAGGCTCAAACAAACGCTAATTAACCTGTTAGTATGTCGACAATTGCTTGGACACTTCTAAAACCTAAAATCTATATTTTGGACATTTTTCGAAACCCTAGATCATCGGCAATAATTATCTAAGTACTACTGTAGCTTATTTTGACATCAGAAATAATTAGTGAGTGGTCATCTTTAAGAAGGAAGTAAATAATATTATGTTTAGTCACACTAGTCTTACATTTTGACAACTTCATTAAATCAATTTTTGAGAGATCTCCATAAATGTATAATATTCAATTGACGCAACAACTTTATGGGAAACGGAGGCGATAAAATAATTTTCAATGAAAATTCCAGTTTTACTTGAGCGGGTTCATCAACAAACAGAATTTGGGGAATTGAACATCACCCAATAATCCAGAAGCGTAAATGCATCAACTAAGAATGACTGTGTGGTCTGCTTTTGAACAGGTGTAATGATAGAGCCGTTTTTCTTTGAAGATGATGAAGGGATTGCAGTTACCGTCAATGGTATCCAATTGGTTGTAGCCCACCTTTGAAAAAATTGAGATTAACGATCTCTAGTTTCAGCAGGATGGAGCAACCTACCACAATTTACGCTAAACGGTTAACTTACACGACGAAAAATTTTACACGGTGACCAGGAATAGTCAGCAAGGCGGGTGTGAAATTACAGATGTATGCTAACAAATCACGCACAATTCTGAAACGGAAGGCAGAAATCATACGCGTTTCGAATACTACCACTAGAGTTCTCTCTGTGTCACCGAGATGGCTACAGTGTAACACAAGGTTTTTTGTATTTGTGAGTTTAGTGAAACTAAGTCAACGTGTAACCTGCATTTCGTGATTATTATAACACTGAACCTTCAACGAGTATCTTTACAATCATAAATTTGATTAAATTGTTGTTGAAGAAAACGAATTTGAGAGAATTTAGAGTGTAGCCTATTAAGTTAGTAGAGAACTTGGACTGCCATAAATAATTGTCTGGAATTTGCTGAGGCGTTGTTTATTGTTCAAATGTACCACCTATAACTGGTATAGGCTGTTTAAGCAAACAAAAAGCTGAAGCGTATAGAATTTAATAGTGTTGTGCTGGAAATCATGAAAGACGGCACTTTTCTGTCGCATTTAATTTTTTGTCACAAGTCAGTGTTTTACCTAAGGAAATGTGAACTGACTCGATGTTTGTGAATATGGGGGCTACAAAATCCCTATGCAACTGAAACATGAGGGAAACTCCTCGAAAGTTAATGCGTTGTATGCCGTATCGAAAACAAAGGTTTATGGACTTTTCTTCATTATGGCAACTTAGTTACTGGGGTAATATGTATCTTCTTGTATAAACGAATAAAAATTTATTAAATTTTATTTCCCAGCATGGACTAGTTCATGTTTAAAGTCTAAATAAATTTCTATTTCAACGTTAGTAGGGGCATAGACTAGAATCTTTTGGCATAAACTAACTGAAAATGCTGATTTTACTTGATTACTTTTCTTTGTTCAACAGAAACGGTTTACTCCAACCATTACCAACAACTTAAGGCCAGAATACTCAATTCTTCATCGTGTGTGGAATGAATTCTGTTATCGTGTACATTTATAAACTTAAAAATCTCCCAATTTTAAATTACAGACTTAGAAAATTAAGTCCATCATTTTTAATCTCTTTGTATATAACTAAACATACACTTGCTTAATACAAATGGAGCAGAGGCTCCTAATTTGGTAAGTTACGCTGAAGTAACACTTTACAGAATTTGTGTTTTGACTAGTGCTAAGCTACAGCAAAATACTATAATTGAATAAAAATGTAACTAAATGCCGTTTATTCACACTTGAAGAATCCCTAACTTAATTTGTAGGTGCAAAATAAATAGCTTTAATACAGTTATATTCTAGATAAAACAAACTTCAGTGAAAGGGTGAGCCTGTTAAAGATGTTTCAGAACACAGGGCTAGAGTATTGCGCGCTTCTGCGCTAAGAAGCTCCAGTTTTGCGACGTAATCCCCGAAAATTAACTTCTTAGCGCCACTAACACTACTTACATCGACTTTGGCGGTTATTCATGGAAGCGCCCTCGTTAAAAGCCCTCTGCAGCCAGTTCTGCTCCCCGTGCAGCCAGTTCCTGTTGCGCTGCAGCGCCTGCTTCTCCCTGCTCCTGGGCAGGTCGTCGTAGATCTCGCACGCCACGAAAGCCGCACTCAGCACCACCAGCAGCCCCGGCAGCACCTCCATGGCGATCACGAGTTAAGCGCGAGGAGTTTGCGTTTTGCTACAGAGCATAATTAAAAATGAATACTTTTACGGTAACGAGCACGTGCCCTGCAACATTAACGACGCGGGAATGCGCGCCGCAGTTTTATAACCTCGGTGTCGCATGCAGCTCTGCTCTGGCTGAGCTTAACGAACTGGAAAGCCATCTCCAGTGTCGTACGTGGAAAAATAGATGTACATATTTACTTCTGCGAAAAGCTTTATCTGCAGTGCTTTAATACACAGAAAAATAGATATCAAAATTCTTATTCTGTTACACAAACATTACCTACAGAGAATAGAAAATTTAGTGCTCCTTATAGGTTCCGTTTAATTTCCTTTTATTCTCAATCTTAATCGTAAAATCCTTTATTTTAATATCTATTTCTGAACATAGGCTTTTCTCATATCTCTCCTTTTCTCTTTATTTTGTGCTTGTCTCGTCTAGATAAGTCGCGCTATAGTTCTAAGTCGTTTGTTCAGCGTATTGTTCTCTGTCATAGGTACGGTCTCCAGTGAAGTAAATATCGGTCCATCTTTCGTCTTCGTATTTGGCTATATGATCAGCATAGTTCCATTTTACGAGGGTATGGTGAAAAGTTCTCGGCCTGACACAGAGATGGTGCTGCAATCGGCAAACAATTATGTTTCCTGCTGTGCATGTGTCATTAGTTCGTATGACTAGTTTCAATTGTTCGCTCAAGTAGTTTGTTTACGAATTTTTCAGTAGACATGTTGCATGTTTTTGTTAAAATGGATAAACTGAATATCGTGCGGTTATAAAATTCTTCGTTTTGGATGGATTAACTAAGAATTCATCCGAAGTTGACAAAAGTTTACGGTGATCTGCTCCTTCCATGTCAACTGTTAAAAGTGGGCAGCTGAATTTAAATGGTCGCACATTCCTCGAATGTTCCCACGTGAAGGACGGCCAAAACCGCAACCATACCGGAAACCATCGAAAGTGCATGATATCTGTAATCGGACGATAGACGAGTGAAGGTGAGTGAGATAGCTGAGGCTGTGGGGATATCAATAAAGTGTAGAACATCTTGCACGAAATTAGATGAAGCTCTGCGCAAGATGGTTGCCGTTTGCAAATGCCGAATTTCAGAACGATTTTCGCAGCAATCTTTGGACCGATTCAACAGGGATCCGACCGATTTTGTGCGGCAATTTGTCACCATGGATGAGACATGGGTCCACAGTGGTGGAAGCCGGTGGTTCAGCGCCAAAGAAAGCGAAGTCGATCACATCGCCGAAAGGTTGCCAAAGTGTTTTGGGATGCCGGGATCCTGTAATTGATTATCTTGCAAAAGGCAGAACAATTACAGGCGAATATTACTAACCTTCTTGACCAGCTGATGCCAAAATTCGAAGAGGCCTGGCTTGAAGAAAAAAATCATCTTTCACCAGGACAACGCATCTGCGTTGGCGATGGGAAAACTGCGGGATTTGGGGTATAATTTGCCATCCTCCCTATTCTCAGACTTCCATCTGTGCCAAAACTTAAAAAAATTTGTTTCTGGGAAGCGCTTCCCATTCAATGAAGAAGTTGATGAATATTTTCCAGAATCTTCCAGATTCTCACTTCCGAGAAGGAATACTGATGATGGAGAGGCGCTCGATCAAGTGTGTTGAAGTCAAGCGAGATTATGTAGAACAATAAAATCATTTTTTAACTGAAAGTCGCAGTCTTTCATTGTCAGGCCGAGAACTTTTCACCTTACCCTCGTAGTGTGACGATTGTTTTGATCACATCTTTCACTTTCGGAGTATTTAAAATCCAAATGTTGGTTTTTTTCTTTAAGGGGTATATCCAGAATCTACTTTTTTATAGACCTCTGCATTATTGCTATTTTATTTATTGGCAGTTTTTTCATTTCCCGTGTTTTGGTATCCGTGTGTCAAAACTGGAAGGAACATTAAAAAAATAATGAATTCAAGACACTGGCGTCCTTTATTATCTGTTGTTTGTTTGATATGATATAATCTATTTCGTCTTTTGTCTGACTGTTAGGGCTGATCCATGTCCATCTTTTTTGCTTTTTTAAGAACGAATTCATCGAGTATAAGCGTTGTTGGGATAGGAACTCGAGTAGCATAGATTCCCTTTTATGTATTAATCAAAGCTAAATTTGTCTATGTTTTCCTTTGTTCATCTTGTCGCCCATAATTAGTACTGTTACCAGGTCGGGCCTGAGCCGTGATAAATCGGGCGTCGGGATGTTACGACCGGCAACGCGTGAGGCAGGGAAGGCTAAAAAGTTAAGCGTAGGCTCCAACTTACGAATTAGAATTATATTTACAATATTACAAACTTAACCTACCTTACGCTAACTTAACCTGCTTAACTAATGTACAAGAACTTAACCTACGACTTAAAACGGAACGGCGCTCGGGCTGTGCGCTGAACCAGGCAGCGAGCAGCAGGGGCGGTAGCGAGGCTGGGCAGCGTGCAGCAGCGCGAGCAGCGGGGCTGGTGGCGGAACTAGGCAGCGTGCAGCAGGGCAGCAGCAGGGCCGATGCGAGTCGGACAGCGAGCAGCAGGTCCGAGGCAGCAGGTCCGGAGCGAGCGAGACCGGAAAGCGAGCAGCAAGGTCCGCAGAGAGCATGCAGGTTTCTAAGGGTAGCGAGAGCAATCTTAGGGACGCAGCAAAGTTTAAGGGCTCACCTGATGCACACTTGATGGTTTCGTTCTTAAGGGGATGACGACTGAGCAGCGGGAATGCTTTAGGGACTTCCAGGTTTTGAAGGGCTCACTTGTGCCCTACTCTGCTGTGGGTTGCAGAGTTAGTGGAAGCACGCTGAGCCCGCCTGGTGGAAATGCGCTTGTCCAGGATTGAGGACGCCGGGGCGCCTTTGCGCTGATCTTGGAAAATGGCCGGCGCCCAAAGCCCTGGTTGGTAAATGCCGTGGCGGTTATGGTTGCAAGATGGCCGCTTGGTACCGAAATTCCGGGCAGGTAACAAGCCCTGGCGCACAAAGTCGGTCTCAGGTAACATTTGGGATTATAAATTCCAAAGAATTTGGCCTCTTTTAGCCCGATAAATTGGTGCAGGTAACATCAGCCCTGGCGAAATCGGGGTCAGGTAACAGTACACATATGTATAAAATATTTTGACTTCTTCTTCAGGATGTTGTGATGTTGGTGCGTAACACTGGATGCATTTTATTATACTAGACATTTGTTGAAGATTTGTAATGTTATGGCAGCTACTCTATTTAAGATGCTGTTATATGCATGTTGTTCTTTTTATTGATGATAAAGCCTTTTGTTTTCTGCATCTTTATAATTTAGGGTATCACCTGATTCCAATGCGACGCAATTTTCCTCTTCTCCTTGTTTCGCATATTTCCATCACGTCCCATGTTATCTTTTCGAGTTTTTTTTCCTGGCAACCTATAGTCACTTGGTGATTCTTAGCACCCTTGGCCTGCGGGTCGTCCTAGCCGCTGTCATAGTTGAGTTTTACATTCTCTATAGTCATTTGAAGGGGTTAAGGTTATAGCGAGTTTCTTTTGCAGCCGTTCTTAACATAGAGAACAGACACTGTTTGAAAAGCACCCATTTTGGATACAGACGCGGTTACCTGCTGGTCCGTGGGAGGTATCTTATTTCCACTAACCGGTATATCTACCGACTTTTTCTATTCGCCACCTGGGAATACGCCTTCTAGGAGTTACAGGCTCCCCCGAGGGCCTTTTACTCTACCACAACTAAATATTACAAAAAAACAACTGAATTTTAAATTTCTTACGTAGAACATAAAATAAGTTTATAACTCTCTGTTATAGGCTTTTCTAAGTCACAGTTAAAAATAGTTAACTCGTATAACATTCAGAAATATAAAATTAACTGCTGTTTATCAACATATTGAATAGAATATAGAAGTTAATTAGAAAACTTGTAAGTATATTTATAATTTTGCCATAAAGCTGCTACAGATTATTTTATTTGTCCCTGTTTTTAATCATTGCACTATGGTTTTCTATTTTCTATTTGTCGCATTTCCTTCGCTTTTAGTTGGCTATATGCTAAAAATTTAACCTTGAAATTATACATTTATACATTTTCACATTATCTCTCATAATTATCAATGAAAACTGGTTTTAGAGGTTTACGATAATCCTAATTTTAACGTCCCTTGTTATGGACAATCGTAAAGCAGTGTTACAAGTATAAACATAATATATATTTGTTTTTATGGACTTGTTTTTTAATATGTGCTTAAGAGGACATAGTTAAATTTATTCCGTTTCCATTTTTTTTCTGTGTATTATGTAACTAGGTAGACTGTGAAAGGCAAAATTTTGTCAGAGGTGAAAGAACATAAAAAATACCGATTTTACTGTTGGCAGCTACAGATCACTAATACTATAGTTTAAAGCTGAGAGAAGAATTATTTATACCTTGCCTACTGTTGCTAACAAATCATTAAAATCAAGAAAAAACAATTTGACGGTAATTTTGGATACACAAGGTATATATTATTTATAGAGTCAAACTTAAAATTGTAGGAAGAAAGCAAATAAAACATGAGCTAGATCAAGATTCAGAACTATCGATCTGTATTGATCTGAGATTTTAGATATGTGAACAGTTCGAATGGCTGTCTATGACTCAACAAAGTAAGTGCATTTATTGTAACTTTAAACAAAGTCTTCTCGGAATGTATGAAAGCAAAGAGTACATTGATGCATTTCACATTAATAACTGGCCTTACAAACATTAAGTAGTTAAAACAGTGGCAATAAAACATTGATGTTAAATCATTACTGATAAGAAACTCCGACTATTCTATGGAGATTCTGCTAACTTACAAATGACTATTGTGAATATTGGTGGTACCATTTACATTAAAATTAGGTACCTATAAAGAAAACTAACGACAGAAACCCATGTTACAAGAACCTGCTTAAAATTTTGTCCTTCTAAGCATTGCAAGTGGTAGAACATAGCGGTTTTCTTGTAGGATACTCAATACAGTCAATTGGCTTATACCACGCTAGTAAGTCACTTGTCTAAAACTTGTACTGAGGTTACCACGAATGTCTTATAGAACACGTTTTTCCAACTTAAGTATAAACAAGTCCCTATCCAGCGTATTTCTATCATCAAATGACGAAAGACTGGTTCAAGAGTTTTATGATTTGCAAATTTGCTGGTGAGTCCGTAAGGCTATTTTATCATTTCTATAAGCTTCTCTATACTGTAATATTGCTTAAAACTACATGAAAATATATATACTAATGAAACCCGGTAGTATTTTTTCAGGTGTCTTTTCTCTAGCAATGAAAACAAGATATAACCTTTGGTGTAGATATGGTTTTTCTAAGTGAGGTGTTGGTCAACGTGCAAGCCTAAATAATTGGTTTCAGTCTTAACAGGTACCGGCATTATTTATAGTAGCAAGCAAGCAGGCAGGTAGACGTTACTTGTACCGACTTAGTTTGGTTGATTTCAAGGCGCAACTTACCAAGCCATTCATTTACCAGGTTAAAGTGTCGTGGAGGTTTGCAGATGCTATGATAGGATTATAATAAATTTATAGAGTAGCAGTGTCGTCTGAAAAGGTAATGGTGACAGTATCTTCGGTCTCTTGTAAATCAAGTATAGATAAAGTAAAAAAGAAGGGCACAAATTCTCTCTTCTGGTACGCTGGATAGAATAGGATTGCATTTGAAATTTCATTATTGTTATCGATCAGGTAAGAGACTTTTAAGCGTGGTTCAGTATGCCAGTGGGATTCTGTATGAGAAGGTTGATGACTTGATGTCCTTTGAAGTTTTTTATTGCTCTCTAGAGGTTATGCTTAATGTTAGATACACCCCCAGTAAAATAAATAATTTACAAGAATACTATAACGTAATAGCGCTGTTGAAGACTTTTGGTACTGTTTAAATGATATATTCGAATTATAATATGCAAAATTTTACAAATAACACGTATAATTCTTCCTCTAGTCAGTTGTTCAGTCAGATTTTCGGATTCGTAATTGTTTATAATGCACATTTTTGTTAGACAAGAATTAGCAACAATTAAATATTTAAAAATTAAATTTCCTATACAAAGTCGCTAAGTACTTTTATTACTAAGTGCCTTTATCTTAACAGACATATTTCAAACAAGGTTGAAGTCGGATTATCTGAAACTTGGCTAATAGTCTTAGTTTTGTCAATTAAAGACTAAGAGTTGATTACTTGCAAAACAAATAAATAAATTTAATACAATTTATAGAATTAGTAGGTAAATAAATACACATTGTGCGAGTAACTAAAAATTAATAAAAAATAACTAACAAAATATTACTTTATATAGGGCATTAAAAAATTGGCACTATAATTAGCATAATATTGTTTTGACTAGGAGCCGTGGTAGCTTAGTGGATAGATCGCTAGACTACGAAACCAAGAGTTGCGGGTTCGAATCCCGCTCTCGCCAATTCGATCGCTGGCATTTTTACGCCCCAGCTCGACTAAGGTTGCAATAAATGAGTACCTGGAGGTCAAACTCTGGGGTAATAATAGGCGGTCGGTACGTAGTGCTGGCCACGTTACTACCCTTGTGTACCGTAGGCTCTAGACTGTAACAGATCTATCCTGTTACGACCCCAAAGGGCCTTCGAGGCCTATTACGGGGAACTATTATTATTATTATTTTGACTAACCGATTGAAGCTCCTCGTTAAAGCAGAATTTATTATCACTACCTTCTTCTTTACGTTAAACAGAGTTCAATCCCCGGTGTGAGCATCACGCTTGAAACATGGCGCCAATGAGAGGATAAGCGTGTATCCACGCATTGTCATATTGAAGTAAAGTATCCCATCTTTATTTTTTATTACTAAATGCACGCCGGCGTAGTCTCTTCAGTGTGTCACTAAAGCGACCATGCCCTTTATTGATGTCCATAATTGCCCCCTTCTGTGATTTTCTGCCTTGTTTACAACTCGAAGCACTACACGAACAATTTAGTATTTTTTTGTGTGTTCTAGTAGATTTAAAGGAAAGTAACCATTTTTATAAATTCTCAAATTTTTTTATATTAAATGTTTATTTTCAAAATTCTTAATCTTTAATATTTAAATGTTTGGTTGTTTCTACTTCTTCTTCTTCTTCTTAATCCTGTCCTCTTGTACCATTATTGGTGTCGAGGTGTTCCGTCTTGGGTTGGGCGTCTTCTGACGAAGTTTCTCCATACTTTCCGGTCCTTAGCCAGTTCTACTGCTTCTGTCCAACTCTTCCCTCTATCCTGTAGGCTTTTCCCTATTGTGTTGTTCCACTTGTTTCTGGGTCTGCCTCTTGGTCTTTTTGCCTGTGTTTTGCAGTTGCATATTATTTGGGTTGTATTTTTCTCCTCCATCCTGATTAGGTGTCCGAACCATCTTAGTTTGTTTTCTTCTATGTGTCTAGCTTTGTTGCTCCTCTAATTTTCCTCGGCACTTTCATTTCTACTGCTTGAAGGCGGTTATACTGTCTATCGCTTAGTGTCCATGCCTCACTACCGTACGTGAGGGTGGGTATGTATACTGCTTTATAAACTTTGCTTTTAACTTCTTTAGAGATTTCTTTTTTGTTCATAAGGCCTTTATAAAGCGCCCCATGTAGTCTGTTTGTTGACTTGATTCTGTTGTTGAGCCCATCCTCTAGCTTCCCATCGGCTGCGATTGTTGTTCCAAGGTACTTGAAGCTTTCTACCTGTTCTAATATGGTGTTCTTTACTTCTATTGTGATGTCTTCCTGTTGCCTTGCGATAACCATTGTCTTTGATTTGTCTGCGTTGATCTCCATGTTTCTTTCTCTCAGTGCTTCGTCCCATATGTGTATGTTGTGTTGGAGGTCCTGCTCATTGTTTGCAATTATTAACATGTCGTCCGCGTAGGCCATTTCTGTTATATATATGGGTTTCAACTTATAGTATCCTGCATGGAATCTCTTAACTTGTCCTTTAACTTCCTTGATGATATCGTCTAACACTAGTATGAATAATAGCGGGCTCAAGGTTCCTCCTTGTGTAACTCCTAATCTAGTTAGGAACGTTCCCGATTGTTTGTTGTTCGATCTTATATAATTCTGGCTGGTTTTGTAAAGACTCTGTATGCTTCTTATTAATTCATCGCTTACATTCCTGTTTCTTAGTACCTTCCATATTTCTTCTCTATGTATGCGGTCGAATGCCTTGATTAGGTCTATAAAGCAACAATAGATCCTTTGATCATATTCTATGGCTCTCTCTGTCAGTTGCCTGAGGCTGAATATTAGATCACTTGTCCCTCGTCCGGGCCTGAAACCGCATTGCGATTCCTTAAGTTAGTGTTCCACTTGTTTCCTCAGCCTGTTTTCTAGTATCCTTTCATATAGCTTTCTAGGTACGCTGAGTAGAGATATTCCTCTATAATTTCCACATTTTTTACTGTCGCCCTTCTTGAATATGGGCAGGATAACGGCTATTTGCCAGTCTTCCGGGATCTTCTTGTCCTGCCACACTTTGTTCATGATGTTAAGTAACAATTTTAGCCCGTCTTCTCCCATTGTTCTTATCATTTCTGTGTAGATTCCATCGTGCCCTATTGCTTTCCCGAGTTTCAGTCTGTTTATTGCTTCCTGCAGCTCTAATTCTGTTATTGGGTCTTTTTGGGCTTCCGTCCGACTATTGTCACGGTTCGCTTCTGACCTAATTTCGTCGCTTCCCGTGTTTTCTTCTCTGTTTTCATCTGTTTCTGTACCCTCTAGTAACGCCATAAAGTATTGTCTCCATCTGTCTATAATTTCCGTAGAGTTTGTGATGACCTTCCCGCTGTTGTCCTCTATTTGCGGCAGGGGGTTTTTATTTTCTTTTCTGAAGGATTTGATTACCTTGTAGAACAGTTTTTGGTTGTTTTTGTAGTTATTCTCCATGGTCTCGCCAAATTTCTCCCATGGTTGATTTTTGGCATCTCTTACTGTCTGTTTTGCTACGTTCCTTTGCTGTTTGTATAGTTGTAGGTCTGTCTGCTGGTTGGTGTTTAGATATCTTGACCATAGTTCTTTTTTCTTTCTTATCTCGTTTTTTACCTCTGATGTCCACCATGCTGTCTGTTTTTTGTTGGGCTTAATCCTGTTTTTTCCGCAACTCTTTTCTGCTGCTGTTAGTACCACTCTCTTGAATTTTTCCCACATTTGTTCTATGTTTCCGTCTTCTTCTCCGTTGTCTTTGTCTACTTCCTGTTTGATAAGCTCCTGGTATTTTTGTATGTATCCTGGCTCCCTTAGTTTATGTATCTTGATTTTTTCTGCTTTTGTGCTTGTCCGTTCTACCGATTCTGATTGTTTAGTGTTGTGGTTCATTTTAATTTCTGATACTAAAAGGAGGTGGTCACTGTCTATTTCCGGTTTCCTCCGTACTCTGGTATCTCTTATGAGTTTCCTAATGTTCTCTGGTACAATTATGCAGTCTATTATTGATTCTTCGTTCCTGCTGATCATTCTTCTAGTGAACTTGTGAATTGCTTTTTGAGTAAATATGGTGTTAGTGATAATCAGGTTGTTTCCGATGCAAAACTCTAGGAGTCTTCTTCCGTTGTCATTCAGCGTATCTTCCCCTTCTTTGCCAATTACGTCTGCATATTTTTTGCTGTTATTCCCCACTCTCGCATTGAAGTCTCCTATTAATATACTCGTGCCTCTTGTGGAGTCCCAGGCCTCTTGTAGTTCCTCATAAAATTTTTCTTTGCTCTCTTTTTTCGCGTCCTCGTTCGGTGCGTATACTACTATTATATTGAGCAATTTTTCTCCTTCGATTGCTATTTCCAGCTCTATTTTTAGTATTCTTTCTGAGTAGCGTTCCCAACTCTTTATCGTCTCTTTCCATTCTTCTGCAATTAGGCATGCTATTCCTGCTTTCGCTCTATCATCTTTGTTTACGCCGCTATATATTAGGATATTTCCCTCTTCCGTTTCTGTACATCCATGTCCTTTCTTTTTAGTTTCTGTTATTCCCAATATTTTTTACTTAATCACAATAAAACAGTTCAGGAAATAATTTAAAATATAAAATTAAAAGCCAATTGTAACGCCTATACAATCAACTATTACATATGGTTCTTATGATACATCACTCAAAATAAAAGGCAATTGTACTACTTTTTTTTTTTTTAGAAATGTTGAATGATCTTTTAATTAAAAGCATTATTTTACTATCGAACCGTAAGTTTTTCCTTGCGATTTTAAACGTCCGTCAAATTAATGCAATCATTGAACAAGCTGAATTGGAACAATTGGAATCCAACACCCCTTTCACCTCGGCAGTAAATTTGGCTGGTATTAACTCGAAGCATCTTAATTAACGAATCGATAATCGCTCTAACGGTTTGGAGGGTTATCGGAGGATAAGCGAAATTCAATAGTAGCCAGCATGCTTCGCATTGCTGGCGATATGTACGCCTACTTGATCCTGTTGTAAATTTAAAAGAAAAGGGTTAGAATTCTTGCGATTGTGTCCTGAAATATCATTATTTAAGATGTATAGCTTACCTTTTGGGGGAAATGTTAAAGGCCTGTGTCACTTCACCATGGCGACCATGAACTACAAACAAATTAAGTAATTTAATTTTATCATGAGCAATTTTGTAGCCCAGAGTTAATGTATCTTACATTTTACTCAAAAAATGTACCGATTGATGTTAACTTACTACACCTAAATTTATTTTGCAATTTTCGTACTTCTTAGAATAGATCTACGTTAACAAAATTTCATCGAATAACGATATTGAAGAGGAGCAGTTACGATTCTCTACCTTCCAGCAACATTTTCTGTTGATGAAGTTGCGATTGTGTTTCATTGATCAACAAATGATAGCAGAATATTGGTACGTTAAGAATTGTTTATATGAACAATTAAAAATTGTTATTAAACAAAATATTTTTTTACTCCACTGATGAGGAGTCCTCGGCTCGTGATGAGCATGGCTGACCTTCATAAAAATGATGAAAACACTCTGCTACCCATTTGGGAATGGGTCTTAAGACTACTTATGGCTTCTCGAGTGAACCTTGTCTGAGAGATGCTTTCAATTTAGCTTACTGTTCGTCGCGTGCTCCACCTTTTGCCTACCCTTTTAAAAAATTTCCAGGAAAGAAAGTCTTTTAATGTAGAATAGCTTTTCCTCTTCTCAATTGCAAGTATATTACCTCACTGATTTTAAAGTCTCCTTGCTCTCTATATATATTTTTGAATAATTAGCGTTAGATTGCTCTTTTCAAACAAAAAAATTTAAAGTCTTTCACCGTCATTTCACAGACTCTCAACACATTCTGAAATTTATACGGACGGATGAATTGTTGTCAATCCCAAGAAGTTATCTTGGTATTCAAATCACTTATTCTCTTGCTTACACTCATCTATCTTTATATGGGTATGCTTTCTAAGAAGAAACTTATGATTGATTATTTTTTATGAATGGTTGCTCACCACGACAGTTAAATTTCTGCTTCTCCTTCTATGATCTGTCTAGATAATCAATATCTTGGTGCTACCTGTTAACAATATGTTATTTAAGTGCCCACTTCAAATTTCAGGACGAGACCTCGCAAACACCTTGTGTCTCAATCGATTTATTCTACATGGCACAGGGGGTTCTTCTTTTAGTGTAATTTAGAATGGTTAGGTTAAAAGTCCACAGTTTTCTCAAATAAAGCAATTTCGAGTTGATTAAGTAAAGTAATGGCATCTCGATCATTATGACAATTTCTTTGGAGCCAGTTTCCTTCAACGAAATTGTATTCGATCTCTTGATATCTTATCTAACGTTTGTGCTTCATAACACGCCTTCAACTCTACCTTACCTTGACATTCTTTATCATTATCGCAAATTATTCGCATTGATCGCAGATCTTATTTGTCGGCAATTTGAATGGTAAGTTGAATTCGTCATTGAAAATGTGACTAAACTACCATTCTTTACCTATCTCTAATTTGTGCAATTTCTTTTTTTGCAATCTTTGATGTATAACGAATATTTTTGTGTTAAGGTCATTCGCGAAATATTCTTTGACAGATCTTTCTCTACTAGAATGTTTGTAGGAATATCTTCTGTTGTCCTGTTCTCTGGGAGTAGTATAAAGTCTATTTCAACTTTTTGATCCATTAAGTTTCCGCGGTAGTGTCTGTTATGTCCAGTGTATTTTAAAAAAAGTTTTGCGTACAAATCTTACTGCCCTATACTTCAAACAAATACTTCAAAGTTGAATTTCTCCTGGAAGCACTTATTTTTGCAAATAAAATGAATATTTTTCGATCAACATTGCTTTTCAAAGCGCAGAAAGCTGTGAATGGGCGTTAATAATCGCTACTGTTGCCGTCTCCACGTAAAAATGTTTAAAGTTATTGTGTCTGGCACTTTTATCGATGTTCTCTGTGCACTTCTTGGTACATGACGACATTCATGGAGGTTTCAAAACTCTTCTGTTAGTTTGGAATTACTTTATTTGTTTTTTGCAAAGCCGCTTTTCAAAGCTTTATGTATTCTTTTCGGCTTCTCATTGTTTCAACGTTATATAATATTTGAATCAAAAACTGTTTTAAGCACCAAACCTTGCCCTCCATCAAGTATGCTACTAGCAGGTTCTTTTTATTCTGTGGTTTCAGAAGGGTATTTCAGATCCTGATCTGAATCGTAGTCGAACAGCCATTCCTGTGTTCAAAAAAATATTATAAACTCAAAAACAACAAAGGTCATAAAATCATAAAGTAGGATTGGGACCCGACATTAGATCTTGAGTAATATCCAATAGTGGATTCTTAACATGTACTTTTCGTTCTGTAGTATTCAGGGTTTCAGAAATTCTAAAAAGATATTCTGAATTCTGATCTGAATTTTAGTCAGATATACAAGGTGTATATAAACAAGTCGGACTACGCAGCAGCTATGCGATGTTAAAAGATAGAAACCATCACCTCTACTCTTCCTCCTGCTTGGGTTAGGATATGTTCAAGTTTAGGAATTGCTAGAGTGATGAGCGAAACAACGCAATGTAATCAAATTCTTTCTCAGAAAAAACGCCCCGTCCGCTGAAATTCACCACAGATTTCAACAATAACATGTAGAAAAGTGTTTCTCACAAACTCGTGTGTTTGAGTGGTGTAAGTGCTTCAGAGTGGGAGAACACACTGCATGATCGCCGGTCGCGAACACCCATCGCCGAGCCAAACTTTAATCCTGCAGGCGCGCTCATTTATGAGCGTAAGCGCATCACAATCAAGGATCCTGCAGCAACGTTGTCTATCACTATTGGTAGAGTAGACGACATTGTGAAAATCCACCTGCACCACCGCAAGGTGAATGCACGGCAGGCATCACGAACTTTGACGGACATGAACAAATGGTGCTCATGCAAGCTGTCCGTCGTCTTCTAGAGCAGTTTGAAAACAAAGATTAATACATTTTTAATGTCTATAGTGACCACCGGTGAAACGTGAGTGCACTACTTCATTTCAAATAGTAGTTATCACGCGAGTGGAGTTATACCAGTTCCGCACCCAACAAAGCGCGGAGAAGCCACTGGTAGAAAAGTGATGGCAACGTTCTTCTGAGACTAGTTGGGGTTATCACATAGATTTCTGACGGATGCCAGATCAGTTAAAGCAGCTTTATTATTCAGATCTCCTGATAACAGTGAGGGAAAAGATCCGATCCAAGTGGAAGGCAGGTGTAAAGCGGGTGGCCTTCCTTCAAGACAATGCACGTTCCCATACGACCAACACGACAATGGAAATCCTCCAGAAATTAAAATGGAATCATCTGCCACATCAGTCGTACAGTTCCGATTTGGCCCTAAGTGACTTCTATCTGATCGAAAGGCTCAAATCAGACTTGCAAGGCATGCGGTTTGAGGACAATGACGTCGTCGTCCAGAGTGTTAGGGAATGGATACGCCGCCAACCAAAAGCCTTTTATGAAGAGGACATCAGGATGCTTCCAGAACTAACTAAACTAACTAGCAATTTACTTCTTGAACCTACTAACCTTTTTTTCCATTCCTAGTAATAATTGTAGTTAAAATACATAGCTTTCATTACTTGGTATACAAGCAAGCGTAGTGTAACCTTACTTTCTCAGTGTTTTTAAGAGACAAATATGTCGGAAGTCGGCCATTTCCGGATAAAATAGGAGATAAATAATCATATGATATTGTAACGTTTTTGCCTTCCCCGGTGGTGAATAACCCGTATAAATTTACCTAAGCTACTTATTTATTTTACTTACAAGCAATAAAAATTGCCTTGTACTATTTATGTGCAAAACAGATACAATTAATAACGTAAAATTAGACTGTATTTATCTATAACACTATTTATGTTGCACTCGCGCTTGAGCTCTTTTTGCTTTTGCTCTACTGCTTGATATCTATGCCTATTTAGGATCTATTAGAAGAGACTTAAAAATGTTTGGAGACGCCAGCCTAGAAACGTCTGAAAGGTTCGTCTTGTTTGAATTATCGCGCATATCCAAGAGGCAGCTGGATTTCTAGAAGGATTATGTCGGCCGCCCGAACGTGACGGGGTACAACAAAAACTGCGGCCGCGGATGATAATATGCTTACGAAGAATATTCAGAAATTCGTTAATGTTGAGATAGTTTACCTTCCAAGTAGCTTGCAATATAAGGCTTCCTCACATGCTAGAGGTACAACAACTAGAAAAAATTATATTCTTCGAGTTAGTTGTGACAATGCCTCAAAAATCATGAATTTGATAGTTGTGACACTTTATCTCTTAGATGCAACAGACTTAATTGGAAGGGTAATATCATTAAATATTTCTGTCTAAATCAGGGAAATTAAGGGTGCAAAATTGTGCTGCTCTTGGCAAACTTATAAATTACCCCGCCGCTCCGAAGCACGTCATTTTCCTATCGCAACTTCGGCGACGGCAACGCCGAAACGGCAATAGAGGCATATCAATCATGCGCTGCCGATACGCCCGGCGGAAGCCGCCGACCCCGTCTCCAGGTACACAGACGGCGCTTTGTTTCCCCGCGGCTACTGGCTGCGAATTTTAAAATTCAAATTGAATTACCAATCTGCGTCAGTGCAGCCGCGGATTCTTCGGAGAAAGCAATAACAAATTTGGGGGGCCGAAAGGCAGCTCGGGCAGCTTTGCGGCTGCAAACTTTATGTAGATGGGAAGAGATATCTATTAAAAAACGCATCGCTTGACAACCCGAAATTTACCGGGCAAAGTTTTCTTGTTAGGTAGCAGCGATGTGGCTGAAGTTTGCGGACAATATAAAACAAGCTTGGCCTTTGTTTTACACCAACTGCAGGCTTGGGCGAGCTTTTGCAAAATCTCTAAGCTTTTAGGAATCACTTATATATTATGAAACGGCTTTAGTTGTAAAACTCAAAAATGGGGCAGTTTCAAAGACAAAGGAAGATACTTTATGAGCCAGCCAAACAAAAATTATTTTTTGCATAATTTATTCAAAAACAAATAAGTGGCTGTAATTATTATGCATTTTTAAGTTATGGGTCTCTTAAAGCTATGGTATCAAATATATCTAAAAATAGGATTCCCTTATGACAAGAATTTTGTTGACGTTTTTTCCCCTTTTTCTTATCGTAGTCACTTTCATTTATAATAAAACAGTGACTGTACGGCCAAATGACAAGAAACATCCCTTTACCAAGTAGCTCAATTTATTTTTTTCTACTGACATTATCACCAAGTACTGAAATTTATATTTTTGGTAGTTGTCTTTTTTTTTCTTATGATCCATTTCTCAACCGAAAGTTGACTACCATCATTACTATACGAATTTTATCCACAGCCGATCGAAACAGTTTAATGCTGCTGCTATTAAACCAGTCTTTAAGGTTTTTCAGCCAAGGTGTTTTAATCCTGCTAACATTTCTTTTTCCCTTTATTTTATCCTGCGTTATGAGTTGAAGCAGTGTATATTTATATAGTCCAAGTAATTAGGCTTTACCGTTTTTATTTTAAATATAAATTCACATTCTTTCTTCACGCTTTGCAGAACTTTTCTATTAGTTATCCTTTCGATCCAAGCGATACGCTATATTCAGAGGTAACACACTTTTTTCAAAATGATTCCTCTTAAGCGTTGAAGCCACCAACAAGATTGTAACATAGGCATATTGACTGTTTGTTATTTATAATAATTCCCGCAGTTTCTTCCTTTAAGGCTTTTTAGAAGATGGCTTTGCTATAAATGTTAAACAGACGCGGAGATAAGATAAAATCCTGTCTTGCTTTACGATATACCTCAATTTCATCTGCTTCTTCGCTACCTACTTTTATGATGGCACTCTGTCTCCAACTGTTCTCAAATCTCTCCAATGTATGTCCCTCATAAGGAAAAGTTGTAGTTTACCTTGTTTCACTTTGTTAAACGCCTCTTCAAAATCCATTAAGGAATTTTACATATCTTGGTTCATATCCAAACAAGTTTTGAATGAAGATTTACCCAAAAGAGAGCTTTCTGCGTTCCAAGGTCTGGTCAGAGCCCAAACTGGGTATTACCTATATTCTCTTTCAATTTTTTAGAAATTTTCTTATAAATACTTTTTAATAACAATTTTAAAGTATAGCTTATGAGTACAATGCTTCGGTAATCTGGGCATTCTTTTGCGTTAACTTTCTTGGAGATCAAAACAAAAGTAAACAACAACTATTTTTTAGGAGTTAAACCAATGTCATAAATAGTGTTAAAAAAATCTAAAAGGACATCCAATACTTCCTCAAAAAGTCTGATAAGTTCTGTACGTATCCTGTCAGAGCACCTATAAAATTCTTTTTATTCTTCATCTACTTTATCTATAGTAGCGGGTAGATTTGTAAAATAATCATTTTGTCGTTATTTAGCCGTTTGGCGTTTTTATCACTTTGTCTGAGTGAACTTATAACTGCCATAGCTATTTTCTTGTTCAGCGTCACTCCTACTCCCCCTCCCTGAAAATTCGATTGAGAAACATGAATCTCTGAAAAATGTATTTGTTGTCATAAACTGATTATGAAGATAGTATTAGCAAGGCTATCCATACGGATCTTTGATGTAGTGGTTTCCACTTGCCTTCTGCATCCTTCCGCCGTTAATCATTACATCTGGTTCATACGTATTAAAGGCCAATTTCTCCTAAGGGCAAAAAGTGCCCTATGCCCTGTTGACCTTGCAAGAGGAGGCCCACATACTGGAAGTGAATTGGTTATCACCATATCTGGTTACCCTCAGCTTAATTTAGCTTACAAGTCGATACAGTTTGTCAGGGTGTGGCGCTTTGGGTCATAGGCTAAAAGTTGGGTGACCTGTTTGGACTAGTTATACAGACCATTTCCTAGTTATGATATTAGGTGCGGCTATTTGTCTTTAAAATATACATCTACAACATATCCTTACATCGCTTATTCTCCTCATCTCTTATCAAATAACGCAAATTTTTTCTTTATATTTCTGGGACTGTTCATCATATCAAAAAGTGTTAGTTTGGCTCTATATAAATAGCATCGTTTTCAACTTGTACACTATTCAGTTGATTACTAGTACAATATTGAATATTTAATGATAAATTACAATCATTCCTTCGTTAAATATAAGTAGATTTTTAATAAAAATATTAGAACTATCCAGTTGTTATAATTATGCAAGTAATAGTTGGTGAATAAGGGGTTCTAAGGAAAAAAACAAAATTTCTCTTTAATAATGGTTTAAGTCTGTCATTTCCTATAAAGAAAAGATGCAGATTTGTATTTTTAGAAAAATATGTAAAATTTTTTATCGCACAGAAGTTAGATGTCTTTAGAAGAGCTCTTTAGTTAAAAACAGAATTTTTGTTGGAAAATGAAGCATCTAAAGATAAAATATTTTTAAACACTCAAATATTTTGAATAGCGGTTTGTAGAACTATAATAACAGCTATAGATAAAATCAACGGATTTATAAGAAAAAACCTGGTTTATGGCCCGACTTTATTTGGAAAAAGTTTGATTTCTTCCAGTGTGAGTGCGTTTTTACAGACAAGCAAGTAATTTGTACTATTAAAAGCAACAGCTCTATGCCTATTTGCTCAAATTTATACCAAGAGAATACCTCAAACAAACAAAGCTGTTAAGTGTTTGGTTTCCTTTATATGTTTTTATGCGAGTTAAGTATCTCGTCTATGACTGGCATCAAAACAAAAGTAAGAAATTGCCTCAAACTTAAAAATAATAGGCGTTTCGCTTACTTCCGATCAGTGACATCATTTGCAAATAATTAAAAGACAATTCTTAGTGCAGATGTGCATAGATATCATGTCAATATACAACAATTTTTCCTCTATTTTATTTGGTTATTCATTATTTTTACATGTCAATATATGAAACGTTCTAAAGTGCATTTTCGACATTTTTATTTTATTTTAGATTTCAAAAAAATCAGCTGTAAAAGCTTATAAAATGCTCGTTAAAGTTTATAATAATGAAGCTCTATCGAATCCCAAACGCAAATTTTGCTTTCAACGTTTTAAAAATGGCACTTTTGATGTGAATGACAAGGAACACTCAGCTCAGCTTGTACAGGCATTAGATGCTAATAAACCAACCCTTTTGGACATGCATTGAAAAAGATCTAGAAGGAAGAATAATGGGTACCACGTAAATTGTTGGAAGGTGTCATTGAAAGTTGTTTAAACACTGCGATTTCTTTACTTCCTAAATAACGCAAACATTTTTTTGTTTTGCATTGCAGCGTGGGATGAACCTAAACGCAAAAAATCATAGATAAAGCCATGGCCACAAGGTCTGTATCTGGTAAGACTAGGAGAGTGTGATTTACTACGAACTTGTAAGACCGAACAAAATTTTTCTAGGGACCGCTACAAACAATTACTCAAGTTGGACAAGAATCTACACGACAAAAGGCCTGTAATAATTAGAAAACGCGAACAGTGAGCCTATTGCACGAAAATGCTCATATTGCTTTAACAGTAAAAAAAACATTGCTAGACCTCCAATGGAAAATCTTCCCAGGAACTGGCGCCATCCGATTATTACCTATTCCGATCACTACAATATGCATTAGTAAACATGTATTTTCGAAATTTTAAAGAAGTGCGAAAATGGGTAAAATAACACTAATGAGAAAACTCCTAAACTCCCACCAATATTTATATATGGAATAATTAATTTTCCGGATATGATAAAGAAACTAAGAGATATAATAGAAGACGAACAATACGTCACAAAATGCATGACCAACAATACTGTAAAATCAATGCAATCAATCCAAACACGTATAGAAAATTAGTACAATTTTTGAAAACACAATATAGTATACCACACATATCAACCAAAAGAAGAAAGAGCGTACAGAGTAGTCCCAAAACACACACATCATACCGTAAATACAGAAGAAATTAAGGAAGAACTGAATAACAAAGGACATAAAGTAAATATTATGAATGTCAAACACAGACAAACTAAGGAATCCCTAAACATGTTTTTCATAGATTTGGAACCGGCTGAAAATAATAAAAAAGTTTATAAAATACAAAATCTACAAAACCGTATGGTGCTAATTGAACCACCAAGAAAATGTAAGAACATTCCTCAATGTAGGAGATGTCAGTTGTACGGTCACACCAAGTCATACTGCAACAGACTGTATGTATATGTAAAATGTGGAGGTCCTCATAATACTACAAGTTGTAGTAAAACCAAAGATACTCCAGCAAAATGTACCCTGTGCGGTGGGTCACACCCAGCAAATTATAGAGGTTGCGAATATTATCATAACCTGTACAAAACTAGCAACTACCAAACAAAGCAGGCTTTCCTCCAATCATCGCCGCAAAAACAATTACATGTCCAACGCCATTTTTCTGGCCAGAGACCGACATACGCACAAGTCACAAAAAGTCAAGACGCTTCATTATCAGAAAATGAAAGTCCCAATACCGTCCCAAATAAATTCTTGAAGAATTTAAAAGCATTTTAGTCAATTAATACAACAAAACAGCTTGGTAATGGACATGCTTTCAATGCTAATTAATCAGATTAAGTAATGGCTAAATTTCTTAGAATTGCGTTGTGAAACCCCAATGGGCTAGCTCAACGCAAAAAAGAATTAGAAATATTCCTCTAACAATATCTAATAGATGTACTACTTATCAGTGAAACACACTTCACCACTAAAACATATTTTAAAATACCCCACTACCATCTCTACCATACGATACATTCTGATAACTCTGCCCATGCTGGAACGGAAATTCTAATCAAATCATCAATTAGCCGCTATGAACTCCAAAAATTTGAAAAATCGTATCTACAAGCAACTAGCATTACAATACAATTACTTCCATACGATCTAACACTCACCACTGTATACCGCCTCCCTCGTCACAACCTGAAAGAAGAACACTTCCAAGAGTTTTTTTGGTACACTAGGTCACACATTCACAGCAGCAGGAGACTTTAATAATAAAAACACCTTATGGGGTTCCAGAACTCCTACAACTAAAGGAAGAGAACTATTAAAGGTACTGTATAACAAGAACTATTAATTTTTATCAACCGGAACCCCCATATATTGGCCTACTGATCCGAACAAAGTTCTAGATCTCCTCGACTTTTTTTGTGACTAGCGGCATTTCGACACTTTACATACAAACAGTACCCAATTACGACTTATCTTCACACACCTATCATAGCGACGGTTAGTTATAAACATAAAACGTATACTAAAATTGTACACAACAAAAGCAAACTGGGATATATATAGGAACGAGTTATCAGCAAAAATTAATTTGAAAACAGGATTAAAAACACCTTCTGAACTAGAAGAAGGAGTCAACAAGTTAATCTCAACTATACAACAAGCTACACCAAATTTATACTCACAAGAACCGTTGGCAACAAAGTCATGCCCCAGCAGATAAAACGCAATATAATCACTTAAGCAATAAACTCAAACTAAAACTAAGAGAACTTTGAGATAACAGTTTCTCAGATTATATCATTAACCTTAGTAGAGATGACAATAGTATTTGGAAACTAATTAAAACCTCAAGAAAACCAATTACAGCAATACCACCAATACGTTTTGAATCCCCATTTGTCGGGCCATGGGCCAAATCCGATCAAGAAGAAGCAGATCTCTTTGCAGAACACTTGGTACCAGTATTTACTCCAAATAACGATACACCAGACAGAGACTTCCGAAATTTCCTAAACAACAGCACTCTAGATCCATCTGCGCACAGTATACACCTCTTCACCCCTAAAGAAGTATAGAAAGAAATATCTTTCTTAAACAATAAAAAAACTCCAGGAATAGACCAAGTTGCTCCCAGGATGCTCAAAGAACTTCCCAAGAAAGGACTAGTTATGTTAACATATATATTTAATGCTGTACTCAGACTTCACTATTGGCCACAAGGACTGAAATTATCAGAGATAATTTTAATACCAAAACCCGAAAGCCAATCAATGTAACTTCGTGTAGACCGATAAGTTTGCTATCAACCATATGAAAGCTACTAGAGCGACTACTACTACATCATATTACACCTCTGCAAGATGTAATCCCAAATCTTCAATTTGGGTTTCGAGCAGAGCATTCTACTACACAACAGTGTCATCGGATAGCTAACACTATTCAAGAATCTCTGGACAATAAAAAATACTGTACAACAGCATTCCTCGATGTTAGCCAGGCCTTTGACAGGGTCTCGCATGGAGGTCTGTTATACAAAATCAAACGCATCCTACCGGAGCCTTACTATATATTGATAAAATCATACCTTGAAAACAGAAAATTTAGAACAAGGGTAAATGGAGAAAATTTGATCTTCCACCCAATTGAAGCAGGTATTTCCCAAGGTAGTGTCCTTGGACCCTTCCTGTATCTGATATACACATTCGATCTTCCCACAACCACTAGCACAATCACATCTGCACTCCTACAAGTCCACCTTAACCTACTTCAACAATGGCTAGATAAATGGAAGGTTAAAATGAATGAAATAAAGTCTCTACAAGTAACTTTCACCTTACGGAAACAACAATGTCCACGAGTCACCATCAACAGTTTCCGATATCAACAAGTGTAAGATACCTTGCAATTATTCACCTAGTTTCGAAACTTAAATGGAAGTAACACATAGAGAAGAAAAGAAAACAAATGGACTTACGTTTTAAAGAATTATATTGGCTTTTTGGAAGAAGATCTAAGCTGTCACTAGAGAATAAAATTCTATTATATAAAGTTGTGATCAAGCCGATATGGACATTTGGCATCGAACTATGGGGATGTGCCAGCAAATCAAACACTGCTATAATCCAAAGATCGCAATCCAAAATCATCAGAGCAATAGTTGATGAAGTCACCAAACGCTCCATCAAGACTCACGAATACCATTCAAGATGTCATTCAAGAAGAAGTAATAAACACAGCAGACTAGCAACTCACACAAACCCCCTCATACAACCACTATTGCTGGATCGGAGCAACAGACGACTAAAACGACACTGGTCAATAGACCTTAAGTAAGGTAGCAGGGGTCTGACTACTGAAGAAGATCTCATCAGGACACTAGTGAATTCAGTATAATAAATGAATTCTAAGTTGGCCAAATAGCTTATAGAATATGTAAATTCTGATTGGTGTTTTTAATAATAATAAAAAGAAATATTTAAATAATACATACAATCAAACTGTTTATGGCCAAGAAGAGAAGAAGTACAACAGTAATAAGTTCAACTACACTAAAGTTAGCAAAATTTGATCTATTAGATCTTCTACCTAAATTAGACTAGTGCTATTAAATATTTTATAATTTCTAAAGTGTTATACAATATCAATAAAGTTTTGTCTTAATTTTGCCAAATTAAACATTGAATTGCACATATGGAATGTACTCATTACAGTTTGATCGGTTTTCAATGTTTTTATTTCAGACAGAGTTTTGTTTGCAATTTGAGACATTTATCACATATATTTCTAAATAACCGTCATTTATGTCTCCATTATTTTTGCCTTTAGTCGTGAAATCAACCATCGTTTAACAATTGCTATTTTATATATTTCCTTGCTTAGTCTGATAAATCCATCTTTGCACATAAGAATTACGGGTAGCCAACTCCAAATGGTAAATACTGCATTTATTTTCATTGTAACTTGGTTATATGCGTTTATCTGTCCACTGCCAATCATCCTGTAACATTTATTCTATTTTGTTTCTAGTGGCAACAAGTTTTACTTTGCCACAATAATCATTTCCATGAATGTTGACCTCGAATTACTTTAAATCTCCAATTTCTATAAAAAAATCTTACGATAAAGTTCTTTGAAGTCTTTGAAAACAGCAGTTTATTTTTATCCATTGAAAATGATGTTAATCTTAACTTTAATAACTACTATTAATTATTACCATTATTTACCCATAATTAACTACCCACATTTTCAAAAGTGTGAGAAAAAAGAAGATGAAGCAAATGTTGATCAATAGGAAGATTTTCGCTCTATTCTATAGAAGCGACAAAAACTATTTTCTGCTGCGTTGAAAGATGTCCACAAATACTCGAACATTGTCTCAATAGACAATTAGGAAACGATACTCATTCAAAAAGATCCAATATGTTAGGTAATTGTCATTAACTGTTAAATATAATTTATAATCTAATACATCTTCCATAGGTAGCAGGTAGATGCACTCCGTGATCCCGACGGAGTCGAATCTACTTCAGGGATGCGCCCCTGCCTTATGCGAGCCATGACTAACCCCATCCTTAAATACCGGGAGAAATCATGTCCTAACCTACAATCCGAACAAACACATAAATACACTCCCCCCCCCTTCTTTGCCTTTCCGATCCAACTCGCCGACACGCCTGGCAAGCGTGGCGTTTTAATGCCAAACACCCTCTAAATGGAAATGCCAATTTTAAGAACAAAAATACCCAAGTGGGTAAAGCTCCTAGTCGGATCCTGGGGTGGGGACAAAAACTTGGAAAATCATCGAAAGAACACAAGAGGTGGACTATATTCAGCAGTGGACAAAAGAGGCTGGATGATGATGATGATGATATCTTCCATAAACACAAAGAACAGAAGCAGATCGGAGAATCTCAAAATGAGGAACTTTACAAGATCAAGAAGAAATGTTTGCCATCTTCAGAGAGGTAAAGTAACATCATCAAATTGTTCAAAATAATGATGATGTTCAGCAATGGACTATGCTTGTCAATGAGTGTTTCTCCAAAGTGTTTTCTCCGTCCAAATCACTTCTCGTTTTTCCTTTTACAATTGGAAGAAAGAGAATCACATTGTATCTCGAAAAGTGAGTTTATTTCTTTTCTACTTGCTGTCGCAAAGAAATTTAGTCACTAATTCTAAATTCTGTAGTATCTTTTTTGTATATATGTATGAGTTTAACAAACTATGTTTTGTCGCCAAAACATTCATGTTGTGGCCAACTCTTCTGCTATCATAAATATCTCAAAAACCACAGAGTCCTTCCACAAAGCCCTCTTTCCAAATTAACTGTTTGACAAACTGTTCAGGAATAACAAAACGATAAAGTATGTCAAGCATTCAAACATCACTTTTGCCATAAAAGTCATTTCTTCAAAGACAACCGAACTGATTCAACCTCTAGATCTCTTTCTCAGTCGACAGTTAATAAATCATTTTATGATAAAATTTTAAAATCAAATTCAAGTGAAACATGTTAGTCGTGGTCTCTCCGAAAGAAATAATAAATTAAAGCTCAAGCGTTTTGCAATATGACCAAATAGACCCCCATTTAAGGTAAAATACATTTTAAGATTTCCTTGATTTAAAACTCTTAGCGCTGTTTGTAACGATAAGATAGATTTAGTGTGACTTTATTTGCAAAACATCTAATAGAAAAAGTGTATGAGACCATTGCAGATAATTATTGGTCTAACCCCGTATGTCACCACATTTTTTGGGTTTGAAACGATTTTACGATTTACAATATCATCGGCGATGACCTCCACGCCACTGGTTGGTAGTTCCATGTACCATTTAAATAAAAACAATTTGTAGTAATCGCGTTACGCAGATGAGTACACTCTATTTAGTCCGCGCATTGTATTTAGCCACAAAAGCTGAACGATTTATGCCGTTCGGGAGAAAGCGAGCGGCGATTGTGCGGATTTATGGACAGCATCGGGGACCATCAGTACTTTAAAGCGACGCGTTACAAAGCGTCCTATCGGGCCATTGTACGAAAAATTGGCAATAAATTCGGCACTTACATGTCCCGAAGCCCGCGAAATACCCGTTCCGGCTTCTTTCATTATGCTAAATTTCGACACCGTGCGACATATGTGGAGCAGGCAATTAGCATTATTGCGTATGAAATGTGAACATTACGATGTACAAATGCATTGCGGTTCCGGAACACGGTGGGTCTGTCGTCACTTTTCCGCCGGGGGTTTCACTATTCAAATAAATTTTAGATGTAGAGCAATAGCAAGCGATAATGTTGATGTATGAGGGGTTTCGTGATATTAAAGGTACAAGCCAAAAATACACTAACATTTATATTGAAAGAAAATATTTGATACATTCTACAAAAAAAACTACGAGGGCGTGCTGAAAAGTAATTCCTCCAAATTTTTGTGAAAACTCTTAAAACTTTTTAAATAAAATAAACTTTATTAACATTCTACATCTTTATCCTTAATGCCTACATATTTATTTTTCAACATGGTCACCCTGGCGACAAACACATTTCTCCCAACGAGAGACCAGTTTGTTGATACAGTCACTGTAGAATGCTTGACTCTGTTGACGGAGCCACAACCTCACCTCTGCTTGCACCGCTTCATCACTATCAAAGTGAACTCCTCGAAGGCGTTCTTTAAGTTTTGGGAACAGATGAAAATCGGATGGGGCCAAGTCGGGACTGTATGGAGGATGATCGATGACAATGAACCCAAGGCGCCGATTGTTGCAGATGTTGCAGCGTTCGTGTGTGCTCCGGCATTGTCATGCTGAAGGAGAGGGTGCTCCATGTGTGGACGAACTCTTCGAATTCCTGCTTTCAATTTTCCGAGGATCTCGCAGTACCTATAAGCATGAATTTCAAATGCATCACACCTTCAACATCACAGAACACTGTAAGCATGACTTTGCCTGCTGATAACATAGTTTTAAACTTTTTTGGCCTTGGTGATCCTTTGTAGCGGGCTCCTGATTGCCTGGGAGTTCCCCACCTCTTTTTACTATTTGCTGTCAGCGCCACCTATTGGTAATGAAATATGCTAACTTCTAATAATAGTTGTTAATGCGGCAATTTTTGGAATTTAAACTGCTATGTTTAGGGTAAAATTATCTGCGCATGCGTCATTTAATTACTTATGATGAGAAGATGTTAGATGTATATGCTAATGCTGATGTAAGAGAAAAAACTACGAAAACAGATTTTCAGAAAACGCCCTCTAGCGCCTAAACTAGGAATCGTCAGCCCTTTTAACCATCATTTTTGCAATCGGTACTTCCTACTGGTTGTTTTTATTAAGGTGAAAATAAATTTTGAGAGTAAGCGATGAGATAGATATCTTACTTGTTAGATTAATTGAAATTGTTTTTCAAAATGGCTTTTAGGTACTATTTGTACATAATGTTGTATTACGATTTGAATACTCGTATAATAAAACGTATATAGCGCTGAATTCTTCCATTACTGTAGGATAGTGTTAAGACAGATTTTAAATAGAGTAGGATAGATTGTCTAATGTTTTCTAAGGTGTTTTGCCATTGTGTGCATTTCTCAGACCATTTTGCCAATTTTTATTCTCTTCGTTTAGTTCCTGTGCAGTTGTTCTATAACCTGTTTCCGGTTTCCCGTTTTCGGTTTCCCGTTTCCGGTTTTCCACTTCCAGTTTCCCGTTTCATTTTCAACTAGATGACTATGTCAACAAACAAAATTACCGATATTGGGTTACCAAAAACCCACATTTGAACGAAGTTCATCAGTTGCACCCAGAAAAAGTTAGTTTATGGTTTGCAGTTTCTCACTATGGAATTTTCGGCCCACTGTTTCTCACAAAATATGTGAATGAAAAAGTTTATCGTACGGAATTGTAAGAGACAAACAATAATTTAACCGATACTGGTTTCAGGAAGATGGAACCATCACCCATCGCACTCAGCGCATCTTTGACATCCTCACCAAAGTCTTTGAAAAGACAATCATAAGATTGGCCCCTCTCTGTAAGATAGAAGGTGGCATCGAGTGGCTCCCGATTTAAACCCACGTGATTTCTTCTTATGGGGGTTATCTTAGGGATAGGGTTTATCGGAACAAATCCCAGTCCAACGACGAACTGAAGAATCGCATCACAGAAGAGATTCTGGCCATTTCTGAGAAGATTAGAGAGTTTCAGGAAAAGGGTTGAAATGACCATCTCTAGTGGATGTAGTCCTCTTGATAACATAAGGCACCGAACTCCATTTATTCATCATCATAACAAAAAAGAATTAGAATTTTATTTTGCGCAGTTTTATTAATGATTTTTTATCGTTTGCTTTACATAATAAAAGTCTTGTGTATTAAGTAAAGACTAATATTCAATTGTTTTGATAAACAATTTAAATTTAAAGTTTACTTAATAGCCGCATATTTACAACCAGCAGAATGGTTAACGAGGAACTACAATCTTATATTATACCTTGAGTCAATAAGATAAGGTTTACGATCTTATATGTACGAGGTGTACAAATAAAGTAAGGAGACTTATTTTTTATAGTTTTATTAGGCAATGACAGTTACTCTTGGACATTATCCTCTTCAAAGTAATTGCCTTGGGTAGCTACCCAGCGCTGGAGACGGTTCTTCCACTCGCCATAGCAGTACTGGAACGCGGATAGTGAAATCGCTTTTAGCTGGTCGGTTACGGCCTTTTCAATGTTTGATACTGTCCCAAAATGACGTCCTTTGAGATAGATTTTCACATGTGAGAAGAGGAAAAAGTCACATGGACTCAAATCGTGTATTCGCCCGGCGCTGAGGAGCCACAGGGATGTTTTTACTTGCCAAAAACTCATTAACTGAAAGCGCTGTGTGACAAGGCGCACGTTCCAAAAGTCAAGGCACATGTTTCTCCGGTTGCCCTTTTGTTCCAGCAAAAGGTTTTTTGGAACACATTGTTCCTCGAGTCATCGTCAAAACGCACTCGCCAAAAACGTTTTACGAAACAAATTGCTACAGACAAAGTACTACCTCGCAAGCTTTCCCACTCGCACTGAACGCGTACCGGATGTCGATTCGCCTTTCCTTCAAACGAGCAGCCCCGTGATTACCAGATCGCACGCTACGCTATTAGTCTTATTACTTTATTTACACACTTCATATTTAAACACTTGGTGATATTTGTATTGTCTAATAAGTTGAACTCTAACACATTTGTTGATTTCTTCCCTGATTCACGAAATGTTAAGGTCATTATATAAAGTTTGGCTGGAGATTCCGAGGTGTCTGTGGTGCATAGGATCTTGTTTTGAAAGTTTTGTAGTATTACAATGTTTCAGCTTTTCGCACAGCCCCATAACTATATCCCTTACGCCCACACTGCAAATATCAGTGACTTTACACTAATTTTGTTATTTAGCAACGGTTTAGACCTTCGTCTCTAGTCCCAATTTATTTATTTTTTTATTTTGAGGTTTAGCTTCCTTGTTTTTTTGTGATATGGGCTCTATACAGTTGCCAAATTTTTTAGACTTTTTCTTAATTGGAATTTGTATGTCGTTCAGAAAGATTGTCATGCTTTATAGTGAAAGTTATGGCGGTTTTATTTATTTTTATGCGCCCCTTATAGAGAAGGAAACCTTGTATGATAGCCGATGCATGAATAAGGTCGTAGTAAAACGCTAATAAAGCAATATCATTGCATAGATGGCTGGAACTACTTGTTCATGGTGCGGAAAGTCAGCTGTCACAATTAAATATATAGTGGTGCCCATGACGCTACCTTTGGGTATAATTGCATCAGTTAGGTGGAGAGTAAAGAAGCTTTCTGCATGTTTGACCTAGAAGTATCTTTTACTCAGATAAGGTAGTATTGGTAAAGCAGCGACTTTAATTTGATATATGACAATGACTCTGTCAAAAGCTTGAAAACGCTGCTACACTACATCTGTTCTCTTGAAAATCTCCTGGATTTGCTCTATAGTGGAATATTTTCGAACTAATGTTGAAGGATTAATTATTGATCTTTTGTTAAGGGTGCTAATCACTTTAATAGTAACCTCTCCAGTATTTTAGATAGCAAGGACGATAGGGTTACTGGTCGATATGAACAGATTTGCCCAGTTTCAGAATAAGACTTATTTGGTCAAATTTTCGTTGAACTGGAAACATTGTTGCAGCGTTGAATATTTGTGTGGTAACCAATGTTGCCTTGCGCAATACATCCAGAATTTTGACATCAACGATAATAATAATAATAGGGCTACTGTAGTGCTTAAAATTTTATTCTCATTTATTATTTCTGCAGGTGTGAAGTGCTAAATGGGTGGACTTAGATATGAAGGAGTCCGTAGGTAGTTTAGAATCTCAGTTTCTTCTTTATATGTAGTAGCATAAGGATGTAGTTGAAAATAGTTAATATGTAATTCGCAAACAGATTGAACTTTTAACACACACAGATTACCAATAATTATTTTTGTGTCTCATTGTTCATAGAATTCCTTTGTATTCTTCCTCCTTATTTTCTATTGGAGCCTGTGTTTTTATAATTCTGTAGTTAAAGAAAGCTGTCCTTAATCTGTACTATATTTTTCATTTATTCTTTTAAAAACCAAGATTAAGTGTTTTATTTACTTATTCATTAGAAATCCTAAATTATACAGGGCGATACGGAGCCAACTGATATTTTTTAACTAGTCATATATTATATACGGAAGCAGAGAAAAAAATAAGTAAAAGGCTCTATAAATACGACCAAAAATGCCATTTATATACCATCGATTACAAGGTTATTTTTTTAAAACTGCATCAGGCAGATGGCCTCCGTTTACATCGATGCATCGTTGCAAACGTTTCTTCAAGTTGTCGTACACGCGCCTCCGTAGGTCCTCACCAATGGCTGCAACTTCGTCACCAACGGCTTGCTTGAGTTCTTGAATACTCATGATATGCCTCTGGAACACACGGTGTTTCAGGAACCGCCACAGGAAAAAGTCTGGTTTACTGAGATCGGGCGACCGAACTGGCCAAGCGATTTCGCCAAAACGAGAGATAACAGTCCCGAACATTTTACAAACTACAGCCATACTGTTTCGCACGGTGTGGGCTGTTGCTCCATTCTGCTGTAAATATAGGTTTTTAGGGTAAATGCCAAACTGTCGTAACTTTTGTTTAAAAAAGCCTTCTAACATAGTCACATAACGTTCTGAATCAACGGTCACTGTTTGTTCATTGTCATTTTCAAAGAAATACGGGCTTACAATTCCGAAATCATCGACTCCACACCAAACTGTCACTTTAGAAGAGGGCAAAGGCTTTTCATGCAGTTCCTTGGGGTTCACTGAGGACCAGTATTGCATGTTCTGTTTGTTTACCCAGCCCGAAACATGAAATGTGCTTCGTCGGTCATTAGCAAATTCAGAATATCTGGGTTTTCCCGTAACAAACCACTCATAGTGGTGCAGAAAACAAGTCTTGCTTCCTTATAGTGCTTGAAATTGTTATCTCTCATTTCGGCGAAATCACTTGGCCAACTCGGTCGTCCGACCTCAATATACCAGACTTTTTCCTGTGGCGGTTCCTGAAACACTGTGTGTTCCAGAGGCATATCATGAGTATTCAAGAACTCAAGCAAGCCGTTGGTGACGAAGTTGCAGCCATTGGTGAGGACCTACGGAGGCGCGTGTACGACAACTTGAAGAAACGTTTGCAACGATGCATCGATGTAAACGGAGGCCATTTGCCTGATGCAGCTTTAAAAAAATAACCTTGTAATCGATGGTATATAAATGGCATTTTTGGTCGTATTTATAGACACTTTTACTTATTTTTTCCTTTGTTGACCAATTGAAAAATGCGTCACTATCATTTAGTCACTTTACTTTTTAAATTACCTTAATCATTACACATATTTAAAACGACGGTTTGTATTCATATATATCTGTCGCAATGAAAGGTCATTGACTTTAAACGTTTTTAATTTGTATTTAAGATTTCATATATCAAGTATTACGCAACTCATACGGGCTTTTTTCTTGTTTATATTTAAGGTTTCATGTATCAAGTGTTACGCAATGCATACGGGTTTTTCCTAATTTGATTTATAACGTTCTACATACCACAAATTGTTGATTTATTAACACTACATAAACCAAACTGATCTGAATAAATTATTAATTAACTCTAATTAGGTGTTTTAGTTTTAGAACAACTAGCTGATAAAATCAGTTTTATACCAATATATTGTTTTTTTAATTGAGATTGAACATTTGATGGTTGTCTAAACTCCAAATATATATTTTTTTATTAATTTAACCAGCGTATTTACAATCTACTCCTAATTTGAGTATTAAGTAAAATTATATAACAATACAATGTCATGCGGGGAGCTCTAGCCAGTGCTAGTCTCCCTAATGATTACATCAGTTTTGATTAGGTTGCGCGAGGTCCAGCGGCCATTGTCGTTTGAGCCTTCTTGCGATGTCCGGTTGATTGGAGAGTTGTTCAATGAGTTGGTTAGGGTGTCCTGCCAAGTTACTGCTATAGTTAGTTGAGAGCCTTTTGATTTCACTATCTACGTAGGGAATTCCTAGGTCGTTATGAAGGGTGTCGTTCTTTATGTACCATGGTGCATTGGCCAGCATACGGAGGGTTTTGGACTGGAATCTTTGAAGGATTTTAGTGTGTGTCGCTTTGGCGCATCCCCAGAGTTGAATCCCGTAGGACCATATGGGCTTCAAGATGACTTTATACAGCAAAACCTTGTTTGATAGAGAGAGTTGGGAATGTTTTCCAAGTAACCATGCCATTTGTTTGATTTTGAGATCTAATTGCTTCCTTTTGGCTTTGATATGCGAACTCCAGTTTTTGGTCGAGGTGCAAGCCGAGGTATTTTACTTCCCTATGGATTGGAATTGGGGTGTTATTTATGCTGGTTTGAGCGCATTCGATACATCTTATAGTGAAGGTTATTTGAGCCGATTTATCAGTATTGACTGTAATTCTCCACTTATGGAACCAGGCTTGCCGTGAATCTAGATGCTGTTGAAGATGTTCCACAGCAAGTTCAGGAGATTGGTTGACTGAAAGGATGGTCGTGTCGTCAGCAAATGTCGCAAGTATAGTGTTGTCTGTGGTTGGTGCATCTGATGTATAAATTAGATATAGCAGTGGTCCCAAGACGCTGCCCTGCGGGACTCCGGACTTGATTGGATGGATATCTGGGACTGCACTGTTCATTTTGACTTGGTAGGTTCGGTCTGTGAGGTATGACTTGAGTAGTACGTATAGCTGACTGGGGAGGTGTAATTTGAGTTTGTATAACAAGCCAGTATGCCACACTTTGTCGAACGCTTGCTTAATGTCTAGGAATACCGCTGGGCATACATTCTCCTTCTCCATGCTTTCCATTATATGAGTGATGATTCGGTGGCTTTGGTGAATGGTGGAATGGCTTTCACGGAATCCAAACTGGTGCAGTGGGATAAGCTGGTCTAGGTCTATAGATTTCTTAATGCGCTTGAGTAGTAGCCGTTCAAGAAGTTTGGAAAGGAGAGGCAGGAGACTTATTGGTCTGTAGGATTGTGCTTGGGTGGGCGGTTTGCCAGGTTTCGCAATCATTATTATCTGGGCATGTTTCCATAACATAGGGAAGTAGCAGAGTTAGTATTCTGTTAAATATTGTGGTAATTAGTACAATCGCTTTTCTGGGGGGTTTTTAAGTACTTCTCCAACCATTAGGTTATATCCTGGTGCTTTACGCACGTTTGTTAGTTGTATTTGTTGAGAAACTTCTGCTGGCGTAAAGGGCTTGATTGGCGGTGACAATTGGCACGCAGTATCAATGAAGGATTCAATTTCTTTATCGTCAACATGACCTTGTACTTGTGGTGTTGTAAACACGTTAGCAAGGTGTTTCGCAAATGAATTGGCTTTATCAGTATCAGATCTGGCCCAGGTATCGTCGGGGTTTTTGATAGGAGGGATAGTTGCTATTGGCCGCTTGAATTTCTTTGTTGCCTTCCATATAGAGTTGTCATCAGGAGAGAGATGGGTGATGTATTGACTGAATGTTTCATTGCGAGCTTCCGCTAGCGCCTTTTGCAGTTGATGCGTTAGTCTATTATAGTGGGTTTTGTCTCGTCTATCTTTGGTTCTCTGCCATTTTTCCGTGCCCTTCGTTTCTCAGAAATGAGGTTCCGTACGTTCAGAGGAATGTTGTCTGTTTCAGGTGATGGTTTTGGAACGGGAGTGGCTTGCCATGCAGCTTCTTGAATAATGGTAGTTAAGTACTGGGTTGCCTCATCAATGTCTTGAGCGTTTTTTATTCTGATCTCGAGTTTAATGTCATTTTCTAGGTAGTTCCTAAAATATTCCCAATCGGTATGCTTGTTGCATAATTTTAAAGGAGGGTTTTTCTTAATGACAGTCGTGCTGATACTTATAATGATTGGCGTATGGTCAGAGGATAGATCGAAGTTGGATTCCGTTTGTTGATAAGTATTCGCCATGCCATTGGTAACTGCATGGTCAAGTAAGTCTGGCAGTTTATGTGGGTCACTGGGCCAGTATGTTGGTTCACCAGTTGATAGGTAGTTGTAGTTGTTTCGTTGGATTGCAGCTAGCAGTCTTCGTCCTTTCGGGGTGGCGATCCTTGAGCCCCAAGCAGTATGCTTGGAGTTCCAATCACCCGCTGCAATAAATTTTGGCCCCAGGGTTAGTAGGAATTCCTCGTATTCTTCAATTGTGATGGGGTGACGTGGTGGGCTGTAGATGGACGCAATGACCAGGGGGTACGGGAGAATTTCTATTTTAATTTTTGCACTTTGTATTTTGTTAGTTATAAAAGGCTCCATCTCGTA
Organism: Sinelater perroti; assembly: GCA_036346155.1. Lineage (NCBI taxonomy): Eukaryota > Metazoa > Arthropoda > Insecta > Coleoptera > Elateridae > Sinelater > Sinelater perroti. The sequence goes on from JARFIY010000215.1 coordinate 5,490,434, forward strand.
GTGGGAAATTGTGTTTTGTTTTTTCTGTTGCATGGGTTTCGGAAATTAATAGGATATCGATTTGTTGCATTTGTAGGAAGGTAATTATTTCCGGGATGTGTCGGGTAATGCCATTGGCATTCCAGGTACCAATACGTAGGTAATTAGGCATTTTATGCTATTTTGTTAATTACTGTGGAGAGCATGTTGAGCACCATGCTGTTCTGGCTTATAAGTTGCGCGAACATTATATGGCCATAATTCTGACAGCGCATACATTGCGGTATAGTATTTTTAGTTCTGGGCGGTTCAATGATAACTTTTATGTTACTTAGATACTCTACATCAAATATCTTTTTATTATTCTCGTTTGGCTCCAAATCTACCATAAATAGCGGCAGTGGCAGTTTAGTTGTTCTGTGTCTTATATTTATGATATTACGTACTTTATGTCCCAGAGCTGCTAGCTCTTCCGTTATTAGTTTAGTTGTTGTAGGTTGCGAATAGCAATTCTGTATGCCCTTTCTTCCTTAATTTGATAAGTATGGTGCACTATATTCTCGTTTCTAAGGTGTGTCGTAAGTTTCCGATAAGCATCTATAGTTCGGGCATTGACTTTGACCATCCAAATATATAAATGAAAATAGCCTTTGACCCTAAATGGTCATTACAAAACTCTAATTCTGATCTTTCTCGTCTATTAATGAGACTTAATATTCTTATCCCAGTATTACTTATTTCATAATTTGTCCTACATATATTTTTATCTCCTTAATCCATATTGACCCAACACGAAAGGTACATATTTCTACTTTCATGTTGAATTTTATAACAAACGCGAAATGTGTTAAAATAAATATATTTGGTAAGCTAAATGTCATCTTAGAGAACAAAAGATCTATGTACAATCAAGAAAAAGTGTATTGAACATAAATGTCTAACCGATAATTACAAATAGCACTAGAACGTGAACGACAACACAAAATTACATCAATACAAAAAGGCAACTAAAAGCGCAATAAAGCTCGCTTCACTTGAGATTTTCGTGAAAGAATATAAATCGAACAGTCCAGCGTAATCAGTCTTGACTTGAAGATCCTATGATTCTAATAAGACATTAGGAAAAAAAATTCTGATGATAACATAAAATATACTACAGAGTTAAACTGATTACATATGGCAAAAAAATAAATAACTTTGGAAAAATCAATTAACACTTTCAGAAAGAAGAGAGACCACATTATCTACAATTATAATTATTTTAGTGCTAACTTTTTGGTATTTTCTATCTTCATTAATTACTGTACCATCAAAAAACTTATAAATGTGTGATAATGTTCAAATAAAAAAATAAAGATGAAAATATAAAAGCTTTACAACCAAATCAAACAGTAAATTCCGTATTAGAATATATGGAGACAACTTTAGGCTATTGTCAGTCAATATAATTAAATTGTAAATGAAGAAAGATAAGTATATAACAAAAAAGCTAAAGATTTTAAAATATAGAAATTGGAAAGTTTGGAAATAAAATTGAAATATTCAATAAGTAACTAATGATAAAACCCACAAAATTTTATTATATTATACATCAATAATTAAATTATTCACTTCAAAAACCCCTTTTGTGTTGTGAGAAAAATATTAGAATAATTATGCACTAAACACTAAATCCACAACGCCATACTTATAGATAGGGCATTTAGGAAAGCTTGGTGTGCAAAAAAAGCTTTAAGTGTGTTGAGACAGGTTCAAAACTGCCATGAAACAGTGAAAAGAGTTTCTAAAGTCACTTTGGTCAAGAACACAATAGTGAACAATTTTGGGCTTCGTCTGTGCACGTCGTAAGAGTACTGATCAGCGTTCAAAAAACATGGGTATTATGCTGAGAAATGATTGACTTTATCGTATTACCATATTCAGGTAGAAGATGTTCTGGGGTGAGAACGTCGATTCTTATCTGTTACGGAGAAGAACACTGCTGCTGTCAAGATGTTTAAGTCTGAAAAGGCAGATTTTCTGTTACCCAAGCAGAAGGCAATTCTGTACAATCAAATCTTTGGGGATTCTATGGTTTAACTGACGAAAAGGTGGCACAACGCGCTTTGTGGTATTGGAAGATATTCAACAAGCTTGAGAACGAAACATCCTATTACGCTAATAGTACGGTAGGTGATCGATTAACGAATATAACCCGTTCAAAGACGATGTTTACTACCCGAATTTTTCATTAACCGATGATCGATTTACCATCAATTTTCAAAGACATTTAATTTGTTTTGGAGATCCAAACAAATACAAAATTGTATATTTTCTTGCTTAGTTTATTTTATGTAATATTGGGTTGTCCAAAAATTTGCAAGCGTTTTCTTTTTTTCATATTTTTTGCCTTGTTATTGCTTGATGTTGGTATTATATGAAAACTCGAAATCTCCCGCGCATTTTGATATATAATACATGTATATTTGTTTCAGTACGGAGCTTGCGCGCGAGCAAAAAAATTTTTTATGCTGCACGAGTACCAAATGGTGCTGAAACCGCTCGCCGAATCAATACAGCATGGGGCAAAGACACAGTTGAAGAATCGAAGGTTCAAACGAATTTTGTAGAGTTCAAAGCCAGAGCTAGACGTCCAAAATAGATTGATCGTCAAGCCGTTTCTAAAGCCATTGAAGAGACTCCATCATTGACATGCCGAATGTTGGCCGATTATTTCAATTGCAGCCCTCATACTATTGGTAATACCCTCTACGAGTTTGGTAAGGTCTGGAAGAAGACGCGTTGGGTTCCACATGAATTCTCTGCTGCTCAAAAGACGAAAGGGTGAATGTCAGTCAAACTTTGTTGGATTGTCAAAATGAAACTTTGTTCTTGGCCAATCGATTGATTACGGGATATGAGTAATGGATCATCGAACTTGGTTGGGACTGCGTTGCTCATCCGGCTTACTCTCCTGATGTGGCGCCATCAGACATTTGTACCCCTTGTTGCAACACTTTTTGAAAGGCAAACGTTTTGAAGACATTGGTGAAATGAGAGAATCGCTTGAAGAATTTTTCGACTCGAAAGATGCCGATTTCTACCGTCGCGGGAGGAAGTGATCAGCGTTGACGGAAAATACTTTGATTAGTTGTTATAAGCTCTTTTTGTTCAAAATTATTGAATAAGTTGATGAAAAAAAGTAAAAGTTTTTGGAAACCCATTAACAACAATATAATATTGCATTTTTATCGGTCTTTTTTTGTTTGTGGGGCGTTAAAGAATTTATCCAATATCGATTGCTTTTCTCTCTTCTTTAAGATGTTTTGAAAACATCTTCGTAAAAATCCGCACGCTTCAATCTGCTTTGGCTGCCGTTCTAAAATCATTGTTTTAAGATCCTCTCAATTTTTCAAAAAATTCTTTTCCATCTCCTTTTTCAGAAAACAAATTTCTCCGAATTTCTTGGTGTTCTTTTAATTCATTTTCATTCACCTTCTATTCCATATCTAAAAAATTTGTTATAATTTTAAGGACATCATCTCCCAGAATAGAGGATGAATGCAGCTTTCTTCTTCTTGCGGTTCCTATCCGTTCCGGATGTTGGCAACCATTTGGGCTATTATAATTTTGTTGACTGCTGTCTTGAATAATTGTGTTGTGGTCATAGAAAACCATGTTCGCAGGTTTTTAAGCCATGATATCCTTCTTCTACCCGGACCTCTTTTGCCTTGTACTTTTCCCTGCAGTAAAACTTGAAGTAGTTGGAATCTGTTTTCGTTCCGCATAATGTGTCCTAGGTACTGGAGCTTTCTTGTTTTTATTGTAGTCAGTATTTCTTTTTCTTTTTTCATTCTTTGCAGAATTTCGTCATTCCTGACTCTCTCTATCCATGACACTCTTAACATTCTGCGATAGAGCCACATTTCAAATGGCTCCAGCCTTTTTTCTGTTGTTTTTGTCAGGGTCCATGACTCTAGTCCATAAAGAAGGATAGGGAAGACGTAGCATCTCAGTAATCTCATCTTTGAATTAATTGTTAAATTGTGGCTTTTGAAGATGGTACTCATTTTGTTGAACACGGTTCTAGCCTTTTCAATGCGGATCTTTATTTCCTGTGAGTTATCCCACTGGTCATTAATGGTGCTACCAAGGTAAGTATACTTTTCCACTTGTTCTATAGGTATATGGTTTATCATGAGTTGACATCTGGGGATATTATTTTTACTGTTGATCATTAATTTCGTTTTGTTTATATTGATGTCTATGCCCTGTCTCTGACTACATTCTGTTACTCTGTTTAATAGTACTTGTAAGTCCTCTAACTTTTCAGCAAAAATGACTGTGTCGTCTGCGTACCTGATGTTATTTAATCTTTCTCCATTTACGAGAACCCCTATATTTGTGTTTTCTAACGCTTCTCTGAAGATGTATTCTGAATAAAGGTTGAACAATAGCGGAGACAGTACACAGCCCTGTCTCACCCTTCTCTGGATTTCTATATCTACGATGTTTTCTTCTTCTAATTTATAATATATATAGATTTATAATAATTCTTAGATCTTTTTCGTCTAGTCCTATGTTCCTTAAAATATCTATCATCTTTTGATATTGGACTCTATCAAAAGCTTTTTGAAAGTCTATGAAGCAGGCATATACATCGCAGTTTACATCCCTGCAACGTTGAATTAATACTTGAATGCTAAACAGGGCTTCGCGTGTTCCGACTGCGTTCCTGAATCCAAACTGTGTAGGTGCTAGTTGTTCTTCGCATAGTTTGTATATTCTCTTATGAATTATTTTTAGAAATGATTTTAATAGGTGGCTCATGAGGCTTATTGTTCTATACTCGTTGCACTTTTTAGCTCCTGGCTTTTTAGGTAGTAGAATGAATTCAGATTTAAGCCATTCTATAGGTATTTTTCCAGTGTCATATATATAGTTGAATAGATCTGTCAGCCATTTCACGTTTTCTTCATCTAGGAGTTTCAAAAACTCTGTCTGTATATTGTCTGGGCCAGGTGCTTTGCCTTCCTTCATACTTTTTATTGCATTTTGTACTTCTTCTACTAGTATTTTTGGTCCGGTTTCGCTGTTTATCTGGAGAGGTTTTGGTCTATTATCGTGAAATAGCTGTTCTGTATATTTTTTCCATGTTTCACTGATTTCATTTTTATTGATAATAATTTTCCCTTCTTCATTCACTAGTTTGTTCACAGTTCTCTTTTTATATTTCCCAGTCACCTCGTTAATTTTCTTATATATATTAAAATTGTCATGTCTCGCTTGTAAGGTTTCTATTTCCGCACATTTTTCTTTTACCTCGTTTTCTTTTGCTTCTCTTATTTTCAATTTTATTCTTCTATTAATGGTATTATATTCTACTGGATGGCTTTTTGCGAGTCTTCTTTTCTCCATCAGTTGTAGGATTTCATTTGTCATCCATGACTTTTTCTTTACGGTGTCTGATTTTAAGAATTCTTTTTTGATACTTTCCACAGTGTCTTTTACTTTGTTGACCTCCTCTTCTATATTTGATATATTGACCATATGTCTATTTATGTTTGTGTTTAATCTAATCTCGTCGTTTAACCTTATCTTTGCTTTATGTTTTATTAGTGGTTCTTTTAGTTTTCTTACATCATACTTATTAGTACCTTTCCTTCTTATTCTTTTTAATTTAACTTTAAAGGTGGCCACTAATGGGATGTGGTCTGACTGTATATCTGCACCTGGATATGTTTTTACACAGGTGTAACTGTTTCTGTATCTTTTATTTATCAGGATAAAGTCTATCTGATTTCTAACAACGTTTTCCGGTGAGTCTTTAGGCGATTTCCACGTGTAAAGTCTTCTTGGTGGAAGTGTGAAAAATGTATTCATTATTGCTAAGCCTTGTTCTCCTGCAAATATGCTTAGTTGGTTTCCACGCTCATTTCTTTCTCCTAACCCGTGCGGTCCTATGAAATCACCTTCCCGACCTTTTCCGATTTTTGAATTGAAATCTCCCATTAGTATATTTAGATCTTGTTTTGGCAAGTTTTTCAGTATATCTGCGATTTGAAAGTAGAACTGTTCCATTTCTTCGTCTGTGTGATTTGTCGTTGGAGCATATATTTTAATAATGCTTAATGTTGTAGGTTTAGCTTTTATTTGTAGTAGCATGATTCTTTCTGAGATTGGTATAAAGTTTGTTACACTTTCTGCGATTGATTTACAAACTATGATTCCTACACCATGTTGATATTGCTCATTTGATGAACCTGAGTAATATACCCGATGTTTGTTTATATCACAGTAACTTGCACCAGGCCATCTCATTTCGCTTATTCCCAGGATTTTGATTTTCAATCTTTCCATTTCTTGGATAGCATTGTTAATTTTTCCGGTTTGCGCCATTGTTTTTACGTTCCATGTACCTATTTTCATATTTATTTCTACCGACTGGTTGTTTTTCGATTTCTCGACTTCGTTCATAACCGCCCCCCCCCCCCCCCGGAGATCCGATCGGGGGACTTGAAACTCCGGACAATTTTGTTTTAAACATAGCCTTTTCATGGTGATACTAGAGAATATCCTTAGGATCTTTAATACGGTGATTTCTCCTTGTCTTCTCCATTCCTATGCCGTTGACTGTATGTGGTTTATCCGCCTTTGGGGTCAATTTCTTAGCCCCATGGCAAAGAAGTGCCCTTCTCTTATCGACTCATCCACCCGAAGCTGTTGGTCAGCAAGGGGTGTCCGTTTATACCGACGGTTTTTCGGATCAATTTCTTTTTGCTAGTTTTGGTCCACCCCGGGTATTTTATTTCCCCGGTACCCGTCATATCTGACGAGCGTTCCCCTATCCGCCACCTGGGGAGACGCCCGATGGAGGACTAGCAACCCCACACGGGAATGCAGCTTTCGACAAGCTTAATTCAAATGTCGTTGAGAGACTTTTAACTACACCTCTAATAAACCTGATAGCTTCAATAATATCTCTTTTTTCTTTTCAAAACGTTTTTATTGTCATCGTTAAGGAGAACTGACATGTTTCAAGACACCGACGAACTAGCGCGCATGTACAAAGTCTTGAAACTCTCAATAATCTCTTGATCCTTTTGCTTAATTTGGAAGCAGAAACTAAACTGTTAGCTAGGATGTCCTGTGTATTGTCTAACAACAGTGCTTTTAATAGAAATTTATTGGTTTGAAGGTAATTGTTGATGCGTGGCGCACAAACGTTAGACAGACATTTTTTGAAAAAAACCTGCATGAACCATGAACTTTTATTTTATCTTTACGTTACTCACAGTCTTTCTTTAATTATCAAAATTGAATACCATAGACGTAGACAAAAAGCGGCTTTAGCTTTACATGCCAATTAGCGTTAGCTCCCAAAGTAACGTCAATTGATCTTCCGTAGGCTGATGACCAGGAATATTTTTCTCATCTTCCATTATGTAGACGCAATTTATGATGAGCTTCCAAAATACACCAAGTTCATAATAATATTAGTTAAAAATTTGTTGAAAATAATATTCTTTATTAATGAATTCTTGAAATTTCAGCCAAAACGTTTCCGCTTCTTCTTTATCGAAACTAGCAGATTCAACTTACATTACCAAAACTTCTTTTAAACTCTGCAAATTATTCAGTGGTACGGCACATCTTTGTTATTCCCTTACCGGCTTGAGTCTCTTTGATTATATCTTTTTTTAGCTAAGATTGTGCCCATTGTACTCGTAGCAACATCAGACATCTTCTGACCTCTCTCTACCTTGGCTATTATCTCTTGGTTGGTTTTTGTGGTGAGAACGGTTCTTGATACTTCACTCTTTTAGGTCCCATAGTTTTATCATTTTATAAGAGAATAGAAATCAACTAGCACAGCAAAAGGTCATGTATACAACTGCCAAGGTTTCTTTCCAGAAACCATTCGTACATAGCAGTAAAATACAATTCTACAAATGTACTGTAAGTTGTTCGTGTTTGTTGTTCAAATATAAAAAAAACTTTTACTGGAGTTTCCGTTGTCAAACTTGTTCGCAGTCCGAACTGTTCCTTAACCCACTTCATCATAACAGGTAATAAAATTTTGGTTCAACTACTGGTTTCGAAGAATAGAAAGGTGCTCTCAAAACTTTTCTAGTACTCTACGTATATATTTAATTTTTTTTAGCTAAAGATAAATATTTCTCCAGGTGGTTTTATGTTATTAATAGCTGTAGATGCAATAGCTTCATAACTGTTTATTTATAACCAATTTAACGCTTATTTTTCAAATTTCTTATAACCTATAAACTTAATCATCTAACAAACGGTTGGTAAATGTAACTTCTACTTTTATCTAATTTGTTCTTTAATTGTTCGTACAACAATCTCATATTTTTTAGTGAATTTAATGTGTAAATCCCAACTAAAAAACAATTAGACTTATTAAAAAGTAAACGCCGCTTTGCAATTAGAGCAATAGCAGTAATTATAAGAGTTGCAGTAATTTTGTAATTAGGCTTCGAGCAGATGACAAAAGTCGTTACAATATTAAATTGGTGACAACAAGATCGTGATGAGCTGCACGCTCTCTAACTGCACCCACCTTTCATTTCATGCCCTACCTACGTTTTCATAACTGACTTGAGCAATTACTTTTGCAATTAATGCTGGTACAGCGCAATCAGCAAGTGCTGCTTTTAGTGGAAGACACAAGCGTGCGTTTTCAAAAATTTGTGCGCAGTTACACAACACGATTAATAAACTGTGTGCCTCCTGTCTTCCTTAAAAATTTCATTCTTATAGAAAACGCAATTGCATTGTGGCGACAACCCGCCCGAATATTAATGCGATGCCGCTGCCGTTACAAATGGCTGCCAAAAGTTACGCTCACTGCGGTGTCTCCATTGTTTACGGATCTTCCTGGATATTGTTAGGAACTTTTCTATTACTCCGGTTTGGGCTATTGTTACTGAAAATTTTATTTCCTGCAGCGGTGCTAAGCTGTTTCCGTATTAAAAAAGTTTTGTTGTTTCACGCTTTTTACCTTCTTAGCCGTTACACAACTTCGCTGCGCAAATTACGAACCGAGGCTTAGAGGCAACTAGGAGTTTCTCCCTGGAAACTCAATAACACCAATTGACGCAGCATATTGCTTGGTAATAAAAATGAGACGCTTTTAAATGTTAGAATCATCAACAAGGATTTATTTAAAAATTGAAGTTGTTATTCTGATGCTTTGGTTAACACGAAACAACGTTTGTGTGTTTCGAGCAGTCTATTCTTTATATTCTTGAACCATGATTTTTTCGTTCTTTCTTGGCGTCTTTTTCTTTCTATTTTCCTTCGAGCATATATTCTACATGCCTTATAATATGGCCGAAATATCCTGTTTTGCGTTTCTTTATAATATAAAAGTACGGCTGTTCTATATTAATCCTACGTAATACTTCGTCGTTGGCTACCCAGGCAGCCCATAGCGTTCTCAGCATTCTGCAGTATAACGACTTTTTAAAAGCTTGTATCTTCTTTTCAGAATCTTTCTTTATTATTCATGTTTCTTAGTTGTATATTAAAATTATCTTATGTAACTCTGTAATACTCTGAATCTAACTTGGATGTTTAATTTTAAGCTGCACAATATATTTGTTTCTTGACTTCTTCGGAATGGTTCATGCTGTTATTCATTTTTCGTTTTAAATATATGTATTTCTCAAAGTTTGCAATTGTTTTGCAATTAATTTTAAGATTTATATTTCTGTTATAGTCTAATTTGATAAACTTCATATATTTTACTTTGAGTGTGTTTGTGTTAAGACACTATCCTTAATTATCTGTAAGTTTACTTTATTATCACCAAACACAAGTGTTATCTACAAAACGAATATTGCTGTAAACTATTTCATTTATTTCTATTTATTTTGGCCTTTCTTCTAAGGCCCTTCGTATAGTCACCTCTAGTATACATATTAAATAAAATTGAAGGAAGCGCGCAGCCTTGTCGAACGCCTGTATTAATTTTTAATGATTCTATTGTGTCTATTCTCTCTTACTGGTTGCCCCTAATAAAGATTTTTTATAATTGTAAGGTATTTGCCACCCAGTTCAATTTTCTCCAGTTAGTTTACTAGTTTGTGGCACTTTATCTTATCGAACTGTTTTTCGTAGTCTATATAGCACGCTTTGTAGATTTATAAACAGCGTTCTAATAATACTACCATAACAAGAGTTGCTTCTCTCGGAAATTAAATTGAGATTGACTAATCTGGTTATAATTTTTGTTTAATTTTATATTATACGCAGGAATATTTTCAACGCATGAGACATAAATGATGGCTCTGTAATCCTAACAATTTTGAAATTTTGGTTTCTTCGGTATCTTTACAAAAGTGGAACGCAACGACTTCTTTGCTTATATATTATTATACGGTTCTATCAATCTTTGTATCCCAAACTCTTCTATACATTTAAGATATTTCCTTGCTATATCATTGTCGTTTGCAGTTTTTCTAGTTTTAGTCATCTTAATTGTATGTAAAACTTCTGATTTAACTATATATGGACCTTTAGTGGATGTGATATTTGGGACATTGGCACTAAACAATTTTTCTATGCATTTTTTCTGTATTCTTTTTCTTTGTCCAATACTATCCTATTTCTTTCTTTTCTTACATTCATTGGCTTTCGTTGTTTTATAACACGCTGTCATTTTCTTTATTTATTGGTATGTATTCCGTTCATCGTGATTTATTTGCGTTCTTCAAAAGGGTTTTCTACTAACCATTTTTCGTTTATTTTTTATGTTCTTTTGCAATCTAGTTTTTGTGCGTATCTGCGTCTTTCTATAGTTTTTTCTCTTTTCCCTTCTTGCGCCCATAAGATTTGTTATTACGTCCATTCATTTTTTGTACTAGATTTTCTTGGGTCTAGAGTATTTTGTCATGTTTTCTCTAAAGATTGCTTAAGATCTACTTAATTTTGTTTGTTGTTCATTTGTACTGGTTTCGATTTATTCAGTGCCCCTCCATTTCTTGTATGAATTTATCTCTAATACCTTTGTGTGTTAGTTTTTCCCAGGCAATGCTATTATCTATTTTTGGCTTTGTTATTTTGACTGTATTGTAGTCTGATACGATCTTTGCTCCAAAAATGCTAACTATAAAACATTTATTTACGAAAATACAATCAATTTGATTCCTAGCGATACGCCCTTCTGTCTTGTGAGAATACTCATGTACACTTAAAAGCAGAACAATCGACTCACTAACTGCACACACACTTTCGTCTCCTGTTTCAGTCTAAAAAAGTGAAAATATGAACATGAACGTGCAAAGAGTATGTTTATTATTGAGCTTTAAAAAACTGTTACTATTGCATTAATCGGATGACCCATTCAAAGAAGTATCCATCACAAACAGGGTTTTACGAATCTTGCTAATTAGAACGCACATGCGTGATTGCCCTAAAGTACGCTTGCAATCCAGTAATTTATCTCAGTCACTTATCCGAAGTTGACGTAAGTAAGTAAATGACATTAAGCGTTCGAGTGATTCGCAAGAAAATGGATACCACAACCGCCGACACAGCCCAGGCACTTGCATTGTTAGGAGAGGCCTCACTTGAGGCCCGTGGAAAATCGACTAAATCTGAGTTAATCAGTTGTGTCGAGAGTGTGGTGTCGGTATCGGAAAACCGGTGACTACGTTCGCCGGCAAGGAGGCAGTAAACTCCTGACAATGGAAAGAAACAATATTCCTTAGAAATCGATTTATGACTGGCGTTGACCTCAAACAAAAGGTGAGTACGGTCAGGGGTGTCGCCGCCAGCGCTTGGACAGTGAGAAAAAGGCTGAAGGCAGCTAATCTGACCTCAAAAGGGCAGCTACGGATCCCAAGTTGATTGTAGTCTAAATCTCGGCCATTGGAGTTAGATATTATTCACCGACGAGTTCAGGATTTGTCTACATGGCAACAACAGGAGACGTCGGGTCTATAGAAGGCCAGGGGGGCAATTTACTCATTTCTGTATTCAAGAAGCTAGTGCTAAGCTGCAGGCTATTAGAGGGGTCACAGCTGGCGGATAGTAAATGACCTTTAGATATAAATATTAGCTGCGATATAAGTTACAGCACCTAGTTCTAGACAAATAAGCAGTCTCCGATTAAGCAGCAAACTGAACGATTGCCGCTATAAGCAATCCCCCTTCTATCAGCCAACAGCTTCGGGTGAATGAGCTGATAGAAAATAGGACAACTTTTTGTCCTTGGGTTAAAGAATTGGTCTAAAAGGCAGATGAACCAACAGGTCAACGGCATGAAGATGCAAGATGCAACCGGAAATCATTGCATTATAGGCTCACTAGAACATCCCTAGTTTAAATCATCATGGGTAGCAAAAACCAAACTTTAAACCTTATTGATTGTGGAGCTCGGATGCCAAGATCTGACAAAGAAGGGCGACCACAAAAATACGAAGCCTCCTCGGTCATCATCAAGCGAAATCCATGTAAATAAAACAATGAACAGAATAGAATAACACGTCACTTAACACGAGCAAAATTTGTAGCATGGAACGTCAAGGGTTTATACCAAGAGGGAAAGATGCACAGCGCAATAAAAAAATGGAGAGACTAAATATAGATATATTGGGCATAAGAAATGTTCAGTGGACAAGTGCCGAAGAAATGGCAGTTAGCAACGGACGGAAGTAATGATTCATCTCATATATATGGTGTAGCATAAGAAACAACATCAAAAAATTAATTCTAAATGTCATCCAAGTTTCAGAAAGAATTATTACGTAAAGCTCAAAGGCCACGCACACACATCAATATGATCCAGGTTTATGCTCCGACAACCGACAAATACGACGAAGAAATTAATACATTCTACCATCAATTATAAATAATGCTAAAAGCCACAAAGAGTAGAAACATTACAACTGTCTTAAGGGGTTTCAACGCAAAAATGGGAGAAGATACAGTTGGCAATTTAATCGGTAAATATAGGTTAGGAGCAAGAAACGAAAGAACGATAGATTAATCAAATTTTGGCAAGAAAGGGATACGCTCGTTACTAACACGTGGTACTGACTGGCCAAACAAAGACTATATACATAAACATCTTCTAGAAACACCAAAGAAAATATAATCAAGAACCAGATAGATTGTATACTTATAAACAACAGGTACAGAAATTCAGTAATATCTGTAAATATATATTCCGGGGTCGATATAGGCTCGAATCATAACCCGTTGGCAGCAAGTATTAATACAAAGTTGAAAAGGATCAAACGAAGCGTTCAAAATCCAAAAATTAACAATTTTCAATATTTTGGTGTCAATTTTTGTTAAATTAGTAACATTAGAAATTTTTTTTTTTTTTTTTTTTATATATGAAATGCCTTTATTGGTGTTTCTTTGGATTACAATCTGATCATACATTGATCAATGAGAAATTTTGTGCAAACTTAAATTACTACTACAAAATTTAACCTAGGGTCTTACTCATTAGCAGTTCCTAGACTCTAATTATTTAATTGCACTTAATTATTGCGCACACTAATAGCACTTTACTCTGCTTTTTCACAAACACTTATACCAACTCAAAGGCTTTAGTCCTTTTGAGTCTTCTGACTAACATCGTGTTGTCGAGGAGCTGGATGGCCTCAACATTGACGTGATGAAGAAGTCGCTGTTCATGGCTTCTGGCAATTTTTTCAATGGCTTGGCTAACAGTTTCCATTTCCAAATCTCGATGAAGGTCACTGTTTCTAAAGTACCAAGGAGCGTCGACAATATTCCTCAGTACTTTATTCTGAAAGCGCTGCATGATATCTATATTGCTCTTTCTGGCACAACCCCACAGCTGGGCGCCATATGTCCATACGGGCTTAAGGATTTGTTGTAGATTGACAACGTGGAGTGTCTACCCAAGAGCCAATACATTTTCTTATACTTGAAGCCTAGTTCTTCTCGTTTTTTTTTTTATATGGGCCTTCCAGCGCAGCTTAGCATCAAGAGTAATACCCAAATATTTCGCTGTATTGGCGTATGGTATTTGTGTATTATTTATGCTAATGGGGATATGTTGATTATGTTTGTTTGTAAAATTGACATGGACGGATTTAGTTTCGTTCAATTTAATTCGCCAGCGTTTAGTCCAGTTGTTAATTTGATTAGCAGATGACTGCAAGTTTCTAGCTGCTTCTTCGAAGTCTTTGCCTACAGACAAGATAGCTGTATCATCTGCGAAGGTAGCAATCGTGTCATGCATTGGCTCAGGTATGTCACTGGTGTATAATAGGTATAGGACAGGTCCCAATACACTGCCCTGTGGCACTTCTGCTTTAATTTCTTTTAATTCGGAGTAAGAATCTTCTTGCTTGATTCTGAAAGCTCTATCTGCAATGTATGATTCCAATAGTTCTGTATGCTGTCTGGGCAAAAGTTTTCTTAATTTGTACCGTAGTCCCTCGTGCCACACTTTGTCGAAAGCTTGTGCTACATCAAGAAAGATGGCAGAACAAACTTTTCTTTCCTCTAAAGCTCTTTCGATTATGTTTGTTATCCTGTGCACTTGGTCAATGGTTGAATGGCTATCCCTGAATCCAAACTGATGTGATGGAAATAAGTTCTTGCCTTCTATAATGGGTTTCAACCTTTTAAGTAATAATTTTCGAATATTTTCGAGATTACTGGAAGTAATGAGATTGGTCTGTAAGCTGTGACTTGATTGGGTGCTTTTCCAGGTTTAGGGATCATTATCACCTCAGCTACTTTCCATATCTTGGGTACATATCTCAGTCGAAACGAGGCATTGATAAGATAGGTAAGTTTGACTATTGCTTTCCTAGGTAGTTGTTTTAGAATTTCCCCAGTAATCAGGTCAAATCCTGGAGCCTTCTTTGGGTCCATGTTTTCGTTAATTTCAATTGCAATTTCTTTTGGACTAGTGGGTCTGATTTCGCCTTCTTCTTGATTAAGGTTTTCCCAATCTAATGTGTCTTCGCCTTCATTCGGTTGAAATGTTCTTTCGAGATGCTCAGCGAATCTATTAGCTTTCTGTATATTACTTTTTGCCCAACTCCCATCTGCATTTTTTATTGGTGGATTCTGTATGATCGGCCTTTTTAGGTTTTTAGTTGATCTCCAGAGAGAATAGTCAGTTTTGCTGTCATTTGACAATTCACTTAAGTAGTCACTGATCGATTCATTTTTGAATTTCTGAATTTCCCTTTTTAATTGCTGGGTAGTGTTGTTCAATGCAGTTTTGTCGGTTGGTGCTCGAGATTGATGCCAGATTCTTCTGAGTCTTCTCTTTTCATAGATAAGCTGTTTTATTTTTCTTGGGTACTTGTTACCTTTGATTCTTGTGGTAATTGTAGGGGTATTATCCCATGCTGCTTGTTGGATATCCCTAATAAAAGTTTCTGTTTCGTTATCTAGTTGTTCTTCATTTCTCAGAGGAACTGCCAACACATTAGAAATGAAGTTAAGAAGAGTATTGCAGAAAATATAAAGACGCGACAGAAATGTAGATGTCAATGATAAATGAAATATTATAAAACAAGCAGTTCTGACTCTAGGACAAAAACAACTAAAACATGAAAGATGAAATTCCAAAAAAGAATGGATTACTGAGAACATTTTTAATCTCATGGAAGAGAGAAGAAAGCAAAAATCAAAAGATGAAGCTAAATACAGAGCTATCAATAAAATTATTAAAATATGATAAACAAAGCAAAAAAACCTATGGAACAACAATACAAGAAAACAAAATAATTAGATAGAAAGTTCAACATGCATAAGAAGATCAAGGCATTCACCGGAATCAGCAAGAGAAAACATCAAGGATTAACAAGGAAACATAATCTTAGATATTTCAACACTAAGACGGTGGAAAGAATATATCAAAAAACTGTTCTCGGGTGAAAGAAACGACACCTACCAAATAGAACCATGATCACCTGGTCAAAGAATTACTACTGAAGAAATTGAGTATGCTATTGAGAACCCCAAAGACATTAAAGCAGCTGGACCAAATGAAATACCGGTGGAATTGTTAAAATTAATAGAACAGAATTTGAACATACTGGAGGATCTGTATAACACTATTTACGACACAGGTATCATACCAGATAAATGGCCCCGTTCAACGTTTATAGAAATTCAAAAAAAAAGAACGCAAAGGAATGTTTAGAACATCGAACATTGAGCCATATAGCCACACATTAAAGGTGTTCTTAAAAATAATACATAACAGAATATATAAAAATCTCGAGAATACAATGGAGAAACCCAGCTCGAGCTCAGAAATGGCATGGGAACCAGAGACACGCTTTACGCTATGAATATATTAACTAGATGTAAACATTGGACTACAATTATGCTTCATTGATTACAAAAAGACTTTTGACAGAGTACGTTATCGTAAACTAACCCACATACTTAAAGAGAAATGCATTTTTATTACTAGTAAAATTACAATCTATTTCCAGTGAAATTGTGACAAATTATGAAAAATACATTGATGGCAAAATAATAAATCTGATTCAAACATTATATTGGAATCAAAAAGCAAAAATTGGAGTAGAAGGAGAAGGGTCAAACGAAATAAATATCTGTAGATGAGTTAGGCAAGGGTGTATCCTGTCTCCGATACTACTTAACTTATACTCGGAGGAAATATTTTGTCGAGTACTTGCCAATACTTCAGCCGAAGTAGTAATAAATGGAAAAACTGTGACAATATCAGGTACTCAAATGATTAATTATCACAATTAAGTAAGTAAGACCTACAATAGCTCATTGAACGCATTAGTGCTTAGAGTAATAAGTTTGGGATCAACATAAATCTCAACCGAAAAAATATATGGTTATAAATAAAGAACCAACTAATCCTTAACAACAACTAGTAATTAACAATACTGTGATTGAAGTATCAGTATTTGGGTACGATAATAAATGAAGATAAAGAACACACAGAAATAAACAGATGATTAAAGATTGCTGATTTGGAATCACAGTTTTTAATCTTTCAAACACCGAACTTTACTTGGAATGCTATTGGGATACACATTCTCTCAAAACTCAACCATGTTGCTGAGTCGATTGTTTTGATCTCAAGTGTATGAAGTTTTCTTTTCGATAACTGAAACCAGTTATTTAATACCACTAGGTCATGTTCTTGAGAGAAATCTAATAGTCTTGTGCCTCTATCATTTCTCTTGTCCAGCACAAAACTACTCACAAGGTGTAGTTCTCTTTCTTCTCCTATCTTGGCATTGAAGTCTACTATCAGTAAATTTACTCCTTCTTTCTTTATTAGCTATCAGCTTGCCCTCTGTAGGAGCATAAACCTGTGTGGTTTTTATTAGATAGTTGACATTTTAAATTGTGTTGTCATGCCTATCAGAAATAAATATAAAATTTGGTACATATCTGAAAATTTTTATTCATTACAATACCTTTCCCATATTGTTTTCTCTCGCAGACTTCTCTACCCGAATAATATAAAGTGTATTCGTTGTATAATAGTCAAATCGCCATGAAAGGGTGATCATCAGCAAACCTTTTTTAATCCCATAAAGTCTATTTCTCTTTGATAGATTGATAGACTCTCACCAGGAATATATCTAGGTATAGTCCCATTTCTATAGTGCGGAGAGTACATTACTTGCTTTACTTTTTTGCGAGAAAGGACTGTTACTTTTCCTTTCCTTATTACGTGATCTAACTTCTCGGAAGTCTCTTACCGTTGACTTCTGATTTGTCACTTCTGACCGACATGCTGTCTTCATTGAGATTGGTGTTATTGGTAGGTACTTGCGAAGTTGTGGTGTTTAGTGAAAAATCTTATCTACTTTAATAAAAATTCGCTTTAGTGCCTTCAAGCAGAGCAGACGTGCGTGCCGAGCTATACCTGGAATATCGCAGCAGCGGAGCCGCAGCCTCGCTTAAGTGCCTTCAAGCAGACCGAACGTGCGTGCCGAGCTATACCTGAATTATCACAACGGCGGAGCCGCAGCCGTAGCCTTGCTTAAGTGAAAGAAAGCATCCAGCTAGGTAATTTTTCTTTTTAAATTACCAAAATGTTTCCAGCAGGCAATGGACCTGGCTTTAATTACATATATAACCAACCATATTCACCAAATATACAGTGTCAACCTCAATTAAGTGCCCAAAAGTTACAAATTCCAAATACGTATCAAACTCAAAGTTTCATAAACAGTCAAACTCCTGCACCATACAACACACAAACACTTCAATTATCATCAGGGTCCAGTAATTATTCCCCTCCAAATCAAGAACAATTAATCACTTACCAGCCTCAAGGAGCCTATCCAACTAATAATCCCCAACAACTTGTTAGAATGTATTCAACTAGCGACGATGAAATGGAAACCCCTACAACATCGAAAGAAAACTCTTGGCAAACTGTTAAGGCTATGAAACGGAGAAAAATAAGGACGAACGCACAACAAAATGGTGACGAAAATGTTACACAAACCTCCAACAAGTATAGCGTATTAACAAATACAATAGATGACACTCCACAAAGCAACATTACCAACAGCATCACTACAGAATCAGCCAAAATACCCAAACCTCCTCCGATTTTTGTGTACGGAGCAGTAAATTTTCCAAACATGCTCACCCAAATACGCGATCATTTAGAAGATGAACAATATAGTACTAAGAGCTTAGCCAATAATACAATTAAAATTAACTGTAATACAGTTAATGGATACAGAAAATTAACAAAATACTTCAAGGAACAAAACATAATACACCACACATATCAATTAAAGACGGAACGAGCATACTGAATTGTTATCAAACACATTCATCACTCAATGAACACAAATGACATTTCAGAAGAATTAGAAAATAAAGGACATAAAGTTAGAAATATTATAAATGCGAAGCATAGAATAACCAAAGAACCCTTAAACATGTTCTTCATTGACATAGAGCCAGCAGACAATAACAAAGATGTATATAAAATTGAAAGAATACAAAATAGCGTAGTAATAATAGAACCTCCGAATAAAGACAAAAATAATATTGTACAGTGTACGAGGTGCCAACTCTATGGCCACACCAAGACGTATTGCAACAGGCCCTTCGTATGCGTCAAATGCGGTGGAGCACATAATACAATCAACTGCAAAAAAAGCAAAGACACCCCAGCTAGCTGCGCATTATGCGGGCGAGACCACCCAGCCAACTATAAAGGTTGTGATCATTATCAACAACTAATTCGTAGAAATAATCCACAAAGCAAGACTAGAACCTTAGCACCACAACTATCAAAAATAAATGTTATCCTCAATCCACAAACCAATAATGCAAACACCGCAGTGCAAACAGAGTCACTGAATCTTAGTCAACATCATAAATCTTACGATAATGCAGTAACCAACAACTTCAACCCCCTAAACAATTACAATGAGTCAACACAAATGTTAAACAACGCTCTCCCTCAGTTTTTAACTGAATTCAAAGCCATGTTTAATCAACTCATTCAACAAAATAGCATGATTCTAAACATGCTTAGCACGCTAATAAATAAACTAGCCTAGTTATGGGTAAGTTCCTCAGAGTAGCTCTGTGGAACGCTAATGGCCTAACGCAACATAAAGAAGAAATAAAATTGTTCTTGTTACATAACCACATAGATGTACTGCTAATAAGTAAAACACACTTCACACAACAGACTTACTTCAAAATACCTCATTATGAACTCTATCATACCAATCACCCAGACGGTACTGCCCATGGAGGTACAGCCATTCTTGTCAAGCAAACAATTCAACACCATGAAGAAATAAAATATCAGGAAGACTTTATCCAAGCCACCACAATCAAGGTACAAACATTGCCATATGAATTGACACTTGCTGCAGTTTATTGCCCACCCCGACATAATATCAAAAAAGCAGATTTTGACAAATTCTTTCTAACACTAAGACACAAATTCGTAGCGGGAGGGGACTACAACAGTAAACATACTAGATGGGGCTCACGCCTAACAACAACGAAAGGTAGAGAACTCCTTAAGTCAATGGAGGACAAAAAATACTCATTTATATCAACAGGAACACCAACCTATTGGCCCACCGACGCAAACAAGTTACCAGACCTACTAGACTTCTTCGTCGTAAATGGAATCAATCAGGCATATACTACTGTAATACCCAGTTATGACCTAACTTCCGATCATTTTCCTATCATACTAACAATTGGGGCATCTATAGTAAACAAGAAGCTCACAACTAGATTACACAACTCTAGAACGCACTGGGCTACATATCGTAATATTCTAAGCGAAACCATAAAATTAAACATTCGACTCAAGGAATGCGAAGAAATTGAAACAGCTACTGAAGAACTCATAACAAAACTCCAGCAAGCTGCGCAACAAGCTACACCAACCATTTCACAAAAGCAACTAAACATTGACATACCACTGGAAATTAAACGAATGGTCGCAGAAAAATGTCGTGCTAGAGCTAACTGGCAACGAAATCATACACCTGCTGCCAAAAACGCCTACAACCATATGACCAATAAATTAAAAACAAAACTCAAAGAAATCAGAAATGCGAAATTTGAGCTCTATGTATCTCAATTAAATCGAACCGATGATTCTATCTGGAAACCCATCAAACAAGCTAGGATACCAAAATTCAAAATACCACCAATTAGAAAAAGCAACACCGAACCTTGGGCAAAAAGCGATAGAGACAAATTCAGACTCTTCGCTGAACATCTATCCTCAGTCTTTCAACCACTTGATAGCGCACCAGACCAAGAAGTAGAGCGAAATCTTTCCATCCCTCCTGACATACGTCACGAAATTAAACCCTTTACCCCAAACGAAATAAAATCTGAAATAAATCTGCTAAACCTCAAGAAGACCCCAGGAACTGATCTGATAACTGCCAAAATGCTGCGTGAACTCCCAAAAAAGGGCCTAGTGCTCTTAACTTATATTTACAATGCAATCCTGAGGCTAGGATAGTGGCCAAAATGCTTTAAGGCTGCACAAATCATAATGGTCGGAAAACCCGGAAAAGAACCAACCGACGTTACATCCTATCGACCTATCAGCCTCCTTCCGGTGACCTCAAAGCTGTTAGAAAAACTCATACTTCGTCGAATTAATGAAGACTTACTGCCCCAACATTGGATACCTTCTCATCAGTTTGGGTTTCGACAGGCTCATTCTACCGTGCAACAAGTACACCGCATTACACAAACCATAAATAAAGCACTAGAAAACAAAGAGTACTGTTCAGCTGTCTTTCTCGACATTAGTCAAGCATTTGACAAAGTGTGGCACCCCGGATTACTCTTCAAAATTAAGCAAACGTTCCCTTTGGCATACTATAATTTACTAAAATCATATCTAAGCGATAGAACATTTCAGATAAAAATTAATGAAGTAACATCAGATTACCACCCTATCAACTCAGGCGTTCCACAAGACAGTGTTCTGGGGCCTTTACTCTATGTCCTATATACATTAGATCTACCAACTACACAATATACAACAATAGGAACATTCGCAGACGACACTGCTATACTGTCCAGACATGAAAATCCTGCAACTGCAGCGGCCAACCTACAAAACCACTTAGTACTCCTTCAACAATGGTTACACAGATGGAAAATCAAAGTTAACGAAAACAAGTCGGTACACCAACATTTACGCTCAAAAACAGATATGCCCACCAGTCGTAATAAATAATGCACAAATACCACAACTGAAAACGGCAAAATATCTAGGCTTACGCCCAGATCATAAGCTAAATTGGAAGGAACACCTCAAGAAGAAAAAAAAACAAATAAATCTAAAAGTAAAGGAACTCAACTGGCTAATTGGAAGACATTCAAAATTATCGCTTGCAAACAAAACCCTAATCTATAAGACTGTTATAAAACCAATCTGGATGTATGGGGTAGAGTTATGGGGCTGTGCATCCAAATCAAACATCGCATTAATCCAACGTATTCAATCAAAAATATTACGTCAGATTACAAATGCGCCGTGGTATGTATCCAACAACACGCTGCATATGGACTTACATCTCCCAACGGTCCAGGAAGTAATCCAGGAGAGAGCTATCAAGTACCATGCAACCCTAGAAACTCACTCAAACCCCTTACTGGAGCAGATGCTGGAACCCAGGATCAACCAAAGCCTAAAGAAACTATGGCCAATAAACCTAGTGTGAGTGTCGTGGTATGGCCAACAAACTCGTGTGTGTGTGTGTAGTGTATTCCTAATATCTATTAGACTCTAATACTCTCGAAGTACAAAACTGTAATTATGCAAGCCTCATCATGTTATTCTTATCGTTAGTATCTATAATGATTGTTAACCATTTAGCTTATAGAATGTAACCTTGTTCTGATTGCTAAATAATTACATTAAAAAAAAATTTATAAAAAAAAAATTATCTCTTTAAAACCTTGTTATTGTTTCTAACGCTTGATTTCTCTAACAACCAAGACAAAAATGGAAAAACACTGACATAAAATAAAATTTACATAATTGCGTAATTTTTAGATCAAATGTGAACAGCTTAAAAGTGTTATATAGAACTGGCATATTAAATTAACAAAAAACAAAAAATATGCACTTTAATATTTAAAATAATGTTATAGCCAAAAATAATAATCAAAGAATTTTTCTTTAATATTACAGTTAGTTGGTTTTCCTTTTGATTATAGACAAAAATAAAATTTTATTTGCTTTTATAATAAACAAAATTACCAAAGCATTAAAGCTTAAATGTTTTGTTTTATAAATAATTTTTATGGTTATACTCTAATTGAATTTTGTTTTATAAGGGCTGAATTAAATACAAATTTGTTGTGCAAATCTCTTTATTTAACTATGTTAAACTAATTATTTGGTTTATAAAAATAATAGCGAAAAAATAGTATCCTTAGACCTATGCCCTTTTTAAGTGTAATTTTATTTTAAAGTATATAAATAGTATAGTGCCATCTATTAACAGCTAAATTAATATAGTATTTACAGATATTTATAAACATTTTCAAATTAAAAGCATTAATCTTTACTAAAATTTTACATATAGAACACAAACATATAAAAAATGCAGCAAAGTACAAACATAAAAATTAATTGCCTAAAACAGATTTCAAAAGCAACTCTGTACATTTTGTTAAAGCTTTTAAACCGTTTTACTATTGATTTCTACTAGTACTACTTATATATGGTAAATGTTTAAGCCACTCCACAAGAGATGTCGCTTAACAAAGCATATTATAGATTATATGTATATTGTATTTTAGAAGTATTCACAGATATAGTATATGCGCATATATATTTAAATTACTTATTTTTTGTTCAATTTATGTATAACTATATAATATCCTAATAAATATATAATGTCCTAGTATTAAATCAAAGATACAACCAAATAATTCTAATTTTCACGCCTGGTCTTCAAATAAAATTATAAAAGTTAAATAAAGACGATCTTTTCTTATGAATTATTTAAGGCGCGTTTAAGTAGGTTCGAAACGATGTTTCGGCCGCTGTAAAGATAGCTGCAACCAGGTTCTCATAACGAGGCTGCCGTGACAACGAGCAGTTTCCGGCGACTCCGGGATGGCTTCCGCCGGTGGCTCGTCCGTTCGGCTCCGGACTGGGGTTATGTAGCGTCAAATCCACGCGCATGTTTTTGGGTTTTATGTGCCGCGCAGGGCCGTCTCCGGAGAGGCCCGGCCGCTCGGGCCGCGCGGCGGAAGCGGGCGCAGCGCTGCGTGAAGCCGGTCCTGGCGCGCGCTTTTGGCCGTAAAGCGGAGCCTAATTACGGCGCGCTTGGCTATGAGAAAATGCAAATTTTATGATTTACTACGCCATAGATGCGGCTCGCACACACCTCCTTCCTCGTCGTTATGCTCATAGGAATTCCATTCATTAGCCACCGGGATGTGTGAATCCGCCAGAAATGGTTCCGGCCAGAGTGAACTTTGCAAGGTCATCCGCGAATCCGCGACCTCGGAAGGATTCTTGGGCGCGCCTCGGTTAATGCAAACAGCCGCGCGGAGGAAGCGCAGGAGGAAACACACTTCGCCGATTTTTATCGGGAGTGTAAGCAGGTAGAAAATTTCGCAAATATAAATAAAGCCATTCGCAGCATTCTTCTGGATTCCGGAAGGCATAAGTCATGGAAAGGCGGTGCATGCTCAGGCTTTTGCTTATATTTAAAGTAGAGGTTCATCGAACATTTTTTAAAAGTTTCTTCTGGTTCGTTTAACCAATTTTGTATCCTTGATATATAGATGTGATTTATTATATACAGGAGAGTAGTGAGGCTTGCTGCAGTTATAACAAAAGATAATATACAGCCTAAAGAACCCAGTAGAATTGAACTGTTACTCCGCCCCGCTTATAATCCTGATTTAGCATTATAAGATTACTATTCGTTTCAACCAATGCCTCATTTCTTGGTGTAGCCAATTCTTTGACTCCATACCATATAAGTGGTTCCAGCAAGGCACACAAAACTAGGCTCATAGATTTGGAATCAATTCCATACTACAAGAGTGATACCGATGAGCCACAAAAAACTTGTGTCAGAGATTCTATACAACACAATGATGTATACAGGATGATCAATAACTCATCATACATAATAGTCAGACAATTGAAGTCTTGTAGCAAACCAAAGATCATGTGACTATCGAATTGGACATATAAAATCCTTAACCTTCGAAGAAAGACTGTTTATTGATAAACATTTTAAGAATTTGGAAAAAGTTGTGTAGTGGTCCGATGGACGTTTAAGCAGTCTTCCTTAGGCGAAGACAAACATTTTGAAAGGACGACAAGAATAAATGTATCTTTGGAGTAAAAACGTACAACAATTCGTAATTTTTTTCTTGCTACTCATGAGACTCATAAGATATTTGAGACAACTGACATCCAGCGAAAAGGTTGGAGATCTTTTCAAACTCCAGACAAGTTTATCCATTCGGCGAGAAGCTCAACAAACTATCCTGACAAAACATTTCAAAGTGTTCCCATACAAGATTCAAGTTCATCGTCCGCTGAAACCGCACGATATACTGAGAAGATTCCAATTTAGCCAGTCGATCATTGAAAAAGTGGAAAGCGATTCGATTGATGTTTTGAAAATTTGGTTTAATGATGAGGCTCGTTTTTATTAACAAGCAAAACATGCGCCACTGGGGTACGAACAATCTTCACCTTGCAATGTAAAAGCTCTACATCCAGCAAAAATGACTGCCTGGTGTGCAATTTCAGGGAAAAATCTTCTCGAGCCATATTTCTTTGGGGGCAATGATCACTCTCAAAATTATTACCAGGTATTTGAAGAAGGATTTCTACGGGGAGCAAAAACAGTCAAAATGCTGAACAATTACTGGTTTGCGCAGGACCATGAGAGGTCTCGTCGCACTCTGGAAATTTTCTACACTTCTGTATTATTTTGGAACACGTGTCATTGGCTTAGATTTTGATAATTTTGCTGGTGCTGAAATTAATTGGCCACCAACTAAAGTATCGGGTCTACAAAGGATCTCTAAATAAGATCTCAAAATAGCCATAAAAAATAAAGTTTCGGTAACTGAAAGAAACGCCTTTCAAACAGTAAATAGGGTTTTTAAAAGTAGGCTATACCATCTTGTCGCCAATTAAGGTTTGACTTGTTAAATTAAACCTTAAACTAAGCCGAATAACACATTTTTTGAATTTCCAAAATCGGCCAGCTATGTGAGCAGTCATACGCAAATATTTTCCGACATGTATTATTGATCATCCTGCATATTTTAGTTTTTAATTTTATGTCTTTAAAATATTGAACTCGGATGCTGGACTGAGTAATCCACCAGGTCGTTGCCGATCCTGAGCCCTGGTAAAGGAGGAAGGAGTATGGCCAGTAACCCATCCACGAGAAAAAAATAACAAATTTTTTTTATTGGCTTTAAAAAGAACGAATGATAACGACTACAGCAAGCACTTCAAAGATAAAGGAAGCAAAAAAGAAAGAATTAGTAACATGGATTTTAAGAGGTAAAATTTAGAAGAACGAGAATTGAAACAAGTGGTAGTCATATTCGACAATAAAGAAAATAAACTAAAGAATTAAACAAGTAAAAATTATTGTGCAGTGAAATAATAAAAGAAACAAGAGAAAAAGAAGAGCGGTAATACTAAAACACAAAAAATTAAAATTTGATTAAAAAACTGTACATTAGAGTATAAACAAATTGCGAATTAGATCACTAATGATCTACTGATTATGGCAGGAGACTCCAATGCCAGGATGGGAAATCAAATTGTAGATAATGCAGCAGAGTCGTACATATGTTATAAATAAACATTTAATTAAACTATGCTTACAGAATAAATTAAAACTCACAAATACTGCCTTTAAGATAAAATGGATATGCAGTGGTAGAGGGAGATCTTTAATTAGTTATATTATCAGATTGCGAAGACGGTTTATCATACCACCTGGATCTTCTTGTGGTTTCTTGTCTACAAAGTGAAGTTGCTGAAGATGACTCCGTACTGTCTTTTAGTCGACTCAAGCTCTTCAGCCAAGTCCCGAGTAGTTGAAGACGGTACCATCCAGGACAGGTCGTCGGTTAGAACGTGGCCGATCTTCTAGAGCGAGGTCAACAGAATCAGCTTTTGTACCATCTTACCACAGATCTGTAATTTACTGTTCCTTCAGAAATCTCTTTTTTAACCTTTTCCATAAAAGTTATCGCTTCCAGCAATAACCGGATAATTCAAAAGGCTTAGGAATGATGCGATAATTACAGCATGAATAAGACAATATTCAGATATCAGTGAGAATTTCGTGGAAGACTAGCAACGATTGGAACACAAATATTAAACGTAAAAAATCGTGATAAAGATATCTTTGTACAACACTTATTTGGGCAAAAGGAAATGTAATTGTTAGTGACTTGCTTCTAGACCGTCACCGAGACTTAGGCCAATACAAAGAGGTGATTCCATCAAAGGGGTTTGCAGAAGGTTTTGAACGGTAAAGGTGATGCCGGGAGAAGAGTATGAAATCTCAAAACGCTTGTATCCCATACAAGTTTAATCAAATATATAGATTTTATGTCATTATCATTGTATTCTGCCTATATTCAAGACAATAATATTTTAAGTCAAGTTTAATATATAAGTTTCTAAAAGAAATTAGGTGATTTATGACAAAAATGATTTATTTAAAAATTATCCATTATTTTATTTTTTTAATATCTATTTGACATAAGATAAATTAATTACAGTTGAAACCATGGAAGTAGCTCGGCTAGGTTAAACCTTTTTATTTTTTTCGGTTACTCGTTATAATCATCTGTTAGGTGATGTACAGCATCATTTGAGTGACCACTAAGTCTGACTTTATATTTCGTGTTGTAATCTTGAATTTTGCAATTCACTGTGTATACACTCAGGTCACTTAAAATCACTCTATTGGGGACGTACCATAGTGTGTTGACGATTGTTCGTAGCACTTTATTTTGAAATCTTTCAAGGATTTCCAAGCTTGTTATAGTTGCAGTTTCCCACAAAGAAATCCCATATGCTGATATTAGTTTGAGGACTTTTTTATAGATTACTAACTGATTTTCCAGAAATACTCTAGATTTTCTTCCGATTACCCACTATAATTTACGAAGTTGTAGTCCAAGTTATCTTCTCTGATTGAATAAGTAAGTTCTCCAAGTTAATCTCCTGTCGAAGCGCATCTCAGGTATTTGACTGACTGTGTGGGTACGCTGGTGTCCGTTTAAAGTTACTGATAGACAACTATCTCTTTTCTTAGTGAAAGTAACATGGTGGGATTTGGATTCCTTCACTCTAATTCGCCATGTTTTAGTCCAGCGTCGAATTTTGTTGAGGTAATCTTAGAGATACCTCGGTGCAGCTTATGGATCGTCTACATAAGTAGCTGATGTTGTTAGAGGAGACGTGGGTAGGTCGGCTGAATTTAATAAATATAACATGGGACCTAGGGCACTACTCTTTAAAATGCCTAATAAGATCAGTTGAATAGTCATGGCTTCATGTTTGTATGTTATCAAGAAATTCCGATTTGATATATAAAACCTTAAAAGTTCATATACCTGGTAAAGTAAGTATGTTTTTAGTTTATAGCATAAGTCTTGATGCTATACCCTGTCAAATGTTTGCTTCACGTATAAAAACACTCCAGAACAGATAGTTTTTCTTTTAGATTTCTGTATATTTTATTTACTATCTTGCGTACCTCCTCAATGGTGCTGCGCTGATTTGGAAGCCAAATTGGTGTTTAGAGATTAACTTTTGGTTGTCCAGAATTAAAATTATTCTACGCAAACCAATTTTTCATAAATCTTTAACAAGATAGGGAGTAGGCTTATATGCTGTGTGTTATTTCTGCTAGTGGTTTACTTGGTTTCGGTAGCATAACGGTTTGTGCTGTTTTCCATTGCATTGTACAGATGTGTAAGCGCTTGTATAATTTTTCTTGGTAAATGCTTGACAATCGCCTCAGTAATTAGATAGTAGCCTGGAGCTTTTTTGTGTTGACCTTATTAATTTCTCTTCTACCTCTTTTATGGTTGAAAGTTTGAGAGGTAGACTCATTTGGAGTGGTGAGTCCAGGAATTCGAGGATTTCTGTTTCTTCGTTTAGGAGTTGACGAGAGAAAAGTGTAAAGACTTTAATGAGATGTTCACCAAAGGTATTCGCCTATTCTTTGTTGCTGCAAAGCCAGTTGCCATATTTCTTTCTAACAGGGAGCATGTACAGAGTTGGTATTCTGTTCGTTCATTTTCGCTTAGGTTTTCTATGTAGTTCTAAATTCCTTGATTTGTATGTTGGAAAAACGTTTTTTTAATTGTATGTTAGCCCTGTTTAGGGCTTGCTTATTTAGGATCCAACCTGGTAAGTTGCTAACGTCTTCTCAAGCGTTTTTCAGCCATTTTATCTTTTATGATGATAAGAATGTCTTTAATTTATGAAGTGGTTATCAGTTCGGTAGTAGCTTTCCATGCTACCTATTGAATGAGTTCTGTGGGTAAGATTATTGCTCGTTCTATGCCATGTCCACTTTTTAGTGGAACATGTAGATCCACTAAGTACTCAAGTTTGTTTAAAAAGTATTTCCAATCTGTACGATTGTTATGCAGGTTGTAGTTAGATTTTAGTTGTGTCCGACACATTGTTTGGTATTGTACTGTGTTTTCTGGAAGATTATCTAAAGTTGGTAGTATTTGGTGTTTTGCTTTATCTACGTATGATGTCCCTGGTGTTGTTTCAAATTGGAGATATGGCCTTTTATACAATTTTGTATCCTCCTAGTCGTGGATGTAGGTGTTTTTGTAAATGGTTGTGGACTAAGCAACTTTAGTAATTGGCCTTGTGGTTGCTCTTGTAATTCACATTTTGAACTTTATCATTTTTGACCGTTCCCGGGTAGTATTTTGTGTCTTATGCTGACAGTCATTCATTTTACGCATTGTGGAATTATTCGTTTGGCATGTGAAGGTTCTACTACAACACTTGTGTTCAACAATATTTTTGTTTTGTAGATTTCTTTATTGTTATCGTTTTGCTTTAGCTCCACTACAAGCATTGGGAGCGGTTTTTTCCATTTGTAATATTCCACATATTAACTATTGTATGTTCTAGCTCTTCTAATGCATGCTTGATTTTGGTCCTGTTGCGTAATGTACATTTTTAATGGCTATTTTAAAACTCCTGTCTTGTTTGGGTTTATGTGTATAAAATTATGCATTTCTTTGAGCAAGATGTTTGAATATAGTAGGGTATACTTCACTTATGTTTACAACCTTGCACTTAAGTAAGGTCGCTGCGAAATAGCAAGTAAAAATTGGCTGAAATACGTCCACTATGCTTCCAAGTGCGAGTCGAACTGAAAATTATGCATATAAGTTTGACTTGACGAAATTCACATAAAAACATTGCAGCATGCTGGGTTCACAGATATATAAAAGTCGCACCGGTTTACAGAAGTGAGTTTTTATCTGGACAACAAAGGCTATGCGTTGACAAAACGGGGACAAATTTCCTAAGCCTAAATAAAAACGCCGCTAAAATGACTGCCCACAAAGGACTACACTTTCAAAACTATTTTAGACATTGACATTAGGATATTTATTATAAAAATGGTATAATAGTACCTTCAGAAAAAACTTACTGCGTTTTCTCAAGCATCACCTGTATTTGACAAACATTCTAAAGTACAATTCGTTGTCATGTGGCAGGAGTAATAACCGATTGGTTACAAACAGAGATTTTAGAACATTCTTCGTAAGTTTCCGATAAATAATTGCAGTTAAAACTCGGTTCTAGAACTTCTAATGGCATCAGGTTTTCATCAGTGCTTAGTGCAATAAAGTGATGCATCATAATAGCAAAAATAAATTATTTGCAACTATATTTTGGATGTATTTGATACCCTTTTATATTGGCGATAGTCTTCTAATAGCATGGGTTAAATGTCAACGAATTAGTTGAGTTATTTAGAATATAAAGTTATTTTTTAAATTCGGGTAGTAGATCTCATACAGCGGCCGAGTAAGCTTAGATTACAATAACAAATTTATGTAATTTATAGAAGTAATTATTCAGCGCCTTAACGCACTCAAAGTAATTATTTATAGAAATTATTGTAGTACGAAAATGTTCGTTAAAAGTTAAAAAACGCTTATAGATCCTCTGTAACCATTGTACCTCTTGTTACAACATTGAAGTGTGATTTTGTTGGATATTTTTGTACATTGGTGAGCTATTTTACGACGCTAATTTTAGTAAAATATTTGCAATGCCCTTTAATTTGTTTATAATAGATGCTTATGCCATCCCAGTTCCTTTTACAGCCCTTATGTATTTTTAAAAACAACAATCTGGCAAGCCTATAATCCATCCACTGTTGCTAACATAACTTAAAAATGTGTTTAGATGTTACTAGATGTTATTAATAAGGTTTTTACTTACTCCATAATAACATGTATGGTTTGTAAAGGTAGGTGTGATTGTACCATAATGAGAATGTAGGTTGTATATAACAAATATAGGAACGAATCATGAATACATTCCCACACTTATTTTCCGGACCATTAACTTTTAAAATCATTTCAGATGATAAACATCAACGTTTTTTAAATCCACCTGGATTTAGCTTTTCTACAATAAAAAGCTGCAACGTCAAATATACTACCTGGGTTTCCAGATAGACTGAATCCAAAGGATAAACACTTTTCCAAACCGTACAGCAACATAATTTAAATTATGTATCAATTTATTGTCTAATGAATTTGAATAACATCTGCTAAACTTTACAATAACTAAAAGTATTTTTGACATATATAATAAAATTGTAAGTAACTTGACCTAGATTCAGACCATCTTGAGTACAAACTTTATTTAGAAAACCGCATTGTCTAAACTTTATGCCGCAAAGACCGACTAGAAACAATTTCAACTTCTTATCAACCACATTCTTGCTCACAAAATTCACGTATCTAACAAAACTGATAAAGTTGTGGAATCTTTAGAAAGCTCGTCCAAGAAACAACTTGGCAAACTACACTGATTGAACATATAAATCCATCTTGAATTCACAAAATACCATGCCGTATTAAACAGCAAGTAATAAATAGAACCTAGAGCTCCTGGTTGATTGCAGAAGTTCCGAAAACCTAGAGGCAAAAGTATACTAAACAATTTAACTTGCCGTCTTCACCATGCTCTTCAGGAAAACAAGAATGCAACATTCAACTTATCTGGCAAATGACAACCAAAATGTTAGGAGAACATCTTGCTCAAGTCTTTTCTCAATTAGCTTATAATGACCTACCGACGTACAAATAAAAAAACATTTCAAGCATCTTCGTCAATTATCTCAACCCTTAAGTCTAGTATTTTCTGCTGAAATTTACAGAGAAATAAAATTAACTAACTCGTACCCCAAGCTATAATCTTATACTAGGGAACATATTGAAATATCTCTCTAAAAAGCAATAGCCTTCATTACAACTACATACAATCGTATGCTTGCTATTTCTTACGTGTCTACTTAGTGTAAATATGCAAGAAAAATCATAATTGCTGCCTGGGAAATTTCACAGGAAACCAGCTCATATTGATTAATAAGTCTGCTTGGACCTTCTATCTAAATTATTTGAATAATTACAACTATAACACGTTAAGGGTTTGGCACCACTAAATGGACTAATTTGTTCGCATGCATTTAGCTTTCGTAAAGAAGTCATGTCATAGAATAATTAATTATATTAAAGAAAATTCTAAATGGAAGTGCACTGGCTTTTATACAAAATAAAAATAAAACTAACCCATCAAATTTCGCCTCTGTTAAACAATAATTAACTCTGGTTTTTCGCAAGGAAGTGCTTTTAGTCCTTTCTTGTACGTTCCCTATGTTAAAGAAATTTCAACTACAAATACTTTCCTAATTGCTACGTTTGCAGATGACACTAAAGTAATGTCATCGGATACCTGATAGTGCATTTGAAAAGCTGCAGTTGTAGTTAGGTCTTCTAAAAATATAGTTAAATAGTTGAGGAATCAAAATAACCAACAATAAATCACTCAATTTACATCTAATACACAAGGTGCCATTTGTCCGCAAATTATTACCTACAATGAATTTATTCCAAAAAAAACAAAAGAGAAATACTTAGGACTCTATTCAGATCAAAGGCTGGCCTAGAAAGTACACATAAAGGCCAAGCAGCCACAACTTAACTTATACGTACTCTTTAACTGGACGTAAATTGCAATGGACTTTAGAAAATAAGCTGTTAATGTATAGAGTCGTTCTAATGTCAATATAGACATTAAGATCAAACATCAAAATATTGCAGTCCTTTTCACTGAAGATGCTGAGTATTCTCGCTAACTCTATAATTTATCTAAAAATTTTGTGGAAAAAAGCCGAATGTACTTTAAATCATGCTAGTCAAATCATTGTCGATCTTTACCACTACCAATTTGCGGAGAGACGACTGAAAATGCAGTGGAGATCTATCAGTAGATGGTACCTAACTGATGATGTATATCGGCAATATCATGCTATTTATGTATTATTATAATTACGTTGATAAATCGTTGAACGCTTTTTTTAAAAACTGAATTGGTGATCACTGAGATCTGTACCTCATTAATTATGCTATAGACAATTGTTAATACTAATCTGTGGTTAGGTTATATCAAAGAGAATTTTAATTTTGGTGATTCTTATGGCAAGCAGCATTTATTTTGGCTACAAATTTTTGATGTAAACGAGAATTGTTCAAAAATCTAAAATCTTTTTCACTTCGTTGTTACTACTTATTGAAGAGAAAGTAAAAGTCATTGTAAAAATTGTTTAGTGAAAACATCCATTCTTTTTATTTCATTTTTAATTTCTGTAAGTCGATATATAAATATCCTAGATTTTAAAAAACAGGGGCATATATTTGACCAAACTAGATCAGTATTTAAGCCAAGAGGCTGCGAGAAAGACGGCGACTTTTTTTATTATAACGTCCGCCCTTATGAGATTTTATTGGTGTTATTTGTTTTTTATCATTTTCTTTTTTCTATGAGGAATGGTAAAGTTGTCATCTGTAATTCATTGTAAACTTCGTAACCCTAAGAACTTGAGAGATGGCTGCCGTTGTATAAAACATCTTTAACACCCTTACTGTATTTTTCCCTTGATATGCTTCTGTCTTATGAATGCATGCGCACTTTACGCATTTAGCTTGTCTGAACAAAACCTCCGGATATGTTCATACCGCTTGCATTTAATATATATGTAAATTTAACGATTGTACTCATTATATGCTGTATATGTATTTAGTATTAGAATTCGGTTTTAGTTCAATATGGAATAGTGAGACAGCTATTTTAGATTTTAATTGACTAATATTGTTTATATTGTTTATTGTATACCTAAGAATTATTAATTTTTTTGCTAGTAATGTTTGGTCCATCGATGGGTGCACTACTCTGAATGATCTTGCTGTTTCAACTTGGTAACTGTGAAATCGTGCACGTCTTTCTGATGGTTACAACCTGACTTGTTCATTATAAATGGATTTTAATTATAATTATACTTTGCTACTTTTTCTAGCAATTCGATTAAGGGCTGAATTTGAAGCTGAATTTGATTTTTTGCTATTATCTGCTTTACTCTCTTTACTTAGTCAACAATCTTACAATTTTGTTTGTTTAGTAACTCTTCTATGATCTTTTTCTATAACTCACTTGCTTATATTCTCCTTCCTGGCCGCAATTTTCGTTTAGCTGGCTATTAGAATAAATACTTTGCGAAGTAAATGATTTATGTTGGCTGCGAATTTCTTGTATATATTGACAGCTGTTGTGTTATTTGTATATTTTGATCATAAAATACGGCATTATTCGGTTGCCCATCATTGCAAGCTAGCGGCACCTTGAACAAATGGTATTGTGTTCCGATACTCAGTTCACAACGTAGATTTGAGGAGAGTATGTATTTATTTATATATTTATATAAGGGTTAGCTTATCGTAGTTGATTGAACATTGTTAATAACTGTAACCCTCACTTCTGAACAATGCTCAAATCAAACTATGACTCATTTTAGATATTTAAATAATTTTTTGTACCATTATACTCACTTTACTGTAGCTATTGTTTATGATAGGAAGTTCCCCACTTTAATTTTTCCCATCTTTAATTTGCTAAGTCCCATTTAATATAAATATGAAATGTGTGTCTTTCATCTCGTCAACTTTCAACTTCCTTCAGAATTTGTAAAGTATTTTACTAACGAATTACTACATAGTATACTAAAATGTTAAAAATTCAACATTAAAAGGGTATAATTGATCTTGAAATTTCGCACTAACTATATGCATTTAGGTAGTTCATCAAAATATGTGTAGAATATATAGGTTGATGGATTTTAGTTTAGGATTTAACATCTCCGATATTGAGATAGTTAAAAACCCAAGAACACAATAAGAGCTGCCATTCTTAAAAATGTATTCTTTGTGAAGATCCTAAAAGTACTAATCATATAGCAATATGAGGACTGCTCATTTTACTAAACGGATACATTTAATTTTATATGACTTGTAATTGTTACTATTGTTTAACAACAGCTGTCAAATAAGCAGCAATGAAGCGAATCAGCATTGAAATCAGAAAGCTAATCATTGCAGAAGTGGTATTCAGAAAAATACAAGGTATTCAAAGTTAGTAGATTTCTAAATCGTCATAAGCTTAAAGATTTATTTAAATTGCGACGTCAAAGTAGCCTGGTAAATTCAAGAGATGAGAAGATTGTTTTGGAACTGTTAAAGTTTAAAAAGCGTATGTCTCTAAGTTAAATATCCAAAAATGTTGAAGTCAGCGTAAAAAGGAACAACAGTACTTACAAAAAGCAAAAAATACCAAGGAGGAGCTAGGAAACGTTGTGGAAGATCCAAAACCAAACTTGTTGTAATCTTATGGATGACCAAACATACGTCAAAATGGATAGCAGTACGTTACTAGAGCCTCATTGTTACAATGCCGTTGTGAGACAATATCTACCTGATAACGTAAGAAGAATTAAAACAGATAAATTCGGTAAGAAAACTCTTGTATGGTAAGCTATATGTTCTTATGGCCTTAGAACTTCCCTATCTTTCACAACTGGTACAATTGTAAGTAAAATGTACAGGAAAGAATGCATACAAAAACGCTTAGTATATCTACATCATAAACAGAACATTCTTCTATTATTTTGCCCCTACTACAATTCACCTTCTAGATTCTAAAAATATTCATTTTGCAAAAAGAAGAGAACAATCAAAGTTTCGTCTTATTCAATACTACTGGGTTGTTGTAAAAAGACACTTAAGAAAAGATGACCGAGAAACTAAAACAATGCAGAAATTCAAACAAATGTGGAGTGTAGCTAGACAAAAAATTTTAGTGGAGGATGTGCAGAGTCTTATGGCGGGTGTTCAAGAAAAAATTAGAAATTTATATCGTTCTTTATTGTTCATAGCTTTTATATCACTAAAAAATTTTGATTGTGTTGTTTTGTAACTTAAAATAAAACGAGAATGGCGTAAAAACCATCAGATGCAACTTTCGACTGCGGCGATCACTACGATTACAAAGAACGGCATGAAATGACCTAAAACATGACTAAATCTGATCCTGAATGGACGAAACAATGCATTACTACGTTCTTCTGCTTTCGAATTAGGTATCACATGCCATACGTTGTATGTCGAAAAAAAGTTTGACCTCACCGTTGACCCTTGACTTTGACCGATTTGGATGAAAATCAATGCCATAGGAGGTACTGACCTAAGGTGTATGTATGCTACGTATTAAGTGAATCTGTTGTTAAAACCATTAACTTTCTATAGCGTTCCTCATTCGAAAGTTAATAACTGCAATTTTTAGAAAAGCTTATTATTTGTGACGACAATTACTGTCAGTTTAGTAAAATGAGCAGTTGTTAGGACAACGGAATAAAAATTATTCTATATATTAAAATACAATGAAGGGAAGTCTTACGTAAAATTGTGGGAGCGACAAAAATCGACAAAATAAAAAAGGAGTACGGTAATATGGAACAATTTAAGAATAAAAGTATAATAGAAAAAATGAAACGCACAGTTGAAGTGGTTCTGGCGTCTAGTGAGAATAGACAATAATAAGATAAGTGAAAACTACAAGGGAAAAAAAAAGGTAAAGAGTAAAAAATAGCCGAAGCACTAAAGTAAAGGGGTATAAACTGGGCTCAAACAAGAAACGAGGCCAATAACAGAGAGAAATGGAAAATAATTGTTACTTCTACACCTAGAAGAAAAGTTTGTGTAAGTGGAAGTCCGTAAAATAAACTGAAGCACCTCCCCCACTATTTAATTGCCTAATCTTACGCAATAGGATGCATCGGGCCCGAATATGTTAATCTCAAGTCATCGTGGGATCCGAAAAAGCAAAATATATTACATTAAATATGGTGTGGTCAGTAATTTATTGTTAAATTAGACTAGGTTACATCCCCCCCAAGGAGCTGTGAGACCTTGACGTTGGTGGGGGGGCATAGTACCTCCGATGACCCTGAGAGCGATGCTGGCGGGGGACTACAGTCCTCCAGCAGGATTACCCATGCCAGTAAGGTCGAGGGCGAGGGGGGAAGCTAAGGACAGCTCACTCTCCAGGAGGCATTTTGTGCAACGGGAACTGGCGCACCCGGGAGGTAACCAGCTACGGACTGCTGAACGCCAGGAGCCTGATTAATATCGTAACTGCAGCCCATGTTCCAACAACCACTGCAGGGCGTACCAGTGGTATGCTGCACGGGGACTTGCGACCGGGTGGCTTGTCTTAATTGGCCTGCCTGCGAGGATAACACCTCTATAAAAAGGAAGAGAACACCTCTAAAAACCTGAGAGGCACCTGGCGCACCTCTCAATGTAAATGCCTTCCCCCAAGAAAGAGCGTCACCCTGGGGGCGATCACACTTTTGACCCATCTCGTAAGAACAACATGGAAGAATCTAAACACAAACAGAAACGCAAAAATAGAAACAGAGCACGATGATACCTTGACCGAAGTAAGAGATGCAGCCGATGAAGCGATTAAAACTATCTCATAGCTGATGATCTTAATTGCAAAAAACAAACACCAAAACCGAAATAAAAACCACAGTAAAAGAGCTAAATCGAAAGATGGGTCTAAATAGATGCATCGCAAAACACGAACGGGAATACGGAGAAAACGAGAGCAGATACATAACAAAGGAAACAAGGACAATTGCGATGCAAGCAGAAGGAAAGGATATAATGGAGGAAATGGACGAAAGAAGGGAAACACATAAACAAAACATAAAGGAATGCCTGGAAGAACAGCAGGGATATGAGAGACTGAAAATAATGATCGACGAAAGATGGATCGACGAAATCTTCGAAAGGACTTTTTATAGGACTGGAGACATAAACACTATCAGCCTAGAAGAGGGCGTAATTTTAATCACAGATAAAACTAAAGCAGAAAACAAGAAAATCACCACCAAATACCCGGAAATAAGCGAGGTATTGGAAGAAAGCGAAGGACAAGTAGAATACCTCTTGAGCACTACCAAAACCATAAACAAAAAAGGGAAACAAGCAGAAAAATCGAGTATCCTATATACGATCCCATATGAGCTAAGCAAAGACGGAATAAATGACACGGAGGAACTTTTCAAACAAATGCAAGAATTAAAGGCAGTAATAGAAAACGTGAAAGTTTTTCATAGCCACAATGAGATAACAATTGTCACTCCAGAGGAAATACAACCAGAATACATAAGAAAGATAGCGGAGTATGTATTCTATAACACCAAACTGAAGGTCAACATAACGATGAAGAGAATCCAGAATAACTATATGGCAAAAAACAAAATGTAGAAAAACTCGTCATAAACCGAGGGGAAAGAACATACGCGGAATTATTAAAGAATATGAAAGACAACATCGACGCAGAGGACATAGGGATTAAAGTTAAAAAATATCAAGAAAACAAGAAAGGGCGACGTATTCGTAGAAATAGAAGGAGACAAGAATAAAGCAAGCGCTTTTAGAGACGAAATAATAACAAAAGTGGGCACAAACGTAAAAACAGAAAACGTGGACTAAACGCTCTACATATATGACATAGACGCGGCTATAAATAAAGAAGACGTAGAAAGCGAACTAAGCGAAGTAGTAGGAGCGACAAGGGGAGAGGTAACGGTCAAAAGCATGAAAGAAAACCGGACCGGCAACCAAACGGCGATAGCAGTAACGCGTAAAATACATGCAACCAATCTAATAAAGAAAGAAAAATTTAAGTTAGAATGGACATATTGTAAAATTAAAGAGAAAGTGTTACCAACCAGGTGCTATAGATGTCTGGAATACGAACATAAGGCAAGGGATTGCAGAGGGGTGGACAAATCCAAAGACTGTTTAAACTGTGGGGAGACAGGGCACAGGGCCAAGGACCGACATTTGGGCCGGTTTGGCTTTTGGCGGGTGGTGGAGGTAGGCCGAAGCAACAAGGGCATGCGCTCACACGAGGTCAGAGGCCCTCCTGTCCAAAAGCGGTGCCACTACCCCTAAGAGTCCAACACCATCGAGGGAACCGAGAAGCCGCCTCGGTTGGCTTCTTAGTCCTCGTGTCGGTAAGGTTCCCCTTACCTCGTTTGACGAGTACCCGTCGAGGTCACTCGCGTGATACCTCTACCCCTCTATTACTACTAGCGGCATCCGTTGCCCACAAATGTGGGATTGGGTAGCTCCACTAGCAGTTTTACGGGTATCTCGCGTCACGGGGTGAGACGCACTACCCACTCGTGTCGGTAAAGTTTCCTTTACCACGTTGGACGAGCAACCGTCGAGGTCACTTGCGTGAGCCTCTACTTCACATCGATTGGGTCTTTTCACATCCGTTACCCACAATTGTGGGATTGGGTAGCTAGAAGCGCCTTTACGGGCCAGCGCCGTGAAGTACACGCTGGCCCACTCGTGTGCTACTGTACAGCCTGCAAAGAGAAAGAACATAGAGCGGACAGCACGAGATGCCCAAGATAGAGCCAAGATGTAGCCGGCCGCCGAAGACCAAGCAGAGGAAACAAACCTCCGAAAAATGAAAGAAAACAACAACAAGCAAATGAGAGTAATACAGATTAATGTAGGAAGGGGAAGGGCAGCCCATGATGTGGCACAGGCCATGGCGGAAGATGGGGAGCAGACATAATGTGCATGCAAGAGCCAAATAAGGCAAAAGCGAGAAATCAGAGGTTAATACACGATGCAAAAACAGATGTGGCCATATACTGCCGAAACAAAAACGCGGGCATAACCGCATAGCGGTAACAAATATATTAAAATACTTTTTAAGGAATGGACCATCTATAACTGTTACGTATCACCGAATACGACCCTGCAAAGCTTTACTGAAGATATCGATAGAATAATGCACGACGCAAGGCAGCAAAAAGGAGAAATACTGATTCTCGGAGATTTAAACGAAAAATTTCCATTATGGAGATTAAACCTGACAGATAAAAGAGGCGAATACATAGTAGAATGGCTCGCATCAAGTAATATATAGAGACAACCAACCAACTTTTGTGAGAGGATCAACGGAGTTGCACGTAGATATAACCTACGTCACCCCGAAACTGGCAAGAAAGATAAAAAATTTGAAGGTACCGGAGGAGGAGTCTCTGAGCCTACACAAATATATCACTTTTGACATTGACGCAAATCCGGCAGGCGCGGGAAACAAGAGCACAGAGACAAGTATAAAAAAGCTAAATAAAAACGTTTTTAAAGAAACACTCCACCTAATGAAGCATGGACGGGAATTAAACAGCAAAAACGTGATTGAGATCATCAAGGAATCGCAACAGCAGCCATACTGGTGGAACGAAGAGAGCGCAGATCAAATCAGAAGGGAGCTAACAAGGGAAAGAAAATGAGCCACAAACCCAGATGCAGATGAAAACATCAATGAAAAATATAAAGAAGAGAGGAGGAAGTATAGGAAAGCGATAGAAAAATCGAAACGCGAACACTGGAGCGAACCGTGCAGAAAACTGGAGGAAGATATATGGGGGCAAGGATACCAAATTGCAACCAGATACATGAAGAAAGCACCCCAACCTTACAACCTGGAGGCAAGCGAAAAAATCAGAATAACAAATGAGCTTTTCCCCAAAGGCAAGACAATTGGAAGAAAAGAGAGAGAACGGAGGTAGACAACCCTTCACAATAGAGGAATTACTAATAGCAGGCGAGAGACTCAGGAAAGGAAAAGCTCCAGGACCGAATGGAATAACTCCTGAAACAATAAAACAAGCAGTAAAGGTTATATCTTAAGAAATTTTGGAATTGGTAAACCAACTGCTACAGGAACAAAGCTTCCCCGACAACTGAAGAAGGCAAACGTAGTTTTAATGCCAAAAAAGACAGCGAACAATGAGATGCAAACGTACAGAGCAATCTGCCTGTTGGACACCATAGGCAAACTGTGTGAACATATGGTCAAGAAAATACTAGAGGAAGAACTAGACAGGAAAGACAGTTTGGTTTCAGGAAAAAACGGGCCACGGTCGACTCTATTAAAACAGTTGTAGAAACAGCTAAGGAAAATGGCTAGTAATGGTGATGATCGATGTACAAAACGCCTTTAACACGGCTGCATGGAGTTACATAATCAGGAGACTAAACATACCTGAGTAAACTAAAAGTAACAATAGCAAAAAAGAGAATAAGTGTGACGCAGGGTGTACCACAGGGATTAGTGCTTGGCCCAACACTATGGAATGTTTTATACGACGAGATCCTAAGGCTAACACTTCCAACAGGATGTAGCACAGTGGCGTACGCAGACGATTTAGTCCTGATGGCTAACGCACAAGAAAAGGATGCACTAATAGACAACATAAACAACGCACTGTGTATCATAGGAAAGTGGATGAAAGGTAACGGTCTCAAAATAGCGCCAAACAAGACCGAAGCGATTATTTTGAAAGGCCCCAGGAAAAGAGACGATATCATCTTTGAGATTGGAAAACATCAAATTAGGCCAGGAAAACCAGGAAAATATCTAGGAGTATGGATTGACGATAAGCTAATATTCGGAGAGCATGTAAGAAAGACCACCAACAAAGCGGAAAAATCAGTGAGGGCACTGACAAAATTAATGCCAAATATTGAGGGTATAAGTAGCTACAAACGTGAAATACTACACGGTATGGTGCAGTCCATACTAAGATATGGGGCGCCAATATGGCACGGCGTACTAGAACTAGACAAATATCGAAAAATGCTAATGAGAGTGCAAAGACAGGTGACCATAAGAGTAGAAAGCGCATACAGAACAGCTTCCACAGAAGCACTATGTGTAATAAGCGCGTTAATACCCATCAACTTGTTAATAGAGAAAAGAGCGAAGAAATATCATAACAGAAGGGGAGAGGAAGACGTATGAAAGGAGGAAAAAAAGATCACCATCGCAAAATGGCAAGAAAGATGGAACGATATAGAAACGGTAGCCAAATGGACAAGAAGACTACTGCCGTCAGTGGAGCTGTGGATAAAGTGCAAGCACAGAAAATCGGAATATTTAGTGACGCAATGTTTAACGGGCCACGGATCCTTCAGGACTTACCGAATAGGAAAGGCAGAAAACAAAAATTGTATATACTGCGAAGAAAGAGACGACCCAAAACAGGGTATTCCAATGTAACAGATGGCATCGGGAACGAACGAGTCTGGAACTAAAAATCGGAAAACAGATAAGCATAAAGAATATGATAGATTCTATGGTGAAAAGCACGGAAAACTGGAATTACATACACGGATATATCAAGCAAATAATGAAGAAAAAAGAGAAAGAAGAAAGAGCAAACCAAGGAAGGTAAACAAGAAAAACCAGTTCCACCTGAAGAATATCCAAGTAGATAGTGCCGGGTGGAATATGCGTGGCGAAAAAGGGGAGTTTTAGCCGGTAAGAATCCAGCACACCACCTCGCACGGGCGTGGTGGCGTCTCATGAAAATTTCTCCCCTAGAAAAAAAAGACTAGGTTACAAAATATTACACATTAAATTACTGCTAGAATCCTATCTCTAATTTTAGTGGGGTATTTTTCCTTGTTTAGCCCTGGAACGACCTGAGGTACATTCGGACTCGATTACGCCCCCGATTACGTAATTAAACAATTAAATAGGGGGTGCACATTGTATCTGCTCGCTTAGCTAAAACACACAATAAAGGTAAAACCCTTATAATTAGAAAAAAAATGATTCAAATAATAACAATAAGTAAAATGTAAAATACATGGTTTTGGTTTAAGCGTAACTAAAATGTCACTTTATTGTAATTCAAATTACCATGCAGTCTGGCTAAAGGTATTTTTAGTTAAAAATGGATATAATTATCTAAATTCAAGAGGTAATTAACTTTTTTATTAAATAGCTTCTGAAAGAGTGATTTTCAGATATAAACGATTCTACTTAAGTTATTACTTTGTTTAACTTACCATAAAGTAAAATTGACTGTTTACATTACTTAATAATAAAAGCATTGTTTCATAACTTTAACATTTCAGAAGTACTGAACTTATAGAAGTTTCTGTTTCTAGTCTTAGTAAACAAAACTTTGATTAGAATTTCGAATTTGAAGAATGCTGATCTCATAGTACAAATAGGAATAATAATAATCATAAAGCAATATTAGAGGAACAAGCCTGCAAATTGTTTAAAGCTCCCATATGTTTGTTCTTTGATTGGGGCAAGGTAACAAGCCTGGTGCCTTAGACAATCATAAAATTACCTCTTGTTCGAAATAAACCGTCAAGAATCTGGCACCCAGAATTGAACCAAGATTTGTCCGTACTACAGCCAAGCTCCCCAATTGCTCGACCACAAACTGGCAGAAGTAATAACAGTTAAAGCATTATAAAAAATATGCTACGCAAAAAAATTGCGACTCATTTGCAATGCAACCCACATGGAAATGTGATAGTTAAAAAGGCATCGAGCTTATTATGCTGCACTATAACTCAGCTTTATTGTCAGCACGGGCCAACATAATGTGCTCTAGGGCACGCCCATCGCCATTTTTTGCAAAAATTGGATTTTCTCCCGCATCCGCACAAAAAAATAATTTGCGTTACATTTAATCTCTCGTGTGCGAGTGGAGTAGGGCAACTGCCGAGTCAAAGCAAAACCCGATTTAGGGTGGAGCAGCCCCCTTCGCCAGAACCGCTAGGACGCTTTCTCCGCGAATGACATAAATGCAACTTATTAAGTCCTTAACAAGGACGACCAGCGCGCATATAGGAGAAGGCTCTGAGAAAGGCGTTTAAGAATAAGAATTCAACGTTTCACGCTTATTAGTGTATAGAACTGCTTTAAAATGCATATAGTTAATTAATTATGACTTCCTAAGTCTGTGTTTTGTAGTTAACCATGCGTTTACAACGGTGTAGAATATATTTTACTGTCTATCATGACACACGATAATGCATAAGCAAATAGCTGTGTACGAAGAATAATTTCCAGGGGCGTGCAATTTTAGAATTTTCTATTTTTTAAACCTTGTAAAATCTTCATTAACCAATATTGACGCGTGCTTGCTTTTATATCTCATAAAAAATTACTGAAAATGAAATATTGGCTTTAAAAGTCGAATCTGATGCGGTTGCAACGCAAAGGCGGCTCTCCCGCAGCCGCCGCTGCCTTTTTAATTATGGCATCATTAGCACGTTTCATTAATATCGGCATAAAATACATTTTAATTTATAGCCCTCGGAGTGTCCCTCTCGGGATCCCATGGGCGGCTAGTCGAGATTATCTGC
The DNA here is from genome assembly GCA_036346155.1 of Sinelater perroti. Classification (NCBI taxonomy): domain Eukaryota; kingdom Metazoa; phylum Arthropoda; class Insecta; order Coleoptera; family Elateridae; genus Sinelater; species Sinelater perroti. Next base: position 5,534,795 of record JARFIY010000215.1, read on the forward strand.
TCGATGGTATCTTGGATCGTTCCTTCGCCTGTTACGTAAGCCTCGAACGGTGTTTATAGCCCCTTGCCAATTCTGCTTCCTAATTGGCTGCGGCATTACCGCCAGATAGGGCTGAATAAATTAAGAGCTTTATTGGGAGGCATAAAATCTTAAAATGTGTCGCCAGGCATTTCCCAATCGCAGAACTCGCTTAAGAGCCGAAGCGGGGAGTGTGAAGTGTACACGATGCTATTAGATAATGACATTTGAAACTGCTGTATGGGTGCTACTAACCGAAAGGCAAATGGAATGAAATTTCTGTTTTTTGTACCATCTTCAAACATTATTTGACAATGGAAAGGGGTGCGTTACAGTTAGCTAAGTTGAACAATACCACATTTATACCTTAAAGTCGGTAGCATCTAATGCAACTAAAAAAAAATTTTATTTTGTGGAGATTTATAGATTAACCAAAGATTCTGCAGTATTTTGTTGAGTAAGACATTTTTTATATGCTTTTAGATGTCCAGCTGTTCCATTAGCTTAGTAATGGTAATATATACATATATCCAGGGTTTATTTTTGCTGCAAAGAAGTAGTTCCTTGCATTTTTCAATTGTGTTAGCATGTTCATTACTACAATAGTTATTTTTTTATTGTTAAGTAAATTGACAATTAGAATACATAAGCTTCTATAAGCTAATATTTTAAATGTGGAACTGACGTTGTGAGGGCTCGTCCAGTGAGGGAACATTGCTAACGTGATGAGGATCCGTCCAGGGAGGGGTCGGTAGGCCAACGGCACTTGGGTCTTCTGATGACTTGGTAGTGCGGAAGTCCATGCAGAAGAGGATAGCGTAGATGGAGAGTTTGTCGAGATGTTTCGTAGTTCTGTCGTGTATTACTGTGTTGAGGAACGAGATGCCAAGGTCGCCGTGTATCATTTGGTTGGTGATGTACCATGATGTATCGATGATGGCTCGTAGGATTTTAGATTGGCAGCGTTGCATAATAGCACAGCCCCAAAGTTCAATTCTACAAGACCAGATGGGTTTGATGATGGCCTTATAGATCAGGAGTTTGTTATTTAAGGATATTAGGAAATGGCGACCTAGTAATCAGTGAATGGTTTTGATTCGAAACTCGATGTGTTTCTTTTTTAAATAATGTGTTCTCTCTAGGTGAGCTTGTTGTCGAAGTGAAGACCCAAGCACTTTATTGTTGAAGATTGTGATATCTCAATGTTGTACAAGTGTAGTGGAGGACATAGCTTTTTGCGTAAAGTGAAAGTTACCTGGGTTGATTTAGGCTTGTTAACCTTTATTTTACAGTTCTTGAGCCATTCTTTAAGTTGATTAAGGTGGTTTTGGACGTGTTCGAATGCGGTCCCAGGACGCTTTACTGTGGAACCGCAGATTGAATTGAATACACTGCTTAGACGTCATCGCTAACTCGTATTCGAAATTGTCTGCCTGTTAACTAGGATTCCAGGAGTTCGTGAAATTGAGGAGGTCCTTTGTGCCAAACTTTGTCAAACGCCTGGCGAATATTCAGAAGGACAGCTATGCAGTAGGCTGATTACTCGAACGCCGCATTAATCTCATGTGTAATGCGGTGGTACTGTTGTATAGTTAAGGAAATTGACGGAAGCCAAATTAGTAATCTGGGATTCAGTTAGTTGCCGTGAATTCAGGGTCGATGATTTGTAGCGCTAGTTTCTTGAGGAGTTTGGAAATCACTGGTAGTAAACTTATAGGGCGATAGAATGTCGCATAGCTGGAATCTTTGACGGGCTTAGGGATGAGTATTATCTCCGATTTCTTAAATTCCTTTAGTCAATACTGAAGTCGGAGTATAGTGTCAAATATGTATGTTAGAAGCACTATTTATTTTCTTGGAAGCTTGCGGAACAGTTTAGGTTTAATTTTGTCCAACCCCGGTGCTTTCTTGAGACTTAATCATTGAATCTCAGATTTAATTGTTAGTAGTGGTATAGGAGAAGGAAGTATTTCAGGTAGTGGTTGAAGGTCAGGGAGTTCAACATCGGGTAGATCATCATGTGGTTGAAATACTCCGGATAAGTGAAGTGCAAACAATTTTACCTTTTCTTTATCACTCGTGGCCCACCCAAGTGCTAGAGGGAGTTTCCGTATTGGTGGGGATAGAGTTTGGGGTTTTAGGAAAAATTTGGTAGGTTTCCATATTGAATTATCGTATCTGTTTAAGGTTGAGATGTAGCTATTAAATGAGTCATTCCTCAGGGTTTTGAGTTTTGCCTTCAGCTGATTACCGAGGTTGTGGTTCGTTTTATCTGATGATGGCTCTTTTGCTTTTGATTTCTGGCTTTGCTAGGGCAATATTGACAGATGTTTCGAGTTTCCTCTGTACCTTGGAGGAGCTGTGCTGCTGATGTTAGCAGAATATTAAAGTTGTTTACGGCGCTTCTTCTTTGAGTGGATATTTTAGGCTAACTTTCAAGTCGATGCTTTCTGCAGTCTGTTGTGGCGTTGCGAATCCGTTTGGGGGAGTTTTTAAATATAACATTTGCGCTGATAGTTCCTATGATTGGGGTGTGATCAGATAAGTCATAGCTTGTAGAGATGTTTGTGTAGTTTAGTGATATGCCATTAATGATAAAGGGGTCTAGGAGGTCGAGAGTTTTGTTGGCGTCCAATGACCAATATGTTGGGGTCGCCGTTGATAGATAGACGTATTTGTTGTTATGTATAACTTTGTACAGCTCTGTCTTTTGTGGTGATTAAACGGGAGGCCCACGTGGGGTGATTGCTGTTGTAGTCGCCACCTGATATGAATTTGGAACCCAGAGTGCGAAAGAATTGTTCGAAGTCTTCTTTTTCGATGTTATGCTTCGGGGGGCAGTAGACAGCCGCGACAGTTAGTGTATAAGTAACGGTGCGCACCTTGATGGAAGTAGCCTGAATTGATTCCTCTTCATATTTGGGGAGAGCGAAGTGTTTTATGCTTCGTTTTATTAATATAGCGGGCCCTGCTTGTCTAGTTTTATGTGGATGATTAGTATTGTATAGTTGGTAGTTAGGAATTTTGAGGTACGATTTTTCCGTGAAATGTGTTTCGCTAACTAGCAGTATGTCGCTAAATTTGTGTTTTAGGAATAGAATTACTTTGTCACGATGGTCTAACCAGGCCATTGGTGTATTACAATAGTTAAATGAAGAAAAAAAACGCAACCATTCTTTAATATCAAATAATGCCTAAAACTTAGTTTGTTTTAGGTTGAAGTTGTTATCCTAGGTAATAACCCTCAGATAATCAAAATCAATTTTTATCCATGTATAGCAGCAATAAAATAGTACTAAAAAGTAATGTCTAAATAAGTGTTATCAAACTGCCTAGTATAAGATAAGCTTATTACTTACTCGTAGTAATCAACAGCATTTTTTAAAACCTTATTCTCACCTTCAACAATATATTGTGTGAAGCAAAAAAAATATGTTTTTGAAATTGGTAGTAAATGGGAAGGAGGTCGGCTATCACCACACACTGATTACCAGTAGTTCAGAGTGTTCAGTTTTAATAGCCATATTCAACGTATTTTCCGTCTATAGTTTTATGTTGCGTGTGGTGGGGCAACCCCTAATAGTAATACAACACTCCGATGAGTTGAATCGTTTTTCAAAACAGAGTGATTTACGAAGAGAAAATCAATCGGCCGTCTCTGTACGACTCCAGGAAACGTTAAGAGAGTGAAAAAGTCGGCTTTTCAGAGTCCTCGGCGTTATATCAGGCATTTTACAACTTTGAGTCTGTCCTGTCGCTATAGTCTATCCTACAGGCAGTTGAAATTTAATTTTACAAAATCATAATTGTACAAAAGCTGCTTTGAGATGATCTTGCTAGATGCAAGTTGTCTTTTGAAGTAATGCTTGATATTATTGTTTTTAATGACGTAACTGCGATGAGTGATTAGGAATATTTTTATATGGATAGTTATGTCAATAAACAAAACTTTCGATTTTAAGTACCAGACTTCTCCACAGTGCTAAAGTTACAGTTTGGTGGGGCATTTAAAAAGTAGGAATCAGTACACCTTACCTTTTTAAGAAAAAAGTGCTAGACTAACAGTACTACGTTGATACGCTTCGCATTTTTTGCATCCACAACTTCGACTTTACAGGTCAATATGGAAAAATATGGTTTTAACAAGATGGAGCCACGGCCCAGTTCGACAAATGTATCCCTAACATGCAATATTACATTTCACCGATGTCTCTTAACCCTCACGCTTGCCGGATTTGCCTGTTTCTGATTTCTTTCTCTAAAGTGACCTTAAATCGCAAGTTTACGTTTGAAATCGTACAGTAAACGGAGCAAAATTTACTAATCGTGAAACAATTGCAACAGTGCTCTGCAAGGCTTTGAACAGAGGCTACCGATATATGTACAGTAAGAAGGACGTCGAATTATATAATTAGCGTTTTACGAGCGAGGTGTGTATTTACGAGCTCCGATAAATTACGTCTAAATAGGCCGTATCAAGTAAATAAATTTGCTAATAAAAGTAGTTAGGAATCAAAAACTGGAACCAGGAAGAAATAAACTGACGATGCATAAGCTGTAATTGAAGTGCAAAAGCTAAAGTTACGATAAATAAGCACTGGCATTACAGAACGAGAGCGAAGTTGTATAAGGTTGCGCAGCAGTAATCTACGGTAGAGAAGTGTTCGGATGCCTATCGAAGGCAATGTTTAAGAATAAAAGAAACATGCACCATAATAGTGACAGCTTAGCAGCAGGAGACACAAGAAGAGAAAGAGAGGCGCCCAAAGAGCTGAAAAGTTCTACTACAAGCAAAAAGGCTGTAAAGACCCTCCCCAAGAAGAAAAAAGGTATGGATGAATCGAAAGCGTTAAAAGACATAATAAACGATCAGAAATAGTACCAGGAGCAGCGTAGAAAACGAAGAATAAAATGTTAATAGAATGGGGTGAAGTACTAGAAAAGAAGCTAGTCAGCTGAGAACTTGAAAAAGAATAACAAAAATATCCAGAATGCAATGAACGCAAAGAAAAGAAGGAAGGAAAAACCCGATAATTGAGCAGAAAACTGAGGAGTAAAATAATAATAATAAAGGGCGAGACAAATATAAACCAGAAACAGTAATACGTTTGTAATTGCAGAAATTCAGGAATGATAAATGATGAAAAATAAACAAGGAATTATGAAAAATAAAAATAAATTAAAAAGTTCCAACATATACACTAATCATGACTTAATGAAAGATAAGCGTAACACACAAACCAGAATTAGAAAGATAGAAGAAAGACAGATAACAAACTCAAGTAAGGTAATAAAAATGTATAAAAAATGGTGACGCTTGAATTTGAGATAGAAGTACGGATGGTACAAAGTTGACTTGTAAACTATTAACCGGGTGCCCAAATAAAAAAAGACAACACCATGGAAACTTGGAACATCAAAGGTACTTTCAAAAAAGGTGCATTAATAAATTTAATATCAAATCGACATAATTGCACTGCCAAAACCTGTAAAACCTTCAAATTTTGTCCACCAATCAGTTTATTACCTGTTATACCTGTACTGCCAGGAAAAATAATATTAAATCAAATTAACAAGAACTTACTATTTGATGGACACATTCTGGAACATTAATTTGTTTTAGAAGCTTCTTAGTGTATGTGTAACTTTACCTTACATTCAAATACTAACGCATTGTTTGTAAATATCGAGACCATTTTCTCTGACTCAACAATCAAATCTTAAAAGACTTCAAGAAAATGGACATACGATCTCATTGTTACAGTAACAACCCCACCTTCCTGACAAAATAACCAAGAACATACCACTGCGTATCAACCTTCTCACCTTTATAGAATATTTTTATTATTGTTTTGATTGCTGATGTAATTTGATTACAATAAAAAAGTTATACTTGGTTATCCTTATTATTTTATTCTAAATAATAAACGTCGTATCAAGTTATTTAACATTTTATTTATCATGGGTGTCTTGCACAACTGTTGTAGAATTCTAGCATCTTTGAACGTCATGACAATACAATTAAATATACTCCACTTAGAAACATAGTGTTTTAATTATTTGTTAAATAGTTGCGTTGTAAATTCTGCGTGTGAAGCAAGGAGCTTTAGCAAACATGAAAGCTGCAGCGGTAGCATCTGCCGTATGAGAAAATAATGCATCGGAGATAAGTCCGGGCAGATAAGTCGCAACAAAAGAACGGCCGCATTAAAGTAACGGGTTTCACAAAGTCGAACAAATAAAACCCGGGAATTAATAGATTTTTTGTGATGGTAGCGGCCGCGCCGAAACGGTCATTACGGCATTTACTGGCCAAACATAAGTGCCGTGCGTGCGCATACCAAATCCAAATCAAATACCACCAAAGCCTACACCGCAGTTATCGAAATGAAATTACAGTAATTCCGCCGGCTGGATAATAAACTGACCTGCTGTGCGGGCCGAATAGCAGTGTTTAGCGGAGAGGCATGTGTTTAGATCCCCATTACGTTCCGGATACCGCCGGCCGCATCCTGCGATTTTCGAATTGTCATCCTTTAAGGAAGGCCACTGACGGAATTTCTGTCCTTTCGAACGGGGACGTAATAGCTCGCGATACAATGTTTTTTGTGTTTTTTTACAATAAGATTTCTAACCCAAATATACAGAATTCTAATATACAGAAACCCTAAAAATAGCGTCTACTTTGTAAGAACATACTCAACTCGGCGATCTAGTGGTAGTGGGTCCTTCGAAATCCACCCATTATATCCTCACAGGTCTCAAGGGCGTACCCATGCAGCACACAGTGAAGAATATGAGCTGGACAGCGACCAAAACCCAGTCCCTTTTAACCTGGAGATACTCGACGGAACGGATGAGTTTCTTGCCGCACTCCAGTTTCATACCCGGGTTTCACCAACCATCTGCAGAGGGCAATGCAGAGGCCGTACATGATTTCACCGCCTCAATCTAGGAATTCATCAAATTTGCCAGCAACCCCGTGCTTATTGACGATAGAATAGATCCACTTCCACTAGAGCTAAAAAGAAAATCAGTGAGAACAACCGGGACGGCGGACGTAGCAATTTCTGGACTCCAAAGACCAGTGGGCGTACAGGAGACGCACTTCCAAAGTAAAGACTACCGTCAGTGAACACCGGCGTGATACCTGGAAGAGCAAGGCGGAGGCCCCAACGTAGTCACTGATTCTTTCTGGATAATGATTGAGGTTCTGCGAAACCGCCCCATTCATCTATTTATAGGAAGCATGGGGTCGTCCATACCATTAGCGACAAAGGAAAAACCTTCCCTAATTTCTTTAAATATCAGTACAACAACACAGACGCCGACTTTGATCAAATAACCATCGTTGACGGCATAATGAAACGTCTGAGGAAACATTTCAAATCCTGAAATTGCGCAAGGCTCCCAGACATGATAATTCTCCCGGAAAAGGCAGTCGTCTGTGTCCTCATCATAACATCATTTCCTATTCCTTGAAATGTGGCGGACGTCATAATGTTCTCAAGCTTGGAAAATCTGGAATTTTTTTATTAGGGTTGCAGGTCCATCAGTTTCCTGTCCACCATGGCGAAGCCTGTGGAATACATCATCCACTAACGCCTGAGAACAGACCTATACCTTAATCCGGAAGATCAGTTTGGATTTTGCTCTAGCCACTCCACTATCTACTCCGGGTGGTGGAAAAAATCACAGAAGTCTTCACATAGAAAGAAGTCACCGACGCAGGTTTCTATGTTGCAGGCAAGACCTTCGACAGGGTGGCTTCAGCGACTACTCCGTTGGCACAACTCATCCGGTCCTACAAGTCGCAATTTCCGAATCAAGATCGGTAGCTTCGATAAGGCTTCTACGAGCCGGCGTTCGACAAGGCTCCATCTTGCCTCCGATACTCTTTAACGTCTACGTCGGGGACACGCCCAAGGAGTCCTCCACGATAACAGCCCGATACGCAGACGACACAGTAGTATTGTCCAACCTAGCAATAGGACTACTTCAAACCCTCCTGGACAAGATAGAAGAATGACCGGTTGAGAATAGGATTAAAATTCAGAAAAGAGTTCAGCAATTCTATTCTCCACCAGGACGAGACGTAGTTGGTGTGATGAAGTAATACCACTTGGGATCTTCGAAAGGGGGATACTCTGGATGCAAGAGGCAAAGTACCTCGGAGTAACTCTGGACAAGAAATTGACCCGACATCTTCAATCCCAGGAGCCGACTGACTTTTAAAAACAAATTGACGATTTACAAGACTATTTTCACATAGACAAGCTTTGGGTTATCTAGAACCGAGCGTTAAGGACTGTCTTTGGCGCAATATTGCTCTGCATAGAAGTGCAAACATTCCCACAATCTAATAATACATCTCCCAATGAGCTGAAAACCTATGCTCTGGTGTCCAAGACTATGAAAACCCATTCGTCCGAGGTTTGTACAATTATGAAGCCCAAAAGGGCTCCCGCCATAAATCTCCGAAGATTCTAATTCCTTCGCAAAGGCGGTACGGGGGCGGTCCAACAAGGCCTACCAACATCTATGAGAGGCTACCAAAGGGGATGAAGATTAGGCACTTTTCTGGAACTCTCAATCACGTCAACGAATTTAACGTCAATGCTGTGTATACTACTACTTCTATTATATCTCAAAAATATATATATAAAACAAATTTACTCAAAATTAGCTAAAACTATCTATGTCTCTTATATGAAAGTTGTTAAATTTATATCTAAATGTTATCTTTGATTATTTGGCTTCTACAAATGTAATAAGCCCTCACTGCACAACTCTAGGAGCGTAGCTTTCCTTAGGGTTCACTAAAATATTTACTGGTATAACGGTAAAGTTTTAATTAAATTTAAAACCAAGTTGTGGTTTGACTTTCGATGTGTTTGATTCGTTAAGTGCTTTGACATTAACAAATATAAATTCCGATGCGCGGATTTCCGTAAATATCCATCGTTGGTCTGGGAACAACATAAAACGGCATTTGTGCCAAATGCCACTAATCTGTAACGTGGACAAATAAGCAATATTGTGTTTTACCTTCAAAATATGCAGCTGTAGCAGAAAATGGTGATCTAGGTATTTGTAAAATCCACAGAAAATGTCCTTGTCCTCCCCCTATCAAGATATATATTTTTAACAACAACCATAACAAACACCAAGAATTCATTACAACACACAATCTAACCTAGTGTTTTTAGTTAAAAAAGTAAATGACAAAAAATTAACAATAAAACACGAGTTATATGGCAGTTCTGAAATATATAGAAGGCCTATTAAGCTTAATAAATTGTAAGATTACCGTTTAAATTACCAAATTAGCACCATGTACTGTAAGATCAGGAAGATAATGATAAAAATAAATTTAAAAAATTAACCAGCATTTATTTAGGACAATATTAAAGATAAAATCTCAGAAAGCAAGATAACCTAAAAATAAAAGATACAATAGTGTTCGCAAAGATTACTACAGAAATACAAGATTTGGATTTTCAGCGACTTCTAAGTAATTTATAGAACACTAAGACCAAAGAGTATTTGTTATGTGGAGAGTAATAAAAGTCGACTGCAGATGAATGTTCCTCTCTACTAGGATAAAGAGAAGAAACTGGTCAAGTGAGTACAAAAAGGAAGCACAGTTCTACAGCACTATACGAATATCTTTACACCCTTTTCTCCAAACGTTACAACAACTTAGAAAAACTTTATTCGGGAGTTTCTTGATTTTCCAAACCAGATGAATTTACCAATTAAAAGCTAGTCGAATTTATCTAAAATGACATAGACATTAAGTTTTGGCCCAATCTAAAAATATCGTAAAAGAACTTTCAGACGTTTTGACTAATGATAATAATTTTTAATGCAGTACTTTGATTATTATCAAAAGTGTTGTTTTTTATGTTTCTAGGCTTATTTTTCAAAAAAAAAGTCGGCTCAATTACTCCACCATCAAAAAATCCACACCGAATTATTATTCTGTGGATATACAAAAATCGTTCTTGAAAATGATGATTTTCTATACTCCAAATGTGACAATTTTACTTCTGACATACTCACTAAAGCAGAAATGAGCCACATCGCTAAAGATGATTTTCTTAACAAAATTATCTTGATTCTCTAGCACCTACTATTTTGTGTTTGCTTAACCTTGAATGGGTGCAGCTGTAGATATTTTGTTAAAATTTGCTGCATGATACATTGTAAAACGTTCATTTGCAGTGACCGGCGGCGCATTGTGGTTTCTGGACGTTCCATCACACTGTCATTTGCAGCGGTAATGTTTTCAGCCGATTGGCTGGTACGAGGTCGGCTTAGCTTTTGTTTTCAGCTTAACCACACTTGTTTGTACAAATTTTTCAATCAGTCTTTTCATAGTTATTTCATTTGATGCATTTCTGCTTTCGAAACTTGCGCAAAGTCTGGATGAAATATTCATCGTGTTTGTAATAAATAATAACCCAAATTACTTTTTATTTTTTGTTCTTTTTCATACACAATTGATGTCAAAAACTAACGTAATGGATAGGGATAGAAACAAACTCCCGGATTTCCTCGACTTTGCTAACGCTAAAGGCATTTCAAACATTTATTTTGAAATTCAGTATAGTTTAGATCTGTGTTATGATCATACAGCCATTATACTAACCCTTAGTACAAACATCATATATAGAGAACCAATACCCCGACTACGTATTAAAGATACTGACTAGCAGCTGTTCCAAGATCTAAGAAATGAAGGAATCAGGTTGGATCATCGAAGAAGTGATACAAAATAATCCAGACCGCAGCATGGAAAGCCACACCCACATAAAACAAGCCAATTTAGGAAAACAATAATATTCCTCTATATATTAAAGTATTAACCATTCGAAGAGCATGTAGGAAATGGCAAAGAAGAAGGAACCCCACGATAAAACCTATCTCAACAGAATAACACACCAACCCCGTTCAACACTAAACCAGGCGCGCAAGATACCTTCAAACACTTCGTCTCTTAAAGATCATTCGTTATGCGAGGCAATAAAAAGATTCAAAAAACCAATAATACAAATCCACCTCTAAGGAAATGTATTCTAACTGGGCTCAGACAGACGATGACAAGGCCAATGCATTTGTAGAGCATCTATCAACAGTATTTAGCTCAGCTTCAGATAACAGCCATTAAGATGATGAAATCAAAAATTATATCAATACTCCCTGCTTAGCTTTCGTTATCTATTTTGCCCATTTCATCTGTTAAAGTTCGCCAACAAGTCCAATTCGTATGATCTTATAGTTGGAGAGGTGCTGAAATATTTACCAAGAAAGGTACTTGTGGTATTAACAAAAATATAGAATGGCATCTTACGCCCCTGTTATTTTCTGATTAGTAAAAATATTCACAAATAACTATGATTGAAAAACCAGGAAAACCGCCCACCGAACCTACATTCTATCGTCCGTTAGGTCTGCTACCATTCATGGCAAAGATATTTGAAAAACTTTTCCTCGACAAAATGAACAAATTAACACCCACAGATTACATAATCTCCAAACAACCATTTAGATTCAGGCAAAAATACTCAACAATACAGCAATACCATCGAATTATAAATAAAATTAAAGAAAGTTTCAAAAGAAAGATGTGTGCTGCAGTATTCCTTCATAGACAACAAGCCTTTGACAAAGTCTGCATCAACGGATTAAATTAAGAAGACATCTCGCTGATATTACATGGTAATGGTAAGGCTCTAACGCCTCGCGTGAGAGCACAGCCTGCGAACTGACAGGTTAAGGCTCTCATACGTTCTCTCTGCCCGGTCGTCGCGCACCATCTCTGATGCGGGGCGATGTGGCAAGCATCGCGCCTTAGACGACCGCCATTATTACTTCTTGCTCAAGAGAGCGCAGGTACTTAGTTATTTTTAATAACTGAGTAGGCCACCCGCCAATCATCAGAGAGCTCCGAGAATGCAATCCGCGCCTCAACCGCTTAGACCACTCTGGCGATCTAGTGTTGTATAGCTAATATTAAAATCGTACCTCAATTAACGATGCTTTCAATAATGCATTTTTTGATTACCACCTAATAAAACCCAATGTACCACATAGTAGCGTTTTTGAGCTATTCCTTTACCTCATCTACACTTCAGATATTCCTGTCACAAAGAGCACTATTGTCACTACATCCATTTTGTCCTCCGATACTGATTCGATTAGAGCGTCCTGGAAAGCGACAATACCATCTAAACACATAAAAAGACTGGCTAAGACAATGGAAAGTCTAAGTTAATGTTGAAAAATCTGCACGAAACAAAGTAGTTTCCCTTATGTAAACATAAATAACACCCTTTCCCAGTAAAAACTACAGTTTAATATCCTCGCCTGCATTTAGATCAAAAATTTATATGGATAGAGCACATTAAAGCAAAAAAGGCCCAACTAAACCTAAAACTGACAAAAATGCACTGGTTGTTAAGCAAAAAATCAAAACTAGCGTTAAAACAAATTGACAATTTATAAAACTATACTACGACCAGTATGGACTTATGGCATTGAATTGTAGGGCTGCACTCTCTCCAACAGTCGAAGACGTTGGAGAGATACGTTCCCTGGTACGTGACGAACCAAACCCTCCATAATGATTTCAGAATACCTTTCATAAATGAAATGATGAACCTCTACGCCATCAAATTGAAAGAACGTACTACCGAACACAATAACCAGCTCATAAACGAATTATGCAGTCAGCCCTTAGTTAATAGAAGACTTAAACGACAGTGGCCAAAAGATCTAGTCCAATAAGGAGAAGAAAATGGAGTATCATCAAGGGATGGTACCCAATGCATGTCACAAACCACAAATAACGTTTACTAGAGCAGATTGTAAATTTGCTATAAATAATAATAATAAAAAAATGTATGTCGATATATTATTTACAAACACCGTGGTTAAAAAACGCAACATATATCGCCAAAATATGCCAAAAAGACATAAAGCATTGCAGATAAAAGGCTATCAGTGAATATGAACCCCAACTCAAATATCTCGGCAGAAATTTCTTATTAGTTATAAATTTCCATAACTGTCATATGTCTATAATAAACTTTTTGTTTGAAAGGTGCAAAATAACATTCAAATGAATGATACTGCCATCAATGCGAAATTGTTTATTTTAAATATTTGTGTTCGGCTGCGCGTCGCTGAAATTTACATCCATAACCTTTGCGAATTCACATGTTTTTCCTTGTTTATGTTAATAAAACGAATTTTTCTGCAGGTTTATTTTTAAAACTGGTAATATATGCATAGTACAACACATTGAGAACTGCTAACAACAAATTTATAATGTAAATTTGCATAGGAACTAAGGCTGTTAAACGTTTGCTGAAGAATAAATTTCTGCTACTTTGAATTGTCAAACTGCGACGCAGTAACCTATATCTGTTCAGCCCGGTTAAACTTTAAGCAAATTTTGGTGCCAAACCGAGCAACTTTCTACAAAAACCAGATGCGGGCCAGAAATTTATTAGTCTTAGGTTTTCTAATTCGGCCATCAATTTCGCTTATTACTGTTTTTACTAAATTCGTCGACATATTGAAAATAGCAGCAGTCAAAAACAGGTTTGTTTAGTGTAATTAAACACAAATATTTGGACTAAGCATCCACTAATTTCGCAGAAAATTACTTCTGTCTAATAAATGTAAATTTTATTGCAAAATGGCGTTTTTCTCCTATTTTGTGTGCGTGGCATTTCCGATCTTTGCTACTAGTGACATGTCATAGATGACATTTTAAATAAATAAAAAGTAACGTAAACGCTTGTCATTGGATTTGCTTGGAACATTTAAAATTTCGCTTTTATTTAAATTTAAATTTTAGAAACCAGATGCCCAGCAAGTGTAGTATTTTTGTAAGCCGATTATGTTTGTATAATGCAAAATAGGCTAATTTGTTTGCATTTTTAACTCACTTTATTGATTTCTATTTATAAACAGCTTACAGCATGATAAGACACTTACTTTTTAATTTATATTTGGAAAACTAATAACAATAAGTAACTGAAAAAGAAAGTTTAAGAGACACTAATAGTACTACATAAAAAAATATTAGTCTATTTAAGCATGAGGTGAAACAACAGTTATTAAACTTTTTTTTACAAACAACAACCTTTTTATTTTAGCAACACCACCTCATTTTATGTATAATATTAAAAAAGTATACACATAGATAGACAAATAGATGTGACTGTGGTGTATTATTATATGTACCCTAATAACAATTTTACCCTTTATTGTACTAAAATGTTAGTCCATATTTATATTAAATAAAATTAACACTTTGGTAAGTTCAGAAATTTTTTCTTTTAGATTTATGTTGAGTGTTCCAACAATTTTTCATATTCAGAATACAAAGGCAATTCGGAAAGAAACTTTCGATTGTTTGTCAATAACAGACATGTGTAGATAGAGAACCTTCACTGTGCACATTAGAAACCTATAACAACACATTACTTTTCGACATAATCCTCACACAAATTGAGGCACTTATCATAACGTCTTGCAAGTTTTAACATTTCTTTTACAAATAACTCTCCCTACTAGGAATGAAGCTACCTCCCTGGCTACAGACAGCCACCCACTTCTTGTTTTTCTTATTTTTAAACATGCGATACCGCTGATGTACGACACATTCGCACATTACACTACACAGTTCGCGTATATCGCAGCTGTTGCAAGTTTTTTTGCACACAGCAATTGGATTGCTGCACGCACTTAACACATTTGGCGGAATTTTATATGGCAGCGCTCATTTTCAATTGATCTGGCGGACAAGTAAACTTTAACACAACCTTCTTCTTCCACTCCGCATTGTTTAACGAACTACTGTTTACAGCGCCTCAAAGAGGGCGTTGCTATCCCCGCGCGTGCGCAAACGAAAGTTTCTTTACCAATTGCCCTCGTATTTATCGAAATTTTTTCTGACTTACTCCAATATGTACGCAACCCGTTTTTCTTCACTATAATTCTTTTGAGATGACCATATAGTATACAGTATCCTGTTAAAGATTTTTATTTATTCTCGCACATTTAATGGTATTTTTCTTTTTCAATTTCTTTCACACTAGAGTAATATTTTCAGTGTCTGCATTATTTAGTTTTGCTTTCTACTCTAATAACCTCCCGAATTTTGTCACGACCATTTTTACAAAAATGTTAACCTGCCAATAAAAAAAAAACATTTCATGACAAGCTGGTGCTTCTCTTTATTTTTTTATATTTCTGCCTGTTTAAAGATTCAATGAGCATAAGAGTCTGCATTCCTAACGGTTTTAACATTTGTTTTTAAAACTAATGTTTCGTAAATTCTATTCCTGCTTGATTATTTAACATAACATTTTTGGTTAAAATATATCTAGTACATTACAGATTAAATGTTAGCAAAATGGATTTTTACCCTCTAACCCGTCTTTCAACAATTCTAACATTTGTTATAACTACCGTGCCTATAAGTTTATCTTTTTCGTCATTCACCTTAATGTAAGATTAAAAAAAAACAAAAACTCGATTGAAGGAAAGATACTACACCGGTGTAGGTTCCTACCCCTTTCAACAGTCACAATACTACGCCAATACGCAGACCAATCTGACTTAACCTACACTACAATTTCTTTAGTCTTTAAAGTTTATATTGCACATCTTGTTCGAACGTAATGAGGGCTCTTTTCTCTCCCCTCCTCTTTAGTTCTCAAATCATTTGTCGAACAGTGACACCTGTAGGAATGTCACCTAGTTTTTGCTGCTCGCCACTTCTGCTTCCGCCTCAAAATTAGTCTCGCACTCTCGTTCATCAGAATTTCGAGCTTTGATCCGATAAAAATAAACTAGGATCTTAACCAACAGCGCCTTTATGAGGCTCCAAATCTGGACTTGCAAATCCAGTGGCACTCTCATGCTTCCACGAGCACGTAGTACTTACTTGTTAAATGTTTCAGAACATGACTCTCGGACGGCTATCAAGTCGCACTAGAAAATAGTACTTCAGTCTGCAAGCTTGGTTCACCCATAGCGAATTTCCTATTCTCCTCGCATAACCACGAACTCGGCTTCCGCTCTGCAGTCGTCCACCAGCAATTTGTCGGCTTACCAGCACAGTTGTCGCTCCTCCAGCTTCTCCTTGCTAAATGTGTTGCCATCTCGCTCACCCAAGCACCCCATCTTTTCCATGGACCACATTTGCTTGATCTCACTCAGCCGTTCTTTTTGAAGTTATGGCTCTAGCCTGGTAGTTAGCCCCTCCCATCTGCTCCCTCCTGCAAAATAAATAAAGCTGCGTGCAGCGTCTCAAAAAATATTATTTTGTTTTTTGCGTTAAATTTCAATTTTACTTCAACACTTTAAGCGCTTCGAGAGCCTTGTTTTCACATGTTTTTAAAGTTTTAAATTATGCTACCTGAACTATTAACAGAGCGTCGATTATTAACCGTACAATCTAGCATTCTTGTTACAGCTAGATCCTAAATATAGTTTCATATATCAGCTTCTAGTGTACCAGTCAGAAGCACGAACCCTGATGGCACTTGCTCGTCACTTCTTGCGTTACGATCACATTTCGCGTTTCGTCCTCTCAGTATAACGCGAGAGTAAATTTTGTGGTAAATTCTCAGATGATTCCGGCCTCTACGTGTTGTCGAATGAGATAGCCAAAGCTATTGATAACGTAATATACAAAATAAGTTGTCATTCTATGCATATCGCCGGTATTTTATACAAATCGGAATTTTAAGTACCAAAAAGTTATTGCAGTTACATTAATTTTACATGCTCGTTGAATGATTGTTTTAAGAATATTTATCTAAGATTAAAAAGTTCAATGTTAAACTTGCTGAAGATTGGAATAGGTTGATATTGTGTGGTGGCACATATAGAAAATTAATTATTAGATATTACTTAGATTAGATATTGTTCCTATAAATTGTCACATGGACAAATTTTGTCTAGTGTTACTTTAAAACGCTTCAAATCTTGTTTGTGACAATCATGTTAGGATTTGTATTAGCCGAATGTTCATTGCTGCTGGTATGGTAGGTATTTTATGCAGCTGATGGGTTATTGATTATATTTTTTTCGATGAACTAAATTGCTGGTCTATGTTGGCACAAGCCTTTACTCAGAAGAACCTCATTCCGCAATTGTGGTAGATAACATAGAGTGTACCCTTGGTTGCTTTGAGCGAGGATAGGCTCTCTGACAACAAGATTATTTCACCATTAATGTCCTTTGAAATCTAACCCATAATTTTATCTAGGGGAAGCATTCTGCTTGCAATACCAAATAAGTAGTATTTGATTAATTCTTTTGTGTTACGACTGGAAGTGTTGTTCACTTTCAGGTTATTAGGCCAAAGTCGGAGTTTGGAAACTTTTGACGTTTTGCGCCGACATCTTCAAAAAGAATCTTCTGCGTATTAAGTAATTTACCTCGGCAGTTAGTCCCGTTGCCTCAGCAAGTAACCCAGTGACAATAAATTAAATTTTAGAAGATTTACTTCTGAAGATATCCGCCACAGTTGTGAAAGAAGCGTCAAGATTTTTCGAACTTCGACTATGGTTTAGAAATCCGAGAACCAACAGTGGAGAGGCAGGCGTGTAAATAGCCGCTCTCGTGATGCGGTGTTAAAACGTAGTACGGCCCGTTTGGAACGGCAACCGAGAAGGCCCAAATCGTCCCTTAAACGGCCGTCGCGTAAGCGGATGGGGGCGGCTACCGATATCCACCAACGAATATTGCCAAATCGCTCACCTGAATTGGCTTCGGCTTCGGCTTCGTCGGCGATTCCCAGGTGGCCGCCTCTGCGTTGCGGATCGGGTTTCTGCGGGTAGCGAATGTTCTTGCGGGGTGAAGACACGACCGAATTGGTCGCGCTGCGGATGGCGAGTTTCTTGCGGGTTGAGACACGACCAAGTTGGCCGAGCTGCGGTGCTTGAATGTGCGGTGTTAAAACACGACCAAATTGGCCGCGTTGCGGATTGCGAATGTTGCCGGGCTTCGCGCCTGGCTTGGCGGTAGGTCTTTTCGGGCAATTTGCATTCGCCAGCACCTTTCAAATCAAAGGTGCCGCCGACGGCATATGCAGACTTGTCGGCTGAGCAAAAGCCCATATGCCGTTTTGTGTGCGATGGCAAAACGTGCAGACATCACAGCCGCCAGCATGCCGCCGCGATATAAGCGGTTCAAGGGCGAAAAGGCCGCCACACCATACTCCCCGCCTTGAAAGGTCCTGAGCTTTCAAAAATTATTACCTTATCAAGGAGCTATTAACAGCGGTTTGAAACAATATTGTCATTAAATTCCTGAAATTAACTGTTATATTTCAGGTGCGTTAAATGCGGTTAGATTTATATCGTAACAAACTATATATAAATGCCCTATTAATACACTATCTATATATACATGAGTCAGCTAAAATATTGTTTATTGGGTTGGCAAAGGATATAGCTTGGTGACAGGACGTTTGTATGTACCTGACCCGGTTTTACTGAAGCTACGCGGATTACACCATCCGATCCGGGAAAAGTCTCTGTTATAACGCCTAGTGGCCAAGTTAAAGGAGGTACATTATCTTGACCCAAGAGAACAACAGTACCGATCTCTATTGGGCGATCGGGTGATCCCCACTTCTGCCGAATTTGCAGCGTGTGCAAGTATTCAACTCGCCATTTTTCCAATAAGACAATACAAGCTGATCTAAAAGCCTTTTGCGGTTTGTTAAGTTCAAGCTTTCTTCTGTCAATTCAGAAGAAGGTAAATACTTGAGGACTGGACATTAAGAAATGCGCCGGGTGAGCACATCCGGATGCGGATCTGATGATAAAACACTAAGTGGTCGAGAATTTAAAATACCTTCCACTTGCACTAGCACGGTCAAAGTTCCTCATAAGTGAGCAACTGCTTGCCCATGACTCGATACAAGTGTGTCTTAACGCTTTTAATGTTAGATTCCCAAATGCCTCCGAAGTGCGGGGCGCGTGGCGGAATCATTGTCCACTCAATGCGTGTTTTAAGAAGCTCCCTTTTGATATCAGATTGGACAGTGGAGTTTAACAAAAAAGAATAAATTTCGCCGAGCTGTGCCTTAGCTCCGACAAAATTGGTGCCATTGTCTGAGTATATGACAGACACTGGACCGCGGCGGGAAATAAACCTTTTGAAGGCGGAAAGAAACGCATCGGATGTAAGTTCCGATACAAGTTCGATATGTATGGCTTTAGTAACCATACAGACAAACAAACATATGTAAACTTTCTGAGAGCGTTGACCCCTACGACGAGTAGGTATATAAGCGTCAACTACGCGGTCACGTTTAGGTAAAAGCGCGGGATGCTTGGCCTCGTAAGGCAGGTCCGAATGGGACAGTCTGCCCCCGATGCGTAAGATTCCGTAGTCATCGATGAAGACAGACAAACTGCGCAACTTCTTAGACGGAAGTTCGCCGGCTTTAATTAAATTTAATTCGTTAGAAAAGTGAATACTCTGAACTATTCGAATAACAAAATTTTCAGCGATTTGAATATCTTTAACAGATTGATCACCATTACGTTTTTTGCTCGCAAATTTGAGAATGTACATGAATATGCGCAACAGTTTATTCCACGAACAAAAACGGGTGACTATAGAGTCAAAAACACGTGGTTCGACATTCGCGGCTTTAACAAACGCTCTCGATTTGAACTCCGGTAGAGTTTCACACTCAGTTGGAATGAATTTTAAAGGCCATTCGCTGTTTGACTGATGAAGCCAAGCAGGGCCATTCCACCACAGCGAGTGTTTAATTAAATCAGAAGGCAGCATGCCGCGTGAAAGGCAATCGCTGGGATTCTCTTTCCCGGACACATGATTAAAGCAAGCGGCAGGTAAATTATCGTGTATTTTAGCAATACGATTGCTGACAAAAATAGACCACCTATGTGGCGATGGTGGATCCACGAAAGCGCTATTGTAGAATCCGAGAAGGCGTAAACACCTGTAATAGGTACACGAGCGGAAAGTTTATCGCGGACCACGCGAACAAGCTTGGACAGCAGCAAAGCGGCGACAAGTTCTAATCGAGCTAGCGTTGTTATTTTAACTGGAGAAACCTTGACTTTGCACATAAAAGACGGACGGTGATATTACCTTCAGGATCAGTGATGTGTAAATAAACACAACAACCGTAACCACTGAAGCTCGCGTCACAAAAGGCTACGATGTTCACTACAGCTTTTCCCACAATGCCAATATGGCGCGGAATTTTTAGAGAGAGTGCGGAAAAATCGCGTGCAAAAGCTGAAAAGCGACTGATGATGGATTCGGAGGAACCTCATCCCAGTCTATTTTAGCTAGCCATAGTTTCTTAATAAAATTTTGGCGTACAGCACAACTGGAGCTACAACGCCAAGTACGTCGAATAAGCGGGCAACTAGCGATAGAATCGTGCGCTTTGTGCATTTATCTTCTACAGCGATTGTTGTTAAAGAAAAGTAATCGTCAGCAGGATCCCAGGTTAAACCAAGGATTTTAAAATTGTAAATATCGTTACCCATGCCAGAAAAATTTACTGGTGAGCGGTGAGACTCGGGGAGAACCTCCAATAAAGCGGGTGAATTAGTGGCCCATTTGACAAGGTCGAAAGAGCCTAATTTAAATAAATCGATTAATTCGCGAGACAATCGCATGGCAGTCTGTTCATCTGGAACCGAATCGACATAATCATCCATGTAAAACTGAGTTTCTACCAGTTTAGAAGCCTCAGGAAGCGGTCACTATGCTCGCACGCTAAGTTGCGTAACGTACGCATAGCTAGGTAAGGGCTAGGCTTTAGCCCGAAGGGCACGCGGTCAAAATTGTAAGTGCGAATAGGTTCGTTCCTACTGAAACGAAATAAAATTCGTAAGTATTTACGATGGTGCTCGTTTACTCCGATGCGCAAAAACATTTGTTTTATATCAGCGGTCATTGCTATTGGGAATGTACGAAAGTCGAGTAACAACGAGAACAAGTCGGCCTGCAAATTAGGTCCGACATGCAAAATGTCATTAAGTGACAGCCCTGAGTGCGTTTTAGCACTAGCGTCTAAAACGATACGGATGCTGTCCTTATCTGGTCTGACAACGGCGTGATGCGGTATGTAGTAACCCTCCTCTGTCAATTCAGAGTCAGGCACCTGGGACAAATACCCCTGCGTTATATAATCGGCGATAGTTTTATTATAATTTTCGCGTAGGGTTGCACGCAATCGAATTTACGCTCGAGCGCAAGTAGACGACGGTGAGCCAGAGCGCGTGAATTACCCAGCTCCGAGGGGTTTCGAGAAAAGGGTAAATCAACAAAATATCTGCCGTCTTTAAATAAAATCGAAGAGTTAAAGTTATTTTCGCAATCTAATTCATCTGGACTAATAAAACGTTGAGATGGAATTTCCTCTAACTCAAAGAACTTCCGTAAACTTGACTCAATGTCAACGTTAGCAAGCGCGGTAAACGAAGATGTAGTACTATGTAGGCAGGTTGCATCATAATGACATGCAATATCTCCCATAAGTACGTAACCAAAGCTGGTTAATATAGCGGGTGGTGCGCGATTACCAGAATCGACCCTATCTCCCAAATAAATATAAGGAAACAGTTGAGCACCAAGCACAACGTCAATTTCTCCCGTACATTCCAGGATAAATCGGCAAGCGGTAAATTATTTAAATATGACATATCTTCATTTAATGTAATGAATTTGCGGAAGTTTGTCTGTAATACAGTCAACTACTAAAGCACGAATGTAATATTTGTTGTTAGGATTAATTCGTGATTCTATTGCGAAATCAATAAAACCGTGTACAGGTCGCGAGGTCATACCAACACCTTGTAAAGATGAATTGCGTAATTTAATTATGGGAATGTTCAAGCGTTTACAACAATCCATAGTAATTAAGTTATTTTGCGACCCGTTGTCTATTAAACACCTGACGACGAGCGTATTTCCGTTTTTTCCATGTGCATAGATCTGTGCGGTCGATAACAATATAGCCGAACTCGAAGCCGCCGCACTAAGCGATACAGAAGACGTGTGAGGTTGCGTTGCTGAATGCGCTGACTCAGCTATTATGGGCGCACGGTTACCTGCTCGCGGTCATCATTCTTCAAGTTCGAAAAATGCAGTAAAGAATGATGCGGTTTTTTACAAATTTTACAAACGTTCCGTGATTTACATTTAGTTAACGAGTGAGATAGACTTAAACAGTTTATACAGCCGCGTTTCGCTTTAATTAACTCGAAACGCGCTTGCGGTGATTTCATATTTTTAAATTCAAGGCAGCGAAACAGCTGGTGTTCTCTGTCGCATAGCGGGCAACGCGTATTAAAAATCTGTTCACTCGACACAAACGACTTGCAGGCACCTTGTGCGCCACGGCCAAGGCTGTGATAAGGTAAACTGGAATTTGCGCGCGCTTGGTCTGCGAATTATTAACATGCGAGCGCTCGAGTACTTTGACATAATCTTGCGTAAATGAAATAAATTGTTTACAGGAGGGTAATTCTATTCCGCTCACACTATTTTCGAATTGTTGAAGCGTTTGGGGATCAAGTTTTCTTAAACCACAATGTAACAAGACAAAATCTAATAGGTCGGGAATGTCTAACTGTTTTAATGCGGCGATGGACGCGGAATATTTTTCTATATATGTATTCAAACTAACAGCATTACCGACGCATCCTTTGATGTCCAGAATGTTATTTAGATAATGACTGCCTAAACTACGTTTATCTTGATACTTTTAACAAGACTATCCCATATAATATTATAAGTATCCCTGTAGGAATAATACCTGCGGTTAATTTTAAAGCGTCATGAGTTAATTTACTAATCAAATACTGCACACGCTGCGCGTCAGTCAAATTGTATTTAAATGCACATTGCTACGAAATATTTCGTAAAATATTGGCCAGCTCTCAGTCTTGCCATCGAAAGAAGGTAGTTCAATTGGCGGTAATTTTACGATACCTCTTTTTGATCTAATGTAAATGTTTTGCTGTTTGACAATATAAGGTTGCGTTTATATTTAATACTCGAATATAAATCTTCAATAGAATTTAAACATGAGTAGTCTGGAGAGTCTGATCAATTTCAAACTGCAAATTGTTAATTTCTTCAATTATTGTTTCAAACCTGCTGTATAATTCACTAATAGCTTCAGTTTGAGATAAAAATAATTCGTTTGAGCGTAATTCATAATTTGAAATATTCGTTGACGTATTGTATAAACGATTAAATCGTTCGAAAATCGCCTCTTTTTTGGCAGTTAACTGAACTAATTTTAATTCAAGCTTATCCATTATAAGGGAACTTTACTTGAATAAAGCGTAATAAATTGTATCTGATACCGATCCGGCTCGTAAGGACCAAAAATGGAGAGGCAGGCGTGTAAATAGCCAATCTCGTGATGCGGTGTGAAAACGTAGTACGGCCCGTTTGGAACGGCAACCGAGAAGGCCCAAATCGTCCCTTAAACGGCCGTCGCGTAAGCGGACGTCGCTCACCTGAATCGGCTTCGGCTTCGGCTTCGTCGGCGATTCCCAGGTGGCCGCCTCTGCGTTGCGGATCGGGTTTCTGCGGGTAGCGAATGTTCTTGCGGGGTGAAGACACGACCGAATTGGTCGCGCTGCGGATGGCGAGTTTCTTGCGGGTTGAGACACGACCAAGTTGGCCGAGCTGCGGTGCTTGAATGTATGCGGGTTGAGACACGACCAAATTGGCCGAGCTGCGATGCGTGAATGTGCGGTGTTAAAACACGACCAAATTGGCCGCGTTGCGGATTGCGAATGTTGCCGGGCTTCGCGCCTGGCTTGGCGGTAGGTCTTTTCGGGCAATTTGCATTCGCCAGCACCTTTCATATCAAAAGGTGCCGCCGACGGCGTATGCAGACTTGTCGGCTGAGCAAAAGCCCATATGCCGTTTTGTGTGCGATGGCAAAACGTGCAGACATCACAGCCGCCAGCATGCCGCCGCGATATAAGCGGTTCAAGGGCGAAAAGGCCGCCACACCAAACAGGATGCATCAAATAAACCAATATTTGTTATGTATCACCAAAATATCTAAGAAACTTCCAAGAAAAACGCGGCACAAGGTGCCAAGCCTATGGTTACTGCATATGAGATAATCCTAAAGCATGCAAAGTACTCCAGCAAAAGGTAACAACCGATTCTTCTTTATCCAAGACAAACATGTCTACTCTATAAAACTGCAAAAAATGTGTGTTTGTTTGTTTGTTTTTAACTAACATTACAACACCTACAGCTATGAACCTGTTTGTTATCAAACAGCACAAAAGATTTTAGTTTTTCAATTTAGGTCACTATGATAGATCGAAATACATAAAGTATCATGAAGTAATTAGACAGTTTGCGCCACCTGTCGGCGTTTCATGCATTACGTTACCAATTCTTCCCGTTAGTAAACGCATGAGCACAACCTTGACTTATTCACTAGTCAGATAATATTTCCATACAGAAAAATTAACCAACATATGCGTACCTCGCTAATAGAGGTAATCTTACTACAATTAAGCAAGTAAACAACATTTCTGTACGAATTTAAAGCCATGTTTTCAAGATAATGAATCAAAATAGTATAATACTAAACCTATTAACGACAGTTATTGTAAATCAAGATCCATAATGACATATTTTCTCTGAACTGCAACTTGGAAGGCTAATGAATTACTTAAACCACAAGCAAGAAATTATAATGTTTTTAATTTTTAATCTCACTTCAATGTATAATATTTCTCACACTTATAATACAACAGATGTAAGCTCTTCTGTAATTATACGGAAATAGATTTTCTAACGAACTACCTAACTATAAACCCGACAAAATCCGACAAGTGTAAGATAATAGCTATTTTGTATCACTTTAAGCTCTCTGTAGTTTATAACCCATTAGGGCGCACAATATTATCTGACAAAAGATTTTTCCGAACTACTGGCAACAAAATCATCAGCAGGGTGAATTAGAACACTAAGTATACCGAATAGAATTTGAAAATTATAACTATAAAATATCAAAATATTCTTTATATTGCAATAGCAACCATCTTACCAATATAACACAAATTTTTTGACCAAGGGACCCAAGTAAGCTCTATGATCTGAATTTGTTTATGAGATGTAAGATTTTAAGAAACAATTGTGTAGAGTGAAACTTTAATCTTTCATCTAAACATACACCAGTTATCATGAGCATTAGTACTACTGTTATCAATAAATTTTCACTCCAAAATATATTAATTGAATTATGTTTCAAAACTACCTAGGAGCAAATATACGGCTAAAATCTTATAAAGACCTAAACAAAACAGCACTAAAATGCTCTAAGGAGTAGCCTGGCGTTCATTCTCAAAAATGATAAAAAGAACCAACTAATCGCAAAGAAGTGCAGAGCTTGAAGACTATAGCAAAGATCAAGAAATACTACCGACCAATTCGACTATAATAGAGTGTCTAGAGAAGTGTAAGCAACTATCAAAGCATCTTAGATAACATTTTTCAAAAATATAATGCCAATATATTGCCAAACAAAAAATCTGAAAAGGCTACAGTTGGGTATTTCCGATCCGAACACCGAATTGGGTGTGGGCTGATATTTTTTCAAAGCATTTATCTAGTGTTTAAACTCGAGCCGTGAAGTACAAACAGCATAGTTGACAACTTCATCTCTGTACCATACCAAATGTTTTTTTTTTTATAAAATATTTCTGACCAGCAGAACTCAAGAGGCGAATAAGTAATTTAACATGCGAAAGCCTCAAAATATGATCTGATCGCAGGACAAATATTAAAACAATTGCTCAAAAATATGTTCATTTCATCTACAATCATGTGCCAAGTTTAATGTACTACCCCA
This sequence comes from Sinelater perroti, assembly GCA_036346155.1. Classification (NCBI taxonomy): domain Eukaryota; kingdom Metazoa; phylum Arthropoda; class Insecta; order Coleoptera; family Elateridae; genus Sinelater; species Sinelater perroti. The sequence continues at coordinate 5,560,737 of JARFIY010000215.1, forward strand.
TTTTATGTAAAATGTTAAAATTATGATCCACAAATTAGATACCCCCAAAAAAAAGTTTTTTTCTATCTATCAGTCTCTTACTTATAACAAGCAAAGTGTTTGAAAGGCTTTCGATAAGAAGGATCTACAAAGAACATAATTCTTTAACACTTTTTCCTATTTTCTACTTTTTAATTTCAAGAGCGACATTCAACAATCTAACAGCTTTATAGAACAGTCAATATGACCCTAGCTATCACGGTATAGAAGAGAAAAAAATCTGCTATGCAATAGTTCTTGATAGCCTTAAGTTAAAAAGCACACCGTCCAATAATTTATATCTCTTCTTAAGTGTACAACTTATCTTAGAGAAGTTTTCCAGTAAGACACAAAAAATTCCATTTCAACTTTTATTCTGTCAAATCTGTTGTGCCCCAAGTTAGTATGCAGACCACTGTTTTTCCTTATATCCACAGCTGTTTTTCGTTTTCTGATGATCTAGTTTTTAAAACCCAAAACCCATTTGAAACTGTTTATTGTTTAATACAATCGATAAAGAAGGAAGAAAAATGAAGCAAACTAGTGAAAGTTGTATCTACCAACCAATATGTCATTTGGCCATCCGTAACAATCAACAACAGACCTGTATTTCGAAATCAGAAACAAACGTTTTATTATTATATGCCCCATGGCAGTTTTTTTAGTGTTTATGTTTAGATTTAGATCTTTTTAAATACTTTGTCACCTATACTACACGTAATTTTGTGTTGTTAGCCAGAGGTATAATAACTTTCTAAAGCTTTTTATTTATATTCATTGAAGTTTTAAGATTCCTCGGCTGATTTAACTCTGCGTTACATATCGTAGCCTCTTTTGTATCCACAGAGAATTTACTATTTAATTAATTAAATTGAACTCCACCTTAAAAATGCATTTTGTTAGTTTATGCCATAAATTAGTGCAGTAGTAAATTTTTTGCGATTTTTGTTACTCATTCTGAAATTATCCGCACTTTCTGCATTATATGTGAACTTTAGAAAAAGACATCAATAAAATGCTGAAGTCTAACATATTTAAATAAGTATTCTTGTATAGTAAAATCAAACAACGGCTTTTAGTGCAAAGGTGACAATAGGCATTCAGAGAAACATCGCATGGTAAAATTAATTAGAAATTACAAAGCAAACCATCAAAGAAGTATGAAATGGGTGCAAAATGTCTGTTCTACTTCTATGAAATGCAATTTTAAAATTTGAAAGAATATGCAAGAATGTCAAAAACCAACTTATAAAAGATGTATGTACTACTCTTTAAAAAAAGTAAAATTTAACTACGGTATTTTGTATATGTTATAAAAAAGTTAAACGATTAACTTCCTAAAATCAAGTCTGGAATTGTTCTTTCGGTTCGCATATCGCCTTATTTATTTGTCTTCTCTATGACAGATGTATTCTCGTGTATTAAACTGACATTCTTTTATTCGACATTCTTAATTGTTAATATGTTAAAGTACAACAGCTACTCCATTTTAGACATTATGTTACTGTAGTTAGTATATAAGGATGATCATCTTTGCATAATGTACAAATTATTGCGTTCCAGTCTACATTTGATCACCCTCATAATTAAATTTTTTCTTAACTTTTCAAACTTAGATACTTTAATTTTTTTAACAAATATGCTTTTCGTTTGGTTTCGTTATTTTAATTTTACGATTCCTTGAGCCTCGCCAAAGAAATAATTCATTTATTTAAATTTTTTGGTGTCTAGTCTATCTATTTTTTTGTATTCTTTTTGGTTTCAGTTCTAATTTTTTTATTTTTACCATATCTTTATTTAAGTTGGGTTTCTCTTTCAATTTAAAAGAATTTTTAAGTGTTCTGGTTTTGAAAATTTATAGAATTACTATGTATTTAGTTTCTCTTTTAACTGACGCACCATTACACCGTTATGTGTGAAAAACAATATAGTGATTGAATGTTGATTCACTAATTGTAAGTCAGAAACCATTTTTCTGATATGCATAAAGTCCAAAAAAATGACGATAGTTTTCTAAGGATCTAATAAATATAACTTCTATATTTAAATTTCTTGTTTAATTTTTGAATACGACAGAATCACCTTGTGCGACAACAGTTCTGTTAATGGTTATAATTTTTAGACCAAAATAAGGGAGAAAGCAAACACATTTGCTGATCACCTCACAAACGTCTTCAGTACCCCACAACCCCAAGACAACAATAATGATAGAGATATAAAAGCCTTCCTGGATGTATTATGTCAACTGTCACTAAAATTAAGCCATTCTTATCTGCTGAAGTTACCCTACAACTTCAACACACTAACAAACGGAAAGGCTCTAGATGCAACCTCATAGTAGGCAAAATACTAACAAATTTTCCTAAAAAAGTTAAACTTTGATTACGACAATCTATAATAGCATGCTGCGACTCTATTACTTTTCTTTGCTATGGAAACATGCCCAGATAATAATGATTCCCAAGCCTGAAAAACTCACCCAAACGAAATCATGCCGACCAATAAGTCCATTACCTCGATCATCTGCTTCCTCCACATCAGTTTCAATTTTGGCAATCCCATTCAATCAAAGCCATAGAACAGTCAACCATACAATAAAAAGCCTAAAAACAAAGAACATATGTGCAGCAATCTTCCTAGACATAAAACAGGCGTTCGATAAAGTCTGGCATACAGGGCTAATATACAAACTTAAACTATGTACTCCTCCCCAGTGAATTGTATCTATTACACGAATCATATCTAACAGACAGAACACATCAACTTAAAGTAAATAGTTTAATGTTTGATCTGCGACAAGTTATCTGTAAAGTTCCACAAGGAAGCGTATTAGGACCACTTCTATATCTGATGTACACTGCGAACGCACCAACCGTACACAACACAGTCCTTGCTACATTTGCAGTTAGCGCTGCTATTATGTCAGTCGATCGCTCACCTGAAACGGTCTCAGAACATCTTTCAGCTCATCTAACTACACTACAGGACTGGTTCCACAAGTAGAAAATTACAATCAACTCAGACAAATCCCCGCAAATAAACTTTACCACAAGACGTACTGAATGTCCACAAACCAGAGGCAAAACAAAAATAAAATACCTCGGTATACATTTAGGCCAAAAGCTCACTTGGGGCTCACATATTAAAAACAAAAGCAAGCACGCAGACCTCAAGATCAAACAAATGACCTGGTAACTAGGAAAACATTGGCAACTCTTCTTAACAAATAAAATGTTCTGAAACCACTGTGGACATATATAGTCCAGCTATGGGGCTGCACGAATGCGTCATATACAAAAATCCTTCAGCGTTTCCAGTGCTAGTAGACGCCTTATGGTACATTACCAAGGACACCCTCCTCACTGACTTAGGAATACTTTACGTAACAAGTGAAATCAAGAAGCTTCCTACTACGTACCATAACAACCTACACGATCACACAAACGACCTAATAAACCAACTTACCCGTCAACCAGAACTCGCACGATGACTAAAACGACAATGGCTGCTGGAGCTAGTGCAGCAACCCAGTCAGGGCCGAAGAACCTCCACCGCGAAATTGGCGCTGGCTAAGAACATTTTCATTGCTATCGCAATTACTAAATACTCAATAATGTTAAGACTAGATTGTGATTTTGCACCTAAAATAGAGCAAATAATTAAAAATCTTTAAATGTAAGACATTTTTTAAAATGTTCTGTTTAGAGAAACAGGTTAAGGTGCCCTAGGACCCGATTTTTGCCATATCTAAATGAGCAATTATATAAAATACCATTTTTCTTTATGCTTACTGATTTTTCTACTTTATTAAAATGATCTACAAGGCTTTTTAGCTCTAAAAATTTTAGAGGAAGGCATTATTATGTATTATAGCAATTGTAGTGTCTGTGTTCTCAGAAGAAGAAACCTAGACCGACATTAATTTTGTTTTTTGGGTTTTTCTGAATTTGACAGATGAAGAAAACAGTACACCAGGATCTTATAATAAAATTTAAATAATACATTTTATTAATACACCACTTACGTGTTTGAATCTTCTTTATTATCAAAAAAATCATTTAAATTTTTGGGGCATAATATTAATTATTGTTTTCTGGTGTATTCTCTGCTATTATATTTCCGCTGCCCATAATTTAAGCTTTTTGTCGTTTTTTATCCACATTTTCAATCGCAAACTGTCTTGGCCATACAATAATCTTATTTGTTACTCTTCTTTCCATACTGTAGTTGTACTTCTCGAATGTTAAGGAATGTTATCCTCCATGTAAACATCATTTTGCGTGATCTGCTACCGTCTGAATATTTTACCGTTTGGCAAAGAAATTCATCATTCAAATGATCCAGATCAGCAAAATCGAGTTTGGTCATAAGAATTTTAGATGACAACGCATTTCTGTTACTAAAATCTGAAAGGATGTCATAAAAACTTAGCGAAGCGTTTGTATAGTCTCACACTAAGCAAATAACGTTGAGTGGTGCTTCTGCCCTTTTCTGACACTTGAGCCAGTTCGGCTACTGCTTTCCGGATATCCTCAACAGTTTCTTTTATGTACTACTGTCAATTTTGGAAGGCCATGCCTTTTTTTGTTGCGAGGCATGACGGCCAGTCTTGCCTATGGTACTACTGTGGCTAAAATCATTAAATATTTGCATTTAGGTAAACATGGTATACTTTCAATAACACTATAGTCTATAGATATATAAATATAGTCCATAGATATTTAAAAATGTTGTTCAGCTGCAAATAGTGCAATAACTGCTTTGATTTACCCCTTTTACTCAATGCCTATTCTACTCTAACATTAGTGTGTATGTATAGTTTTTCAAAAAGTTCTAAATCTTTTAATGTTAGGTTGATAATTTTTTGCTTTTGTTAATTATCTTCAAAGTCGCAGTAAATATTTATAAAAATATTTTTTATCTAGAAGTTTTTTAAAGTTAGCGTAAGCTAACTTAGCATGCAGAAGCATAATGTTCTCATAAATGGGATTGTGTTTTGATTCCTGTCAAATTTCTTAGATAAATTTTAAACATAACAGTGAAACATTCTATGATACTTATATTTTGTAGTGGCATCGTTATCATTATTTGCATAACCGTAAATTTTTTATAATAATAATCTTTTAAAATTATGTATAAGATCATAATCATTTTAGAACACAAAACTTCTTTAAAGTCGGAGTGCATCTAATATCCACTTATACGAAATTTTACTTACAATTGATTTATCTAATGGTCTACCAGAATTAATAAAAAATTTAAGAAGTTACCGCCACCCAGGCATTGTAAATGTAGAATCTTTCATCATGTGATTTATAATTTGCAATTTAGCACAGAGACATAAATTATCAATTAGTTAAAAGGGTCTATTAATACTAAAAAGTCCACGCTTGAGTGGTCTCTCAAACCCCATTACTTTACGACCTAAATGCTTTAAGAATTTTTGAGTAGCAGTCGATAAAGTAGGAAAAAACCACAGACTTCATTTTTTAGTTAAAAATCTGCGTTTCACTTCGATGGCAAATTATTGTATGGTTCTTCTTGCTTGGTACTTCTGCATCTAATTTTCTTTTATCTTCCTTTGTTCGTATATTTTTATGTAGAATTTTATATTTATTTCATTGTTAAACAGTATTTCAGCTCCTCTTTAATATTTTTTTGGATATTTTATTATTATTTATCCCTTAAACATACATCGTATGACATACTTCAAAAGTATATTTCGTGACTATTAATAGAACGAATTTACTAAAAGGTTGATTCGCAAAGTTCCGGGAAGAACTGCTCTGGATAAATTGCTGACATCTTTGGGATATAAAACCACGGAATGTATAGGACTGACCACTGCATTAAGGATATTCCCTCCCTTCGAGCGAGTGAACTATTAGAAAGCCTAAAATGACGTGTGAACTGCGGGCGCGGAGGAGCTCCGCCAAGGCAGCCGAGGTGGCAGTGGGAACCAAAGAAGTCACAAGTCATCGCTCGGTAGCTCGTCAATGCTAACCTATAACTACTGTCAGATAACCATCACCCATCAAGTTTGTGCTCAATTATTCGAGTCGGAGGAATTTGTTATTTTTTAAACACAACCCGTTCGATAGCATCGGCTGCGCGGATGCATTATGTGAAAAATGCGCGTAAGTAGTAAAAATAAATTGCCGCGGATGGCTCGGATTGCTGCCCCCGGCATTAGAAAATTATTATTAATAACATAAATGGCGGCAGTTTGAGCCGCGCTCGTCGCGGGAATCCGCAAATACGTCGCTGCCCGTTGCGATAATTGATTGCATTAAGGTAAAAAAATCTTTCCCATCGTCCACATTTTTATTTTGATGAATATGGTAAGCGTAACCATTAAAATGCTTTTGTACTGGCTGATTAATATTTTCTTTATAATTCGCAGTACACTTTACGATTTCCCTGTATTACCACATGGACTACAATCTTTTACCCTTATAAGAAAAGTTAATTGTCATTAAGCAGATATTTTTCATATTCTTTTAGATAAATGCAGTCAAATTCAGCAAAAGAGAAAGAAAAACTAAAATTGATAGCTATATTTACAAATAAAGCGGAATGTTAAGAGGCAAGTGGAGTATTCTGAAGTGATTATACTAATAAAAAAAACAAATAAATATAAGCTTTACTACAAATAAATAAAAGTACATGTACACCCAAAGTTATTAAAAAACTGAGCATGCAATAAGACGACAAGACAGTACTGTAAAAGTAAAAGAATATTAAGGGTGTAAGTGAGACTCAAGAACCGTGAAGTCAATACTTCTATATTTCGACCTTGATTATTGAGGATTATTGTGCGTCATATTTTTTACAAAACAATTTTGCAACCATTGCGCCGTAAACAACCGCGTTATTGTCCCTTATTTGAATTGAAGCCAAGCAGTTAATTATTTTTAAATATTAAACTGGCCACCAGGTAAGCATCTGAATCCCAAGATCGAATCCGGTACCGTCCACACTAAGGCAACCGCTTTAATCGGTTGATTATGAGCTGACCAGGTGCTAAAGCAAAGATAATTTAGCTAGTATATCTGATCAGTAAAAATGGCACAGGACAAATGATGATATACAAATTAGAGCCAAAATTTTCCTGGAAGTTTTATAATGACCAAATTCAACTTGTACTAAAGAAACAAAGATTTTATAATTTTATTTTCTAAATAATCCTTCAGTTGTTGCACAGGAAGAAACGGCCCATCAAATGACTATACGTAATATTATGCACCTTCTTCAAGAACAAGATATTATTTGTAAACAATGTCCAACAAGAAGACTACGTTCTGTCACGAGAAATGCAAGCATATAGTGTGCAGAGGAAAGTGAACAATGAGATCCTAAAACATCAACTCGGAGAAATGAACGCAATTTGATCCATTCACCATCCTCGACTACACTTCATTAAATGTTCAGTGTAGTGAGGTTACAGTCGACAGGATAATTGATTTATGATTTTTCAAAATGACGATGGAAATAAGACGACTGTTACTGAAGAGCGATACCGGGTAATAATTCAGAATTTCTTGAAGCACGTGAACCAGAGATGCGATTCTAACAATACACAGCTCCATTTTAAACAACAGGACCAATAATTAAATTGTTAAAGTACGTTTTTAAAAAATTAAGATTACTTAAAAGAGAAAGTATATCTTATAATCCTACAACAGCTGATGTACAATATCCAAGATGAAAGTTGAGCGATACCACGGGTAACACTTACAGTTGTACAGAATATCCTAAAAAGAGCAGTTTTGTGTGTGAAGTTAAAATGGTTGTTACTTTTTAAGCTTAATACAAAACATTCTGTCAATTACGTTATATGTCAGTACAGAGAGAATTAAAAAATCTAAATCAAATGATCTACAATTTTATTGATGATTTGTCACGAAAGTCCTGACTCAGATGCGAAAAATTTAATTTTTATGCATTTTTTTGTTTCTTCGTGCTTATAGTATTATAACAATCTCCATCTTTGCATTTCAAATGAGTTTGCAATGAGCACGAGCTTTGAGTTTTGATCCGATATTGTCGGAAACGGAACTTTCACTAACACCATTCAGAAAAAACTCAAAATGAAGCACGCCCTCAAAGTTCAACCACATGCCAATTATGACCTTGCCGAAATGATGTCTACACGGAACTAGCGGATGATTTTAGCCTTTTAGAACCACTTCTTCTGCCGATTGTGATTGACCAAAAAGACCCATTTCTCATCCGACTTCACAATTCGCTTCCAAAATCGGTCGTTTAATGTATTGTTGAGCAGCTGGTGGCAAATCTCAACTCTTTTGGCGGCTTGTGCTTCGTTGAGTTTGTGGGGATCTCGGCGGAGCTTCTTGTGGACAAAATAAAGTTGCCAACTCCAAGTTTAGTGTCTAGATTTCGAATGGTGAAGGTTCGGCGTCCACATCAGATTGCAAGTTACTATAATCCAACTTTAATAGTTGGCTGGAACAAGGAAAATCTTCAAGCCTGACATCATTGGATTCAAAGCGCCTGTACCATCTTGAAACTGTTGACTAACTTACAGTTCTATTACCTTCAGCATCTTAAATCTCGTTTGCTGCATCTCTTGTTGAAAGACATTTCGGACAACCTAATATTAGAGAGATCTCTTATTTCCACATTGTACATTCTACAGATGATGTACTCAGGCGACTTTAAAAGTCATTCACAAACACAACCATGTTAATCAGTAAACTAAACGCTTAAACAGCTTTTAACGCAAAAAATTAAAGAAAAGCTATAAGAAATGAAATATTAAAAATAGCAATAATAATAGTAAAAACAGAATTTGAATGAGTAGACTAGAACATCACAAAATATCAGTACCGATTCACAAACAATAAGTCAATCATAAAGGTAACTTTTAGAATAAAACACATACAAGACAATAGCCCAAAATAAAATTTAGCATTTCTAATAACATTTACTAACTTTTGACAAGTCTATAGGATGAGGTAATTTATATAAAGCTCTGAAAGTATTACAAACATCTATAAAACTAATAAAACTAGTACAAATTACAATTTTAGGAACGAAGTAAGATTGAAATCAAAGATTAAAATAAACTACAAGATTAAAAAAGTAAAAACCTTCAACTCAAAATTAACAGTAATTTCGAAAGGAAAACAAGTCAAGAGAAGTTTGCTAAAAGATGAAAATGTGGGGAGACAAGAAGAACCCCGAACGCAAAAATAAAAATATATAACACCGTAGTATAACTAGTTGTACTTGGTGGCAGTTATCTTTATAAATTAAATAACAAAGAGAACTAATGTCTAGAAATATGGGAAGAGAATGATTTAAAAGAAGATATACTTAGAATGAAAAGTAGAAAATCTTTGGGACAAGGAAAATAAGAAAGGACTCATGTGACTAATAAACCAATGTGACAAATTTGTGTATGGGATATCAATAGAAAAAGCGGTTAAACAAATATAACACAAAAGCAGGAGAAGAGAAAAATCCACGACCAGACAGATAGAAGTGTGATGGAGATCAACTTGATCAAAACTATTCAAATAGGAGAGAGCCCAAAAAGTGCGCTATTAATTGAAACAAGTAATTAGAAAATGCAAGATCGAGACTGTAAAGCGGATGCGGTAAGACCTTAATTTTATCCAGTTAAACAGTTTTGTCTATAAATTTTGTAACACAATAAGTGGTAGTGTTGTCTTGTTAAAGAAGAACTCCTTTATGGTTGTTTAAAGCCAAATACTTATGCTTTAAAACTTTGCAAACAAGTCCCAATTACTCAGCATTTACGGCAATTCTATTTAAAGGAAACGCAAGCGTAATCTCCGCTTAATGGTTTTACCAAAACGATCTTGTTGAGCAACTAGTAGAAGATTTTAACGTAGCACTTGAACGGTCACGATTGACAAGCTGCAGGTGCTTGATGAAGGTTCGGCGTCCAAAGCAAATATTTAATCAGAACGTGATTAATCTTTAGCCATTAGAAGCAAGTCCCTTGTACCACTTCCAAACAGTCACATGGTTCACAGATCCGAATTTACAAACGTGCTATGCAGCATCTCTTATTGACAATTCCCGTTTTCATTAAAAGCAGATCAAAAATCATTTGAAATCCAAAATTGAAAATTGTTGCAACACCATAAATATGAAAACCATTATAAATATAAAGTTTTTGCCATAACTATTAGACCTCTTCTGACATACACTATTCAAACAAGAGACATTGGCTTAAAGTCAACACAAGTGATGAAGACAACATACATATATTTTTTTAAGAAATAAATATAATAAATAACATAAAAGTTAATATGAATGCAAAATATTTTGCAAAATTACAAACAATAAGTCAAAGAAGTTATAGAACTTATAATTACGAAGGTCATCCCAAAAATAAGCCTCCAAAGTGCTGTGCTGCAGGAAAACCTTTCGTGCGGCGGTTGGCCACACTGCCCACGTTTGCTGATTCCCCACTCTCAAAAAAAAAACACCGTTTAGCCTGCGGGGATGCTCATTTTTGGCTCTGCAGCCGTTCCTAACGGAGCTTCCGCTTGTAAAGTTCGTGCAGTTATTCGGTTTTTGAACGAAAAAGATGTTAAACCAATTGAAATTTATCGCCAATTGACGCAAGTGCATGGAGAGCCGTCTATGGATGTCAAAAACGCCCGAAAAGTGGTCGCATGAAAATTCACGACGAAGAAAAAAGAGGGAGACCGTCAATTTCCAACGAGACAGTCGCGAAGGTTGAACAAATCATGCTTAAAGATCACAGGATCACTCTCGATGATTTCTGCACTTTGGTTCCTGAAGTTTCTCAAAGCACCATCCATAGGCCCCGCTTACAGAATGCTTACAGAAAACTTGTTCACTAAGTTAAAAGAACATTTGGCCGGATGCCCTTCAACGACGATGACGAGTTGAAAGAACTGATCCAACGCTTCCTCAACGACATGGAGGCGAGCTGGTATCACAGAGACATACAAAAACGGCAACAACGTCTACAGAAATGCATTTACCAAAATGGCGATCCTGTAGAAAAATAGAGGAATATTCAAGTTTTAAAATGATTTATCAGTTATCAAAAATAAACTTTTTTCTATTTCTAACAACTAGCAGACCTTATTTTTGGGATTACTCTCGTATATATAATGTAAGAAAATCAATTTTAAAGTATACTTTAAACGAGTCACTAAAATATTATTAATTAGAACTATTAATTATTAGTTTTTGGCTTACTCAGTATTTACTTTTGGATAATTACATGTTACAATTAATACGATTTACAATGCGATCTTTATACTTCGATTCGAAATGCCAATTGACAATTTATTAACTTCAAATTTTAATCCATTATTGTTGGAAACGAAAACTGTTAACAGTAAACTAGCATTACCGAAAGACAAAGAATTGTTAACCATGGGAAGCACGCGAATAGTGCAAAAAATGGAATCTGATGACTTTAATCTCGAAGATCATCCACGTTCTGACCAACCATCTGTTTTTCTTCCCAAGCTGCTTTGGATGCCAGAGTTTCATCAAGCACTCACGATTTATGGACTAGACGTGAGATCTCGCATGATTATCTAGAATCAACTGCATCAACTTGATTTTGTACACAAAAGAGCAAGACAAGATTCTCACGAACTGACTGAAACAAAGGCCGACAAACTAGCCGAAATTTGTCATCAACTGCTTGAACATTTTGGAAGCCCTTTGTTGTGTGTGACGAAAAACGGGTTTATATTATTAATTAAAGATTATTCCAAACTCTGACTTTCTTGAAACCAAAATTCGTCGTCAGTTGCTCGACAGAATCATTTTTGAAAGAAACTCATGGTATCGGTTTAATGGTATGTTAATGGTATAATGCACAGCGAGCAAGTGGGCGTGTTTACAAAGTTTTTTAAAAAGTGTCCGGCTTCTCTTCAACAAGAACTGGATAGGAGCGAGGTCTCGTTGTGTCCAGCTTACAACGACGATTTTGCGCTTTCTGGTTAGGGCCTGTAATAATCCAGAGAGTTTGGTCAAGCTAAAGAAGCGTATCAAGAATTCGACAACTGCAAAATACTGACTAGATCATTGTCACTGATGATGTTGAAGAATAATTGTTATTGTTCGTGACATTAAATTGTGAGTAAATTTGTTTACAGTCGAGGATTCCAACTTTCTATTGCATTTGATGTAGAAGATATTGCTAAAAACAAATGTTTGTTCATTTTCTCCACAATAATTCCATTTCTGAAGGTGAACAGGTGGCAAACTGTAGGTTATTTAGTTTGGATTTAAAATTTATATCCGCAAAAACTAGATTTCATTAAAGACCAGATTTCTATATAGAATACTCCATTGAGAACTTAGAAGGGCTTGATAAGGGTTCAGAAAATTTTCCAATTTGTTTAGAGGTCGAACCGGTAACGCTATTAAGCTAGGAGCCGTTTCTCTATTTATAATTATAAATAAATTTTCAGAAGCTATTTTGAACACGAAAAACTAGAAATCTTCTTCTTCTTCTTCTTCTTCTACTCTTATATAGGCTATTAGCCTGTTTCTAACTACACATTTCGTGTAGTAACTATGAGCCATGCTGGGCGTACCCCGGGCAGGTGGCTAGTCTGACCCGTTAGAAGAAGGAGAATGTACTTTTTATTTTTGACCTGGGAGTCGAACCCAGGGCCCGCCGTGCGTTAGTCTGGCAGGCCGAGGCCTTTACGTCGCGGCTGTCGTGCTCTCAAAAACTAGAAATAAATAGATGAATTCTATCATATGTCCTCGTTTTCATTTTGTCGAAAAAAAATTGGTACAAGTATAAGATAAACTAAGCAACATTTCAAACATTCACACTGGTAAGATAAACAATGAATTAAAAGTAAACAAAAAAAATGATAGTGAGAATTTTGAAAATAAATAACTGAAAAAGTTTAGTAAGAATATTCAAAGACCCGTTCACCTGTGTAGTCAGCGTACGTATATGAAAGAATTAAAGGAGAAGTAGATGTGCAAGAAATAAAAGATGTCAATCCAAATGACAACCTTACCTTCTCGTGATATATCCAGCTAGCTAAATAATACAACACCTTCGGATGGAGGAGCTGACAAAAAGTAAACGCACGTCTTTGTCTTTTGAAGGAAACTTTGTCTATAAACATAGATGAATTATTAGGTCACCAAATTAGACAATCGTAGTATAATTATCATAGTAACATTTACAGCTGAAGATTCCATTCTAATCTTCGTAAGGCAGAGTTTTGAACGTTGTCAAATACCAATACATAGAAAATAACTCTCAATCCCCAATATACCATAAGAAGTCAGAAAACATCAAGAATGTCTAAGTAAACTGTCTGAATTATGACATGGAATGTCAAAAGTTTATATTGATTCCAAAAATTAGACAATGCTGATAATTCATGACGTATTATGATGAAAACAGCATCTGTAGCTACTTTTACTCAATTCTTTTGTCGAATCATAATGATAAAACTTTAAAGAAGCATTACCTATGTTATATGCACCGATTGTGGACAATAACTTTCTTAAACTAAAATAAGTACAACACCAAAGTTGGAAAGGGTAAAATGAAAGGTTGTGTTGACAAATTAGTTTAATTTTGTCACCACGTTGACTTTGTTATAACAAACGCATTTTTCAAACTTTCCAAACGACGCCTTTATAACTGGAAGTCACCTCCAGATGGTAAGATGGACAAATTAAATAAAAAACCAAATTGAATACATTTTGATAATTCAAAGATTAGCAATTAACATCAAATTTAAAAAAAAACTGAAAAAAAGATACCCAACGCATTATAAACACCAAAAGGTCAAGGGAAGGGAAATCATATTTTGAAACAAAAGACCAAATAAAAAAAACTAAATTCAGAGAAAGAGAAGGTTATGGAAAAATTAGATGTAAAAATTATTTGAGGATAATAGAAGCAAATTAAGAACGGAATTTGATGAAAGTTCTAAATCAGGAATCGAAATTTGAAAAAAAACTTTGTTATGCCATAAACAACACAAACAGTTGAGACACCGCTGAGTCAGACAACATCTACGTGGAACTTCCAAAACTTATAGAGGGTGATAGTTGTCTTCCTTAGGATTATACGTAACAAAATATATAAAAATACTAAGGAAAGCTTAAGTGTCGTTCGGTTTCGGTTTCGAAATGAGTTTGGAACACGCGATGCTCTTTTGCGGATAAACATGTTATTACAGAGAATGTTTGGACATTTCCGTAATTTTTATTCATATTTATAGTACAATCTGATCTTTTTGAACGATAGCTACATTTCGTGATTACAATTGAGGTACATAAAAACTTTCCGAGTGGAAGACTCCTTGAAGAGTTACTTATTTGGCACATAGGTATGAGAGGAATTCAGATACATACGCACATACACATAAAAATTAGATATATAGATATTTAACTAAAGGTTTTTTATTGAAACCTTTGTATAATCTAACTGTTTGCGGTTCCTTACAGTTTGACCACCACAGGTCTTTATAAGGTTTTGTATGTTAAGACCTTGCTGCTTAAGGTTAGTTTGAATTTGTATTTTAGTGGCTAGTTCAGCTTAGAAAACTTTAGGCCCAGTTGTTTAAATTTACTATGTTTTTCTAAGTTAATCGTCGATTAAGGTGTATATGAAGGTACTTGACGTTTTCTGCTTGCGAGAAGTATTGCTGGGCATCTTCCTCTTCGGAATGCGAATGCTGTATGAGCAGACTTGGTTTTATGAACTTTGGTATGCCAGTTTCGTGTCCAATCTTCTAAATGGTTCAAAGAAGTGTGTAAGTTTCTTAATACAATGTTGGGGTTTTTGTCAAACGCTAGTATTGCAGTATCATCTGCTAATGTGAAGTAGGAATATCCTCTTTAAACCACAGGTAGAGAGAAGGTCCTAATACACTTCCCTGTGGGACTCCGGGCTTAATTCAGTGTAGATCTGCGAGTTTGCCTTGAAATTTTACCTGAAACTGTCTGTTACTCAACTAGGATTTTATGAATTGATAGTAGGTGTGGAGGTTTTTCTTTATTTTGAATAATAGTCGTTTGTGCCAGACCTTATCTAAATGCCTAAGAGAAAGCCAAAAATGTAGCAGAAAATATTACTTTAACTCGAATGTTTAATTAAATGGATTTGTTCCATAGTGTATTGCTTTTGAACCCAAATCGACATTCTGGTATAGGATTTTTTCCTCAAGAATTTAAGGTTTAATTCTTTTAAGTAATAACTTTAGCTAGTAGTACTAATAAGCTAATTGGACGGTGAGAAGTTACTCCTCTGATGGTTTCCCTGGTTTAGATATGAGAACTATTTGAGCCAACTTCCATTGAGCCCGAAAAAGACAACCTTAAAATAGCCTTAAATGTGGCAGTTGTTAGTTTTTCCTTTTTTTGATAGTTCTTTCATGATTTTCCCTGTAATCAGATTATAACCTAATGCTTCTTTGGTTTTATTTTGGATCTAATTATAGACTGGACTTTAATATTTTTATTTGGTAGGCTTCTAGTCTGGTGCGTCCACGTATAGCAATATTTCGATTCTTCTTCTGGGGCTAATTCAGAAGAGTGTGGTTCAAAACAATTTGTTAAATGGATTGCAAATGTATCAGTCTTCTCTTATTAGCTTGTGGCTCAGGTTCCATTAGGTTGCCGAATTGGAGGTAACCTTTGCTTCAATTTTCCCTAGCAGATAGAATGTTGATACATGAATCAGAAAGTATATGCCTGTTGCATCGATTTCAAAAAATCGTTCGACAAACTCTGCCATGAAAAATCATTTGAACTTCTCAGAAAGAAAGATATAGGTAGCCGAGACGCAAGAATCATCGCTAACCGCAAAACGTTCCGTGCAATACCGAGCAAAAAGCACCTAAATCCTTTATGGAAGAACGGCACGTCGGCAATAGGCTAGTAATCATCCTGTCAGCGCCGCAGCGCTCCGGAATCACGCGCGAGGTTGCGTAATCGCCGAGCTCGTAACGGCCCGAAAGGACGGCCGCCGTTCATTCACAAGCGGCGTTCCCATATCTCCCGCGCGTTATCGGCGCCTTACAACGCCACTCCGGCCCTATCCTGTGTCAGCCGTCACACGCCGGTAAAGGATGCCATTGTTTCGCAATGAGCCAGAAAATTACCGGTGATAATTTAACAAAACTGCGCGGGCAACCCATAAATTAGCCGGCGAGTCATTGTCACGGCGAGATATATGTAGCGCCCGGCCGCTCTAACTCACAAATCTTCGGCTTACCTGGATAAAGACGTCTCGGGAAATGGGACAGTATGAGCCCTAAGCGCCCGTCCACCGATGTAAAGTCAAGTAGAATGACCGGTTGTGTTTCGAAAATACAAATTCTGCTATTTGACATGCAAACAAGTAAAAGGTTAGAACACTTGATTACAAACGGAGATTTCAACGCAAGGTGAGGAAAGATAATCTTAAAATGACATGTTTGGTAGCGTATTTTATTGTTCGAAATAAAAAATTAATAATTAATTCACTGTTTTGGAAAAAGTACGGTAGTATCCTACTTTAGCATTAACTCTGACGACAAATTCTAGTTGGGTACCGGACCTTGTTGCCACTCATTTTTATATTAGAACAAATCAAGGCAAGTTGTGGACTACAAACCAGTAATTGTGTTGCCGCCAATCAATGATAAAAACGGTGCAAATAATAAAAAGAATATGTTGGAGAAAAACCAAACCGAAATAACGGACAACAGATGAGTTAATAGGAACAGCAGTTTGAGAAAACATTACATGACGAGTTCTAAATACTAAGAAGAAATTCCCACACCTAAAAAGTGTAATAGAGTTAATCAAAAAAGTGCCAGCTAAAAATAAGAAGATAAAACTACTGAAAAGTGTTTAGGATGTTATTCAATGAAATATAAAATCAACATACATCAAACTAGTTGTTATTACTCATACTTTGACCACTCTTGTTAATAAAATTTAAATTTCTACAAAAATTATCTATTTCTGTTTTCTAAAAAATACGTGCTTCAATTGACCATAGAAGTGTAATAATAATACATGTTACAAAATTATTTTAAGGATCATTATTTGAATTGCAAATTTTAACTGCTTTTTCCGGTCTCATCTAAAATTCAAACCAAAAGGCTTTACAGACAATTACCGACTTAATTAAACAGTGATAACATTACATCTCTAATTTGCGCGTTTAAATTTGAATTTTAATCTCAGATGTTATTAGCACGTAGCATTGCAGTATGCAGTCTGAAAGGCTATGTTGGCACAAAATAAAGCAGAAAGATTTTAAAAGATTTTAGAAAAAAGAGATAGATAAATAGAATAGAGAAAGAAAATTTGCGCTACTAGAAAAAAATAGACAGCAATTGCCTTTACTTCTTATATTATGTTAATATGTAGTTCTGCCATTCAATGTTTTGTCATTTTTAGATTTTTTTAATTCTTCCACTTGATACTTGAAATATCTGCGTAATTTATTTAAATTTATTATTATTTAAATTATTTTAAATTTTGTGGACGCGCTGATAAACTTGCGCGTGGAGGAATTCGAAATATTTTATGAAATCTAGCAACCCTTTAGAAATAATGTCTTTTTTTATTAGAAAACACATTTTTCACATATTTTCTTTAATTATTCTTTTAATTATTTGGCAGTTGTCATTACATTAGTTGCAGAGTACAGCAGAGGACTAGAGACGATGCTCCCCCAAAAAAACAAGTTAACCTTTAGAAGTCTAAATTTCAATAAACTGCGTATCAACGTTAGTGTGTATGTGCACATTTACTGTAAGACAAAGCTACATTGTTTGTAGATTGTGGATGTAGACCACAAAAGAAGCCATTCTTTCTGAGAAACAAAGACAATTGTGTTTCTAGTGGACTAAATAAACTGGGCAACAATGGCAGAAAGTGTTATTTAGTGACAAATGGCACGTTCTAAGATTTTTTAGAAAAAATTATTTACCAAAATGTGTACTCTCTACAATTCGACATCCAACTGGTGTCATGGTATTGCGATGCAGTCCGCCCAACTAATAAGATGAGATAATAAATGCTGCATGATACCTCGAAGTATTTCAGAAAGATACTGCACAATAAAAAAATATTTTAAATAAAAATTATATTTTCCAAAGTGATAATGACTACTTACGAAATTAACAAATTGAATTAGCTAACGCAATCCCTATATCCCAGTTCCATAGTAACCAATAACAAACATCATATCTAAAAAGAAACTTACAATAAAAATGAATGCTAAATTTACATTTTGAAAAATGTACACAAACTGGGTCACATCAAAATCAAATATTAATATTAATTTCAGTTCGAACAAAACAAAGAGCCTTTTATTTAGAGGTTGTATTGTAAATTTTGCATTATTTTTTATTTGTTATTGTTAGAGCTATTATTCTTTGACATGTGACTACTAAAAAATAAACTATTAACAAAAATTAAACGATGAACGCTTGCCCAACGTAATAAAATTGTTACAATCTACTATAAAACTGGTAATAATCTGTTGCGGAAGATCTTAACCTATTCATTTTAAGACTATCGGAAAAACTCTAGTCTACACCTTATATTGCACAAAGATTTGGTCCCAAAAGCTTGCAAAGTTCAGCTGACACAACTTATGCCAGAAAATCATGAACAACACTGTACATTTGCTAATTGGATTTTGGAGATTCAATAAACTATATTTTCTTTTTCAAGAAAATTACCCTAACTAATAAAGCTCATTTCTACCTCACTGGATACATAAATAAAGAATTGTTGGGTCTCGGGGTTTGAAAATCTAAAAGAAGTAGTCGAAATGCGCTTCCATCTTTAACAAAATATGCTTTTTTTGGTTAGTAGTGTTACTGATTTATATATTTTTTTTGAATGAGTCTGGCGAGGCTGTTTCAGTGAATGGTCAGAAGTGAATTATATAGACGAGGACCTTAATTGCAATAGTACACACAAGTCACATTGCATTATTGTGCGGTGATTATCTAGACGAGCAATTTACCGTAACATAAAGGCTTTAATTGTCCTCCCAGATCATGTGGTTTGACACTATTAGGCTTTTTCTTTTTGTTCTTTTCTTAAGTCAAAAGCAAGGTCTAAATTAATGCTCCAGCAATTATACAAAAACTAAAAGACAATATTAGAGCTGTAATTCGCGAAATCAAGCTGCATTTGTGTCACGAAAAATTTCGAGAAACATTCCCAGAAACCGGTAATTGGAGGCGCAAGCCTGCACAATCACGCGATCTTTCCTAGGAGGAGCCACCCCCACGCAAAATCCTTGGGGAAAAAAGTGTGCCTCACGCCAGTCCAAGACTGTTTGCTGCCGCTACTCGAAAGCCTTCGGACTGGTCTTGCCGCTGTCTAAAAGCCTTGCCCCTCATCGAACCGTGCTTACCGCTAGGCATAGGGTTTTTCCGAATCGTGAGCCACCTCCGACAACTACGTGACCGTGGCCTATGGCTCCCAGAAGAAGCAGCACCAACATCGTTTGATCGACGCCTCCGAAAAAGTACTATCGAAACCAATGGCGAACCTAGCGCCGAAGAACGCCGGTACCAGAACCGCTGTTCTCGCTGCCACCTCCGAGGGACGCCGAGCACGGCTCCTAAAAGAGCTGTTCGGTGAATCTTCATCCTTTGTGAAAACGGCAGCGGCGTCACCAACTGAAGAACGTTTGCAGCGCATCCTGCGAACACTGTTCGGGCCACCACCGGATCGCAAGAACCAACTCTTAGCGTACGCCGACGCCACGGATACGACCCAACTGCCGGCCGGGACCTCGGCACTCTCGTGGCCATAATACACTCTTATTATAAATAATATAAAAAAGCGTCTGTAAATAAAAGCTATATGTGAGGAATATTCGTTTTACCATCCCCACAGGTAGTTTACGAGTTGCCACTGCTGGACTCAAACCCAAAAAAGAAGGGAGGTTTACGGACTAGACTTTTAGCTTAGCCCCTACTCGTGGCAAAACTAAACCTGCTCAACGTACCAGATATGACTCTCCGATAAGGACGGATTTAACGGCAATATTCAGTGCAATATGCAGAAAATGGAAAACATGGAAGAAGAATAATACCCTTAGAATTTAAACTTGAAACATAAAATTATGGAACTTAAATATTAGCAGAACTTGGGGTCTAAAACACAGATATTTGCATGTTGCCTAAAATAAACAAGATCTAAAGAGCAGATTGGGATACTAATTCATAGAAAATATAGAAGTCAAAAAATTGCATCGTAGAAAACAATAAACCAGCGGTAAATAAAGTGTTATTCTATACATAATTGTAACGGACTATAAATGCAATACCACACATAAAGCAGATAAATTATAGTAAAAAAAATAATTTAAGAAATGGTTCGAGAGAAAATAGATGAACTAATTAAGCTCGATATTTTATTTAAATTTAGATTTAGCCAAATTGAAAATAAAAACACATAAAATACAATTATTAGATTCAGTGAAACAGAAGACTACAAAAGAGATGGCAACTATCAAAAACTGATTAAGAGAAAACTAGATTGGAAAAATTTAAATAAATATTGCAACACACAATAGATAACTCCGAATTTGTCATATTTAAAGAACCTAATCCCAAAAAGGTACCGTATTACTACTAAAATGTTCTATAAATATTTTTTAGCAATAACCCAATACTTTAACGTATCACATGAGTTTTATAATATTTCAGTATGTGAAAGGTAGCTCATATAAATATAATACTTAATCAGGAACAAATACCTAGATACTTATATCTCACAGGCCGATAAGCCTTTCACCATTATTGGAAAAATTTCTGGTAAAATATGTGACAATCATGAAATTGGTTTTAGATCAAAATATAGTACTATCAAACAAGTTTATAGATTAGTTAATAAAATAAATAATGATCTAGAACGAAAATGCCATCGATATCAGCCGAGGATTTAATAAATGATTACATACAGAACTACGTTATAAGTTAAAACTAAACTTGTCACATCTAAAAGTCTTATATTTCTGACAGTTATTTTTAAGTAAAATACCAAGAGGCGAACACTAGTTTCTGTGAAGTACTATCTGATCATAGGGTAGTATTACTGGTCCGGTATTATATTCGTTTTATATGGCTGAGCTTTAGCTTAGCGACTTTGGAATCATACTACAATTCCATCGCCGCTTGGGTTATTCTACAACGCAATTTAAATAACTATAGGGCATGCTTGTCAAAATGGACAATAAAAGCTGAGGAAGGAAAGTCCAAGCATGTCAGATTCACCACGAAACACGATAGCCATATTTCAGTTACCACGAACGGTAATCAACTGTACCAAAGATTTAAAGTCAAATATCTTCCCTTACATTTAGATAAAAGGCTAACTTGTCAGACCCACATTCAATAAGAAAAACAATCGAAAGAAAAATATAGATAAATGCTCCAACCAACATATGATATACCACATTAGAGATCAACTAATACATCAAATATAGAAATATTGCAACGTTTCTAACACAACAAACTTTGCGCTATATTAAATGTTCTATGGTATATTCAAACAATGCTATTCACAGTTCAAATAACAAAGTGTTGTAAAAAATATCACACCCAAATTGAATTCCATACTAATAAAATGCAGATGATTTAAACTTTTTGATATGAAGACTAGGTTTTAGTAAATAATGCATTATTTAGTTTAAATAATATGTAGAAAAGAGTCGGTTTGTGCTACAGTATGGGCGGATTCGGGTTGAATCCTTACCTCAGATGCCTAGCGTGTGGCCTATTCAGTCAGTAAAAATAATTTAGTACCTGCGTTCATTTTGAACAAGGTACAGTGCAGCAAGAACAGGTTGGCACATGGCGGGTAGATGCGCAGTAGACGAGCATCCCTCTCACAGTCAAAAATCACTTGCTATCTGTTTCTCGTTGTGTTCAGATCATGTACAGTCTGGTAAAAATCATTGCGTTATTAAACATAGTTAAAATCAACTCTTATCAGAGCTACAAGCTCGGTTTTGGTTCTTTATTGTAAGTCACAGTAACACATAATTATTTCTAGAATTCTAAGAAACAAGTTTAATTCCAGATCGCAGGGAACCATAATAATGCCTTTCGAATCGAAAGTAAAGCATAAAGTCCTAAGTAGACAAAGTCGTGAAATAATTGCATCAGTCTTGCAATTTATCAAAGAGGAAGCCGACGCTGGAACTCAACTGATTCCTTTTACTTTTTGCACCGAGTATTTTTATTATAATATTTTCCAACTTTTTCCAACTGAAACCGTAGCGATGTCCTTGTCGAACAGAGGCTCTCCCACTTCTTCATCTGCGCCGATTCACACGCCAAGCTATGCTTGCTTAGTTGTAAGGTGTATTAACGCGCATCAGAGATGGTGCGCGACCATGTCTAATAGGAATTTTCTCTAGAACATGTACTTTAGATTTAGTTTAGTTTAAGGATAATTATATTATTGTATATTTAAGGGTACTAAAATTAGGGCTGATTGCATATTAAATTGTAAAAATAAAAAAACCATTAAAGTCCTCTTAAAAACATTATTTTAAATATTTCCATTTTGTACATTTCTTATACACTTCACATAATACAAGGTCCATCCCAAAAGAAATGAGCCTTATTTTTTTTCGGACGCGAGTGTACATTCCGGCGTGCTCTGACGCTTGGGGCAGGTGGTGGGGGGTCTTAGCTTCCATACGCGGTCGGTGCAAGTCGGCTCTGAGCTCTCGGAGCGGCAGGACGGGTGTTTCCGTGAATGTCTATTTTCAATTTTCGACACGGCGCGATGGATTCAAAAATCGATCAACGCTACGCAATTAAATTCTGCTTCAAACTCGGCAAGAATGCTACCGAAACGTTTGGAATGCTTCAGGAGGCCTTCAAGGATGATTGTTTATCGTACTCGCAAGTTAAAAGTGGCACAAAGCATTTAAGGAGGGCCGGGAAGAGGTGGCCGACGAACCTCGGTCTGGACGACCGTCAACCTCTCGAACCGACGAGAACGTGCAGCGAGTGCGCGATTTTTGAACGCCGATCGTCGGTTCAGTGTTTATCAAGTAGCAGATGCCCTAAACATTCCGAAATCGACAGTACATCGAGTCATTTCCGAGGATTTATCGATGCGGAAGGTGTGCGCCAAACTTGTGCCGCGGGTGTTGACTGACGAACAAAAACAGCTCCGGGTGGTTCGGTGTGAAGAACTCTTGCAAATGTGCGAAGATGACCCGGAGTTTTTAAACAAAGTGGTAACAGGAGACGAAACATGGTGTTTCCAGTACGATCCGGAGACAAAAGGCAGAGCGCTGAGTGGCACACCACCGCGTCACCCGGCCGAAGAAAGCTCGGATGAGCAAATCCAGGACCAAGACAATGCTCGTCGCCTTCTTCGACGCCAGGATTGTGCACTACGAGTTCGTACAACCCGGACGCACAGTGAATGCCGCCTTCTACCTGGAAGTCCTCAAAAGACTCAAAAGAAAGGTCACAAGTAAGCGGAGCGCGATCAAAACGACTGGAGTTTGCACCACGACAACGCGCCGAGCCACACCGCGTTCATCGTGACCAAGTACCTGGCCCGGATTCAACTCGGCGTGGTTCCCCAGCCTCCCTACAGCCCGGACTTGTCTCCCCGGACTTCTTTTGTTTCCGCGGTTGAAAAGAGTGCTAAAGGGCAAGCACTGGGACTCGGTTGAGGACATCCAAGAGAATGTCACAGCAGCCCTCAAGGACATCCCTAAGGAGGCCTACCAGGAAGCCTTCCGGACTTGGAAGACCCGTCTCCAAAAGTGCATTGATGCAGGAGGATCCTATTTTGAAGAATTTTGAGGTGTTGTAGCGATCTGCTCAATAAAACTATTTTTTTTTGAAAAAGGCTCATTTCTTTTGGGATGGACCCTGTATATTGAACGGATTTAAATTGTATATAGATAGACGAAAATTTTAAAAGGTTATGATAACTCCGTTTTATATGCGTCCAGCCTCTTCAGTAAATTTATGTAAAAACCTCTAGAAATCAGGGCGTTTAAGTCTTTGCACTCGTTAATTATTATATGTATAAGACAATTAGTCACAGATCATTATCCAAAAAAAAAATACTCCAAATACGCACTTGTATAAAAATTCTAATGCTACACATTTTCAAAATTAACTACATTGTAACTGCTAATGATGATTTATAGTTAAACATTTGGTACGAAAATGGAAATACCTCGTTAAAATGACATGCAATATGCTTTCTCACCGAGAAAATGAACTTAGTCCTGTATGTAAGTAAAAATTAAAAAAAGCCGTTTTATATACAAACTATTATAAAGTAGCAGCTTACTAATTTCTATAATAATATTTAATTAATTATTATCAAATGAAAATATTACAACAAAAGTAAAATAGCTTTAATGGTATCAAGCGCCAAAGAAAAGATGATATTAGTCAGTACTTGCAGAAAAGCAACAAAATAATTAGGCTACATGTTCCACAAGGTAATGCTGTATGCCTACAAATTAACGCAACTATTGTAATCAGTTATTGATAATAACAACAAAAATAAAAAAATTTTAAGCAATAGAATTAATATAAAGCGATCAGATAGAAAGGATTTGTCTTGGAAATAGTCACAAACTGCTTAGAAGACATGCTGTAAATATAAAAAGGACTACTTGCTGAAAGCAAAATACATACAACAAATTGGTCCTTAAACAGTCCCAATCTTTCACCTACAGTCTACACGGAAGAAAATGAATAAGATTTTCAACAAAATTCGGCTACATTAAAATCTTATTTCCATAACATATTTAAAATATTTCGAGCACAATTACGAGAAAAAATTATAAACAGCTTATAGATATAATTTCTTTTAAAATACAAGCCGTCATCAAGCAAAAAGGGAATGGTAGACCGTTTTTTTGAATAATTGCATTATTGTTTTTTTTATTTAACGCCAAGACAATTTACAATCTGTCTAAAGCACATTAAGCAAATGAGGTAACACTATTAACAACAAACACAAAATTGTATCATGTAGGCAGGTCATCCAGTGATTCGTGCCTTTACAATATACATCATAGCTAAAACTTATTTTAATTTCCACTGATAAAGTCTATTTTGATTTCTGCTACTGGAACCTATTTAGTATGTCCGACGGCTTGAAATGCTTAAGTTTGCGTGTGTCATTTGATTTGTTGAGAAGTCTACGCGCTAGCTGATTCGGTGCACTGATAATTTTACACTGTATGACGCACTGAGTTGTTTGACAACCTCTCTAACTGTAAGTATTTGTAGGACTCTTCTTAGTGTCACATCGGTCATGTACCATGGGGCGTTGGCAACTTGACGTAGGCCTTTAGACGAACCTTTCTAATATTTCTATGTCTGCAGATTCAGATAGTGTAATTTTTGACTTTGTTCCGATTATCCAATACGGCTGCCTTAGTTTGATATTTAATTTTTTTTTCTTTTTGGGATCTCTATATTAAGCTTCTGTCTAAGATCATACCTAAGTATTTAGCTTTTGTGTTTTGAGGTATAGGTTCTTCGTTGAAATAGATTGATGGGCAAGTAGATCTTATCGTTTTGAATGTTACATCTACATATTTCTGTTTATTAACCCCGATTCTCCAAATTTTAACCCATTTCTCAATATTGTTTATATTTCCTTAAACAAGATTAGATGCAGTTTCGGGATCTCTTTGTAATGCAATCACGGACATCTTGATGTGTCGCAAGCTTTATATAAGGCTTGGCACTCAGGACTACTGCACAAAATCAAAAAACTACTACCTCATTATATATATATATATATATATATATATATATATATATATATATATATAGATCCCAAATAGAAATAAAAAAGCAATTAAACATCAAGCTAAGGCAGCCGTATTGGATAATCGGATCTGCAGACAATTCAAACATAGAAATATTAGAAAGGTTCGTCTAAAGGCCTACGTCAAGTTGCCAACGCCCCATGGTACGTGACCGATGCGACACTAAGAAGAGTCCTACAAATACTTACAGTTAGAGAGGTTGCCAAACAACTCAGTGCGTCATACAGTGTAAAATTATCAGTGCACCGAATCAACTAGCGCGTAGACTTCTCAACAAATCAAATGACACACGCAAACTTAAGCATTTCAAGCCCTCGGACATACCAAGTAGGTTCCAGTAGCAGAAATCAAAATAGACTTTATCAGTGGAAATTAAAATAAGTTTTAGCTATGATGTATATTGTAAAGGCACGAATCACTGGATGACCTGCCTACATGATACAATTTTGTTTTTGTTGTTAATAGTGCTACCTCATTTGCTTAATGTGCTTTAGACAGATTGTAAATTGTCTTGGCGTTAAATAAAAAAAATAATAATGCAATTATTCAAAAAAACGGTCTACCATTCCCTTTTTGCTTGATGACGGCTTGTATTTTAAAAGAAATTATATCTATAAGCTGTTTATAATTTTTTCTTGTAATTGTTCTCGAAATATTTTAAATATTTTATGGAAATAAGATTTTAATGTAGCCAAATTTTGTTGAAGCTCTTATTCATTTTCTTCCGTGTAGACTGTAGGTGAAAGATTGGGACTGTTTAAGGACAAATTTGTTGTATGTATTTTGCTTTCAGCAAGTAGTCCTTTTTATCTTTACAGCATGTCTTCTAAGCAGTTTGTGACTATTTCCAAGACAAATCCTTTTTATCTGATCGCTTTATATTAATTCTCTTGCTAAAAAATTTTTTATATTTGTTGTTATCAATAACTGATTACAATAGTTGCTTTAATTTGTAGGCATACAGCATTACCTTGTGGAACATGTAGCCGAATTATTTTGTTGCTTTTCTGCAAGTACTGACTAATGTCATCTTTTCTTTGGCGCTTGATACCATTAAAGCTATTTTACTTTTGTTGTAATATTTTCATTTGATAATAATCAATTAAATTTTATTACAGAAATTAGTAAGCTGCTACTTTATAATAGTTTGTATATAAAACGGATTTTTTTAATTTTTACTTACATACAGGACTAAGTTCATTTTCTCGGTGAGAAAGCATATTGCATGTCATTTTAACGAGGTATTTCCATTTTCGTACCAAATGTTTAACTATAAATCATCATTAGCAGTTACAATGTAGTTAATTTTGAATATGTGTAGCATTAGAATTTTTATACAAGTGCGTATTTGGAGTATTTTTTTTTTGGATAATGATCTGTGACTAATTGTCTTATACATATAATAATTAACGAGTGCAAAGACTTAAACGCCCTGATTTCTAGAGGTTTTTACATAAATTTACTGAAGAGGCTGGACGCATATAAAACGGAGTTATCATAACCTTTTAAAATTTTCGTCTATCTACATACAATTTAAATCCGTTCAATATATTATGTGAAGTGTATAAGAAATGTACAAAATGGAAATATTTAAAATAATGTTTTTAAGAGGACTTTAATGGTTTTTTTATTTTTACAATTTAATATGCAATCAGCCCTAATTTTAGCACCCTTAAATATACAGTAATATAATTATCCTTAAACTAAACTAAATCTAAATTACATGTTCTAGAGAAAATTCCTATTAGACATGGTCGCGCACCATCTCTGATGCGCGTTAATACACCTTACAACTAAGCAAGCGTAGCTTGGCGTGTGAATCGGCGCAGATGAAGAAGTGAGAGAGCCTCTGTTCGACAACGACATCGCTACGGTTTCAGTTGGAAAAAGTTGGAAAATATTATAATAAAAATACTCGGTGCAAAAAGTAAAAGGAATCAGTTGATTTCCAGCGTCGGCTTCCTCTTTGATAAATTGCAAGACTGATGCAATTATTTCACGACTTTGTCCGCTTAGGACTTTATGCTTTACTTTCGATTCTAAAGGCATTATTATGGTTTTCTGCGATCTGGAATTAAACTTGTTTCTTAGAATTCTAGAAATAATTATGTGTTACTGTGACTTACAATAAAGAACCAAAACCGAGCTTGTAGCTCCGATAAGAGTTGATTTTAACTATGTTTAATAACGCAATGATTTTTACCAGACCGTACATGATCTGAACACAACGAGAAACAGATAGCAAGTGATTTCCGACTGTGAGAAGAATGCTCGTCTACTGCGCATCCACCCGCCATGTGCCAACCTGTTCTTGCTGCACTGTACCTTGTTCAAAATGAACGCAGGTACTAAATTATTTTTACTGACTGAGCAGGCCACACGCTAGGCATCTGAGGTAAGGATTCAACCCGAATCCGCCCATACTGTAGCCAAGAGTCTCCATAGCGTGGCCACACCGACTCTTTTCTACATATTATTTAAACTAAATAATGCATTATTTATAAAACCTAGTCGTCATATCAAACTGATTTCCCCACAGTAGTATGTTGTATTAGAGCATTTTTATCTGATATTTTAGAGTTCATAATGTAACATGTAAAAAGAAAAAATTAAAAGTACTAAAAATCAATAAGAAGGTTGGTATAGAAATTTTCGCCGTGACATACGTGTTTACATTACTCCGATATTAACGTATAAATTAGGCCATATTGAGTAATCGTAAATACGGGCATTGCAGCAGGAAGCGAGTGGGAACCCAAACGGAAAATAAAACAACTTCAAATTAGTACACTGAAGCTTTTGATTAAGATTTTAAGAATATAAATATAAGGATGAAAATTACATGAAGGGCGTTTAGTAGTGATAACAAGTGACAACAAAGACAAACACCAGGTCCAAGGCCCTTGCCAAAGTCTAAAAGATAGGCAACACCTTTACCACAAAGTAAGGAGTAAAACGGCGCGCATGTATTAAATATTGCGGTTAGCATAAACTATTTGATAATTTGGAGGCTGTTATAATAAATTTAGGATCGAAAAGTACACGAATAGATGGGAATAAAGAAAAGTGGAAATAAAGCCTAATTGCAAGTGCAAGGCTTCTTTAAAAATAAGAGAATAGTCAACAAATTCGGTACCAAAGGAAAGAAGAAAATTACACGCATAACACAAAATATAAAATAAACAATAAGCTGTGGATTGATAAAAGCTAGGCTTTCGACGGGACGACTGGAAGGTTTATCTTTTTGCGCGATTAACAATTGAGTAAATAAAATAAAATGGTTGGAAAGAGTATAAAATATGTTTAGAGAGAACTCAAATGAATACAAAATTAGACTCCTTTGGGATGGAAATATAGTAGACAAAAATAAAAAATAAATAATTTAAAGAAAAAATAGAAAGGCCGAAGGAGAGAATAAATTACTTAAAGATGGAGATAAGAAAGCAAAATATAATAGTAAAGGGAGTAGTAGAAGAATAAAATGGAAATGAAAGTGGAACAAAAGAAAAAGTCGGAGCATTACGCAAAAAATAGGAGGTAACATTAATATAAATGAGGAACTGGACGAAGTAAAAAGAATCGGAAAATACAGTAGAGAAAAGAAAAAACCAATACTGGTCAAATTTATTAAAGAAAAATTAATAAGCACGTACATATGGATTGCTGAGAATTACTGCAAAGAAGTATCAACTGAAAGAAGAAATTGATACTACTCATAAAAGAGGTCAGAGATAAAGGACACAATGCGCACATAAGATACAATAAATTAGTAATAAATAATAAAATATAAACAAGAAGGTAACATAGAAATACAAGACAAAAAGGAGAGTATCAGCCAGAAAAGCACTGCCAACGAAAGATCTCCAGAAGAAGGAAGCTTTGGAGAAGAAATTTAAAAACTAAATAGAAATAAGAAAAGGCAGACTAAGAAAAAGATGGATAAATAAAGTGAAGACAGGCCTAAAAACGAAAAAGTTGAGTAAGAATAGACAAACTCAAATATTAGTATATTCCTAAAAGAATGTTTTAAATCGAGATTATTTTATATATGGTCTACAGAAAAATTTTGCTAAAAATTTTGAATCCCTGGATTTAGCTCATCCATTTCATAAAATTTTGGTTTGGGTATTGTTATTTTTTTTAAACATATTTACTCTATGATGTTGTATTTAAAAAATAAAACAAAATAATGCACAAATCACAAAATTTAACCGATAGGTCTTGAGCATGTCTACTACGTGTATCTACACATAAACAGCTAATTGTTGAATTCCCTTTATCTTTTTCTAGTACAGAAATTTAAATTTAAATAATAAAATTAAAATTTATTGAAGCTTTCTAAAAATACAAACATACAAAGTTATTTTTCTCCATAATCTGCTGTTACATTCTCCCAACGGATTGGTTGTGACACAAGCCAATAAATCACAATATATCAAGAGCGATAAGTCCAGACTGTAGGGAAGGTGTTTCAGTTTATTTCAGAACAAAACTAAGGTTTTGTAAAGATTGAACGCCTTACAAGCAATTTCAGTAATCTTGAAAAGGCGGCAAGCAGTGCGAATAGGCTTCTCAATCACGCTGGTCTTCAGGCAACGCCTGTGAGTTTTGTTTTCAACTCCTTCTTGTTTTCTCTAAAATTGTTTATGCTGTATGTACATTTGCGATTCTGAACTGAGTCTTAAGAAATTTAATAATAATTCTTTAAGCAATGGATGAAAGTGTATTTTGGTCATACTGACTAAAGAAGTGGTTGTGCGAGATGAGGGAAATCATTTTTAGACAACTCTATAAAGCTAAGGAACTGTAACAGGTACTATAACATTTTCTTTGCACAATAGACGTCTTGTTCTGATATGGTGCTATTGACCCAAAAAGTAGTATTGTGACGTACCCACGGAAAGAGTCTCCTTTTGGCATCTCTGCCTACAACGTTCAGAAACTGTACCCCTCCTGTTCTTTCAGTATATATTTGATTTACCCAGGTATTTGTCAAGAGCGGTGTAATAGAATTCATTCCAACTTTCGCATTTTATAACAATATGGTTAACGATCTCTCTTTTTTGAACAATTAGCTAAGTTTGGGTCTTTTTTAATAAATATGAAATGAACAGCAACGGACATTTGTTAAAGTTAGATATACAAATGTTAAGTTTTTCCATTCTTTAAAACGCTTTCTTTGTGAACTGTGTTAAGACCCTAAAAAGTTTTTAGGTATCACAACGGTGAATAAGTTATTCAGAACCATTTACAGCTTTTACTTTGAATGACTTTTGATTTAGAAATATAAAAGAATGTTGTGTAGATGTTTAACACGATGTATCATATATTGTACCAAATATAAATAAATTGTACATTTCGAATAATTGTTATAAAAGATTTAAAAATTGAAACAATATTTGATTGATACCTATATATTTTAAACATTGTTTCGCTAAATACGATGCATGAGGTGATTACGAGCAACTGAAAGGGTAGTTACCAAATAAATTTCTGCGATAGATACATTTAGAACACAAATCATAAGCCATAAAAATTGCAACTATTCTAAGCTTACTTGAGGCCATCCGGGCGCTTTAGCTAAAATCAGAGTAAGAAAGTTTCTGCGTTGTATAAGGTGGTCCAAATTCTACTTAAGGATGTTTTTGACAAAAGAAACGGAAAATATGAGAACAATCCGAATTTTATAGCTATCAGTGTATATACAAAGTATAACACCAGGATCTGTTATTTAAAATCAAGAATTTACTGCCCTCAGATTGCTATGGGTTACTAAGGTCATTCCCAACTGACAGCCATTTTCTTGTAAAGTGCGGCGATAGTCATACATCCTTGTTTCTCATTGGCGCTGGAGTTCCTTAGGGAAGTGTTTTGATCCTACTTTTGCATCTTCTTAAACCGCCGATCTACCCACTACAACAAGAACTACGATTGCCACATTCGCCGACGATGCAGACTCTCGACATTTACAAAAATGAGAAACCTGGACTAACAAATTGCGCATAAAGGTAAACGAAGGTAAATCGGTGCATGTGACTTTTACTTTGAGAAGAGGTACCTGTCCACCTGTATTATTCAATAATGAACAAATACCACAATATGAACATGTTGAGTACCTAGGCGTGTATTTGGACCGACGAATGACATAGCAGAAGCATATCTAAATGAAAAAGACGCAGATTGGTCTTAAAATATAGAACATCTACTGGCTTCTAGGAAGAAAGTCGCACTTGTTTACAGAAAGTAAAATTGTATTACACAAGACCATTATCAAACTGATCTGGCCATATGACGTGCAACTCTGGAGCACAGACAACAATTCAAATATAGATATTTTAAGATTTTCAATCAAAAGTAATAAGGTCTATGCTAAATGCTCCTTGGTTTGTTCCAAATTACGTTACCCAGCGAGACTTAAATATTCCCTCAGTTACCGAAGAAACAGCGATCGTTATCGTAATCGACTCTTAGACTATAGTTATCACAAGCTTTTTGATGGATGTTTTTTAATACTTTACTAACAATAAAATTGTAGCTTTATGTGAGTTTCAGGATCATATTTCTTTGGAGATTTCCGTGCAGAACTTCATTATAATTATTTTTATCAGTTGAGCTTGTGGTAAATGTACCGGTGAGATGTTTCGCAAAGACGTTTGACATCCTGATTGGGGATGCAGTAACAATCGACTTTTCTAATCTGCAGATAGGTTAGTTATGTGCGTTTGAAAGGAGTCAATGCAAGCTTCTCTGATGGCCGAGCGTAAATTGTGCGTTTATCTTTGATAAGTACTTTGATGTGGAGGGGAAGGTTATAGTTATCCGATATTGTCTTGTTTATAACTGGTGTAGCTCCCAAGAAGCATCTTGGATAAGGTTGATTATGTACTGCACAGCTTCTTCAACTTTTGTGAGTTTTTTTTTAGTCGTAAATTGAGTCTGATGTTTTGAGTGCATCCTTGAATAATTCCCAGTCTGTACGTTTGCAGAAGAGGCGCAGCCGAGAGTTTTTCCAGAGCAATGCAATACTTAGAGTAATTCTGATAGGGACGTGATCTGAGCTCAGATCAGAACTAGGTTCAATTGCGGCATTTACTTCAGCTATATTTTTGATTATGGCAAGATTCAGTAAGTCTGGGATTTTTATTCGCATCGTTGGGCTTACATGTTGGTTCTCCTGTCGATAGCTAATTGAGATTGTTGTCTTGTATGAAGTATAAAATTCTGATATTCGTCACAGAAAATGTTATGTCTTAGCGGACTATAACTCACACTGATTGTGAGAGGCAGAGCTTGAGGTTTCAGTATTATACTTTGTATTTTGTTAGTTACATCCTTGCGCAGTACCATCAAGATGGTTTGCATAGTAAAGGATATAGTATGATTATTGTTCTATTGGTTGATTGGTTTTCAGAAATTAAAAATACGTCAATTTTGTTTATTTGTAAAAATTCAGTTATTTCTAGAACGAAATCAATTAGTCCGTTTGCACGCGATGCTGCAATTCTTAGCGTTGTAGTCATTATTTTGTTAGTTTATTTATGGCAATTCTAAGCATGGTCAGTATCATACTATTTTGATTAAGCAGTTGAGAAAACGGATTTTTGAATTCATTTAAGAAGACGGAGAGTTTATCAGTTATGTCTATATTGCTTATTTGAGGGACTGGTAGGCCAGATGCTATCTGAGAGTAACTAACTGTGTTTTGCGATAAATTGTGGTTAATATGTTAAAAATAAAAAGATTTGTCTAATTGGTGTTCCTAAATTATTTTTATTTTGAAGATTGGTTAGACCGCGATAAACTGTGCAACCTTATAATTAGCAGGATGGTTGCCTGTACAAAGTGCACATATTGCTGGTCTTGCTCTGTTTCTTTGCATGTTTTGGAATGACTATACCATTAGTGTCCTAGGCCGTTCAATGTTGTAGG
Source organism: Sinelater perroti (assembly GCA_036346155.1). Taxonomy (NCBI): domain Eukaryota; kingdom Metazoa; phylum Arthropoda; class Insecta; order Coleoptera; family Elateridae; genus Sinelater; species Sinelater perroti. The sequence continues at coordinate 5,594,518 of JARFIY010000215.1, forward strand.
CATTCCAATTTAAAAATTTACTTGGTTTGATGGGGTTCTAAATCAATAAAGAACATTTGGGAAGGAGATTTGCTAACTCCGTGCCTAACATCAATGTTTTGTACCTTATGTCCTTTAACTCCTAGATCGTCTTTTATATAAGACAATGGTATGTAATGGTGGATATTACGTATCACTATATGGTAGGCCCTCTCCTGTTCTATTTGATAAATATGAAGGATGACTTTGACATCACGAATATGATGTATTCATTTTCTTTATGTTTCAGGTATTGATTTTTTTAGAATTGGACGTGGCTTTAGTTGCGTAAGTTTCTTTTTCGGCAACCTTAACCCAATCATCCTCTACAGCTCTATAATATTTGACTCCATAAATGTAAATTGGGGAAAGTTGAGTGTCTTGTGGTTTAGAACAGGATGTCTTTACATTGGATGGATCGGTTTCTGTTTGCGTAGTGTTGCAATCTTTAACTAGAAGAGGCTGAAATCTATTTAAGGTTTCAAGCTGCTGGTCATTTTCTTCTGATGGTTGTCGACGTACTCTTTTTCTTTTGAAGATACTCATCTTGTGCCATGTGCAATTCACAGGGATTTGTTCGCCTTTACTGATAATAAAGGCAGCGTCATTAACACTTGCATAGTCCATATTCTCACTAGCAGCATTATTTTGAGTTGGTAAACTAGGAAATTGAATAGGCAAAGGAGTTGTATTAATGTACAATAATATGATTATAAGGGGTATGGTGGTTGCGCGTTCAGTTGTTGAGAAAAGTATGTCGGTAAAGATATTTCAGCTAGGGGGACTAGCTTTGAATACATAGTCAGAGACTGGAAATTAGAATTCATCTGAGGAGAAGAAAATTGCTGAAGTTGCTTTAGTGGTTGATTAATTATTAATCGGGATGGTTCTAACACACGATTCGTGTTAATGACTGGCCCAGGCTTGGTCAAATACATTTTATATTGTTTACTTACACTTCACAAAATATGAATTTGCAAAAAATTTGATAATTGCGATAGCGGCTATCGTACCGCGATAGAAGCGCGACCCAAAGCAACTTCACGAATGTCTACACATCTCAGTGCTAATTATTTTACTACTGGTTTTAACTTAGTTTAAATAAACAATACTTGGCTACTGCTTTGTTAATATGGCAAATTTATCACTACAAGAATTCTGGGTGCAACGAACACTTTGTAATTTACTTCGAAATCCAAATGCTTACTTTCCTTCAAATATCTGCAGAGAAAAAAGTCTAAAGGGGTTAGATTGCAAGACCGCGAAAGCCAATCCATATCACCTTCGCTAGATAACACGACCAAAACATTTAGTATGAAGTAAAGTGAGTGTTTCGTGTGCTGTGTGACACGTGGCTCCATCTTGTTAAAACTACATGCCCTTGAAGTTCAAATCGTTGGTTTTAGTGAAAGAAATCATTTAAGACCTCCGTGGACTGTAAAGTGTTTCCAGCTTTGTCTTCAGAAACGTACATATTATTTATTTCATCAGCCCATAGAGTACACAAAATGGTGCATTTTTGTAGACAAATTGTTTTTTCCTGAATAGCCTTAAATGGGACAATTATGACAATTCACAAAGATATTTAAATAAAAATGAGCTTCATCGTTCAGCTTGCTTTTATAATAAACTTGAATGATATTAATGTGTTGCTGCATAGTATACGATGCCATAACGAGCTTGCCATGTGTTTAGATACCATCTGTACAAATGCAAACTTCCAGCGTTCACATAACGCAAATGGCACGCAATTAAAATTCTAAAACTCAAACTTTATCGCTCTACAGTTAAAATAATTTCTTAAAAAGCGAAATGCGACAAAATTAAATATTCAACAAAATCTATTGCTTCATTCAACATCTAGAGTATTAAAAATTAATTTCGTGGAATTACTGAAAATCAATTCTATGGATTAAATCCCACGCTACGCTGTTCCAGGCTGCAACGCACTCGGAACACCAACACCTGCTATACGGGCTCTAGCAAAAAAAGTGTCTCAATTATCTTATTAGCTAATGCAAGATGTTGGAACATGACATTATAAGACGTTATTTCCTTATTAACAAGCTAGAAACGGCTTAATTAACGAATTAAAAAGTTAAATTTTGTGTCTAAAGTTGAAAAAAGTTAATTTTCTAAAAAAACGCTTTTCAGTAGCATCCTCGTTACCACAAAGCAGTTGCGGGCAATCTACGTTTTTTACATCGCTAGAAAAACACTTAAGAAATGAAGATGCCACTTTTATTGCACGACATAGGAACCGACGATTCAGATTTCAGGAGATATCGAAATTTAATAGTTGTGCTCTTCGATTTCAGCTCGAACTTCGGGAAATAATAAATTTTACGGCCGGCACGGAGCGATCGTAGATTAGCAGCGAGCGGCGACGGCTGTAAGGGGAAACCGTTAGGCGCGAAGCGCAAGAATTTCCCGATGCCTCTAACAATGAAAAGCCTTCCGCGCGGCGGCGCGAAAGCTCGAACGGTACCGCGATCCCGCCCATGCCAACGCTCGCCTTCTGCATAAGTATGTACGAAAATTAGAATAAAAATATTAATTAGCGCGTATCAGCTAAATTGTTTTTCCGCCACCGTAAATCACACCGGCGCTGGATGTTAACCTTTGGTTTGCGCCTTGTAATTACAAAAATTGCTTGCGTATTAAGGATTAGATTACAGCCGCAGAGTATACGAATAATTATGGTAATTGCATCTTAATAACAATAGGATAGACTAGTGCGTCCACACCATCCATAAATTTAAATATTAATTATTAACAAAAAGATCCAGAAGTCCGCATTAATTTTCGTAAAGGCGCGGGATAGTAATTTCGAAATAACTCAATGGCGTCGCTTCCTGCTTGGTCTCTATTAACATTGTAATTGCCGGGGGATGCCTTCCTGTCATGCTCGATCGTAAGAGAAGATTTCAAGGTTGATATACCATTTTTTAATATCTTAATTAGAAAACAGGATTTGCATACGCGCCATGTTATTATATTGATAAATTGCGCGCGTTTAATTCGTTTGTAATTAACTAAGTGGAAGCTATAAATAAAGGAAGACAATCCACTTCGGGCCTTATCAGATGCTGGTGCTTCGCATTTCAAATCATTTTCATGCGGTCTTGAAAATGCCTCGATTGTTTCGCTACACGCATTCGCATGTACTGCGGTGCACCCAGCGCATAAACATGAACATAGCCGTGCAATCACATGTTAGACGGGCTGCTTCAGTTATTAGGAAGATTGTGCTTTAATTATAGAAAAATTACACGGCTGCCTTTGCCGGAGCCGACGAGGCTTCCATGAGAAAAGCTTGTATACTAGAAAATCCTCTCGAATAGCCGTGCACAATTTATCCAACGCATTCCGATGCATAGCAGGGGCTTGGTAATCGCGTCTGCGTTAGGGGAACAACGTAATTTTCTCCGGTTTAACTCTGTATATCTTTATTTATGTCTAGTCTACGTTTTTTTTTGCATTAATTAGTTTCAATTTTAGTACTTTTAACTATATTCCCAAATATATAAAAATGTTTAATGATGTTACCTCAGGATCAATTCAGCCTTTTGTAGAATGTGAGGTGCAGTACAGGTACTAGTAGTGAATCAGAACAAACTTCCGAGTTGTATTGTTTGTTACTTTTTTGGTTTATTACTTCACTGACGTATTGGATGTAGGGATGACTTGATATATACCAGGGAGGTTTTGCGATGTTCCGAAGTATTTTGGATTCAGATTACTGCATACTGACTATGTTAGACTTGCTTGAACAACCCTAGAGCTTGACTCCTTATATTCATATCGACTTGTCTTGTAAATGAGCAATTTAATTTAGATGTTCTGTTAATTGGACAGTTAAGTTCCTTTATTTCTAAATAAATTTGTTTTCTTTCGCTCATTCTATGACGTTTCCAACTTTCAATCCTAAATATTTAGTTGTTTCATTTTGCTATATGGCTATTTGATTTACAGTTACGCTAGGACAGTGACCTTTTCGAAGAGTGAACGTTAAATAAGAAGAAATAAATACGTTGACTTTAATTCCTCATTTCTAAACCATACTTGATTAGGTTCAAATGCTCTTGTAGATACATTGCAAATATCGTGAGTTGCAAATATGGGTGTGTCGTCTGCGAACATACTTATTGACGTTTCTTCGGTTAATGGAATTCCTGATGTGTACAATACATATTTTTTCTTGTTCTTTGGGGTATGTCTTACTTGATGAATCCATGTTTACTGCAGGCTATATCTTATTGTGATTACCCTAATAAAGTAAACTCATAAGCAATCTGTAATTGTGTCTGAAAATCTTCCTGTTTTAGGATCGATCTTCCGAATGTATGAATTTACCAATTTTCCATAGGTGTTCTTTAACAGTCGCACGTCCTGTAAGCAACCCTATGGTTATCTTTAACTATGGCCTACTTAGATTAAGAAGTTCTGCAGCTCTATTTTAGCAAAGTCCTTTATAGAAGATTTTGCTGAAATTATGCCCTGGTCGATTCTTCCAGTATATTCGATGAGAGTGAGATTCCTAGAGCAGGTTCTGGGCCGATATAAGTCTCACTAGATCCCTGCCTAGCCAATTCATTGGCTTTCTCATTGCCATAGATACCGCAATGTCCAGGTGCCTATAACAGTTTCACCGTGTTGTGTTCTGCCAGTGTATTGAGTTCGTTGATGCATTCCCATACTAGTCTAGATAAAGCTTTAGTGCTTGACAAATCCTTTAAAGCTGTCTGGCTGTCTGATTTAATATAGATCCCTGATTATCAATTTGGATCTCGCCGACACCATTCTACCATACAACAGTGCCATCGCATCACGCAAGAAAGTAACACAGCATTCGAACAGTCAGGCTACTGTACAGCTGTTCTTTTGTACATTCGCCAGGCGTTTGATAAAGTCTGACATAAAGGACTCAAACTCAAAATACATCAAATTTTACCTTCTCAATTTTATAAACTTTTGGACTCCTATCTAATAGACAGAAAATTTCGAATACGCGTTAACGACGAAGTCTCCAGTGTACCCAATCCAATCTGGGGTCCCACAAGGTAGCGTTCTGGGTCCCTTTCTTTATACGTTATATGCCTCAGACCTTCCCACCTCCCCAACCACTACTATAGGAGCATATGCCGATGACACAATTATACTTGCGAGACACACGGACTTAAACCTCGCTGTGGAATATGTCCAAACTCACCTCAGCTTACTTGAAGACTGGCTCCAGCGCTGGAACATTAAGGTAAATGAGTCCAAATCTACTCATGTGACCTTCACTCTTCGCAATTACATCTCCACTACATCTTAATAACATCGAGATACCACAATCCCCATCACTGAAATATTTGGGTCTACACCTGGACAGCAAGCTCACCTGGAAGGAGCACATTACCAAGAAAAAAAACATGTAGAGCTCAGATTTAAAACCCTTTACTGGCTACTAGGCCGACATTCCCCATTATCCCTCTCTAACAAAATCCTTATCTACAAAACCATCATTATACCAATCTGGTCCTATGAAATAGAACTTTGGGGCTGTGCTAGCAAGACTAACCTTGCAATCATGCAACGAAGTCAATCTAAAATCTTAAGATCTCTCGTTGATGATCCCTGGTACATCACCAATCAGACGATACGCGACGACCTCAGCATCCCGATGCTCAATACGGTAATACAGGTCAGAACCAGGAAACATCTTGAAAAATTTACCACACATGACAACCTTCCTCTCCAAGAACTTCCGCACTATCAAATCATCAGACGCCTCGAGCGCCGCTGGCCTACAGACCTCCACTGAAGAGGACCCCTCATGGGCCCAACACCTTAGCACTATTTAGGACGAGGACCAGTCACTAGACGGACCCTCATAGTGTCAATTTATAAACCAAAATATTAGCTTATAGAAATACAATGTATTCTGATTGCTAATGTTAATTAATAAAAAAAAAAATCCGCTGCTCCTGTAACCTTTCTTATCGTTTTCGCGCACACACTGTAGTATGGCATATATATCTGTCTGAAAGACAGAGGAGTACTGACCTAGGGAAAAGCCTAGCTCTACCCTGGAAACCTCAGCATATATTTCTGTTCCGGTACCCAGCTCGGTACAGTACATATAAAAGCGGGCTAATAATATTTCCTTGTGCCACCTCAGAAAGAATTTTGTAACGATTTGAGGTTTTACTGTTAAACCAGATTTTAAATTCACGTTTACCTAAGTATAATTTTAGAAGACTGAAGTAGCATTTGAAAAGAATTCTTTTGATTTTATCTAGTAAAATAGGATGCCTGGCTCACATCCAGGAAAATACTGCAGTGCAGTATTGTCAATTTTCCATTGCGCGGTTAATAATATTTGCAATGCGGAGGCACTGCTGCACAATAGAGTGAGATTGGCGGAATCCGAATTGATGGTGTGAGTTTATATCCTTGTTAATTCTTTTGAGTAGAAGTTTTTCTAAAAGATTGAAGATTTTTAGTAGCAGATCTATCGATTAGTAGGATGCCACATCTAAACATTTTCTAAATGGTGATGTTGTTTTTGAATTTCTCTTACTTTTTATGGATTTCCTGATAGAGTTATCTTGTCTAATGGAACTAGAGGCATTCGTTTCAAAAGATTCATTTCTCATTTTATTCAGTTTTAATTTTAACTTATTATTTAGCTGGTTATATTTTATTCTGCTATGTGGTGTGCAAGTACGTTTCCAGGCTAACTTTTTTTTACATAGAGGGAGGATTAGGAATATTCATATATACCCGCGTCTAGGTGTCGAGCAACCCGGGCATGTTGGATTCAGACCCAGTGAGTCTGCCTACCAACTAAACCCATCTACCTCCCTCTCTTCGCCCTTGTGCCCCACCCGGGACCACGCGAGCCTTACTTCAAGTAGGGGGCAGTATCTCATTCCAAGTCTTTGTATCTGTTTTATGTTCCTCCGTCCAATTCACATGTTATTTGAATGGCCTACCTCGCCTTTTCTCAACCATTAGTTTCTTTATTTCATATGGTATGTTGTTGGCTGTTCTTTGTGGTTTGTTAGTCGGAGTAGATTGATTAGATTATCAGTTTCTCTTTCTATATCTTCAAGTAATTGTAATCTTTTAGATAGATTTATGGTTTCTTATATTACATTGCGATAGATATCCCAATTTATTTTATAGTTTTGTAATTTAGTTATTATTGTAATTGTAATTGTAATCCAGTTATTATTGGGCTATAGTCGGAAGATATGTCATAGCTTAGTGATATATCCATATATGTTGAGAAAATCCCATTGAGTACAAAGATATCTTATGTCAGGAATTTTTCCTTAATCGGTGGGTCAGTATGTTGGGATGCCAGATGATAGAAAGGAGTAGTTGTTTTCGTAGATAACTTTGACCTATTCTGTACCTCAGGCTGCCAGCCGTGATTTTCATAAGGTATGTTTATTGGTGTAATCGCCTCCTGACAGAAATTGTGATCTCAGTGTTTGAAAGAATGATTCAAAATGTTTTTTTTTAATTATGACGTAGAGGACAGTACAGAACCGTAATAGTTAGGTTATATGAAAGGCTTTTAACTTTTATAAATGCCGCTTGTATATGACGTTCCCCATATCTTAGGAGCACATAGTGCTCAACTGTATCTTTGTTAAGTATTGCTGCACGTCCATATACAATGCCATCCGGGTAATTGGTATAGTATAATTTGTATCCATCTATACATTTGAACAGAAAGTAAACAAAGAAATGTGGCGTGGTTCTAGGCTTATGATTTACACGAGGAGGTCCGTACGTAATAAACAAAAACAGCCTCTACATTTGAACGGAAAGAAAACATATAATAATATAAAGCGCTTAATTTACACGAGGAGGTCCGTGCTCTCGCTCCTTGCCGACTTAGGCTTAGGCTATCGGGCCGCTGCATTGGCGAATGCAAAAAGCGCGTCTGCCACGGCCATTTAGTTTGCTTCCGCCGAGCGGAGCTTCAATTGTAAGTTAATTGTTCCGCGTTCCCAATCCAGAGAAAAATCCGATCCAGGAAAAAAGCTGACTCAGTTAAAAATGCATACGTTCTCACCTTGCAAAAAATTTGGGTAAAGGGGGGTAAAAAATTGTCAACCTAGGACGCCAAAGAGTTTTGATATATTAAAATAACTTCTGTTAAATGTGTTTCACTAATTAGAAGTACCTTAACACAATTTTGATTTAAAAATTATTTTATTTCTTCTTTATTACTTGAAATCCCATTGGCGTTCTATTAGACTATCCTTAAGGACTTAGCCATTTTTAATTTATTTTATTAATTAGCATGTTGAATACCATACTGTTCTGTTGAAGTAACTGATTGAATACATTTTTGACTTCGTTAATAAATTAAGTTAGTGCAGCGAGTATGTCATTGGTCTGGTGCGGCATCTGCATAACTTTGTTGTTAAGAGACAGAGGTGTGCTGTATTTTTTTTGACATATGCATTTGTATTGATCGGCGGTGTTGTTGCTTTAATTAGCCGGTGATAATACTCGCATCCTTTGCTGTATGCCTTTCTCTATGTAAAGCACATTTCGCTGGTCTTTTTGCAGTCTTGTGAGCTTCCACATTTAATGCGTACATAGAGTTTCTTGCAGTCCTTAAATAGCCGTACTGTTGGTATCTCATGCACTGAACTATATTGTTTTTAATTGTTCTTAGAGGTTCTATTTGTATGATTTTATTTTGTAACCCTGTTATTTTGTATACATCTTTAATGTTTTCTGCTGGCTCTAAATCTACAAAAAATAGCTTCAGCGGATCCTTAAAGATTATAATTTGCGCATTAATTATATTTCAGACGTTGTAGCCTTGTTGAAGTGATGCTTTTTTAACATAATCAATATCCGTTGAATGGTGAAGATATTTTTATCTTTTAGCTGGTATGTGTGATGGAATATATTTTTTTCCTTAAATTTTCTAACTAATTTACAGTAGATGTCTAGATTTTATAAGTTATGTTTTATGACGTTATTTACCAAACTTTTGTATAATATTGCTCGTCTTCGACTATGTCCCTGATTTGTTTCATCATTTCGTTGTAGTTTACTATTCCATGTACAAATATTAGTGAAGGCTTAGGAGTTTTAGTTGTAATATTTGTGTCATTTTAATTTTCTTTGTTGTTTAATAGGTTGCATCGGTTGTTTGTTACAATTTTATCGTTATCGTTAGTACGTTTTTTAAAGTATTTTTTCTTTTGGTGCTTCTTATCACTCCCCATTCTTTTTGGTATTTGGTTGATTAACTTCTTCATCTTTACTCGTTGATATCATTCTTTGTAGTTGCTGCCTAGTCTACAGCGGAGCTTATAGAAAGTTAATGAGATTATCATCCTGTCTGTCTGTCTGTGTCTGGAGACACTATAACATCCGTTCTATTCAACGGATTTACTTCAAACTTAGCATACACACATCTTAGGTCAGTACCTTTCATGGGATTGATTTTCAGCAAAATCGCTTAACGGCGACCGGAAGTGAACGTTACGATTTCGAAAATTCATTATACTCACATATGTCATGCAGCATACCATTCGACAGCATTTTTGACGTTGATCATTATGGAGACATTAGTCAAAATCTTAATTCCTTTTAAAAGTTTTTGTCCTAATTTCATCGCACCGCTGTAGAAAGTTTCCTTTACGGTATTACACCGTTCTTGTTATTATATGTAGCTGCTATTTGTTGTTGTTGTTGGGATAGTACTAGGAATTTGTTGGTTGGGTGCAGGTTAAACTAGTGGATTTGAAATGACTTGAATATTCGTAATCAGCTGCCATTATATGTTTTCTTGCTCATAGAAATGATGACCATTCATATTATCCGGGAAAATTAAAAACGGAAATATTATTAAAAATTAACGTTACACTAGTTTCATGTCTGCTCCTATTTGTATAAGCCAATTTTATTAACTTTTGTTAGTTCAAATTCTTAGTATTTAAAAACATATGATATTTACGAATGTCTAGTAGCCGATTTTCGATACGCCTTTACGCTTCGAAACTCAAAAATTATAGAAAGGTTAATGTAAATGAAATCAGCCATCATTCTTATTTTCATTTCCTATTTGTAGCAACAAAATTTATTCTTACAGTTAATTTATAAAGACCCAAATGTTCTGCTAGAGTATAGCTTATATTTTAGTAATTACATTTATAAATTATAAGCGGTTGAGGCACTTGGCTGCGGTGCAAACGGATCCGGATTTAATCCTGGGCTCAGATGCCTGACGGGTGGCCTGCATGATTTTTAAAAATAATTGAGTACCTGCATTTACTTCAATAATAATGCGATGTTTGCCACATCACCCCGTATCAAAGATGAGTTGGACAATGTGATCAAACCTCCTGCATGAGGCGATAGAGCCTCACCATTACCATTATGCTATATATTATAGTGTAATTAATTTATACTAGGAAACTTTCCACAAATTTATTTACGCCTTTTCCGTATACATTTTTGTCAACTATTTTTTTTGTAACAATGAGGGGTATAACAGGCTTCACTAAAAATTAAAGAAAATAGATGATCGTTGATTTGTCCAAGACCAGATTAAAAAAGAAAAATATATTCTACATGATATAGTAACTCTTTGTTCTTTCTCCAGAATAGGCACTAAATTGTATAGTATTAATTTTTTACCATATCAGGAAGATCAAACATACAAAACCATTTAAAAATAATTTTTATCAAATTTTATCTCAAGACTAGATGAAAAGAAATGTAGCAACAGAAATTATTCTTGCCCTTAAATTCCTAAATTATAATTGGTGGCAAATTTTAGATATGCCGCCAGCAATCTAGCCTTGCTTGATTCACACGCACATTAAATTAGTAATTCCGATGCAATTTTATTACAATAAGTAAAGATGTTCCTGCAAAGCTGTAAGATCGCCACGTCTGTGCAACTTTGGAACCGTCGGTTTACCAAATATAAGCAGTGCTGCAGTCTTTTGGGCTTTCTTAGCCGATCAGAACAAGCGAGCTGCGCGATAATACCTACTTACAATGAAGCTTAGCTTACTAGTTTTGCTGTCAGCTGAGTCTACAATTCCTATTTTGCAACCACGATCATTAACACTACGTTCGCCCCATATATGTATACTATACAATAGAGAATTTCAGCCCAAGGCCACTAACTTGCCAATCTAGAAGCCTCCTCAAATCGTCTCATCATTTAGCCTTTCCATTATTATTGCGCACCGGTAAACGCTTCTTAGACGCACCGTCGGCGCCTTGTGTAAGCCTGTGCCATTGGAATATACGATCAGTGGATCAACGGAGGAGTGCCACACAATGTCATTACGTCCACAGCATACTACCAGCGTGGTAATAAAATGGTAGAGCAATTACACCAACAGCTAAAATTCTTAATGAAGTATTGTGAAAGGGATATTTAAGTCAAAATATTGCCCGTTGTTTTTTTTTTGCATTTGTACAATCGTGACGAACAAACTATATTATTACTAAAAAGGTACTGTAGCAACATAAATATACTCTCACAAATCCCGGACTTAAAATTAGCGACAAGTCAACTAACATATCAAATGAAACTTTAAAAATTACCACCGACTGATTAGTAGTCATTGTCTTTGAAGAAAGCAAAGGTAGAAATTTAAAAGCGTCAACTTAAAAAAGTCTTTTTCTTGTTTCCTGCTTCTATAAAACGAGTAGCTACCATTGAGCACCCAAAACGACACCACCAATGTTGATAAGCGACATATATAACATTTTACTAAGTGTCACTAATAAACTACTACAATTTTAATATAATGGAAACAGTTTGTGTATCCGCGATATAACTTAGTGAACTGTAATGCGTGAATAAAAACAAGTTTACTAGTCAAATAAGTCTGAAATAGGTGGTGATGAGTGAGCAAATGTAGGGTGATCGCCTCATTTAAAACTACTGAGCAAATAAAGCAACAAATCTGCACAAACGTATGCAAAGTTGGACAATTTATTTGCAAAAGCTATTCGGGTAATTCAGAATCCTTTCGGAGACAATGTTGTACAACTTTTGTAGAATATTTTGAACGATAAGAAACAACATAGTGAGAATTATGTAAGATCCTTTTATGCTCAATCTGGACAAATCTGAGACTAATTATATGCTTAGTATTCCCATGAGTACTGTTAGAAAATAAAATCTATATTTGCTTTACAAAGCCTAGAGGTATCCATGATTTTAACATATGGTTGTAATTGTCAAGTATTAAAGTTGTATTGCTGTGATAGCATTGCATATGTAAATGTAAAATTGCATCCTCTCGACATTAACCGTACGCTTATGTGTCCGGCTATAAAATTATTTAATAAAAATAGAGGTGTCGAGGATTATCCAAGCTCAGAAAAATTATGTTCAGTTTAGATTATTCAAACAGTTAAAGTTGTAAGTGCCAAATTAAACAAAAACCTCTTCATAAGCAAAAGATTGGGTCTCAGGAGATACATATTTCCAAAACTTTAATGTATTGTATTTTTAAATAAGACCTAGGACGAACTGCTTACAAATTATAATTATATATGACATTTGCTAACAGACGTTGTAAAGAAAGGTAGGAGAAAAAAAGTACGCACAAGATGGCGACAGAATCGCTGAGTACTAATGAAGGCATTTTTAGAGTGGTAAAATCTTTCAATAAAAAAAAAAATGATAGGGTATACGCTAGGTAGTCCAAAGAAGCATCTCAACTAGTGCTAAGGGTTCAAAGAGGTCATAATCCAGTAACGGTAATGGTTTGGTGGAAAATGTGTTACGATGGAGTAGTCGATATTAATTTTTGTGAAAAGGAAGTCAAAACTGAAGAGAGCATTGCCACACTAACGCGCGGCGGTCGCGAGTTTAACTCTTGGGTCAGTAATAGTAACAAACATCAAGTGTTATCCTGCCGTCATACAAACATCTTTGGTGGTCGTAAAGTACATTCCCCTCTAAAGTACATTCACTCTAAATTAAGTTTGGGCTAGCCACCTGCTCGGGGTACGCCCAATATGGCTCGCACAAAAGTGCGATTAGAAACAGGCTACTGAAAAGAAGAAAAAGAAGAAGAAGAGTTAAAACTTCGGTCACTCTATCTGAACCGAATGTTTTGCAAGGTGCAGTGAAACCTTTGAATCAAGCCTTGGATCTTTCAGCTACACTGCGTACCCGCCCGCAATGCACAGCCAACTCACTTGGCTGAACAACAATGTGCCTTATTTTCTGGAGAAGAGAATTGGTCTCCTGGTAGCCCAGATTACAGTCCCTTAGATTGCAAATTATGGGCAGTGTTAAAGTCCATAATTTTATTTAAAAAACACCCTAATATTGATTCTTTGAAGTGAGCCCTGACGGGTGCAATTAATATTTTTCCGTATCAGAGGTGAAAGCTTTAACCTGTCAGTCTGCAGCAGAGATGCTTTTGGTAGAGAGTGAGTGAGATATGATTCACAAAATAGGAGCGATAGCTCTTCGATCTCCCACTCGATTCTTGCCCTTTCCCTATAGTGCGAGCAGCTCTTGGTTCTCCCGTCTCGATCTGACTCACTGACTGATTCACTCCCGAAACTTGATCTCGACTTGTTCTGATTCCGATAACTCCTCAGTTTTTTGAAATTTTGCTTATTCTATCTATCAGTCTTCGCCTTTATACAGCTTGGTATGTAATATTTATCTATAACATCTATAATATAACATTTAAGCTATTTACGTTATTTATAATATTTTGTTGTTATTTTAGAACAGTCAGTGAGAGCTAGTAGGTTGTTTAGTGATATTTGGTACCATTTTACCAAAGAAGAAAAAGGAAAATGTCGCTATTGTTAGCGAAGAAAAATAAAATTTAAATAAAACGTTGTTGAATTAAACAGTTCATTACAATTGGTTTTATAATATAGCAGTAATAGTCTAACTGTTATAGCCAGTAGGCACAAATGTAGCAAAAAAAGAGTTAGCTCTTTTTGGTGAGCCGGCGATCTGGTTCTAATCCCAGAGATGAGTCACTTTGTCCATCTCTATTCTGCAGTACATGCTCCCATGTGGAGCATTAGAATCTCACCATTACAATATATTAAACTATTCATAAATGTATTCACACTTTTACGTGTATTTGCATTCACTAACTAACCGCATAAGTTTCCAGTCAGTGTAGTACTGGGTGTCCAAGAATGTGACCTGATAGAAATTTTTTATCATAGCTAATACCTTAAGGAAATGTTATTTAACTTTAGAGTATTAACATATAAAATGAGGGATTATAAAAAAACAGTCGTAATGGAGTATTGTCTGTTATTTATAACTTATCCTTCTAATTTATATTTCGTTACAGTTTTAATATTTTATATTGTCTACACTGCCGCATATTTTTTTATTAATACGGCTCGGCAAAATTTATACAGCCTGTTGGGTGATTACATTTGCTGCTAAATTTGTTTTTTTTTTAATCTTTAAGGTCGTTTCAAGTTTATTTAATTTATTTAACCTACATTTTACCAATTTCAAATAAGTTTTCACCAGAAGCAACTATGGACAATTTACTGATTTTATCACTTCGATTTTTTCTTTTTTGTCAAAAAAAGTTCAAATTTGTGTTATTTTTTCATTTATACTTCATATTATAATGAAGAGAAATTTATAAAATCTATCACAAATAATAAGTAATTTATTTATAAAGGTCCAGTAAATTACCTGTCTGTGTTTAAATTTAGTTTTCTAGTTTTTTCGTCCTGTTCCTTTACCTTTTCTTTTTATCTTTTTTGGACCTTCTCAGATTTAACTTTTTTGTTATTTTATCCCCTTCTTGAAAACTCCCTTTGGTCTTGGGACATTTAATAATGCAGTTTTATATAAAATTATATAAAGATCCAGATAATGATGTTGCATTGCTCTTCTTCATTTTTAAGAGCATTTTCTTCTATTTGCAAGTCCTTATAATTGTCTTTTTGTTATCTGGTTTACTCGCTAGAATACGTTTTTATGAAATCCTTTAAGATTTTGTTCAATGGTTGAAGTTTGTCAATGCAGTGTGGAGAATATCAATAAAATGAAGACTTTGGGTATTGCTGAAATGAAAATGTAAGCAACACTGGATATTGTTGTCGTGATTTTACTTTTTGCACAAAGCGTTTGAACAGTTTAGTAAAGTTGTTCAACTAAGTTTAGCCCGATGAGTAGGCAACATAACTCATGCATGGAAAAGCTTCTTTCGTAAACTCGTAGTTTTTCATTTTTTGGGAGATTACCACCAATTGTAGAACATAGCGCCCTGCATTTCTTATAAAGGTTATTATTAAACTTCTCTTGGCACTTTTTTCCGTCAACAACATTCATTTATTTTTGCCGCCCAACACGTGCAAGAGCCTTTCCCAATAAATTAAAAATAAAGCCAAACGGCGTCCTTATAAAATTCTAAGGCATCTGAAAAATATGTTCTACATGAATCTATTTGAAGTTGTTAGCAAACCTAACATATTTTCAAACTGATAGGCCGCTACAGTTTTCTTCTTTTGTTTTTCTCGGCTGCTTTTGAAGGACAAATATTAGTTTTTATTTAGAGAAATTAATGTCGCATGAGGTATATTAATATTTTTCTCATAGACAGCCTGAATTGCCTTCATCATATCTATTTTATTCCACTATTGTCTTTTGTTCTTAAGAATGTATCGACTTATCTTGTTATGTTCTGGAATAAAGAACAACTTGTGTAGTCCTTTTATTAGTTTACTTAAAAGTAGGTTAGCAGTTTAAATTAGAAAATTATATTTCAAATTAAATTGATTCTAAAGCATAAATTTACTTGATACCATGGTTAGGATCAATTATATAAACTAAACAAAAGCACTGCATAATAAAATAAAGAACATGTGCTTGAAAAGATTTTGAGAACGTTAAAAATGGACACACAAGGACAAATTGTTTGCCACTACAAATACTCGATTGAATAAATATTTTGATTTTATTTGTCTCTCAAATATTTATAACTGCATAAAGTTTCTACCCTTACTACAAATGTTTTAGTGTCCATTGCCATACAATTAGAATTTAACGAGAGAGCTTTTGATACTGAGTTTTAGTCTGCATCCGTAACGTGATATAATCTTAACCTCTTTTGCTACATCTCAAAAAATGGCTAACCACAATTTCATATCTTTTGTCGGAAATAGTTTGGGAATTGTACCTGAAACTCCTTAAAATATTCGTCACGATCTATTAGACCTCCGTTCGGCTACCAATGACAGATACGCGTAAATACAGAATCTTTATTATACACATTAGAACCTATAACGGCACATTACATAATCTTTCGTCACAACATCTTACAGATATGAAATTTTTTTTGCAAAAAACTCTCTCCTCTGAGATTGAAACTATAGCGTTGAGGGCGGTCTCATCGTCAAAGCGGTGCGAGATGCCGGTCTCATCGCTGGTTACAATTCTGTTCAAAATTTGTTCTTCTTCCTCGGCATCACAAGAGGAAAAGTCTAAACCACAATTTATTCGGTGTGTCTCGTGCTCCTCAGGTAAGAGTTTTAGTACACAACGAATATAGAACTTATGCTAGCAAAAATTTTCTGTTATTCTCTTATACAAAACAGAGAAAATTGAGGAAAACACAGAAAGTTTAGATATCGTAAACCAACAGATTTTACAAATTTTTTTTGTTAGTGCGTCAATTTTCAAACACGCAGCACCAGTGGCGTACACCTTCACTCGTCACGTAGGTTCGTAAACATTACAACGTTTGTAATGATCGCAGTTGTCGGAAGCTTTTCGTACACAAATCGTATTACTGCACGAACTTTATTTGCAATTTATCTGACGGACGAATAAACTGCAACACAATCTTCTTTTTCCACTCCTTACAAAGCCAAAGGACAGTCGTCACTATTCCTCGAGCTGCTCAATCGTAGGTGTCTTTCTGAATTACCCTTGTAATTTTGGATGTGTTTTTAATCACACGCCACTGCAATTTTTTTTATAGATGTATATTTATTAACAATCAGAACTACTACATTCTATGGGCTAATTGTATATCATAATTTCAGCTTGAAATGACGTGACAGAAGCTCTTCCAGTGAAGGACTCTCTTAATCCACAAGAAGGTCTGCTGGCCAAAGCCTATGTAGTCGTCGTGGGTGTTCTCTTTCCAGTAATGGTTGAAGCAGGTTATTTGAGTGGGCTGCCAATCTATCGTGGTGGGTTCTACTTCGTAGCTTGATGACATCTTTGACATAGGGAATCCTCAGGTCGTCGTGTAGCGTTTGGTTTGAGACATACCACGGTGCTTGAGATATCATCGTAGCACTTTAGATTGGCTTCTTTGGAGCAATGCTATATTGGATTTGCTTGCGCAACCCAGATTTCTATTCCATACGTCCAAATAGGGATGATGATTGTTTTATATAGCAGTATTTTGTTTTCTAGGAAAGTTTTGAGTTCTTCCCTAACAGCCAATAGAGTTCTTTGATCTTCAAGTCAATCTGCTTCCGTTTTTGGTAATGTGATCTTTCCATGTTAACCTAGTGTCCAGATGGAATCCAAGATATTTGATAGATATAACTCGAGGGAGTTCGACGTTATTGAGAAAAAGCGGAGGACAACCTTCGTGTCTTAGAGTGATGTCTATGTGCTGTGATTTGTTTTCGTTTATTTTAATTTTCCAGAGATGCAACCAAGCCTGGAGTACATTTAAGTAGGTTTATATTAGGTTAGATGCTATTGCTGGGTCTTCATGAGCTGCTAGTATGGCAGTGTCCTCAGCAAAAGTACAGATAGTAGTTTCAGTGGTTGTTGGGATATCGGAGGTATATAGGTTGTAGAGGATCGGTCCCAAGACGCTTCCCTGTGGTACACCTGCTTCTATGGAATGATAGTCTGATTTGGCATCTCCTACTTTGGTTCTAAATTTGCGGTCTGAAAGGTAGGATTTCCTTGACTTTATATAAGAGACCTGTATGCCAGACCTTATCGAAGGCCTGGCTAACGTCCAGTAGAACTGAAGTACAATAATGTTTTTGTTCAAAAGCGTGATTAATAACTTGGATTAATCTATGTGTTCGCTGAACTGTAGAATGTCCTGCTCGGAAACCAAATTGATGGGGAGGAAGCCAGGTATCTGGTGAAATATCAGCATTTAGTCCCTGTAGTAATAAGCGTTCTAATACCTTGGAAATTGTAGGGAGCAAACTAATTGGACGGTATGAGGATATGTCATTTGGGTTCTTTCCTGGCTTATTTATTAAGATTATTTCTGCCGTTTTTAGCATTGGAGGCCAGTGCTGCAGTCTTAAAATGGCATTAAAATGTAGGTAGTAAAGAGTATCCCTTTTTCGGCAATTCCCTGAGCATTTTGGCGTCACACTGTCTGTACCTGGTGCTTTTCGGATGTTAAGATGGTTAAGTTCGTTCTGAACTTCGTGTGGAGTGAAGGATTTAATTCGAAATGGGATTGTGGAACGTTGGATAAACTTGTTACGATTCATTAATTATATCTTGATTGTTGGGCTTAAAGACAGATGCGAGATGATTTGCAAAAGATCAGCCTTTTCTTGGTCGCTTCTCGCCCATTTAGCGTTGTGATCAGCAAGATTTTTATTGAGCATTGTGTTCTTTTGGTTTTTCTTGGATTTAATTGGTCTCCAGATAGAGTTGTCGAATCTATTTAGTCTTGTCACGTAGTCAGTGAAGGATTGTTCACGGAGTTCTCTAACTTGCGCCTTTAATTGATTGCTAATTAGATTCAGTATATTTTTATCCACGGGTGCCTGGGTTGTGTGCCACCTAGACCGTGCCTTCCGTTTTTTACCAATTAAATGTTTTATTTCAAGTGGTATTGATTTTGTGGTATTGGCAGAGATGGAGTACTTTCCATAACTGAATGTTTAAGGGTACTTGTGAGGGCATCCAAAGCGTCTTCGACTTCGTTATGGGTTTTGAGGCTTGTTTTTAGATTAATCCGTTGTTTCACTTCATTTTTGAATTTATCCCAGTTGGTTTTGTTGTTATGAAGTGTAGGTGTAAAATTCTTAATAATTACGAAAGTACTAATAGTTGCAATTATCGGGGAATGGTCAAATGACAAATCATAACTAGGAAGTACTTCCATGTATGGTGAGGAGATTCCGTTGGTGATGAAGAAGTCCAACAGATCAGGAGTTTTATTTGGATCACTGGGCCAGTATGTTGGTTTACCGGTGGACAGAAATAAGTAGTTTTTTCCTGGATTAGATTAGCTAGCTCACGACCTTTGGTAGTTGTTAGCCGAGAGCCCCAGAGAGTATGTTTACTGTTGAAATCACCTCCAGCAATAAATTTGGAGCCGAGTGTGTTGAAGAAGTCCCTGAAGTGGTTGAGTTTCAAGTAGTGCCTAGGAGGGCAATATACTGCAGAAACTGTTATCTCGTAGGAGGACGTTTTGACTTTGAGTGAAGTGGCTTGCAAGTGATTTGTTTCATACTTTGGTAATATGTAGTGACTTATAGTATTTTTTATTAAAATTGCAGTACCTGCATGTGTAGTGTTGTCCGGGTGGTTTGTATTATAGGTTAAATCGGATGGAATACGAAAGAAGGAACTGTCGGTAAAGTGCGTTTCGCTAACAAGTAGTATGTCGATTGAATTGTGATGTAGAAAAGTCTCTACTTCGTTTTTGTGTTGAATGATACCGTTGGCATTCCATTGGGCAATTCGTACAAATTTAGCGAATTTTATTGATGAGCGTTGTAAGCATAGTAAGAATTGAGCTGTTTTGTTGCATTAGCTGTTGGAACATATTTTTGAACTCATTTAGAAAAGTGCTGAGAGTAATTGAGTTTTCCTCTGGTGGTTTTTGGTGGTTTTGATTTCTTAGTATATTCGAATACGTGTTGGCCTGTTGTGCCTCAATTATTGGTTGTATTCTGTGTCGTGGGATAGGGTGTATCGGTGCTGGTAATTGTTGAATATTAAGTCTGTTGTTGGCATTATTGGGTTGTATGAGGAGAGAATGGTAGAATTCGCATCCTCTATAGTTGGCAGGGTGGGGACCACCGCATAGTGCACATGTGGCAGGGGTGTTGTTTGGTTTTGTACAGCTTGTGGAATTATGGGCTGCTCTACATTTCACACAGTAGTAAGGTCTGTTACAATATGTTTTAGTGTGACCATATTGTTGACAACGTGTACACTGAGTAAGGCTCTTGGTTTTTCTGGGTGGCTCGACTTGTACTATTCTGTTCTAAATATCTCGTAAATTATATATTTCTTTATTGTTATCCGCTGGCTCGAGGTCTACAAAGAATAGGTTTAATGGTTCTTTAGGCATTCTGCTTCTTTCATTTAAAATATTCCTGACTTGGTGTCCCTGATTGGCTAACTCTTGCTTAATTTCATTTATGTCGGTTGTAAAGTATAGGTTTTTGATAACCACTCTGAAGGCATGGTCCTCTTTTGGCTGGTACGTATGGTGAACAATGTTGGCATCTTTCATGTGGTGAATTAGTTTACTGTAGGTTTCCGGAGTATGACAGTTTATTTTTATGGTGTTATCTGTTAAAGTTTTTTTGTTAAATTGTTCAGTTTCCTCAACTGTATTTAAACTTTTGATCATGTCACTGTAGTGTGTAACTCCGTACACAAATATCGGAGGAGGTTTTATGGTTGTATTGTTTACTTGTCTGGTAAGGGTGCTTCCCTCTTCTTCTTCATTTAGCTGGTTATATCTGTTTGTTAAAGGTATTTGCGTAGTTTCTTTCATATATTGGGCTAGTTTTCTACGTTTAAGACGTTTAACGGTTTGCCATTTGTTAGTGTTGGTGGAATTATCGTTTACGACTTGAATTTCTTCGTCACTAGTAGACGTCATTCGATAGAGAATTCTGTCGTTGTTGGTTAAAGATTGTGAGGTAGTTGCCATCAAATTGTTGTTGAGATACGTGGGAGGATACTGATTTTGAGGTAAGTTAAAATTGTTACCTGTTGATAGCGGTTGGCTTACGAATTGAAGGTTGGTGGGAAGTGGAAGTTGCATTGGAGCACCCTGTGCGTAGTTGATGTTCGAATTATCAGGTTGTCCGTATGCGATGCTTGTTTGTTGATCCATTTCCATTTTTGTTGTTTGCTAGCGCTGTTTAATCACAGGTATGTGGCTGGGCCGATGGCGCGGCGCGGATGGGGCGGTGCAGATGGCACGGCGCGGATGGCGCGGATGGCGCGGCGCGGTCACCGATACCGCGCGAGAAAATCGCCGGAAACACTCTGAAAACACTCTGATATTCACACGTCTGCACTGCTTGAGCTACAAAACTCGAATGACTGCAAATTTGTGATAAATTACAATAATTTTAAATGTTATAATATAGAAAAAAGAATGATTGGTGTCTGAAAATTGTTAATGAACTGTACATGGAATTGAGCACAGATTTAGCTGTCCGGATGTTATTAGGCTTCTCTTTGTTTTCTTTAATATGTAATTAATTTAACACGGAAGTATACAAAATATATACTCTCCCAGCTTACATCGACTTTTCCTGAAACATTTGTTTCTTTTAGTTGACAATTTATCCACGATTGTGCTGAAAATACCCAGCAAACTACCATCTCAGCTTACAGCCAAATAAGTGTAAGACATTAATTTTCCAGACGAACATGGCCTTTGATGTACGGCAACAATACCTCTTGAACAGAACATGGCGATCGATGAATCAAATCTATAATACGCTTGTAAATGCTGGCCGTGGTGCACGGCTTAAAGTCGGACAAAATAGAAAGCATGCACTTTTGTGTAAGAAGAAACAGGATACTAAGTTGCTTATTTAATAGATACATAGACAGCAATTTTAAACCAGAAAAATGTTTTCAAAATGTTATTATTGCAAAGCGTGAAAAACCAGTACTTCCAAAACATTGTCTTATTGCGGACCAGCAAAATAATTTACATGGGCCAGTAATTAATTATATATAATTAAAAATTATTATTTAAACGGTTAAAACAATTATCTTAAATAATAATAATATCTGCCTTAATTCCTTATGGGAATCATTGGCGCCCTTTTCGGGCTATTCAATCCTTTTTTTATTAAACTGGATTAGTGCTTATTATTACACATAATCATGTCAAATGTTCTGGTCTGATTTGGCCTTTTCTATTATTTTCCTCCATTCCTGCCTATTTGTGGCTTTTTCCCTCCATCCCTTCATGTCCATCTTCTTTAGGTCTTCTAGGACTTCGTTTTATTACTATTTTTGGGTTTCCCCCTTGGTCTTGTTGTTTCTGGTTTACATTCGGTTATTGTCTTGATCATTCCATTTTAGTGTGCTCTCGTGTTTCAACCATCGTATCCTTTGTGCTTTAATTTCTCGTACTATGTCCTCACTTTTTAACTCGCTGTCTATTTCTTTGTTCTTCCTCACTCTATATTCGTCTTCTCCTGTTTTCACTGGGCCCAAAATTCTTCTTAAAATCTTTTTTTCATATATTCTTAGATGTTATTTATCCTTCTTTGTTAACCTCATTGTTTCAGCTGCGTATATAACTGTGGGTTTTATTAATGTCATTTAAATTCTTATTTTTGTATGTTTTGTAAGCTTACGATATTTTAGCAATGGTTTATATACGTTACCTTAAATATTTTGTGTCCCTTTTGGATTCTATCTTTTATGTCTTGTACTTTACTGTTTTTATTATTTATCTCAGTTCCTAAATATGCTAATGCTTACACTTTCGTCAATTCATATTGTCCTATCCTGTATGGTGTTTGATCTTCTATGTCTCCTCTTTTGCATCTCATATACCACGTCTTATCTTCGTTCATTGAGAGCCCTCTTTTTTTCTCTTCTTTGTCTATTATCTTCAACGTCTCATTTAGTTTTGTTTTGCACCTTGATATAATAATTAAATCATCAGCGTACGCCAACATCTGTATTTCCTTATTTCTTATTGTTCCTCTGTGTTCTTTTTTTCTTATTATGTTTTCTATAACCACGTTGAATAGCACTGGAGATAGTGCATCCCCTTGTCTTACGACATTGTTTATCTTTATGTACTCTGTTTCTTCCTCTCCCACTTTTATTGTCGCTTCTGAGTTTTCCATTGTCATTTGCGTTAGTCGTATTAATTTTTGTAGTATTTGTAATTCTTGCATGTCTTTTATTATTTGTGGTCTTCTAATTTCGTTGAATGCTTTGCGGAAATCTATGAATAGCAGGTGCGTTTTGATGTTATATTCATAAGCTTTTTCTATTATTTGGTTCGTTGTGTGTATGGCGTCTACTGTGGATCTGCCTGACCTAAACCCACACTGGTATTCCCCCAGTTCCCTTTCTGTGTACCTTCTTAATCTTTGTTGGATTATACTTTTAAATACTTTATACGAAGTGTTTAAAAGAGTAATTCCTCTGTAGTTGTTACATATTTCGGGGTATGGTTTTTTGAATAGTGGTATGATTATTCCTCTTCTCCATTCATTTGGCATTTTTTTTCTTTCCAGATGTTTTTTATTATGTTGTGTAATCTTTTGTGTAGTTCTATTCCCCCATATTTCAGCATTTCTTCATTCACTTCATCCAATCCCGGGGTTTTTCCATTCTTTATCTTATTAATTTTTTCTTCCACTTCCTCTAAACTTGGTTCTTCCCCTATTTATTCGTTTACATCGTATCTCTTTTCTCCTAATTCTCTTTTCTCTTCTTGTATGTACATTAGACTCTCGAAATGTTGTCTCCAAGTTTCATTTACTTTTTCTCCTTCTAATTGCAGTCTTTCATCTTCACGCCTCTATTTTTAATTCGATTGTTTCTTTGGTTCCTTCTTATGCTTTCATACGTTTCTCTGGAATTATTTAAATTTCTATTAATCTCTATCTCTTCCATTTTTTGGTCTATCCACTCTCTTTTTTTGTTCTTCAATACTTTGTACGCCTCTCTCTTTGCCTTCCTATAATTTTCATGATCCTCACCTTTCCCTGTCTTTATCCACTTTAATCGGACCTCTCTTTTCATGTTTGTCTCTCTCTCACATTTCTCGTCAAACCATTGTTTGTCCTATTGTTTTCTTGTCTGTCTCTTTTAAACAGAGCTTGACATTCTCCCATTCTGTATCCACGTCATTTTCTGCATTGTATACTTTTTGACTTAGTTCCTGTTCTATATTTCTTCATATTTCTTTCTATTTTCTTCCTCCTTTAGTTTTATCTTAAATAACGTTTACTAAATAATTAATTTTAAAATCAACGTCTTCGACAAATGTCTACTGCAGAGCTACAAAGTTTAAATTATGGTTGCCTCCTCCACTGGTCCTTTGACTGTTAGAGGTGATGTCTTCCTTATTACATTTATTGTTATCCTTATTTTTTTTATCTACGTTCAACATTACCTGACACATTTTTTATTGATTTTAAGGGAAGTTTGAAATAATTTAAAAAAGCCGTTTAACCCATTCGCTCAGTAACACACAGACTTCTGTTTGACATGGGAGTTAGTAAATTACTAATTCTATCATTTTTCTGCAAACCTCTTTAAACTTTCTATAACATTTTTGATTACCGATTGAAAACCACTAATCGCATTTGCAAATAGGAGCTCCAGCTGGTGATACATCTTTTGACGCCCTATTGGATTCCGAATTTGTGTTTTCCATGCTAATTTGTTTTGGCTCCCTACAATAACATGTTTTAAATCTGTTTGATTAGAATAAATTTTTTTTGCTGTCCCCGCCATGTTGATACTTTCATATATTTCAATATTTCATATAAATGTTTTCCCACACATGAATTTTTATTAAATTCAGTGTCTTATCAAATTTAAGTCTAAAAAATTAGTTTCGTAGAAATATAGGTGTATTTTTCTGGCTCTTGATAATACTATGTGTAATATTTTTTAAATATTTTGTTTATTATTTTATAACGCCACTTAATTTTAGCTAGTCTTACAACTCTAATTTCTTACTGACACACTTAATATCAGCCTTCACTACTGAATCAACACAGCACACGTTTAAGTTCTCATGACAAGATTTTTGAAGCTTTTCTCTTCACTACTTTCACTTCTCGGTTCAAGAACTCGGTTTCTCTTACTTCAAATATTATCTAAAGAATGCAATAACATTGAATTGTACGTTTTCATCGAGCTTCAAAATAATGGGTTATCCGTATGTCCGTTATATTTTAAAAAAATGTCAACAAATAAACTACGCAACCAGCCATGATAATTCTTACTCCAATGAAAAGCGATACTTTTTAAGTATTTTTTCAAGAATGGCTTCGCGTAGATTATCCTTTTGCCGCTAGAAAACAGAAGTAACAAATATCGCGTGTAATAACGTAGTCATTTTGTGTTTTAGAATACGTAAGATCCTTAGCGGTTATCATTGCTCAACGATGATTTAAAGCTGGATCTGTAGTATTTAAAATTTTGGGATTAAGGCTGTCTGTGAAGATTTGAAACGGCCAGAACCAAACAAAGAAACTGTCAATCGCTCCACGCGGTAGTTTAAAACTTAACGTCTCGTAATTAAAGCTAAGCGAATTCTTTGTAAGAGACCAAACCGTAAACATTACAAACTTAACTGCATCAGTATCTTAGCGAACATCACAAAGCTAGTCTTCTGAATTCTTTTGTTGAAATTTAAGAGTTCTGAAATTGCTGGCTTTGTAAACTCGCTTGCTTTAACGATGGAGAAGCTTGTCATTTGTCTGGAAAATTAAATTGGCACAATATGCGCTTCTAGGAAATCAAACATCTCTGCGTAGTGCTGTGTTCATGCTGAATAGAATAATATTTTTTAGTAATATTATTACTATCCGAAACAAATTCAATACATGTGGGTCTTTGCGCACTGAAGAAATTCATATTTTGTCACACGTAATAATTTGTTTGGTAAAGCAATCAACATAACGATTCGTAAGAAGGTGAAGAGAAATTTTTTTATGCTTATTTAGTTATATCATGGGATACATTTCTATATTGCTTATTCACCTTTTCAAATGCAACGGCATGACAACGCACTGTTAATTTGAAATCCCAAATATTGCTTGATAATTTACGTATACTTCTGCTGAGAATATAGTTTTCAAATTAACCCTCCATGAATAAAGCTGATCTGGCAAAGATAATCGTTACTTTACATTTTTGACCCACACTTTTACCGTATCGTAACTGAACTGCAATTCCCTTAGCAGCGTAAATGTTATTTTTGCTTTGTGGCCGAGTTAAAATTTATATAGTGAAAGTTCATGAATCACTTTAATTTATTTTCCGTTTTTAAAATTTGTAAAATGTATTAGCCAAAGTAAATCTTCGTTGTTTTAAACAACTAAATATTTCTTTAGGTGGTTCATGAGTGACATGTAGCTGTAGCTTTTAGCTGGTAATGTAAACGTTTAATCATTAGATTGCAGAAAATATGCTATCGACTGGATCGACGATATGGAATTACATGGTGTTTCCCGTTTGACCGTGGACGTTATAGGTACATCAACCTAAACTTCGAGGCCACGGTAACGTGACACACGCAAAATCGTGGAGGTGGTGCCAACCAATATGTAATGCTTATAAAAAGCTATCTGAATAATGGCATGGATTTGCAAACAAAATATAACGACGTAATTTAGGCTGGAGTACTATGCTGCACTGTACTGTGGCAATTAATCTCAAGGCTAAATTGCATCATCCTGTGGACCCCAGAACAGTCGCATCCGAGCAGTTTATGAGGTCGGAAGTATCAAGCCGTGTGCGCCGTTAGATGTGATCGTTCAGTGCGCTTTTAAAATTTTCGACGGAAGTGGCACTGATTATTTAAGTGAGTAGCTGGCGAAGCTGCTCCAACTGCCCCAGCTACTTGAATAGTTTTAGCTCCGATGCCAGCAACCACACCAATACCAACACCTTCGAGGTTTTGAGCGACCTCGAAGAAGCCGAGGTGCTTGTTGTTTCCAGCCTCCGTTTGAAAACAGCAGTTCGCTCGGTGCTTGCTCTCCCTTGAGAACGCATCCCTCCTGGTATTCTGCGGGTAAAATAGACCTGGTTTTACGTGAGAAAAACCATTCACGAAAAGATCGGCTTTCGCAAAGCCAAAAATGTGGCGGATGGAATCTCCAACCATATCGCCACTTCCGATGATTACCAGTGCTTGAGTGACTTCGTTGATGAAACGAAGATTGACTACCACTTTCACCTGCTGAAGAGAGGCAAGTCTCTTCGGGTCATAAGGCGAGGCGTCCCTGAATACGTAACCAAAGAGAAGCTGAAGACGGGTCCCCATCACCGCACGATACCTTTCATGTTTCTTGAATGTGAGCGGAACGACGATGGAATAGTCACACAAAAAGTCAGTGCCACTGTTGTCAACTTTTTGGGCACATGCAGAGTTACTGTCGCACCAACCTAATATGTGTTAAGTGTGGGGAGTGCAAAAAGCTCCGTTGTGAGCCAACCACCTGCGCGAACTGCCAGGGTCTTCATCCAGAAAACTTCAGGAGATGCGCCGCATTTCCCAAGCCAGCTATCCGTAAGCCTGCGACTACTTCCGGCCGCAGCTTGTAGAGGCGAGAAAACTACTGCCAAGCAGACGTAGACCACTATGACGCTCCTGGGAGCAGTAGACAACATCTTGGCGTAACCTGAAATAGCAGAAATGTTTGTCTAAACCATTGCAGAGCTGATGTCCTGCAAAGACAACAAAAACGTCATCCTTGGCATCTTCAGCAACCCTGAACCACTAAGCTCTCGCCTTAAGGC
Source organism: Sinelater perroti (assembly GCA_036346155.1). Taxonomy (NCBI): domain Eukaryota; kingdom Metazoa; phylum Arthropoda; class Insecta; order Coleoptera; family Elateridae; genus Sinelater; species Sinelater perroti. Next base: position 5,622,254 of record JARFIY010000215.1, read on the forward strand.
ACTCCAACTTCGTAGAAAAGAAATGATAGGGACCCAAGTACCTTGTTTGCTAAACATATCAACGTTAAGCGTATCCCAGATCATGTAAGCGTCACTAATTTGAGGTGGTTGTCATATTTGTGCTAATCAACTAATACGTCAGTTACCGATATTGCAAGTAAAGGCAACCGTCCTACAAAAACAGTGAGGTTTGATCAGCCGGCGACAATTTTTTTAAGGTCCTAAATTTCCCGATGCATTATTTTAAAAGCATTGTTTGGATTTTGCGATTATTGGATTAATTAAGTTGAGAGCGCTTTTTATTTTGTTTACTTTATCAATGAGTAATCGATTGTTCATCCCCAGGTTGCGGTAGGATTCTGAATTAAAACGACGAGTTTTAAAGTGTCTGTGAGAGGTAAGAAAAAGACACTTTGCGTTTTAAAACTTTAAGTAAGCAGGTCAGTTTCGTATATGGTTTCATAAAGAACCACCAACAACGAACACTATTTTCAAATGGTATGGTGTATTCCAGCGAACGGGCGGGCTTTATAAGGGTAGTGCAAAAATACGTGACTTATACCAGCTGGAAGCTGACAGCTTGACAAAGCGCTATGCCAATGTTATCATTGCATAAGGAACTTTCTTAATAAGAGTCTGCCACGTCTATGGAAAGGGCGTGTAACTACCAATAATCGGCATCTCCGACTCTGGCCACTAAGGCCACCAAACCTCACTTATTTTTGTGGAGATGTGTGAAAAACACTGTTATTACTTATAAACCACCGTATACATGAACTTTAAGAAGATACTGCAACGCGTCTGGTAAGAATTATATTACAAAATTTGCTCAAATTGAATATGTGTGAGGTGATAACCATCTTTGCCTTAGAAAAAGAAATCTTGTGCCTCGTTCCTCACAACAATGATATATTGGCGAGAAATAAATTGAAGTCACATTGAAATTTTTAGAATATTCAGTAAAACGCTTATATTTGGGCTAGCAGGTGCTTAGTCATTCGTTTTCCGAGAAATCACATGTGTTATATTGTTATCTGTCGCGTATTGTCACTGTTGTTACAAGTTTTATTAAATAGCGTGCATTCGTTCTATTTGAAAATCCCCATTTCAGTGCCCATGTCAATGTTTAATGTTGAGTTCTTCGTGTAAAACCTTTTAATTGCACGATAAAGTATTTGTGGGTTTCTTTAACAGGTCATAATGCCTTTAGATCTTGTTGTGTTAAGAATTATAGCGTTGTTACAAGATAATCAAAGACAACGTGGAACTGCAAGGATTGTTGGTGAAAGCCTTTGTGAGGTTTAAAAGGTGCAGCAGAGCTCTGAGGAAACTGGCTTTATAACCCAAAGGTCAATATCCAGTCGAAAAAGAGTCGTTGCTCAAAAAGATGACCGTTTTTCGTGTCCGCAAGTTTGCGGAATAGAACAGCTTCTGAGGTTTGGCTACAAAATCAAGCCCAAGAAGTTAGAGACGTAAACGTCAGTGAAGTGACCATTAGAAATTGTTTTGCAAAAGAATGGCTACGAGTTTACCATTGCAACTCCGGCATCGAATTACAAGATTAGCTTTTGCTCAAAATTACCTGACATGGAATAACCAGGACTGGAGCAGGGTACTATTTTCAGATGAGACGCGTTTTTGCCTCGCTGGATCAGACAAATGTCGGCGAGTATGGAGAAGACCCAAAGAAAGATACGTTACAGTTTGTCTGTGGGTCGGTTATGATTTGGGCGGGAACCTCTGTACAAGCACGCACAGAGTTGGTTTTTATACAAAATGGTTCCTCAGCAACTCACAGGTGCGGAGATTCTACAAAATCATGTTATGCCTTTTATAATCACTATGGGCGAGTGTGGCATTTTCATGCAAGATCATGCTAGACCTCTCTATGTCAGAGTTGTCAGGAAATATCTTGATGTGCGAATTAGGTGGTTTGAGTGCCAGCCCTCAGTTCAGACAAGAATCCCATACAACACAACTGCGATGAGCTGGGGCGATGTATCCGAAAGCACCAACTCATAAACTGCCCAGGAGCTGAAATAGTTGTAATCCTCAACTGAAAGTATGCCTCGTCGACTTTAAGCAGTCGTTGACTCAAGAGGAGGGAATGTACGTTATTGGTGATACGTTTTTTCTTTATTTTACTTTCATGTCGGTCCTAATAACAAAAAGTCGGGCTTTGTTTAAAATTTATGTGTGTTAATAAATCGTGAAAACCAAAAAATACATTTTCTGATTCAATATTAAATTTAAATTTAGCCTACGAAATACGGTACAACTATTATGTAATTAAATTATCGTATAACATAAAATGAGATTATAATGTATAGTATATAATTTTCAGGTGGTATCACTTCAATCTAGAAATCAAAAATGTAGTCAGTAAAGATATAGAAATATAATTCTGCAGTAGTCATGGTTTATTTAACAAATTAAAGAGGGCAATTCCATATCAGTTACTTTAAACGTTTTGGTATTAAGACATGCTATGAAGAGTGCAAAGCAAAAGACAACAAATACATAAGTACAAAGTGTAAGTAAAATATTTAATAATTTATTGTAAAAGATAAATTTATGCATAACTAAGATTTTAAAATAAAAACATATTTGTTAGTATTGCATTAAAACTGTAATGACAATAATAAAATTATGTTGGCTTACTTAAGCCTTTTAAAGGTATATTGTATCTGATAAAAATAAGTTCAACACTAAACGTATAAGTAGGACAAAATAACGCTCATTAATCTAGCGAAACCCGAGTCCACTCAACCTGCGGTGCTTTTTTGCCATCATTCAGCTCAAGTCAAAAAATATGTTATAAATACAAGTCAAATTCTTATTTATTTATTTGTGTCGATCATTTACAGTCTATATTCGATTTTAATTTAGATTTATATCAGTTCCCCAAATTTACTGTCAACACACGCTGAAATAAATTTGTAAAGAGCCCAAATCAATTCGAAGCGACAGATTCTGAAATAGTGTCCAAGTAGCTTTTTATCAGGAGGTAAGCCTTGAAACGCAGCTCCAAACAAAAAACCACGGGAATGTTTTGAAATCGTATCAAACATCAGTTTGCTCTTTGGGTGTGTTGACATTCAGCCAAGCAACGCCGTCCAGATGACAGGTTATCGGAGCAAGATGGATCGCCCAGTCTGTTGGGAACCGCTGATAACGCCGATTGCGTCCCACAGCTGTCAATACTGCACTGAACCAGAAAAGGAATATCTGAAAGCGTCGTTTCGGTCAAAAACCGAAAAATAATTATGCGCCGGCAGCGGGCTTTCAGCTAGTCGAGGAACTTCAACGCGCGGCTAGGCGAGAAACCCGCGCCGTCCTTCGGGTACCATCTAATTAACCTTGGAAACCCCAGAAAATAAAAAGTGACCGACTTGGGACGAGATGCATTGATGGGAGATATCGTAACACGTCGAGCGCTGTCTGGCAAAAATGACAAATTACTTACAAAGCGGCCGTCCTGTCTTCGGCTTCCTCGCTGCCCAGCGCTAGAAAGTCGGCGCTGTCCTTTAACGGCCACTAAAATTTTACTAGGAATCGACGCAACTGGCATTTGATTTCGTAACCGCCTAAAAACTCGACCGGAACCATAAAATTTCGAATGGCAACAGTAGCGCATTAAAGTAAGTGTACCGATCTATAGGGGCGGGCCCAGAGCGGACTTCGGTGGTTTCAGCCGAAAGCGATGGACGTAAACGTCAGCGGTATCGCAAAGGAGCTATCTCTTCTTTAGTTTTAGGGTCAGATGTTTGTGTTTTAGTGCTTATTCTGACAACTCCTCGTTACCGATTCAAATACTTCCCCCGTTATACTTTCAGTGGCGTAGTCTGGGACTCGCTCTGTCCCGCAAGAAGCGGCATTCTTTTAATAATCTATAAAATTCTACCTACCAATTAACAATTTTACATCAAAATAACTTTTACTATTTTTAGATGTAGCGATATGAAAACAGTTGAAAGAAAAATAGTCAAACCGGTAAGTGCTCCGGGTTATTTTAAGAGGATTGGCAAAATGCAAGTCTAGGCAGATTTATTAACTACAAGCTGGCGCGATATCGGCCATAAATCTCCCAGAAATCTACGCCTATGCATTTTCTAACGACAGCTCTGTATATATAGAGTTGTACTGCAGATAAAGGTTGGGCTGGGCCGAAATGCCGGGCGGACGATAGCATCGACATGAATGAACATCTGAAAAAGTCGTTCCGTTTTAGATATAAAATTTTATGTGCCTTCTTGTGGCATGCATCTCTCTCCCGGTTTCAGCAGTTCACATTTCGGGCGCTTCGTCAACGCCCAGGCTGCGCCTGAGCTTTTGGAGGGCCGTGAATCGCCGTGTCGGTACAGTTCGTTGCCACTGAAACAGCGGTTTGATCAAATCCTTCGAATTCGTGAAATTCTGCAACGGGGGCCCATGACAACGAAATTTGTAAGGACATTTCTGCTGTCAGCTCATCCGGTTATGTAACCCTGAAAATTAATGGTATCGTTACGGTCAGAAAATTTTTATAACAGTTTTGCAACTATCAAATATTTACAATACAGTGATTATTTTTATATTCACCTATCTTTTAACACTAAATTTTTTTTTTTATTATGTTTCCTGTTTTGGACTGTTTAAGAAATAATAATAATAATAATAAATTATATCTTTTACATCGACGATTTAAAATTATATGCAGTATCGGAAAAGCACTTAAATACTATGATACAACTGAGTTTTGGATTAATTATACGCGCAAATAGTAGTAAAAAACAACACAAGAACAAAAAGATAAAATGCAAATTTTACGTACTTGAATAAAACAAAAATACATATAAATATATAGGCTACGACCAGAATATGAAAAAAATGAAAAATATGTTTAAAAAACATTTAAATGAACTTTATAACAGAATAAATAAAATACTGAATGCAGAACGCAATAGTAAAATAAAATAAAAACAATAAACACGTAGGCATTACCATTAGTACGTACTCATTATGAATCATTAAATTGTCAAAAACAGAAATAGATAAAGTAAATAGGAACATTAGAACCAAACTAACAAAACATAAAATGTATTTATAGAAAGACTCTTCTATATAAATAGAAGAGATGGAAGTAGATCGCTATTATACGTATGATACATTCACAATTTTTACTTTAAGTAACATATGCTCTGTTCTACATTCAGGTCATCTTAGAACATTTATATGTTTTTTGATTTTTGTATTAAGTAATCTAATATAAACTTTAGTCTACGTGTTGATTGATACCATGCGTATTTATACTTATCTAAATGTTAGAAACAAAATCAGGGGGCGAAACGGTAATGTATACAAATGTTGAAACTCATAAACACCTTGGAAACTCAAATTTAGACCAACCAATTAACTATGAAGGTCTCAGCACTCTATATATTATGGTTCATGAGATATGTCACTTTAAAATAAAAAAAAAGCGGGAAACCCCCCCTTAGGAGTGTTTCAATGGGTCGGGTTTATGAGACATTCCTATTCTACTTTTTAATGAAGAGTTCAAAAAAGGTGGTCAGAAGTTTCGACCTAATTGTACAATTGATCACTATACTCAATTGTATGTATTACCTCTAATGACAACTCATTATTTTCAGATTAAATCTGTTGCATGTTTCTATTATCGTTTACTATGTCTTCATAGGTAGCAGATAGGTACTCCTATGCGATCCCGGCATGGAACAGACCTATTACAGGAACGCGACCCTGCCTTATGCGAGCAATGATTTGCCCCTACCTCCACTTCTGGGGGAAAATCATTTCCTACCCTTTACACCTACCCATCTCCCCTACCTACCCCATCCCTTACTAAACTCGCCAACACGCAATGGCAAGCGTGGCGTTTTAATGCCAAATACCCCTCATCCTCTTTAACTATGGTAATGTCAGTATCCAAAACAAAATTACCCCAGGTGGGTAGAGCTCAAAGCTCAGAATCCCACACTGATCTTTCAGTTTTTCCCAAGGATTCTGGGGGGGGGACAAGACACTGATACATAAGAAGAAATGTTCACTCCTGGTAGCCACCTATAACTGCAGATCCCTACTAGATTATTCACAACTATACGATCTGGAAAACGAAGCAAGTAAAATTAATTGGGACATATTGGGACTTGCAGAAGTAAAGAGAAAAGGAGAAAGCTATATCACTCTACCATCAGGAAATGCACTAATGTATAGTGGCCATGAAAGCAACAGTCAAAGAGGAGTAGGTTTCCTTGTTAAGAAACCAATAATACCAAATATTATTAGCTTCAAAGGAATATCTGAACGAGTAGCGTATATGATCATAGAAACATCAAAGAACTACCGCATAAAAATAATACAAGTTTATGCACCTACTTCGGCATATACTGACGGGGATGTTGAAATATTATACGAGGACATTATAAATGCGAGGAAAGAGGGAATGTCTAATCTTGATGTAGTCATGGGCGACTTCAATGCGATTATAGGACATATAAAAGAGGAGGAAGAATACATCGGAAAATATGGATTGGGCGAAAGAAACCCAAGAGGAAATATGCTAGCAGCTTTCTTGGCAGATCAAAAATTGTACGCCATGAACACCTTTTTCAGTAAAAAAGCCCAGCGCAAGTGGACGTGGATAAGCCCAAATGGGCAGACCAAGAATGAAATTGACTATATACTCTCATCCAAAAAGTTAAGCATAAACGATGTCACAGTCTTAAATTCATTTAACACGGGAAGCGACCATCGGCTCGTAAGAGCAAAGGTTACAGTTCAAAAGTTTAACAGATATAAATATAGATATAAAAGAACGATAAATGCCCAGACACTCAAACAAAACAGGGAAACCTATCAAAAGTACAAACGACAATCATTGCTATTAAAGGAATATAATGACAACAATCTAAACTAAATATCTCGTGATCTAACACTAGCATTAACAGAAGCGTCGGAAAAAATCACAAAGACGACATGCCAAAAGATAAATAAAATTACTCAACAAACAAAACAAAAAATAGAAGAAAGAAGAGAGTTATATAAAGAAGGAAAATATGCAACTGATGAATATCGAGAAGTGAGAAAAGAAGCGAGGCGTATGATAAGAAAAGATTTAGAAAAATTCTATGAAGAACAAATAGAGCAAGTAATAGAGGACAACAAAAGCATGAAGTGCCTGAAAAGAAGATATGGGAAACGAGAAATCATTGCAGTGAAAGACTTCGCCGGAACAGAAATAAGAAACACAGACGAGATCCTAAAAACTACGGAGAAATACTATAAAACACTATATGGGTCGCACATTAAACAACCTGAGGGGCCAAAAGAGAATCCTAAAATAGTAAATGTAGGATCTGAGGATATGCCGGAGATCAGTGAAGACGAAATTTTGCATGCCCTGCAGACGATGAAAAACAATAAAGCGCCGGGAGATGATAATATAATAATAGAAATGATCAAAGAAGCCAAAGAAATAGTAATCCCCAAGCTAAAAATCCTATTTAACATGTGCCTACAACAAGGGAGACTACCAGATAACTGGGATAACGCCGTAATAGTAATTTTGTTTAAAAAAGGGGACGCATTACTATTACAAAATTACCGCCCTATCAGCCTACTTTCTCAAATGTATAAATTGTTAACAAAGATCTTGACTAACAGATTATCACAAAAATTAGATGATTATCAGACAGTAGAGCAAGCAGCTTTGAGAAAGGGATATGGTACCTGTGACCATTTACTTACTGTTAAAATTCTAATCGAGAAATCCATCGAATATAACCTGCCTTTGTTCATGGCTTTTATTGATTATGAGAAGGCGTTTGACTGCGTTGAACACTGGGCAATAATGAAGGAACTTAATTGTGCTAGAATAGATTCCCGATATACAGCACTGATAAGTAATATATACAAACACGCTACAGCAACAATTAAATTACATGCATATAGTAATAAATTCTTAATTGATAGAGGTATTAGACAAGGAGACACAATGTCTCCAAAATTATTTAATTTGGCACTTGAAGGAATATTTAAAAATCTGGACTGATCAAATAGGGGTATTAATGTAAATGGGGAAAAAATGAATCATTTAAGATTTGCCGACGACGTAGTTCTATTTGCAGACAACAAAGACGACCTACAAATTATGATAAACGAATTAGAAAAAACGTCTAAGAAAATAGGTCTAAAAGTAAATTTGAATAAGACGAAGACAATGTGTCTTGAGAACCCACAAATAAACATAAATGGAACTATCCTAGAAAATGTCAACAAGTATATATATCTAGGACAAACTGTAACATTAAGGAAGGAAAACAGAGAACACGAGATAGATAGAATAAGACGTCTGGCGTGGGCAGCTTTTGGAAAGCTAGCTTATATTTTAAAAAGCAACAAAATACCCCAACGCTTGCGAACTAAGGTATATGACCAATGTATACTTCCCATAATGACATACGGCGCTCAAACACGGACATTAACGAAACAAGTAAAAACAAAACTGGAAGTCACTCAGCGAGCAATGGAGAGAGCAATGATTGGAATTACAATACGAGACAAAAAAAGAAATAAATGGATAAGGGATAGAACTGGGGTCGCGGATGTAGTGAAAAGAGTGACGAAATTGAAATGGGAATATGCAGGATATACAGCTCGGATCAAAGACAGTAGGTGGAACGTTAAAATCCTCCAATGGAGACCATGGGCAGGCAAGAGACAGCGTGGCAGGCCAATAATGAGATGGCAAGACGACATTAAGAGAGTAGCAGGACTGCCATGGATGAGAGTCGCACAGAATCGCGCTACATGGAAGAATTTGATGGAGACCTATGCCCAATACTGGGCGCAATGAGGGTTAAAGAAGCAAGAAGATGTCTTCGTCAAATTTCTCTATTATTGTTCTTCCCATCCTGTCCTCAAATTTAAACGTATTAAACAGTTTCTTTTTTCCAATTTTTTTTCTAGTATAAACATTAAGTTATTCTCAAATTCGTCCTATGTATATTAGGTATGCCCAAATATTTGTAATTCTAAATTGTCATTAATCTTTAGTTTACCTTTTTCCAATGTTTGATGTTTTTTATACTTTTTTGTATAACAATAGCTACTCTCATCTTTGTCATTTTTTCTTTGGGCACTCCGCTATAAAACCACATGATTTTTTACACTCTTCAATTCCTGTGTGGTTACGTCAATTTTATATTTGGAAGATTGTTTAAAAATCTCACCTTTTTTGTGTTTATTCACTGAATATTTCATGTGCCAAAATTTGATCTTCTTTTCCATTTACCTTTCCTGACATTACAATTGTCAACTGTAATCCGAGGCTTGCGCTTTGCTATTTTAACAGTTTGTTTGGTTTTACAAGTGACGAGGAGCCTATGTCTTTAATTTTTAACCTGAGAGACCAGAAACTTTGATTTTGGAGTTTTCTTCCCTCAGGTAGTCTGTTTGTTGACTACTCTAGAGAACTGTCTTTCCTGTTTAGCTCTTCTGCCTCCTCTGCTATTGAGATTTTCTTTAATCTTCTTCCACCTCAAGAACTATTGGCCGGTTATCACTTCTAATTCTAGGAAGAAATCCTTATAGGGTGCTATCAGCTAGGCCAGCTAAACCCTCATTTATTTACGAGGTGTTAATCCTCCGTTACTCCCCATTTATCCTGACTTGTGAGAAGAACCTGAATCTAACCAATTCTTGGGACGGGTTGGCTGGGCTACATAAATAAAAACCAAAAAGCATTACACTTTACTTATCATTGTTGACTTGTTAAACTTGGTTGTAGTTGGTTAGTGAGTTTCTGTATAGTTAATGATTTCGTACCATATAAGTTCGTTATCTTCTAGAACAATTGGTGTAAGAACGTTTTGTGAGTGACTTGGGAATTTGTTTTTACCTTTGTAAAAATTGTTTACCATTAGATATATTATATATAGCTGATTTTTAGACTATATGTTTTATAGCTTTCCAAAAATTATATCCGCTTGTTTACATTTAATTTTTCCTCTACATTTTTCAAGTTTTTCTCCAATTGAATATTTAAAAGTATCCAGTTGTATTATTGTCCCAAGATACTGCCTTTACATATAACCTCTTCGTCTTTAATTGTTTGTATAATGTATTTGGGAGATATGTAAGGGTTGTCTACTCATGTTATGGCAGTTTGGACGGATTTGTAAAATTTTGTGTAGTCATTATTGGAAATGCAATTATTGAGTTACTACGAAGGCTTAATAAAACTTTTTCCGTTGGACGAAGCCACTTATCATTCTTAAAACAGGCGTTTTGTAGTAGTAAATGATATTATTATTAGGAAATAGTCAAAGTTTAATTTTAAAATAAATTTTTGTTGAATAGGCAAAAAAAATTAGCCACCATTATATCTAAAATATTTGACTAATAATTAGGATGACACATTAGGAAGAAATACCTGCGTTTGTAGACTTGTCTAGTTCTTTGAGATTGTTGACAGGTAGATCAACTGATGTAGTATGGCACAGATTTGCTTTAATTAAAATTGCAACACCTCCACATGTTTGTTGATCCGCAATCTTTGCAAAATACGTGTACCCGCTAACTTTAAATAGTTTGCTTCTAAAAAGTGTGTTTTGGAGACACTGATGTACCTTACAAGGTACTTAGAGATTTATTTGTCTTTAAAACGTTGAAGGATTGAATTTAGTCATTTTCTAGTGATTGGGACATTTTCTATAAGCAGCGGGATAATCTGAACCACATATAACGCATTTAGATGGATTATTGTCACTTTAATAATACCGCATTGTGGGGTATTTATTGCCTCCTTTTGCATTTGTGTCATAATAATGCAGTAAAATATTGATTTTAGTTCAAAATTCTTTTGTGGTTGCTTTAGAATTAATTGTTATAGCTTATATAAAAATTAGAATTCTATTTTCGTTAATTACACTGATACCGCTCAAAGTAGAAAGTGTTTAGCTGGAAGTTAACAAAATTGACGCATTTTTGATAACCACTAAATAAAGTTTATTACTGAGGGTTTGAGAAATATGAAATTCAACAGAATTGTCCATGTAGTATTTTGTGAGACCACGCTTATTACTATAAAATGACTTATCTTGAGAGACTTACGGCTGTAGCTGGTTGCTTAACATCAGAAGTTATTTCTTTGGAACCGCTAACATTATTCAGGAGAGTCGAAGGTACTTTATTTTATTTTAGTTTGTTAATGAAGATATTTTATGCGTTTAGATATCTATTGTTGCCATCTTTATTTGATATAAATAACGGATAAAACTATTATCGCGATTTTCTATGTACCGCGTTTGTTGATAGCTGGTGTAGATCATCGAAAGTGCGCTTTGTGTTGTTCGTTTTATTTGAATCTAAAGGGTTAGCTGGTCTTAATGTAATTAAGTATTCCTTACAAATATTGGATATACGCAGGTACAAATTTATTTATATATGCAGCTGAAACGCTGCTGATAGCTGAGTTAGAATTAATGCGCTTCAGAGCGATAAATTAACTTCACTCCTGACTGCTCGCGTGATAATCTAAATTTATGAATTTGAATCATCCCTTGCGTCTCATTTTTAAATTTGTCTATTTTAAAACTAATAAGAAAAATTAGCATAGACAATGCCTCGTAAAATAGGAAATAATGATCTTCAAGACTTTCTGTTAATCATTTTTTATAGTACAACACCCAGCGAATAATTTTATCTGACCTAATAAGATCACACGAACTACTCCAGAAATTTATATTACTACAGCAAAAATGGATTGACATCATTTTAATTCATAAGCAAGGAAGAAGACTGTAAAGAAGCTCTAAATGGGCTATTATACCTAACTGCAGATTTGACCAGATTAAAATCGGCCTAAATTGCAGCAGATTAGTTGCCCATTTGCGCAAATAAATTCTATTGCCGCCACGTTCGATCAAAAATCGATTTGTGCCTCTAATGGTATAAAAGACATTCGGTGGAAGGTTGCTCTCGCTAAATACAACTGGGTTACGTGTACATATAAAAACTAACGTATTGTGGAACACAGAGAAGAAAAACGTGATCCCAATTTATTTGCAATAAAACAACAGCAACTGGGTTAATGCTATTAACAGCCAACTTTAGCAACATCGTCTAATATCGTCGCTGTAATATATGTCAGTTCTGTTTATGTGCATCCACATAACCCAGCAGAGATTTTGTTTCGAAACAAGAAACTTAATTATAAATAAACGCACAAAAAACGGCTACAGCTACATTTCAGCTGAATTAATATTTTGGCATAACATATTACTTTAACTAAACAATTAACGCAACAGTTTATAGCACTACATAGAGTTGTTTCTTAATAGCACGGGAGAAATTGACGTCTCAGACCAATATATCGTAGGCTGTACCAATCTAATAAACTACAAGGTGGTTCAAAAGTCATCACTCGATTTTCTAAGGCAGTAACTTTTGTACATAAAAATAATTGGATCATTTTGTTTATTATGTTTATTTAAATAAGTTGATATTAGTCAAGTGGTCGCCGCCATAGTTGATGCACATTCGGGCTCGTTTCATAGCAGTTTTGATGACAAACTTCTGCCAATAAATTCTCCACTTCTAATTGGATACTCTTTTTTATGACCGCCAAGGTTTGAGGCTTGTTCGTATAACTTCAAAAAAACTCAAAGAAAGAAGTCTAGAACGTTCAGATCGGGCTTGTGCAATTTCGCCAAAACGAGAAATTCAGCGGCCGGCAAACGCTTACTTTAGGATGTCTACTGTTGCTCGTCCAGTGTGTGCGGTTGTCCTGTCCTGTTGCAATCATATGTTCTCCAAGCCCAATTCATCAATTTTCGTCGGCAAGAAGCCGTTGATCTGCAGCGCTTACCAGTCACAGTAACATTGTTACAGACGCCATGCTCAAAAAATTTGGATCAATCACCTTTCCTCTGTAATCGTCGTAGCAAACAGTGACTTTGAAAGAACTTAATGGCTCTTCAGTGACCCAGAGGCGAAAATTTTGCTTATTCCGTATCCATCTAGGTAATTTTTAATGAAAAAGCATTCTTATTGCGGTCGAAGCTTAGAAGGGGTTGACTGAAACTGTTTGCACTTTGTACGGGCACATCGTCAAATTTTTCACTAAAATTCTCTGTAAAGACCGTTTATTGATTTCAAACTGCGTGTCTCGTCATGTAGTTGATGTTTAAGGAATGTCTTGGACATCTGCAGCTACAGCAGTGGTATTCTTGGACGAAGGCTGCTTCAGGGCCGACTACGTCTGTTACTGTCCCATGTTGAGCCAGTCTCCTCGAGGCGACGAACTGAACGCCCCAGTGTTTATTCAGTTGGTATCTTGCGACCAAGAAATCGATGACAAAATGTATGTTGAGCCAAAACCACCGACCGATTGTTTGTCAAAAGCATTGACACAATTATTCCACGTTCTTAAGGGGTATAGTGATTGATAGTTTGTCTACGTGTATTCTGCTTCTGTTAACTTTACAAATGTCAAGGTCGAAACGACATAAGACACCATTAGTAAAAATAAGTGTATCTTCCAATAGGGTGATGATTTTTTATACAGCCATAAATTAAAGCTAAAAATATTTTAAAATTTACATTCAAACATTTATCATTGAACACATATTAGCATCTATTGTTTAAACTAAGTGAATGCTTCTTTTTATTATATGCTCACTATTCACTAAAGTTCGTTGTTGGAGCAGAACTTTTTATCGGGCACTGGTTTTTTTTTATACCAAACAGGGTGTAGTCGCTCTGCACAAGGTAGCTAAATATGAGGTACGTAACAGCACGGTATACTTGAGAGCTTGTATTGTGATACTAGGGTGACGCCTGATATGTAGCCGCACATTTTTATATTGTCTTCATTCTTTGTGTTGAACACGTCAACGGAGTCGTTTCAGCAAATCGTAATAACGCTCACTAATAATGCTCTAACTAAAGGACAACCAATCTAATAGCAGAATACGTTTCTGATCTAAAAACTAACTTTTTGGAATATATAATACTTAGAGCAAAAGCTTTCAATGTGCTGATTCTGTAGACCGAGGTTTTTTATATAGGCCCAGAACCTGCTTTAGAAGTTTCACGAAGTGCTGCCCGAAGCTTTATTAGGGAGAGGACACGCACTCATCATCTAATGTACTGGAAAAACCGACCAGGACATTATTTCTGCAAAACCTTCAATAACCTTGACAAAGCTGCAAAAACCTAAGCAGGCCACAGCTAAAGACAACTATAGGGTTTCTTATAGGACATGCGACTATTAAAGAACACCTCTGGAAAATTGGTAAATTCAAAGGTGACTGCATGCAGACTTGTAGCAAAGAACCATAAACAGCCTTACACATCCTATGCAAGTGCGATGCTCTCTACAGCAAAAGGCAATATATATTCGGGAAACCAATCCTGGAACTGGAAGATTTCCAGACACACCCTGTAAAGGACCTGTATCTGCTGATTCAGGGGACATCAATTACAGGTTGGTTGCGAATTTATTTTATTAGGGTAATCACAATAAGCTATAGGCTGCAGTAAACATGTATCCATTAAGGAAGACATACCCTAAGCGCAAAAAAAAAACTAAAATGCAACCAATCTATTAGCAGAATGCATTTCTGATCTAAGAACTCATTTCCCTTTTTTGGAATAAATAATCGTTAGAGCAAAAGCTTTGAATGTGCTGATTCTGTAGACTAAGGTTTTTTTTCCGAAGTTTTGTGTTAGAATCATAACTCGTCTACTGCGATGAGACACTGAAAGAATGTCTCTAAATTGACGCTATATAGCTACAGCAACTATTGGCATACTTCTACATGCTTTTGCGTCTGCTGAGGCGTGAGATTATAGATAATAGTGGACAGAGTTTCCCAAAACAGACCTGTTGCATCTGCCAGTGCATCAAATACGATTTGCTGGTTTGCCGTCATTAAGTGGTACTTACGAACGCCTTCTGATTTTTTTCTTTCTGAGGACAGATCTTACGGCCTTTAAAAATGGATATCGGAATCCATCAAAACATATTTGCAACTTGGTACCACGTATGGGAATACAAATCAGAAACCTTTTTTCAAAGAAATACCACCGTCTACCGCTGTCCGTGATTTTTTATCCCTATAGTTTCCCGTTTTCCTCACACTTGCAACAGTGCGCCATGTATTCTCTAGCAAAGCCAACCGGTGGCATCACCAATATAGAGTTTCAAGAAAGAATAGCAATCATTTTAATGCCTAAATAATACGAATTTAAATTTCTCGTCTAATTTGTATTAGGCAAGTTAAAAAGTCATTTTTATGTTTCATTAAATGCAAAACTTAAGTATGAAATTGTGTTTGATGTAAGCAATTTACTTATAATCAATGACGCTTAAAATATTATTACAAATATAAATGATACGATCGGCTGCTATTTAAATTACGGAAACTTGAAACGACAAGAAGTTTTTTAGTACTAAATAAGTTACTCCAATTAGACTCTTGAATTCAAAAATTCCTTCAATGGCAATAACCTATAGATCAAACTACCGGAACTAGAAGCTTAAACCTTGTATGTGAGACTCATTTGCTGTAAATCTTCTGGAAAAGTTTAAAGTGGACATTTGACAGGTTTAAAAAAACCCTC
Organism: Sinelater perroti; assembly: GCA_036346155.1. Lineage (NCBI taxonomy): Eukaryota > Metazoa > Arthropoda > Insecta > Coleoptera > Elateridae > Sinelater > Sinelater perroti. The sequence continues at coordinate 5,637,884 of JARFIY010000215.1, forward strand.
AATTGTTGGTTCCTATTAAAGTTCTAAATCAAGTTTGTGGTTACCCAAATAAAAATAAAGTGCTTCGAGTTTATTTTATAAAGGGTTTTGGAAAAAGACCACAAATGGAAGACGGTGGAGGCAAAGTTGTTATTTTCGAAAAACTTGTTATAATTATATAAAATTTACTTTATTTAAACAAACATTAATGAATTAAGATTTTTTTGTAATAAATAACCACATTACTAATATATAAACGCAAGGATAAAATTAACAAAGAAATCTTTAGAAAAAAATTTAGTATTTGCATTAGCATTCTCTGTATCGACGTGGCACTTAGATATGTCGGTATTAGTCGAATATTAGCAATTTTGTACCCAAAAATAGTGGTGGTGCAATTAATTGGAGTTGCACCTCATTTATCCCAAAATATTTTGGGATAAAATGCTTTGTTCCCTGGACTTCAATCGGCTACTGTCGTCATCAGTTCCTATAGTTGTGTATTTTTTATGTAAAAATAATGTATTTTTTTATCTGATATATCTATAAATCTTAACCATTGTTTTGAAAAAATATGCCATTTGATAACTCTGTCAACCAAGCAGCAATTTCTACTCTTTGCTCTTCTAAAGTAAAAAAAAAAATGAAAAAGTTGTTCTAATGTTTTACATGCTTTCATTTAAGAATTTTTGTGTCTTAATTCTTATTAACATAGGTTTTTTGGCGAGATTATTCCATTTTGCCACTTTTTTATTGACACCAGTCCCGAAAAATTCATTAAAATTGAAAGCAGCTAAACAGAAGCTTAAAGTCTGGAGTAAATTTTTAACTCAAATTATGGCGTTTAACATTTAATAGAAAATTTTTCTATCAATTTTCCTAAAAAGTATTTAAACCTCCTAAATTTATTGAGTTTAATATGATGCTATGTAAACTACTTTATGTTTTACATTTCTATGTGATTATTTAAGGTTTGGTGGATCTTACACCTTTACATGATTTTGATTAATTTAACATGATTAAATTTTGCGCTAAGTAGTTATTATCCAATTGAAAGCTTTTTTCTTTCTTAGCTTACGATAAATTTTATTACTCTTTTTGCTCTTTCGTATAAATTTCTTCTACGGTACAACAATTAGTCGGCAATAAAAAAAAACTTTAAGTGCGCTACATATTTATTTACCAAGTTTTAAGAATTGAAAAGGCTTTATAGTATTGCTCAAGGTATAGTTTCTCCAAAAAGATAATTTTTCCCAATTAGCCAAAAATATTTTAATCCTAAATTACATTTGTACGATTTAGTTCTAGTTATGACTGTTCTACCGTTCCAAATACTGCAAAAAGTAGTTGTAAGGAAAAACTCATTGCTTATTATTTAAAAGCAAATTTGAATAATCTGGCGACCTAAGTTAGACAATATTTTTAGACCCCTGTAATTTGAGAAACTGAGCAAGAATAACTTCAGAAGTGTATATGATCATTTGTAACTACAATTAACTGTTTCGTTTCAGCAGAAATGTCGCTAACTTTTATTTTTGTTAGTAGTAGAGGCCACGTGGCTTAAGAGTGCATAATGTTTAAGTTGCACGATTCAATTAAAATTGCGAAATGATAATTCATTAGTGCGTATATTTGTGTTGAATAAATGGTAAATCTTAGAAATGCGTTAAAATGGTGAAAAAAGAATTGCAGCAATATTCTTGGTAGTAATATAAATATTTTTTTATTGACTGCTATATTTACAACTAGTCCTAGGACAAAAAATACTGTAATAACATGAGAAGAAAATATGTCCCAGCGGCAATCCCTTGTTATTACTAATTAATAATTAGTAAAGTCTAGTGTTTTTTAGCTATTTAAACGTCAAATGGTATTTCCATCTTCTACAAGAGTTGTCACTAACACACCATGATGACTCTGTAGTTTGTTCACATAGTTGGTTGTATATCTTCTTATTTCATCTCTGACCCATGGTACCTCGAGCGTTTGCTAAACCGCGAAGGGTCTTTGTATAATTTTAATATTGGATGTTTTTGCGCCACCCTATAATTGGATTCCGTAAGTCTACACAGGTGTTATCACTACTTTGCACACTAGCACTTTGTTACTAAACGACAATTTAGATTTTTCCCAAGGGCCAATACATCTTCCTCATTCTGATGTCCAACTCTTTCTTCTTTCTTCTAAGATGTGTTTTCTATGTGAAGCTTCTATTTAAATATATGCCAAAGTACTTCTTGTATGTTGGGATTTGTATGCCATTAAGTGTAATCAATGGTGAAGTGTTGTGCTTTGTAGTGAATGCTATTGCTACCGCTGCTTATGTAGGATCTGTTTGTGAAGTAGTATCGTCTGTCAATGTAGCCGTGACTACAATCTCGTTGCATGGTAGATCTACTGTAAATATTTAGTATAGAATAGGCTCCATGACGCTTTCTTGTGGAACACCAGCGCTGATTGGAAATAGGTTAGAATAACTGTAACCATATTTCACCTGATAATACCTGTCACTTAAATAATCTTATGATTTTGAATAATAAGCCATGATACTAGACTAAGTTAAATACCTGGCTTACATCTGGAAACACTATCACACAATATCTGTGTTCTTCAAGATCTTTTTCGATCACATCAACAACCTTGTGAATTTGTTCTAGTAAAGAGTATTTGCTTCTATATCCATATTGAGTGATGAATTCTTGTTTATCGATTACGGCCATCAGCCTTTTCAATGTGAGCTTCTCAAACAATTTTGATAATACTGGCAAAAGTGTTATCGGTCTATATGAGGTAACTTCATGTGGGGGTTTTCCTAGTTTATGTATTAATATTATTTGTCCAAATACTGTAATCTTATTACTGCAGTAAATATTTGTATAATTGCTATTAGTGCCTTTTTAAACAGTTATTTCGATGGTTTGACTGTAATGAGATCATAATCCGGCACCTTTTTATCATTGAAATTTGTAAATTCCGATTTTATTTCTTCAGGCGTAGAGTTGTAGGGGTGGACTTAATTGCAATGGAACATTTAGATGTTCTAATACTTTTTTCGGGTGTTGTTGGAGGATATTATTGGAAAATATTAGAGTAATGTTTACAAAAGAGCTCTACCTTCTATTCTTTTATTCCTGTCCACCTGCCATCGAATTTCCTAATAGGTTCTTTTGGGTCTTTTACCTTTTTTGTTGCTCTTCACAAAATATAGTTATTTGTGGATTTCTTACGTATTCGTTCAAAGTTTAATTTTTTCAATCTTCTAGTAAATTTCAAAGTTCTGTGGTTAACTTATTCAATATATTTTTGTCATTGGGATATCTGGTTTCCTGTCAGATTCTTGTGGCTTTCTTTTTTCGGCTATTTTTGTTTTGATATCTAAAGGATAACTATCAATAATGACATTTTCTTCGGGGTTGGGTAGAGTTAAAAACCAGGATGCATGTTGTATGTTATGACTGAGATTTTCTACAGTGTTGATTTTGTTTTCAATTTTTAGTAAAATTCTAATCGTATTATCTGTTAAATGTTCTCCCAATTTGTGAGATCGTTATAAAGTAAAGGTTTTCTTTATTTTGTGCTGATAGAAGTGCTGAGTGTGGTCATTATAGGTGAATGGTTAGATATGAGGTCAAAGCAATAATCCTTTAATGACAAAGAAATCTACGGCATCGGGTATTTTGTTTATATCAGATGGCCAGTAGATAGGCTCATCGCAGGATAATTGGTTATAGTTACTTGCTAACATACTTTCGTACAGTTCCCTTCTTTTTGGCGTGGTTAGTCTGGAACCCCATACTGGATGTTTTGCATTAAAATTATCACCGGTTGTCTAATTTTTGAAAGAATTTTTCGTATTGGTTTTGCTTAATGGGGTTTCTGGGTGGGGAGTAGAGTGCTGCTACGGCTCGAAGTTTATAATTGTTGCTTGTAGATAATTTGTTGTGAACTTTTCCATTTCATAATGGCATAATTTGTCATTAATAATGACAGCAGACCCAGCACGAGCGTTCTATAGGAATGGTTTGAGTAGTTTGTTTTATACCTGTAGATGTTAAAATAACTGTTGCCTGTAAAATCAATAAAATCTCAGTGTTTTGTTCTTGAACAAATAGCTCAATTTTAAGACGACGCTGGGCAAGTCCATTGACGTTCCAGTTGCTATTCGGAGGGCGTCTATTTTTAGAAATTTTTAGTTAGCGTGTTGAATAGATTTAACATCATACTATTCTGATTTATAAGTTGAGTAAACATTGTTTCACATTTGTTTCGAAACTGGAATAGTGTTGTTTGGATTTGCTTGTAGTAACTGGTGGGATAGTATTTGGTATATTCGTATTGTAAGTTTTTTTACTAACCACGGGTTATCAGCAATTACATTGAGGTTGATGATACACCTGGACGCCTTTATAATTAACTTAATGTAGGCCTTGGCATAATGCACATTTGGCAAAGGTATTTTTTGTCTTTTTGCAATATAAAATGTGTTCATTTCCACATTTCACACACAAATAGGGTCTCGTACAGAAGCTCTTGCTGTGTCCATACATTGTATAATTGTATTTTCTTTTGTGGACCAATATGATACTGAAGAATGTATAAATGATACTAAAGATAAATCCAATGATACTAGTACTGAGAAAATTAACACAAATGGCAACGAGGAGTCAAAACCTATAAAACACGATAGACTTGCAGTTAGACATGATTAAAGTGATTGGAAATGGTCGAATACCAAAAATAATCCGATAATGTTTCCATTCAGAAAATAGAGAAGTATTAGTGAAAATATGAGAGTGACGCCGACTGAATTTTCAATATTCACTGAAATTCTGAAACCCGCGGTCATACAGATATTAACTGAAATTAGCGAGTATATAAGAAAACTACACAATAATCTCAACAGGAAAATAAATAATTTGGCACAACTGCATGAGACATTAAGGGGGTATTTTGCACTATCCATTATAATATCACAAATTCGAAAAACACAAAAAAACGGAAAAGCATTGACAAACCAATATTTTGGAAAACAATGGGCAGAGACAGATTTAAAGTGATTTTACGTTTTCTGCACTTCGCAGACTATACAAGAATAACAGGCTAAAAAACATTACCTTAACTCTGTTTCTTTTGAGTCTTAATCCGTGTCTTCTGCTTCCAATGTCTTAGTTTGTCATAAATTTCTTAAACCCAGCTATCGTCAGCTTATCTCAAATGATTTATTTTTGACCCTCAACGGAAACACCTTATCACAATTATCTAAAATCGTCTTGAAATATACTTCAAGTGTGCGTTAAATGGGAATGAGGATAGAATACAACCCTGCCTTACGCCTTGCTGCACCCTAAAAAGGCCTAATATTATTTTGTTGACTCTTACTTTTCGGTAACTATTTTGGGATGAACTTTGTTTAGATGTATAAGGTGAATATGAATTCCCACACTTTGGAGTATTGGCCACAATTTGTGCCACTTTCGATGGTAGAAAGCTTTAGCGCAGTTGACAAAACAAATCATTTGTATAACGTTTAATATTTGTTTAAATGTACCTCTTCCAGATATAACTCCGGTTTGCTCTTCGTATATTTCCGGTAGTAAAAATAATTTGAGTCGGTTGCTGACTTTGATATGACTAATAATATGGCCTTCTAGTTATTGTAGTCTGTGGTATAGTTTTTTTTAAAAAGGGTGTAAACGTCGATTTTCATCATTCATTTGGCCATTTTCTCAACTGCCATACCAAAGAGCAAATTTTATGGATCATGTTAACACCCAGTTCTTCCATGGTGGTTAAAGTTTTGTTAGTTATGTTATTTGATTCTGGTGCTTTATAATCTTTTCATGGTCTAATGACCTTTCTTTCTCTGATTTCAATTTACATAATTTCTTTTCAACTGACATGTTATTCTGAAAATTAACTTAAATGTCAATCCATTTATAAAGTTTCATACAGTACTTCCTCTGAACTTCAGCTGTTCCTTCTATGTCCAGCATAATTTAGCTATTTTTATTTTTTATTATTTGTGCGCGTGATTTGAGTACTCCATTGAGATGTCTAACCTAGCTCTCTAGTTCTTTCATAGTTTTCTGTTTTATTCCATACGATTATTCACCTTTTCTACATGTTTTCTTTAGCAGAATATTTTTTAATTTTTTAATTATTTCTCTCTCTAACTATTTATTGCATAATTTTATTCGTTCTGTTATCTATTACCTTGTAGTACGCTATGATTGTTCTGTTAGGTTTGAAGGGCCAATGTCTCGGAGTTTCTATTGCAGAATTTCACCACCTGGTATTTCTTCAATTAGATGTTTGTTCTAATATTGGTGATTAATATTTTCCATGTGGCTCTTATTAAAATAAAATTAATTTGTCCCTTATGATCCCCGAGCAGTGAAGTTTAAATAAATAGTCGCCGGGGATGGTATTTAAAATTTGTATTAGTGATCGATAGACTATTATCAGTTTCTTTCAGCACACTTGTACTTTCCTAGGATGTTTTACAGTTGATCGTGTTACCTATTTTGGCGTTACCATCAATGTCTCTTTGCGGTAGCCTGTTGATGAAGTCTTCAATTCGGATTTATATTGTAACCACTTTTTCATTAGGAAAATTTTATGTAGGCATATAAACTTGGATGATATGGAGTTTTACTGGTTTGGAAAAAATTGTTATTTTAATGAGTCGATTGCTGATCGATTCGTAGCCTTCAACAAATTTTGTCAGGAGTTTATCTGCAATACATGCTACTCCTTTAGTATTTGCGTAACATGTGATCTATTGTATCAAAATGCTCTTGGCCTTTCCAGCGTGTTTTGAAATTTTATGTGCTCTTTTGACTTCCCTCTCGATCATCGTAGGTTATCAAATAATGCGAATCGGTAAACTATGTGCAGTAATACCACTACAACATCTTACTTAAATGTGAGTCCAATCAGAGTGTTATTGCTTTTCATGTAGAAATTTTAGCAGCTTTATCACGCCTCTATAGTAAAAACACTTAAGCCCACATATCTCATTTTCATTTTCAAAGTATTTGACCTTTAATTTCTTCTTCTTCTTCTTTAATGCCTTCTCTAATTAGAGGTTGGCGACCACCTGGTGAAATTGTTGACGATCCATGGCAGCTCGGAACACTTGCTCAACGCTCATGTTAGTCCACGCTCTGATGTTTCTCATCCACGATAATCGTTTTCGACCGACACCTTTTTTCCCTCAATTTTTCCTTTGATTATAAGCTGCGGTATATTGTATTTATTATTTCTTAGAATATGCCCAAAATATGACGTTTTTCTCATTTTAATTGTAGTCAGTAATTCTCTTTCACTACCAATTCTGCGTAATACGTTGATATTGCTTACTCTTTCTACCCACGGTATCTTCAGCATTCTTCTGAATAGCCACATCTCAAATGCTTCGATTTTCTTCATTATAGCTTTCTTTAGGGTCCATACTTCAACGCCATACAATAAAATAGACCACACATAACACTTTACAAATTTTATACGGATTGATAGATTTAGGCCTTTATTACACAGCATACTTCTGAATTTTATAAATGCGTTTCTTGCAATTTCGATTCTTACTTTTATTTCATCATCCGGATCTAATTCTGCATTTATCCAACAGCCTAGATATTTGTATTTGAACACTCTTTCAATTGACCTATTATTTACTGTAAGTCGAACTCGACCAACAGGCTCTTTGCTAATGACCATAAACTTGGTTTTCTTAATATTCATACTGAGTCCTGCTTCCTCACATTCCTCATTTATTCTTGTCAATCTTTGCTAATGACCATAAACTTGGTTTTCTTAATATTCATACTCAGTCCTGCTTCCTCACATTCCTCATTTATTCTTGTCAAGAGATTTTGTAGATCTTCCATATTTTCAGCCAACACCGCAGTATCATCAGCGTATCGGATGTTGTTGATGATCTCACCATTTATTTTTATTCCTTCTGTTGCTTCCCAAACTGCATTTTGAAAAATTTGTTCTGAGTATACATTAAACAGGAGTGGCGATAGAACACACCCTTGTCTCACTCCGCGTTTAATTTTAATCTCATTCGTTTCGCCATCTTCTGTTCGTACTACCGCGGTCTGATTCCAGTATAAGTTTTTAATTAATCTTACGTCTTTGTCGTCAAGTCCTATTTTAGGCAACGATTGTATAAGTTTATTGTGCTGAACTCGGTCAAAGGCCTTCTCAAAATCTATAAAGCAGACGAAGGTTGTTTTTTGGTATTCTCTGCACTTCTGCAGTAAGGTGTTCATACTGAATAGTGCTTCTCGAGTCCCTAGACCGCTTCTAAATCCAAACTGAGAATTGACCACCATCATGTCACATTTTCTGTATATTCTATTTTGTATGATTCTTAGTAATAGCTTTAGTGCGTGACTCATTAGGCTAATTAGTCTAAAATCGTTACATGATGTTGGGTTATTTTTCTTCGGGATCGGAATAAATGTAGATTTGAGGCAATCTGCGGGTATATTTCCAGTGTTATATATTTGATTAAACATCTTCGTTAGCATACGTGAATTTTCTTCATCAAATAACTTGAGGATTTCTGACGGGATTTCATCTGGACCAGCAACTTTATTAGTTTTAGCCATTCGCAAAACATAGTCGACCTCTGACTGTAATATTTCTGGGCCTTCCATATTTGCTTCTGTATCTTTTCCTATATTTATATCGGCCCTATTATCATCAAATAAGGTTTTAATATAGGTTTCCCACATTTTTACTCTGTCTGCCGGATCTAATACTAATTTATTATCTGCAGTTTTAAGTATGCAGGGTATCTTACGTTTTACATTACCAGTTACTTCCTTCAATCTTTTATGTAAATTAAATTCATCATGTTTGGTTTGTAATTCTTCTATTTCTTTACATCTGTTCTGCATCCAGTTCTCCTTAGCTTCCTTAATTATTATATATTTAATTATTATATATATTAACGACCGGAAAACAGTCGTACAAACACCTTTGACAGTCGTGAAGTAAATTCTCCTTCTTCTAAATTAACGGGTATGCCCAACATAGCCCAATACCGTACGACTGTGCGATTAGAAACAGACGTTTTAGCTTACATAAAAGAAGAAGAAGAAGGAGACTAATAAAGTTAACAGCTTTGTAATCTTCTTTTTGGGTATTTCAGTCATTTTTCTCTTATACTTTCGATAGCGTGGCCACAAAATGAAAATTAGTAATCTTTCTTTTATTTATACCTCTATAAAATAACAACAAGAATCTGTAACTATTACACCAGAATTAAAAGGAATAGAAGTTACGTCTGACAAATAGTAAAAATATAAATTAGAAAATAAAGACGTCAAACAATTAATAAGCGTTATCTTGTAGATCTAGCTTTAGCAGCATAATAAAAGCAGACGAAGTGTGTATAAAGAATTTGTTAAACGCTATCTTTTTAGGAGTTTACCTGTCGAACGTGGAAAAAAATATCAGATCTTAAAATAAATTTGAAAACACCCAGGTTTTTAAACGTCGAAAGGGAACTCATTGAGAGGCGAGTCCGATTTACGTATTAATTATTGATGTCTATTTTTCAGTTGGGTCGAGCTGCCTAGCCTCCTGTTCGCTTTAAAAAGCAACAAAATTTAGATTTATACAAGCTGCTGAATTTACAAAACACAGATTTGGACTATCGCCATACAACACACGAGATCCAGCAAGAGAGACATTCGAAGCGAATAACGAACAAATGATCTCGAACCAATAAGTTATTCTCCTAGCCAACTACAAACGCAAATTTGCTCTTGACGCCTATCTAGATGAAGTGCAGCAACAGACTAGTATTCTATTTTAAGTTTCTAAATTTATTTTAGGATCTGAGATCTCTCCATTTCCATACCCGCCAAGAAAACGCTTGAATGATAACAGAAAACAAACATAACAGTAGGTGCCAAAAAATTACCTGCATTATTCTTTAAAATAGTCCCCATCTTTGACAACGTTTATAGAGCTTCTGGAAATTGTCACTTAAGGCTCCTTTGGAAATTTATTGCAGACCGTTGTCACATGTCTTTGCATGTGCTTTTAAAGACGTTGTTCAGGCGAGAAAACATAAAGAAGTCTGCAGGCTCCAGATAAGGGGAGAAGAAAGGATTCTGTTCACACATGGTAACAAAATCTCCAGAGGTTTCCATATGTTATGCTTTCTTTCGTTTTGTGCAGCACAAATTGGCAACAGGTCCTCCTCCTACCAAAGTATTTGCGAAGAATGTATCTTGTACCAGTATTTATGGCACTCACTCGATCATGTTTGAGGTTCTGTCTTAACATGGCTTCCGTAAAGAAATCATTTTAACAAGTCGTAAACATACTTTTTGCTTACAGCTTGCGTCCCGTACACTTGCAACATTTCATGAGTCTCCGTCGCCGTTTTCCCCAATTTGTAGTAGAATTAGATGTTCATACATTACTACATTGTACTGTAATCCCACATTTGTGACAGTCACGTGTACTTAATGTTACCGGTAAGATTTCGAACACTTCACTGAACTTTTTAGACACGCCACGTATAAATAAACATCACACGTTTCAGTTTTATAACACAACGAATATTATTTGGGCAAACATTTAATTTAGTTAAAAAAGGTTTACGGGAAAAAATTAATGATAAACGGGATAACACCCTTCTAAATCAATTTTAATAGATGCGGCAACTGCACTTGTACCCGAGGAGAAAGCCGGCATCTGCTCCTTAAAGCGTCCAGTTCTGTACGCCGCTACACTCAGGGCCAGTGGTTTTCGATTGTAATTCCACGATTAATTGCCCAGAATTCAGCGTTGAAAGACCGGTTCGGATCTAAAACGGACGTATGATTTGTCTCAGGCTCCTAGCTTCGTTTCATTGACAAGTCCGTTTATCTCGCGTTTCCCACGGATGCTGGAATGGTGCAACGGTAGCTCTACCATCCATACACGTCGTCTCCAGATACCAGCAAGAGTCACGTAGCTTCCAAACATCCATAAGCGGCCTTTTTCTTCGTTTTCTTGACACCTCGCGTTGGCGTGCCGCTCTGCCGCCGTTTCGGCGACGCTGCCGATTTCGCGGGAAAATTTTCTGCACAGGAAGTGCGGCAAAAAACACTGTACTTGAAACCCACTTCCCAAAGATTAAGTGGTCGCGTCAGAGCTGAAAATAGAAGATAACAAATATTTTTATATTTTTTTAATTTTTGGTAGGTGTGGTTGACAGAATTTGCGTCTCAAACTGATAACCGACGGCATTATTGCATTTTCGATAACTTTCAATTACCTACATGTTCAGTAGATTATTTATTATCCGCAGTTGCAGCAACGCCGATAATAAATCGATGGCCCGATAAATAGGCCATTGAAACAACGGAAATTTATCGGTTTCGCCGCGGATCGGAAGCCTTATAATTTATCTGAAAATTGGCCTTCGGTTTCTAATGTCGCTCTTTCCTTGAGAAGTCGAGTTTGAGTGCAAGAATTTTAAAGCAGATGACTAGGACGATTTATGGCCTACACGATTTGTTTGTAGCGTGTTCTGCAGGGACTATTTAAATTCTTGGGGCCAGGAAAGAGCGGTGATTAATATAGTTTCTGGCTGCATTAGGTTTTAATATGCTGCATGGGCTCTCGGAATCGGCCGGACGTTTTATTTTTAGCCAAGTAACTGTTTGTGAAAAATAGTGCAATTATGAGGCCATAATTTATCGTAAAAGCCACCAAAGCGTACTAAAGTGCTGAAATCGGCTAATAAATGCTATTAGCGGCGAAATATTTTTGCTATAAGCCTAGAAATCGCTCCCAAACTGGAACGTCCACATCTTACTGCGCTCTAGCAGAATGATCGAAGAGAAATCCAAAAATGTTATTTAAAAGTCAGCAGAACATTAAAAGTTCAAAAGTTATAACGCAAACATAAGTTTGTAGTTTTATTATACGCTCTCTTAAAAAATGTACTTAGTATAGTTATATATAGATAAAATTTTAATCTGATGTTAATGTTATTGGTTTCAGGTTTACATTATCTATATCTAAATTATTGCAAATATAAGTACAACTATAGAATACCAACAGTGCTTTAGATGGAGTCTTAGAATATTCTCTGACCTCTTTAAAGTACGGGCCTGCTCGAGGTGATTTCTCTTCAGTATGTCCTTCGATATTTTTTAATTTTCTCTGCCATATCAAATTTTTTTCAGTTGAGTTTAATTTAAAGAATGAAAGTCACGAGACACTAAGTCGAGGGTGCTGCGAAATGGAGAACGATACTGAAATGACTGAATAATGTTCGTTTGCCAGCACACAGAGCAACTTGCTTGCAACATTTTGATTTTTTCGCAAACTTAGTGCGGTTTTGAATATTTTAATGGCCCATAAATTAAATTCCGTTCCACAGCTTTATCACTAAAACGTAATTCAACATTTAATGTATTTAAAACAAAATTTAACAATGCCTTTACCTTTTCAATGCAGTAATGTCGGCAACAACCTACAAGCGTAAGCTCACAATAAACAAATAGGGCTTTCTAATATAAGAAACTTTTTTGTTAGTTCCTTATAAAAAACAGAAACCTTGTTATGAGCATACATAATAAGACTCAATTTTATTTAATTATTACTTTTTATGACAACGTCAAAAACTCAATAACATGGCTTTGATGGCTGTCCTTCAGAGCGGTGGCTTCAAAAACTTCCTACAGTTTACAACTAGGCCCGACCAATAATTTGTTTCCAATTATAAAATAAGGGACTTCAGTTTCCTCGATTGACTTGTTGCATCCAATTTTGTCTGCGCTATATTAATATTTTGAGGCAATTCGTATATCTTATTATCTAATGCAAATACTGGAATCTTAGCCTTCCTAGTGGATTTTATCCTATCGGACCCTCCAATTGTTTTAGTGTGTTCCTACTGTTTATTATATCCTTCCAGTTTTTGTTGTATTTTTGTTAGTACTTCTTTTTTGCATACAAATACCTACACAAATCGGTTTTTTTAGTAAAATCCTATTAGATACTGATACATTATTCTTCTCGTTTAAGTTGCTCTTGTCTATCTAATTCTGTATATTATCTCTTTGTTGCTTCTTGTGTCTTTTATTGTTAGGCTTTTTAAATACCAAAAACTTTCCTCATTTTAAAGTTGTTGTCCTTTTTAGGGAGACTGTTGCACTTAGTTGCTCCATTGTATCTCATTTTCGGCCTGCACATCTCAATATATTTATTTTTATTGCTTATAGTTTTATTCCTGCTCTTTCTCTGAACCGATTCGGCCCATCTTGCAGCAGTGGTGACAAACAACAGTCCTGTTGAATATCTTTTCTAATTTTTTTTGAGATTATTTCCCTTTGTATCTTTGTGTAATTTTCAATTAGTCTTTTTTCTCTTATTAGATTTAGGATTTTAGAGGTTCCCAGAGTTTACCGTTATTTTAGTTAGTTTTTATAGATTTTGGTCAGCTGACTGTTGCACTGCACCCCTTAGTATTATCTTCTTTCGGTATATTAGGACAATTCATGTTTAATAGCTTTGTTTCATAATTTTCCCAGTTGCCGTGCTTTTGTTCTTCTTGCTCTCTTTAAGTTCTCGAGTTTTAGATTACACGTCTTTATTACTAAACTGTAGTCGCTATCTGTTCCTGGGTAGCTTCCGCAACTGATTCCTAAAACTATATTTTACTAAGATGTAATCATCTGATGTTTTGCTTTTCCTCTGATGCATTTTGTGTATATCTGCTTCGCACATTTTGCTACGATAAGGTATTTGCTATTACTAGAGTGTTCTATACAAAACTCTGTTTAACGTTCTCCCTACATATATCATTTTTTCATTGCCTACGACAATTCTTTCTATTCCCTTTTCTGTTACTGCATTTCAATCTCTCAAAACTTTTATTAAATTCTCATCTCTTTTGCCGTATTTCCTCATATTCTTTTTATATTCTTAACTTGTTAAGAACATAACCTCTTTTTTCGAATTATGGTTTCCATTCTTATATTTCTATTACCTGCTGCCGTGTTAGTTATCCTATACTCCATAAATTTGCATGTTGTAGCCATCTTATTTGATAAAGGGCTAGTATATTAAGTTTAGTAATTCCCACTTCTTTGATATTCTTAAATTTTCTACACTTAAGTAGTGTTTTATTATTCCATTTGCTAACTTTTAGTCTATTTCCATTTTTGTCTTTGCCAGTTAACTGCTCATGAAAATTTAAACGCAGCCCCGCGCTGTCCTGCTTCTGAATTTTTGTAAGTTTTGAAAACAAATTTTTATGATAATCAGTGCGCTTACAGCTTTTATCATAGTCATTATTATTTATTGCTTAATCGCAATGCTTTCCCATTTTCCTTCCATGCGGTAGTCTGCAGTGGTTGCCAAATAACCTTTTCCTGAAGTCATTTTTTATTTCAGGTTCAAGTACGTACTAGAGTTATACCGCCAATACACATTCGCCATCTTTAAAAATACGGCGCACCTTGAAAAGGTTGATATTTTGATAGAAAGGTTCTGTATTTGATTTGCAACCCTTACACGTCAATATATGCTTACTAATACTAAAAGTTTAAGTCTACAATTTAGCCTAGGCAGTAAAACCAAATTTTTACGGCTACAAAAATTGAGAAATTTAAAAATATATTATTCTTTGTCTTCATATATTTTTCTTTAGTAAGTCTCACAATGCATTAAAATTAAAATGGAAAATACGTATAGGTATTATTATAGGTGTAGTACTATAAAAATATAATATTTATGAACTAATGCTGACAATACATTTGTAATTAAAAAGTAGCTGCATTATCTTGCGCTGCCTTGGGTTATGAGCCTTTTAACCAACGACAATAATGCATCATGGAGTGAAATTATTATTAATCTTTTTCACAAGATAATATATGTATGAGATTCTTTTTAGGTTCATTTTTCTTTTACTTTAATATTAAGGCAACATTTAATTGTAAACAAAATAACCTTTTCTTAAGCTCTGTTTTGCGTACAATAGAATTATTAGCAGCACGTCTTATTATTTTAATCGTTTCCACTAATTTTCTATCTCTAACAATCCCTTGTGTGATTATAACACAAAACCTTTTGGTAAGACCTGATTATCATAGGCATGTTAGAGGAAGATATGTGCTTTATCGCCTTTACATAAGATTTAATGTTTCACACATCCATAAGAAGCGAAAAGTATGTGGAATTTTAAGGAATTACTTTTAAAGTCCGGTATTTGAAAAATACTTAACCTAAAATAGTAAAACTTTAGAAATAATTATGATGTAATGCAAAACTTAAATTTAGTCTTAGAACTTTTGTAACAAAAGTTGAAAGTATCTTAAGGAAAACTAATAACGATACTTATTTTTTCTAATTAACATTTCCAAATTTTTTGACTCCTTTGTGATTATTGGTTTTAACAAGTTTGGAAGCAAAATAATTACTTTTGACCTAATCTAAATAGAACTAATTAATTCTCTAGAATATTTTAGTTCTACATATGTCTTAGTAGACATAATATTCCAGATATTGCTTATTAATAGAAGGAGTTCTATACCAATTTTTCTAAAATCAGTACAAAAGAGTCATTAAAAATTTGTATTTTTTTAAAAACAGATTTACTCCTCTTGTAATATGCTTTTCGATAAATCTATGATTATATTATTTATATGATTATAGTCGTGAGATGCACTGAGAGAAATGATGTTTTTAAGCATGCAGATAGAGAGATTCTTCCTGTCGGGTGGCTTGTACTATTACTTCTTTAGACAGTATTACAATGTAAGAAGAACAGATTATTATCATGACAGATATCATAAAGCTTCCGAAATATTCAGATTTAACTTTAAGGGTATTCAGCGAAACATAAGAATTTTTAAAAGAACTAGAACTAATTAAAAATGTAATTGTTGTTGCAAGAAGGTAACAGTAACTGAAAAAAGTGCTCGGGAAATTCTAAACATAATCCTCCTGTAGCAAACACTCTGCTCTAAACACCTGCCCAAACTCTATAAAAAATTGAGGATTTGTTCTAGACTACCCAGGAACACCCTCAGTCTTACAGTCCTACTGTCTAAACTCATCACTTTGCAATTATGATTTCTAATATAAGTTAAAAGATTATGTAGAAAAATAATTGAGGTCCACATTAAATATTTCGACCTATTGCGCAAGTCACCTTAAAATTACTCATTATGCTGAATTACTCATTTTGACTTACTGAACTTAAACGAAGAGGTACCTTGAATAAATCTAGTTCTTTATCAATCGTAGCCTTTTTTGTTGAGACGTAACACTGTGGCCAACTTAATCTGTTTGAATAGAACGATCTTGGTTCTTTTACTTCAAACCAATATGTAACACAGCATCAATCGAATCGTTATAGCAAGTCATTTACAATGTTCATCGCTAACGATCAAGTGCCGATAATAGTTTTAATGATAGCAGCGTTCTGTTTCTTAACAAGCAAATACGTTATAAAGGCAAAGACAATACGATTCGTATCATTTAAACGGCGTTTCAAACAACGAATTTCCAGAATGAACACCCTAACGACTTTGACGGCATGGCTAAATAGAAATCAAGAAGTGTATATAAAGGAGCATGTATATTTCACTTACAATTGTCTTTGATGAAAACAATATTTGGTGATGGTTACGCTTGCGTTTAACTTGCTGAGTTTAAATGTCTTAGTAATGAAAACCTGCTTTAAATTTTGGCACGCAAAATTGTACCCATATGAGTAAAACTCTAAGGCATTCATTGTTGAATTGTTTCAGTTACAACAATTGGCACTTTTCAGAATATTTTGGCTGGTTATTCCTATCATAATTTTCCGTCAGGAAGGTCTGCAAAAATTCTTGTGTCAATACATACAATCTTAGCTATACACTCAAAGATAGCTTAAGCGTAGATCGATCAACTTTTTTAAAGTTAATTGTACAGTTCTAAGATTTTTTCTTGTAGTATGAATAGGACTTAGGCCTACCCCGCAAAGTAGAAAAAGTAAAATAAAATTCTTAACTAACTAAACATCTAATATTGATAAACACAGCACAAACAACAAAAAAGACGTTCAATAGCACTAGTTCATTTACAATTGGTTTTCAATCTGTTCTAACGACCAAATTTAGAATTTTCTTTTTTTAAATGTGATCGCTTTGCGTTCACTGTTAGGCAAACGAAGACGAAATGGCGTTATAAAATGAGCCGAATAAGGACACAGCGAGATCGTAGCCTATAAACAGGGCCTTATTTTCAAACAACCGAACTTCCAGAGATTTTTGAAGGGACCCAACAAACGAAGTTGTAGATAGGCACATGTAACATAGAAGATTAACTGCGTTACATGCAGTCTTAAAAAAGGTGCACTGTAACATTATATATTAACTTGTCTTTGATGATAAACAAATACTTTGGTGATGGTAAAAGCTTTTCGTAAAAAAGTGTGCCTTGTTGTTTAAATTTCAATAATAAACTTTGTAACAAGTAAATTTTCGGACAAGACAATAATTTTGGTACCCATATGATTAAAATCTTGCAGTAATAAAAATGACAAATTATTAGTGTCAATATTACCTATGTTTATCTTTTACAGTAATAATTTTGACATGTTTAATGCCGTCTTCAATAACGTTTTTTGCGAGCGTCATGGATAGGTCTTATTCTCTAGAATGTCTTGCATTGTCAATACATTTATAAAGGTAAAAGGCATCTACTCTCTAAATGATTACGCTGTCAAGCGTAGATCGATCTAGTGAAACGTTTTTTGCCATAGAAATGTTAACGGGACTGATTTGTGTGTAAGCAATCCGTACTACAAAAGAGCTGTGTGACCTTGGAAAAATGGAACTAAAACCTCCATTCCCTTCTGCACGGGTTAGGACCTGTTCGTCGGTCGCAAACATCCGTCACCGAGCCAAACATCGTACAGACGCGCTTATTTGTGACAATCGACGCACCACCATCAAGAAACGTGGATCAGTGCTGTCCATTAGCGTTGGTAGTGTAGAAGAGATCTTGAAAAACCACCTGCACTATCGCAAGGTTAATGCACGGTGGGTACCGCGCACTTTGACGTACTTGAACAAAATGGTGCGCATGTAAGTTGCCGGCTGTCTCCTATAGCCATTGAAAAACGAAGATAATGTATTTTTTAAGTCTATAGTGACCACCTGGGTGGGTTCATTATTTTATTAGCAAGTTCTAGCAGTCATCACGCGAGTGGCAGCATACTAAATCCAAGATAGCTCGGAGTAGCCGTTCGGCAAGATGCCAGAACCGTCACTGCAGCTTATTACACAGATCTCTGGACAGTAGACGTGAAAATAAGGTCTGATCTAAGCGAAAGACAGGTGGAAAGTGGTTAGCTTTCTTTCAAGACATTCCACGCCCCCATACGACCAAAACAACAATTGAGACCTTGCGAAAATTGAAATGATGTCTACCTATTTTGAAGGTTCAAATCAGACTTGCAAGGCATCCCGCATGACGCCGTCATCCAGACTATTTGGGAGTGAATACCTCGTCAACCAAAAACCTTTTTTTGAAAAAGGCATCAGGATGCTTCCAGAATGTTGAAAAAATGTATTAACGTCGGAGGGGAGTACGTTAAATATTGGCATGTGCAAGTAAGTTTTAGGAAATTTGTTTTTTTTTCTTTGTAAAAAAAATCAGTCCTAGTCATATTTGAACCACATTGTACATATTTCAATTGGCGTTACAGCACTGGAATTAGTAAACACCCAACTTAATTGCTTAATTTATCATTCTGCAACTCCATTGTTTTTAACTGCAACACTAATTTATTGGCACTGTTTACTTTTAAAATGTATATTCGAGTGACAAGCGAGAGTAATATTCTAAATATTATATATTTCTGTAAAATCTACCTTAAAAATTGTATACCCTCCTAAAGAGATTTATAAATTAATTTGAGAAGTTTTTTCCAAAATTTATTCCATCATTAATTATCTTACCAACATTGTGGTAAGGCAATATTTCTGAACCAATCTGAAACCAAAATTTAGTTTAAAGCTTTAAAGCCTCTTAAATCTTTTTATTTGTATTAGTTTATCGATTATAAACATTTAGGGCACCAAATAAAAATAAAAATAATCTGTGAATTATTTTCTCTAAAGAAAGATTTGATAACTAGACATAATAATCATTATTTTAGTTAACTCTTTCAAGCAGCAGCTACAAAGAATCGTTTTTTGTATTTAACATCAAAAATTATAGATAGATCACCTTAAAAAATTTAAAGCGCATCTCTAGCAACGCCATTATTAATTGTTTCGGCACATGACGCATTAAAAACAATTTGCAAACGATGCGGCCGTAAACTTGGCAACGCTCATTAAATGGAACTAAATGCTAAAACTAATAATCCACAAACTGTTAAAACATCAAAACAGAATTTAGTAGCAATTAAACAATTTTTCTGCAACCAAATTAGCGATTTTGCCGCAGAAGCGGCCGATGCCGCCTTTATGGCCCCCGAATAAGCTTTTGTTAATTGGAAAAATGGCACACCAATGCCCTATTCCGCTTTAGCGGGTTAATTAAGTATAAATTGGCCGGATTGAACTTATTACCGAAGTTAATAGCAGCACTATCAGGCGATTTCTTCGGCCAGCCCAGAAAACAGAGCCATTAATGAAATTTGCATTGATTTTACTTTTATGTAGTTTATTTACTATTTATGAGCTTAAGGTGCTATCGCTTATGATTTTGTGGAATCACATAAATTACGTAACTTAACTAAAGTTGCAAATAGTAGAGCACAAGGGTGTTTTCAAAATTCTTTTCTCTTCAGTAGTAACTTTAAAAATTATCCATTAAAGCATATAAATAGATTATAATACCTTCTATTATTAAGTTAAGTTTTCTATGGTATCACTAGAGAAGAAGTTATAAATTTATTTGTTTCAAGAAAAATTCCAATAGTTCTAGCAATATCTATCTGCTTTACGTAAAGATTAGCGAATCAGTTACATCTACAAGTGCTTGATGCTGTTCATCTCTCACTATGAATGGTCGACCATATCGAACCTACTCATGCATATTTGTTATAGTTGGATTTTCTCGTTTCACACTTCTTGTCCATCGCATAACAGTACTGACATCCATACGGGCGTCGATGAATGTCAATGTCAGTCAGACAATCCTCAGCTCTATTACATGCAAATGTCTATGTCACTTGTTATTTTGATCGCTACAATAGGATCATTTTGTGATAGTCAATGAGTTAAAAATATTATGATAATTATTTCAATTAAATTTGACCGATCTATTGGCTTATAGGGGAAACTTTTCAAATTTCTTATCAACTTTCCTTTAAATCTAGGATACAACAGAGAGGATTTAAAGAGACTGAATTTCACTTAGTACCGCAACGAAGATGTAAAAGTTTAAAATCGTGAAACGGACAATTAGAACAATAAGTATAAACTTTAATTCATTTAGATACTAACAAAGAAGCACAATAATTTTAGGTCAATGGAATTTCAACTTTTTCAGAATAAATGCAAGTGCAATGAAATAAATGATAAAACTGCAAGACCGTATCATACAAAAGCATATATGTTGCTAAGGTTGATTATTTTTACACGCTTTATTGCGCTTTGTTTAAAGTACCTACGTACACAGCTTGTCTAAAAAGTAAACGAATTTTTGCTCTAAATAAGAATAACTGCAAGAATTATTGTAATAGTTTTTTATCTATTCAAAGTAAATTTCCTCTGTAGAGAACGAGTAATAGGCATTTGGAAGAATTTTTACAGCTTTTTTGAAGAGCTTCTTTAAAGAGTGCGATCACAAGATTTATTCTTATTCATTAAAATTTTAAGTTTGACGAACAATTCCAGGAAACCAGATTGGGCAAATATGTTGCATGGCCAAAAACTTGTGGAAATAAATTGACAGATGGTGGTCCTCAGAAAACTAGTGCTAGATGAAACGGGAAGAGGCCTTCCTGTTATTTCAATAATCACGTAAAGCTATGTAAATGTGATCTTTGAGCACTTTATGTTCAATTCTTAACCAGTCAGTTACACATCTTTTGAATAATCACCTTCAGAATCGTCCTCAACTGGCTTTGGCAATTCTCGGATCAAGAGCCAATTAAAACCATGGGAATTATCTCCACTCACTTGTTTGGCAGATTTATAAAGGTTGGTTTAATTTATTACAAAAGTTTATAATGCTATCTTACTACTTCATGACTGCTCCTAAAAATAGTGTCACCAAAAAGCTGCTAAAATGTGCGCCACATCACTTTCTTTTGTCTATCCCTTTAAAGAAAATTTTAGTGCTTGATAATTTTAAGTTAAATCTTTCAAATGCTTTAGTTACACACAAACCTGTAATGGTAATGGTATTGTTTTTAGAGAAAAATTTAGGTTTTTTTTTAACGACTATAAGCATTATAGAGAAAGATTACTATAGCGGTCTATATAAAATATTAAAACTTTATTTTTATTAGTTAATTGCATTTTTAAACTGAAATACTTGACAGATTTGCGAAGGTTTCAGTTGTCCTAAAAGGTGTGCAACATTTGATTATTACGCAATTTATCATGTAGTAACAAGCTGTATCTTCGGATTTCAGATAGTTTTGGAAAAATTTCAACTTTTGGTTTCGATGCGTTATTGCTGGAAGCGAAAACTTTCATCAAGAGATACTGCAAAGGAAATCTGCTAAGCTGAAGGCAAAAAGTGACCGGTAATCTACTGCCCCCAGATGATGATACAAGCGCCTCAGTTCCGGCGATATGAGTCTCAAAAATCAATCCCCTTCCGGTCGGCCGTTAAAGTTGGACAATGAAGACTTCCTTGAAACGTCGAACACTCGAGGTTTGGGAGATCAGTTCCTGGAGTTGAAAAATCGTCAGCATCTTCAACAGCTTGATTTGTGCACAAGAAACCGCACGAACCTACTGAAGTGCAAGCCGCTAAAATAGTTGAGATTTGCCGCCGACTACTCAACAATACTTTGGATGGCAGATCCTGGAAGCGACTTATGACGCCGGGTGAGAAATGGGTCTGCAGTCCAGATGCTTCCCGTTCGATTATACCCTTCCGCTCAATAGAACATTTCTTTCGTGGTCGCCGATTCGAATCATTTGATGGAGCTGAAGAAGTTTGCCAAGATTTCTTCGATTTAAAGCTCCTAATTGGTACTTGGATCAGATCTGAAAACTTGTAGACCGGTGGCAAAATATAGTGGAAAATTAACAGCAATAATTTACAAGCTAATCAGTCAACATTTGTACTACTTTAAATTACAATCTAGTACGGGCATCCCACTCTAGTACACTATAGTTCAGCTACAATAAAAATTCTATGCCAATTGTCAGCAAAATATAAATAAAGTATACAGAACTTAACTGCAGGAAAAATCAAGTCCTAGTGGTAGAAGACCTTAAAATACAAAACTTGGTTAAAATTAGAATACAGTGTTTTTGCTTAAAATAAATAAGTGAATATAACGTACATAAAATATGTTTATAATTGTTCATATCTTCAGCAATTTTAGTAATTACTGTTGTTCTGTTTTTTAAAACGTCTATCTTCACCCTTATTACTTAATGAATGGTTATACTCTTTTGTATTTCATTTAGGCCGTATCCTACGAGACAAGGGCGTGCTAAACAAAATCATAAAAGACAAGAAATAAACCAGAGAGGACGACTACGATTGAAGTACATCGAACAAATTATGAGTGACCTACAAGGAACAAAAGAAATGACATAAGCTCGACATATGTGGAGAACTGTTACAAACCAGTTGGAAGACTAAAAACGAGATAGAAAATAGTATATAATTTCTAATAAATATGACTTAATTTGAAGACAATTTATTCTTGGTATTTTATAGTGTATAGTTAAACGCAATCACTAGCAACAAACAATAAAAATAAATTTATTATTTAGCTTTAAACGTACTTTAAGTTTTTGATAAGGGCAGTCGGATTGCTTATCAACTTGCAAAAGTGTATTCACCAAAACAAAAAAATGATAACTGTTAACGAGTTTGTTTCATGGTAATTTTTTCCATAAACAAACGGCAGATAATATAGAGTTAGAAAAGACAGAGAAAAAAAACAAAGGCGATTGTGTACGCAGAACGAACAATCGTAAACAATGATGCCGAAAAATAAGGCAGTGCTAACTTTTTGCACGATCTTCATGTTTTGCATAGTGATACGAACACATACAATATGTTCAATTCATGGCAGAAAACTGTCATATGCAGAAAACAAAGTTAACATTTCAAATACAAGGTATTCAAAAGCTAAATAAAAAACTTAATAGATGCAGCACAGCCCTATAATAAAATCTTGAATTTAGCTTCAATACTTACATGCTACAGAAATTCATTTCCTTGATCTACTATTCAAAAGCCATACTTATTTGAGAAAATGAATATTTAGGCTTACGATTACCTTTATTGTAGACTCGAAATATGACACGCTATGCGTTAAGGAATTTTTAGAGGTCAGAACAGAATTCTACCAAACAACGAAAAGGCCATATTAAAGCTTTGAGAGGCCTGGGCCCCGCTGAACTTGGCAACCAAGCATCCATTGGTTACAATTGATAGCTCATTCGAAAGAGCATTTTAAGCACAACAAAACATGGTTCTGGCCCAGGCGAGAATCCGTTGCACACAATGCATTTTTTGCAAAAACCTTGCACATATTTAACAACCTCGTGCCAAACGATTTTTGCAAAAGATGCATGTGTGAAACGGATTCCCGTCTGGGCCGAAACACATTTTTGTTGCACTTGAAACTCTTTTTTAAATGAGTTATCAATTGTAACCATTGGATGCGTGGTTGCCAAGTTATTTCGGGGGCCCAGACCCCTCAAAGTTTGAATATGGTCCTTTTTTCTTCTTCAATGTCCCGTATCAGGTCTCCCCGACGTTGGCGATCACAATAGAGAGCGCATTTATGTCCTCTGCAGTTCTAAAAAGTTGTTCGACACTGGATTCCTGTCCATTGTTTGATGTTTCTCAGCCACGAGATCTGCGGGCGTCCTATTCTACGGCGGCCTTCTAATTTTCCTTTCATTATTAATTGCAGCAAGCTATATTTTGGCCCTCTCTAGATGTGTCCCAAGTAAGTTCCTGGTTTTTATTATTTTAAATAATTGTCTTTCGGTTTTTGCTCTTCGTAGGACTTCCTCGTTAGTTGTTCTTTCCACCCAGGATATTCTGAGCATTCTCCTGTGGCACCACATTTCGAATGCTTCTAGAAGGTTTATACTAGCAACCTTGAGAGTCCATATTTCGGTTCCATATAGTAGTATAGACCACACATAGCTTTTCAACATTCTCTGCCGTAGTTTCAGGTTTAAGTTGTCATTGCAGAGTAGTGCTTTTAGTTTATGGAAGGAACTACGTGCTGTTTCAATTCTGAATTTTATTTCTAATTCTGGATTCAGGTTGTCTGTTATTATACTTCCTAGTTATTTGTATTTATCAGCTCTTCCTAATTGCTTGCCTCTTAGTTGTAGTTGTACGTTGCGATGTTGATTTCTACTAAATACCATAAATTTGGTTTTGTCTATGTTGATTGTTAAACCCACTTCCTCTCCTTTATTTATGATTTCTTGTAACTCTTCTATTGTTTCAGCAATAATGACCGTGTCATCTGCATATCGGATGGTATTAATCGGAGTTCCATTAACTTTAACTCCGTGTGCTATGTCCTCTAGGGCTTTTTTAATTATAAAGTCTGAATATACGTTAAATAAAAGTGGCGATAGTATGCACCCCTGTCGTACTCCTCTTAGAATGCTGACGTTCTTTGTTATTGTTTCTCCTATTCGAATGTTGGCCTTCTGGTTCCAGTTTTATTTATATATATATATATATATATATATATATATATATATATATATATATATATCTTTATTATTCGAATATCTTTATAGTCGATCCCCGCTGTCTGTAGAAGATTAATTAGTTTTTCGTGACGAACTCTATCAAATGCTTTCTCGTAGTCTACAAAGCAGACGAAAACATCTTTCCTTTGGTCTCTACATTTTTGTAATAATACGTTAAGCGCAAAAAGGGCTTCCCTAGTACCTAAGCCACTCCGGAAACCGAATTGGGAGGATTCCATATCTTGTTCACATTTGTTTCTAATGCGTGCATGTACTATTCTTAAAACCGTTTTTAACAAATGACTCATAATGCTTATGAGTCTATAATCTCCGCATTTTCTAGGGCTCGTTTTCTTTGGAATAGGGATAAAAGTGGAGTAGAGCCAATCATCAGGGAGTATACCTGTGTCATATATGTTGTTAAATAATTTCACTACTGCACCAATATTGTTTTCGTCAATTGGTTTTAATATTTCCATAGGAATTCCATTAGACCCAATCGCTTTCCTGTTTTTTCCAAGATGTATTGCATGTAGGACTTCTGCCTTGAGTATTTTTGGTCCTTCGTCTAAGTTATGATGTAATTCCAGTTCTTCCCTAGTATCTGCGTATAATTCCGTTATATAATTCTGCCATTGCTCTTGTTTCTCATTGTCTCCAATGTTCTCCAATACGGGTCTGTTTGCGGAGTCTGTTAAAAGGTTGGATAAGTCTTTTTATTATAAATTCCTGCCACTTCTTTAAGTTTTGTATGAATGTTGTGGCGATCATTTTTGTTGCTTAGTTCTTCCATTTTCTTACACATATCTGACATCCATGTTTCTTTTGCCTTTTTAATTTATCTTTTTATTTGTTTTTGAATCTTGTTATATTTTGTTTTGTTGTTTTTATTTTGTCTTCTCTGGTCCATTAACTCAAGGATATCGTTTGTCATCCATTTTTTCTTTTTGTTTTGAGTTCACGATTACATATTTGATGTATAATGCTTTTTGTTTTGTTCCATTCAGTATTTATATCATATTGAGCATTCGGTTGTATGTCTATGTTTTAAATGAGTAGTTAGTGTTTCTCTTTTATTTTGTTCATTATGTATAACTGTAAGATCCCACTTATTATGAATTGGACATGCCTTTTTTACCCTTTTGAGTTTTAATTTTATATCGGCTATTATTGGATTATGATCCGAGCCTACGTCAGCTCCTGGGTATGCTACAATTTTTTTAACGATGTTTCTGAATCTTTTATTTATTATCATGTAATCTATTTGGTTCCTTATAGGTTCTCCGTTGTTTGGGTTCTCTTGAGGGGATTTCCATGTGTATAAGCGTCTATTAGGTAGTTTATACCATGTAATACAGATCACCATTGTTTGTTCTTGGCAAAACTGATATATTCTATCCCCTCTTTCGTTGCTTTGTCCTAGTCCATAACTTCCTTCTAGATCTCCTCGTTTTCCGGCTCCAATCTTAGCATTATAGTCTCCCATAATGATGTTGATGTCATTTCTTTTTGTTCGTTTTAGTATATTTGTTAATTGCTCGTAAAAAAATTTCCACCTTAACGTCATATTTTTTATCGGCAGTTGGTGCATAGATCTGAATTAAATTAATTTTGAATGGTGATCCCTGTAGTTGGATAAGTAATATTCTGTCAGAAACGGGTATGAAGTTCGTAACATATTTGGTATAGTTCTTTTGGAGAAATATACCCACGCCATTCCTGTGATTTCTGTCTTCGTCTGTATCATTTCCGGAGTCGTAGAGAGTGCCGTCATTTCGTTTACATATGCCCGAGTTTAGCCAACGCAATTCACTAATCTCTAGGATTTGTGTATTGAGTCTCTTCATTTCTTGTACTGTATTATCCAGCTTTCCTGCTGCAAATAAGCTCTGGACATTCCACGTTCCTATTCTTAGCGTAGATTTCACTATGTTGGGCCGAGAGATTCTTCGCACCCCTTGCCCATTTAAGGGCTGCCCGAGACTAGGGGCCGTAATGTTTAGATTTCTCTCCATAGTCATTTCCTGGGAATATTAATTACTACGGGGTTGTATTTCGTTGCCTTCCCCTGACTCTGTCAGCCGCTCCTAACATGGAGAACAGACGCTGTTGATAGCCGGTCAATCTGGGTACAGTCGCTACCTTTGTTGTCACCATATCTGGTTACCCTCACCTAGTTTAGCCTGAACTGACACGGTTACCGGGGTATGGCCGCTACTTGCAGGTAGCTACTTGGAGCCATAGGTGAGAGTTGGGTGTCAAGTGAGAACAAGTATGCTTGAACCAAACTATCGATGGGTTGTTGCCCCGGCAGCCTGCAGCTGTTCTTACATAGATGTGCTATCTCTCCTTCGCAACCCCTATACCCCTATGGTCCTTTAGAAAGTAGCAAATATACAAAAATATGTACCACAAAATATAAAAAAAAAGTCCTAGTCGTGAATTGCAGCTACAAAAATATTCTGAAATTTTGTCATAAAGACTCAAACCTTCACTACTTTTGGCGTACTACCAAGGTTTAACACTTTTTTATTGCCCTAACAGAACCTTATCAGTTAGCTGAGTAATTAATTAGAAAATTTGGTTAAAATAATAGAAGCATCGTCAAAATTTAAAGACTCAAATCAATTCACTACCCATTTGGTCTTAGACAGGGAATCAAATTTCTTAGCAGTTTACCAGTTGGTTCTTGTTGCTGTATATCCAGATGCAACGAGACCTGAATTCTTCCAATCACCTAGTAAATTATTTTATTTAAAAAATCCACTCAAAGTAGTTTGGTCATTATGTCTATTTCTGCTTGTGTGTGATGTCCAGTGGTGGTTACTATAATACTTATTGAACAGTTTAAATCTTTGGGAAGTAGCTTCTGAAGTCTGGTACGTGCCGGAGAGCTTTTGATATCCTCACAATGTCTCCTCCATGAAGCTATCCCGCCCCTTGCTAATGCTTTGTTATATTGAGTTAAATATTCTTTATATTCCTTCTGGTTTACGAAAACTGTTAAACATAGCTTTTACGTTCCTTTTATCCCACCGAACAGCTTTTCTATTGTACATTTTTATAACTACAGGAAGAAAAAATAGCGTTTTCCAACTATTCCATTGCTATTTCTAGTTTTAAATTACTGTGTATTTTAACATTAATCCCCACTAAGGTACGGTATGCAAATTTTTTATATTTTCTCTTCGATACTATGATATCTTGTAACTTAAACCTACAATTGTAAAGTGTATGAATCTATGTGCTAAAAAACATAATTTACAGACACATTTCAATGTTTAACAAAGCAACATTATTTAAAAATAAAATCAAATATACTAGTTGTGGAATTTTTAATTTATCTCTACCATAAATCTAACAATATTTCATATTTTCTTACCACATAAACTATAAATAGAGAAATATATCTAAGCATTAAAAAACTTTGTTGGTGTTCTGTACGTACATTATACAGTACTAAAAGTCTTGCAAGCTTTAGAATTTGCAATTTGCACTTTATAGTTTTCATCCTTTTTTTGAGAAATTTAAGATTTCGTAATTTTAACCGAGTCAGTGGGTACGCTAGATAATATTTTTATTTTAAATCGTTGTTTTTAAACCCGGACCACCAATTCACTATTAAGAAATCTTGTAAAATCATAGAAAGAAAAAGTTTTTATTAACTATGCTCTCTTAAAAGTTAATTTTGTGTTTATTATTACTGCAGTTTGGTTAGATTTCAAAAAGTTACCCTTCTTTCCCTAGATTTTATGTACAATAAGAAATACACCATAAAACACAAAAAGTTCATTGTTTTACCACGTTAATCAGTTCTCTATGTCCAAATCGATTGCGTAACGCTTTTATAAAGGTGCACTTTGGTTTTAATTTTTATTTTGGAGTCTCGTCCAAGCAGCCAGTAAATTTCTTGAATCTTTGGGTTGTCTTTTCATTTGTATGTGTCGTTGGTCCAGGTGAAAATCCAGATATTATTCTTCTCTCTTTACTGGGTTAGGAACATATTTGATATGGACTAGATGATATATATTAAGTCGAGTTGTAAATGTGACCTGCACCGATTTGGATTGGTTTACTTCTATTTTACAGTTGTTGAACCATTCACTAAGAGTATCTAGGCTTTGTTGTAGATGTTAACTGGCAGTATTTGGATTCTAATAAGTAGAGAGTACTACAGCATTATCAGCAAAGGTAGCCATTATGATCTTTGAAGCTTTAGGGATATTAGCTGTATATATCAGATAGAGAAGGGGATCAAGTGCATTCCCCTAAGAGACAACGGACTGTATAGGATAGAGTTGGGAAAGGCATCTTTGTATTTTACTGAACAGAAGCGGTTTCCTAGGTAAGACTTTAACAAAAGGTAATATGGACTTAATAAATGTGCTTTTAGTTTGTACAACACTCCATTATGTCACACTTTATCAAACGCTTGGTCAACATCCATTAATATACCAGTAAAGTGTTCCTTTTTCTAAAGGCTGAGTGCAATTTGATTAACGATTCTGTAAGTTTAGTGTATTGTTAAATCTCCTGATCGAAATCCGAACTAACGAACTAAGTCGACATTATTACGAAGTCCTTTAAGCACTAACTTTTCGAACACCTTGCTTAATGAGGGAAGTAAACTGATCGGTCTGTACGATGTTCGGTCTTCAAGTGGTTTTTCTGGTTTGGGCATCATAACTATTTGGTCGTATTTCCATATAAGAGGGTAATATGAAAAGCTTAACATGCAGTTATATATGGTTGTTGTCAGAACTACAACATTTTTTTGGCAGGTTTTATAATACTGGCCTGGTAATGAGATCATAGCCTGGAGCATTGCTTCAATGTATTAATTTTCTTTTGTTCGTCAGCTGGCGAAATGAGCTTGGTAGGGAGCAACATTTGACATAATATATCTAGAAAGATGCCAACGTGGTTGAACGGGCTCAAGTTCATTCTCAGAGCTCTCTAAAGCTTGACGGATAGCCTATTCAGTCACTAAAAATATTTGAGTGCCTGCGATGTTCATCTGGAACATCGTTCCGCATCCGAAATGGTACGCGACGACCGGGCACAGTGACAAACATATGAGAACCTTAGTCTCTATTCGCAATCTCTGCTCCCATGCGAGGCGATAGAGTCTTGCCACTATATGTAGAATGTTTTCGATTTCACTATCTGTTTGACCTGGAGATAGTTGATTCAGTTGGAAAATAGTAGACAAGTGTTCTGCAAAGGTATCAACTTTTTCTTGGTTAGTTTGTAGTTCTAATGGGTAGGGTTTTTTGAGAGCCTTCCAAACTAAATAGATGTCTTTGTTCAGATGTGTGAGATGTTCCTGGAATGTTAAATTTTTCAATTTGTGGGAAGTTCTATGGACCTTTTGAGCTAATCTATTAAAGGTCCATCTACCTCTGGTTGCTCTTTTTTCAGCTACTAGCTCCCGTATTTGCAGTAAAGTACTGTCATTGTGGTGTTCTTCGGTGGGTTGCTTAGGTGTAGAGTTTTATGTAGCTTCTTGAATGACAGTGGTTAAATGCTTCACCGCAAAATCGAGATCTTTGGGTTTTTTTCAAAATGCTTCAATGTATCGCTTCTCAATTTGTGTGTTTTGTGAAGAGTGCCTGTCTTTTTTTTTTAATCGTATAGTTACTAACAGACAAAATTACAGGAATATAATCAGATCACATTTCTAAGCCTGATTCAATTTCAGTGTAGTTTGGGTAATGCTTTTATTTTGGGATTTGGTTTAAGATCGACGAAGAATAAAGGTAGTGAGTCTTTCGTTGTTTTGTGTTCAAGTTTCATAATGTTCCGTATTTTGTGGTCTTTACTTTCTTCTTTTATGTCCTGGCTAGGTACTGTACGGTGTAGATATCTAACAATCATTTTATAAACGCGTTCGTCTTTAGGTTGATGTGTGTGTTTTATGATTGTCTCTTTTCTTAAGTATGTTTTAGAGAGGATTTATTTTTATTGTATTATTAGGTAGTGTTTTGCTGTAGTATTGTTCTTCTTCAGCGACTTTTGCAAGCTTTTATCGCTTCATATATAAAACTAGGGGGTGGTTTCGATGTTCTGCATGCATTTGAGTTGTTAGTTGCGTGAGTGTTGTCGTTGGGTTCTTCAACGGTTGGCGGATTAAATCTGTTTTGCAGGTTTGTTTGATGCAAGGAAATTGTGACAGTGTCTTCTTGACTATTTGAGTTCTTCCTCTTTTTAAGTATTTTCCAGTTATGGGATATTTCAGTTGTGTCATTTTCTTAGTTCACAGAGTATGATGTTTGATCCTTATTAATATTTGCGTTTTATTTGTGGTTTTGTCTAGAAAGAGGTGGAGAGTATTGAGTTTGTATTAGAAATTGGGATATTAGTTGACACCGGTTTGTTTGAATTGCGGCTGTTGTTGGTAGAGTTTATTATAGCTGGAATGCTACGCCGGAATTTGCTGGTTGTGCGGGAAACTTAAATTAACTTGCTAGCAGTTGCTAGGTAAATTTGAAGTTCTGCACACAATTGCTTATAAATGTGTGATTCATGAGTTCGCACTTCCGTAAAAGGTAGAGAGCGCGTAATATGATAACGTTCAGTCGCTTTCACTTTTCGCAAACCATTGTCAAAGTTGATATGAAGAAACATAACTGGAGGATATGAGAAAACGAAAATCCACACTTCTCAACAGCAAAACCCTTACATTCGAAGCAGGTATCCGTTTGGTGTGCGATTTGCACAGACATCGTAGTGGGGCTTATTTTTATAGACAAAAACATCACTGATGATCGCTATCGTAAAATGCTCTAGGAAGAAGTTGTTCTGTACTTAATGGACTTGAAAAAGGTTAACGCTAACTGATTCACACAGAATGGTGAGCGACCACATTGCACCGAAAACATCTTTATTCTTCTGTGGGAGTACTTTGGTGAAAGGGTCATCGCATTGGATTCTGCGAAGTACAAAGTATTGAATAGCCCACTTGCTAGATCTAAATCCCCGTCATTACTTCTAATTCGGTCAGCAGCGGATCTTAAAGAAACAATCGTAAATCAAATTAAAAGTTACATTTACGTAATTTAAGGAATAAATGAACAGAGAATTTTATAATAAAACTAAAATTATCTTAATTACCATTTTCTATAGTACATAAAACAAACTTTTCTTGTCTACTTTTTATTTATAAACCACTTAACTTAACCACTCTTTTAAGAGTAAATTGCCATGTTTTTTTATCAACAAAAACGTTTTTAATGTTGATGTTAATACTTTCAAATTTGTTTCTCCGCTTAGAACAAGCGGGTCGTTGCTACATGTCTCCACCAACGCAAGCATCGTGCAGATCCGAGTTACATAACAGCGATGTACTGAGAAAGTGTCGGCGATTCGCCGCACAATGCTGATTTGTAATTCAAACGCGACGTATTATTAAAAAGCAACTTAAGACTAAACTGTTGAGTGCCTTTACAAACACATCACTTAAGTCCAAATCATCTCTAAGCATAATTTTAACACTTTTTTAATGGAGGCCCGGGCTGATCTGAAGCAAACCATTAGCGCCATTAGCGACTTATTTGCACTGTTTTAGGATTGCGTAATTCCATCATTGCTCGGCTTCGGCGGGGCCTCTTGAAAAACATAAATTCACAGCGCTCGCTCATTAATTGCGTGGTATTGGCAGCGTGATTTACACTGCACGCGATGGGCATGTTGAATGCTTACGGGCCAGCCCAAAGATGGATCAGAATAAATTGCTTAAATATTTATACGTCCCCTTTAATAGATGTTGCTTATTGTTCTTTAGATTCTAGCTTTCCAGACTTTTGGTAAAATTAATAATTATATTTGAAGCAAAAACAAGATGATCCAAAAAAATCTTATTCCGAAAGATATTTTAATTAAGGAAGAACATATAAATGTCGTATATTTCATAAATCAGTGCCTTTTTGGTGATTCTGTATGTCGCCACTCTGCAAATTGACGTTTGAACAAAATTCATTGATAACAATGATTCTTGAAAGGGAGTGTACTCCTTCCTGCTGACAGCGTGCTAGGTAGCTATACAATATGGCAAATCATATTAACGGAAGTTAAGAGTGGCGTGGTACCCACTTCGTTACGACTTAATGCAGGTGACGATCGTTCCACAAAATCTTATGGACGGTGCGTTTCTCGATTCCGTTTTCTCTCTTTAACTCGAGCAACAGCTATCATCTGTCGGTCTCCATCAGATGATCGATTACTACAAGTGACACATCAGTCCGCACACTCACAGACCGTCCTGCCCGCTGCTAGTCGCGTCCTCTCTGAAACTTTGCTACCCGTCTCACGACTGTTCGGTTTGTAAGAGCCTTATTTCTGACAGCTTTTATCAACTATTTGTAACATTCTCTGGCACGTCTGTTATAGAGAACGGTATTTTGATATACAAACGCTGTTCCACTCGCGCCACATCCATTCTACACGACGGTTTGATTTAACATTTCTTTTTTTACAATTACAAAACATCATAGAGCTATCTTGTGCTATGAAAACACACTATAAATGCACGGGTCTCTTGAGATGTACGAAATTTTATATCATCTTTACCTTTAAAAGATAGTTGGGTGATTTATGCCCCAACCACGTATTTTAACAAAATTGCTAATAAAATTGTAAAATCCGAAATGCAAATTAGTTTTAGGCTTCTATACCTTATGAAATCGGTTTGGAGGTTTGTCTGTCCATCCGTCTGTCCCTCGTGACTTTCAACTCGAGAGCTACTGAACCTAAAGACACAAGGGGGTTATCATTCGAAAGCCCATGTCCTGCCGGGTTCACATCCGCGAGCTGGCATAGGTGAAATGTCCTACAACAATGCAATAAGGGTTTTAGTGCAGCGAGCTTTCAATATGTTATTCCTTATAACTTTGATCAAAGCAACTTCCAAACTGGAGTGCAGCTTCTATTTCTGTCATTTCTAACATCTATCATGCCTTATAATTTTGATCTGTAATAGATAGGGACATAACGTTTTCAGTATTCAAATAAGGACCATAAGTCAAGCCCAGACGCCAAAAACAGCCTGATCGGAAAATCTCAATAGTGGTTTGACTGGAAGTGGCCGCAAATTTTTGTTTATGTATAAAAACCCGGAGGGTAAGGGGTGGCGCCAACATCCAGTCACCCAAACGTCAACCCCACCTGCACGTGGTACCCTCTGCTAGAAAACGAACGGGGCTCTGACGACCCAGCATCGGGGGGTATAACCTGATACCAGTTGTCCCGAGGAAACGGGGCCCTCGTCGTCGGGCTAATCACCCATACGAGGTATACAGATTCAGAGAAACACAGAAAGCCTCGGACATGGACGGAAATATGGAAAACGACCTAAGCGTAAGCTAAACAAATCGCTAGGGACAGGAAGAGATTTCGAAAATGGATAGAGGACCCGACACCTTAGGGTATAGGGATGGACAAAGAAGAAGAAGAAGAAGAAGTATAAAAACCCTGGACATGTGTGGAACCGGAGTTCCACGTTCATACTTGTTTTACCTAAATTTTCAATGCCAAAAATAAAAAATACCTAAAAAATACATAAAGTAAATGTATATAACAATTTAAGCAAATAAATTTTGAATTGTATTTAATATTAATACAGATACTCAAAATAGCAAATATTTATATATGATCTTTCAATATAAAATATTGCTAATTTTTAAAACAAATAAAAAATAATTATATTCCATATTCCTACGATACGATAACAAAATACATACAAATTTCAACATACGTAAATATAAACTACAATTATTTTTTTATCGAAGTATCCTAAAACAAACATACAAAGTTACATTTCCATATTATCTTATAACTTAAAAAAATATTTTTAACAAATACAGTTTTTTGGTTACGCTGTTCTAAAATGAAAGTGGTTATGACACAAACTAATCGACCACATAAGCTTTCACAGCAAAGTTGTGGTTAAATATTTATCTCATTTTGGTGTTCCAAACAAATAATAATTGCAAAACAATAATTATGGACTATAAAAATGTTATTATAGTCTAATTTAGAACTCTTTAATTTTTTGTCGAGTTTTGGCAGCTGTATGGAGCCAAATGTTCTTTTAAAGCAGAATAACTTCCCAAACTAAACAATAAGTACTTCAGAACTGCCACAACTTATTACGACATCAGAATCAACTTTAGTAACCGTTAATTGGTGGTCATCCTCAAAAAAAGCCGCGAACAAAGCAAATATTCTCCTAAATCTGGTTGATCTAGGGTTATAGCTAGCGATTTTTATTTTTAACTGCTTTTAGTCTTCCAAAAATTGTGAAGGCTACGAGTACCTCTTGCTCTCACATTGTTACGATGACTAAAGAAGCGATAGGACAAGGTGTCCTTCGAGAAAACTTTCTTTAGCCATTCCTACCTATAAAATTTAGAAGCCAAGCTACTTCCCCTTTATCTCACTGTATGTATCTAACAGAGAAACTTTGATTTATATTTGATTCATCTACGTTTCAAATCCATATGCTTATATAATGTCACAAATTCTAACTTACGTACTCCCGCTTATTAAAGATTTATGTTGATAATTCTAGGTCAACACCAACAATCCGGCAGATTATTTCTCCCATAGTCTACCTGAATCTAAATTAGGTGGCACCAATATTTAGTTTTATGATCCTAAGTTCATAATTAAACCGGAGCTCTTTGAAAACCTTCCATTCATCAGAAATGAAGCAAAATGTTTCTTCGTTGAGGAAAAATTAGAAGTGGATTTATTTTCCGAGCTCATTTTAAAGTGTTCTTTGTTCTAATTAATTCTCACCTTTGCCAACGTTCGACAGTTTACGACACTTTGACTCCAGAAGAATCTAAAAATTTGTTTGTTGAGCTGCTTCACGTAAGTCAACGTCAATATTTTGAAAATGAGGCAAATGGTGACGCAAATTTAAATTAAATTTTAATTTTAATTATAACCACTTTTAAATTATTTTATGATTTAATCAAATGGCTATCTCAGATTTGGCTACGTCGTGGTTCTTTTCGGAAAATTCTCAATTACAATTTCGCACATGTTCTGGTTAATTTTAGAGATAGTTCTTAGGATTTCGATCTTGAGGTCGTCAAATATTTGCAGAATGTTAGCGCAGATCTTGGATATCAAGTATCCTCACAAGGAAAGTCGCACATATCCTGAAATTACTAAGTAATTGTTGATACAGTTAACAGACTGCTGCTCGAGTTGTACATCAAGTAAGACAGTCCAGCTGAAACCATATTAGTTTCAGATTGATGTTACTCAGTTGATCCTAAAACATTGAGTTATCACCTAATAGTAACAAGCACCATTCACAGTTGGGGCATTTCCAACTTTATCTTGTAAGAAGTATGAACCTATTACGCCACCTTCCCAAAATCCACACTAAGCAGAGATTTGTTGGAAATGCATTTGCTTTTTATTAGGTACGCATTGATTTTATAAACACCAAATGCAATAATTTTGTTCGTTGACGCACCATTCAATTTGAAAATGCATCTCATTGTTAAAAATTATTTTTCTATTACTGAGAGTTCAAACCAATTGGAGAATTTGTCGATGGGTCTAATGGCAAACGTTCCTAAGTTTTGCATCAGTCTATACGCCTGAAGGTGCAGGGCTTGGTGGTTATTCGCTGACAAGCGAATTTTTAAATATCCAATTGTTGTTCATCATGCCGAGTTTATATTTTTGGATCTGCAGTGATATTTTGATTAACTATAGCGTTATTTTTACGGGTTTTTATTTTACATTTATATTCATAATGTCTTGCATTTCACTTGGTGTACAGTTTCGATCAAAAATCTGCAAATTTCCACTAAGCTTACCATGCGTCTTAACACTGTTCTTTCGTATATATTCCACGGTTACCAATCGAAAGAATCGTAGATTTTATTGTTAAACTATCATTGTTGTTGACCGCAACGTAAGAAAAGGTGCGCATTTTGAATCTAGTATGCAATTTCTGAACTAGTTTCCTTAGAAATCGTGTCAAAGTTATCTTTTTCACTGCTTCCTGAAGCGTTTTTACTGATTTCTCTACGTCGCACTCTTCTTTAATTTTTTATTTAGGCTATGGTAATAACTTTGTTAAAAATGGTTCACAATTAAAAGAAAGGTGCGTTTTTCTTCAAGTACATGATTCTGGCTCTTATTTAGAGTGTATCGAAGGGTGTAACTTAGAACTTTAACTTTTTAAATGTTTTATATTTTGTCTACCTTCGAGGCAAGCCTGCTAAAACCTCAAGCTAAAACGTTCTGAAGTAACATTAATATTTATACGATTATCTTGGTCGTATAGATTATTTAACCCATAGACACTCTTACCGAAAGTGCTCTACTGACTATTGAGTTGTCATTTCAATTTTTGTAAAAAAGATGATCGTAAAAATATCCCCAAAGCTGTGTTAGATTATCTGTAAATTGTTCATTTTCATGAAGATGAGTAAACTCGTATTTCTTAATTATAGAATGAGTAATGCTTTAGTGTGGGCAATGGTAAAGATCGTTAAACTACACACTTTCTTATTAAATTATTGAATTAACTATTTAAAGAAAGGAATGCGAACTGCTTTTTTGCAACGCCTATCTCAACTCCCTTCTATTTTCCTACATCGTGAGAGACAGCTACATATATTTATGTAACCGGCATTGATTGAGATTATCGTTATCGAATAGCTATAATACCCATAAAAATGGATTTTCTAAAATCTTTCCCAAATTGGCCATGCTCGATATTTTTCTGCTTCTATAAGCATTCTTTATGTATCTATGTAAAATTACTAACTAATTCTACTTTACTATTATTCGTAAGTTTTGGTTTTCTCGGTTTGATATGATTAAATCGTGAATAATTAGGCCGCATTCGTTGCTTATACACAAGAGTCTTTCCATTATAATTATAATTTTTTGGTTTTTCTTCAATTCTAGGTATTCCTTATACTCAATTCTATAAAAGTTCATTCATAATATACTCCGTGTATATTTTAACAGAGTTAAAACTTGCTACTTCTGCTTACCTGTTAATTTAGTTTTATTATTAATTGGCATCCTTTCATTAATTGCCACGCTCGCAATTTTTTGTTTCAATAAAAATAACTCTGCTTTAATCTTATTCTTTAGAGTTATTAGAGCTCCAAAGAACAAATATCTAATTTATCAAGGTATTATACGCTAAATTAGTGGTGTTTTAATGTTTTGTAAATGAGCTCTTCCGCTTCTAAAAGAAATAAAGTGCTAACAACCTCTTTATGATGTGAAATATGCTATTCGGCTTGTACTGTAAACTTTAGCGTGTAGATCTAAACCCTATTATATATACGACCATACAATCTAAAGTTGCTATTTAACTTTTAAACTCTAAACTAGATGACCAGGGAGCCGATCTTTCTACTATTTGATTTTAGCAAAATAATTAAGCAATTTATTATGTACTTATCACTTGCTAATTTTTGTATATTGCTCTGCTTTCTCGTTGTTAAGAAGCCCTCTTACCCAGTCACGCTTAAGTAACTTAAACACATTGTCAAATCTCCTCTAGTACTAAAAGATAGTTACTATATATTTGAACGTTACCTTACGTTCATGACTATACTCCCTTCTTTCAGTCTACCTATAATTTCATATGTCTTAAAATTGCATAACATTTATTTACTTGACGGATGAGCTTTTAGTTGAATTTTTATTGGAAAGTAGACCTTTCTTTTTTGTACTCTTACTAAAATTTCAACAGTGTTCTATACTTAGGACACTTTAACGGCGATGATCAAGAATCGGCTACGCCGAAAACAACATTACGAAAGAGACTAGATAAATAATAACAATGTTAAACTCGTAGAAGACGCCAAACGGAAAACATTTTTATACTTAGCTATGAACAAGAGGATACAACAGACTTAACATTCATTACTACTAAAAATGTTGGCCCCACCAACATGTACCGAATGGTCCTTGATAATTTTACGCCTTTACAGCACGAGTCAATTATCTCTACTGTTGTCACCACTGTTCCCAGTATCAAGTCAAAACCCCTGCTAAGTTTTTAAGTTTTTTTTAACTTTTAAAAAACAAAATCAAAGATTTTAGAAGTTAATTAGACGACGTCATATAATGGACAGAACCCAAAGTCATAAATTACCAGCTCTTTGCCGCAAAAAAGATGTCACACTCAAGAGCTGACAAACACAAACAAATTAAAGAAAAGACCAAAAAATCTTTTCTCAAATAAAACGTAGCTATCGGGCAAATTTGCTATCATCTCAGCTGATTAATGTAGACTAACTGATCACAAACATCAAATAGTAGTGTAGATAAACAGCGGATATTGACAACTTCCATCTAGAGCTTATTAAAAGAATGTCCCAAAAATCTATGCTTTGATTTAAATTTCCGCTACGACACCAAACAGACGAATCAATAGCCACATTGATATCAAGTAAAACCCCAAAAGATCCTCAAAAGTACAAAACTATTTTCCTTCTAAGTGCTTTAACAAAATCTTTGACACAATCCTACACAATCGCCTGCTACAACTAGTCGAGAATCAAATTTCAATAAATCAACCTGGATTTATGCTTATTCCGAACCACTCACGTTGAAAGTAGATTTCAAAACAAGCTAAATATCTGTAATGTATTCGTAGATTTGAGTGCGGCCAATGATAGCGCCTAGAATGAAAATATCTTTCACAAGCCATCTAAATTAGTGCCTTTTAAGAAATTACCATTACTTACAAATGAAATACTAAATGATTGGCATTGCCAAGTTCACGTAGGAGCGAAAATTAGCCATTTTCAAAAATCTACAAAATGATCCTCCGCAAGGGTTTATATTAGCCCTTCTGCTTTTTAATATTTACGGCTTCGACCTATCAGAAATTATCTCACAGAAATTGATGTATACTGATGATTTGGCCTTGTCTACTCCAATTAATAACTTTAAAGATATAATATCAATACCTATAACTGATTTTGATCCTACTTCACCCAATACAGGGAAAACAGTTGCATGCTCGTTCCATCTAGACAACTATTAAGCTATGTATAAACCTAGACGCTGCGCTAAAACATACCCGACTGCGACACAATTACACCTGCTTGCTTTAAATTTGATGTAGAAACTTCTATCCGACAGGTATGTTCTTAG
The DNA here is from genome assembly GCA_036346155.1 of Sinelater perroti. Taxonomy (NCBI): domain Eukaryota; kingdom Metazoa; phylum Arthropoda; class Insecta; order Coleoptera; family Elateridae; genus Sinelater; species Sinelater perroti. The sequence goes on from JARFIY010000215.1 coordinate 5,677,912, forward strand.
CAGCTCATAGTGTTCTGGTGGTAGTGCCTTCTTTACTTTATATAGCAATCCGGTATGCCAGACCTTGTCAAAGGTCTGGCTAATGTCTAGGAATACCGACGAGCAGTATATTTTTAGGTGCAGATCATGATTTATTTTTGTGACTATTCTATGCACTTGTTCTATATTGCCATGACCTTCCCGAAAGCCGAATTGGTGCCTTGGTATAGCGTTTCGTTGGTCTACTATTGGTTTTATCTTGTGCAGGAGTATCTTTTCAAAAACTTTGGACAGGATAGGTAGCAAACTGATCGGTCGGTATGAGGTGACCTCTTCTGGGTTTTTTCCAGGCTTTAGTACCATCACAATTTGCGCCAATTTCCACTGATCTGGGAACGAACGTAAACGAAGGATGGCATTACTTATGTAGGTTATAAGTTTTGTTGCCTTTTCTGGTAACTCTTTTAGGATTTTGGCTGTAATTAGGTCGTAACCTGGGGCTTTTTTTGAGTTAAGACCTTTTATAATAGCTTGGACTTCACTAATTTTTACAGGTTTTATAGATTGGCAGATGTTGTTAGGCTCATTGGGGGTTTGATGTATAAGTGTTTCTTCATTTACGTGGCAGGATCTGTTGTGTAGGTTGGAATACTAAAGTTAAGTGATCTGCGAACGTGTTCGCCTTCTCTTGATTAGTTCTTGCCCAGGAGTTATCGTGTTTTCTAATGGAGGAACTGGAAGCTTTGATGTTTTCAGTTTGTTCGTAGCTTTCCATAAAGAGTAATTCGTATCCTCTGTAGGTGTTAGCTTTGTGAGGTATTTTTGCAATTGTTGGTTTTTTATTGTGGACAGAAGATTTTTTAATTCCCGAGTAACTTGACTGAGTAATGTTTTATTCCGAGGATTTCTTGTGGTTTGCCAGATTCTTCGTATCTTCGCTTTTCTTGTAGTTTTTGTTTGATAATTGTTGGACAGGATTCTGAAACTTGTTGAGTTTCGTGGTCTGGAGTAGCCTCCCAAGCCGCATTTTGTACAGTCTGGTTTAAATGTTCAATGGCACTGTATAGATCGTATTCTGTTTTCAAGGGGATGTCTAATTGTATTCTTTCTGTAATTAATTCCCGAAAGTAATTCCAGTTAGTGTTGCTAGAAGATAGTATTGTTGGCTTTTGGACTTTTAGTACTTCTGTACTATATGTAATAAGCACTGGTGAGTGGTCAGAGGACAAGTCCCAGCAGGAGTGAGCTCTTAAGTAGTTTGACGAGACTCCTTTAGTGACACAGAAGTCCAGTAGATCTGGAATGTTGTTGAGATCTGATGGCCAATACGTGGGTTCATATGTACTTAAGTGGTGTAAGTTGTGCTCTTCCATTGCTTTGTACAACTCTCTTCCGCGAGTTAATGTTACTCTTGATCCCCATATTTGATTTTTGGAGTTGTAATCGCCACCGGCTATAAACGTGGGCCCAAGTGTATTGAAGAAGGATGCAAATTGTTTTTTAATAGTAGGTCGTGCCGGGCAGTATACAGAAGACAAGATGATATCTCTGTTTTTCTCTTTTACTGCAATTCTAGTAGCTTGGAGATATTCGTATTGAAATTTTTGTAATTCATAATGTTTGATTGAGGATTTTATTATGAGTGCGGTTCCTGCATGGGCAGTGCCATCGGGTAGAGGGGTCGAGTATATTGTATACCTTGGTATCTTCAGATAAGAGTTAACTGTGGTATGGGCTTCTGATATTAGCATTATATCTATGTCGTGGACTGATAAGAAAGATTTAACCTCTGGCTATGTTGAGCAAGGCCGTTGGTGTTCCATAGAGCAATCTTTAGTATATTAGGCATTATGATTCATTTTGCTGATCATGGTGGTAAGCAGGTTGAGTATAGTGTCCATTCTTTCCATGAGTTTGGTCATAAGCGTCTCCACCTTGTTATCTGTTTGTAGCTGAGATGGGATTTACATGGGTTGTTGTGGGATGTTTGTTTTATTGTGATCTGGCATATTGTTTGATGTTTTTTGAGCATACGATACACCTTGTTGTATATAGTTGGACTGGGGATCAGACGGCCTTGGGCGCAAGGAGGAATATTTTCTTCTTTGTATTTCTTTTGCAACTATGCAGTCGCGATAGTTTGCTGGGTGGCTGCCCTGAGTTAATACACTTCACATCCTGGCTTTTAACTTTTCTTTCATAGTTTTGCGTTTGGTGTTCACCTGCACATTTAACGCACCTTGGTGTTCTGTTACAGTAATTTTTTGAGTGTCCGAATCTTTGGCACTTTTGACATTGAATTATTTCCCTTTTGATTCTTGGTGGTTCGAATCTTATTTTAGATTTCATTAGAAATTCTATGTCGAAGATTTTTTTATTGTTGTCGGACTGTTCTAGTTCTACAAAGAACATTAGGTAATGGATTTTGGTGATTCTGTGTCTGATATTATGAATGTTCAGAACATTATGTTCATGCGGTATTTATTTCAGCTGCTAATTCTTGGAAATCAACTATGGGGTGCATATCCCGTAGTACAACTTTGTACTTTTTGTGGTCCTTTTGTTGGAATGCATGAAATTCTGTGTTTTTTTCTTTAAGGATTTTGATAATTTGAGAAAATTTGAGAGAACACCACACAACCTTGCGGAACGAAAGTCAAACCGCAACTGTGTGCAAAATTGTCAGATGTCAATTTGTTATCTAAATGTTAACCAAACGCTTTTCGAATGATGGGCTGTTAAACTAAAAGTAAACTTTGTAGCAAACAAAATTTAGAAACTTTCTACCACTTACCACAGCAATTCCATGGGACATCTGAACGATATAATTGTTAACCTTTTTAACCCACTACCAGTTCCAACAAAAGTAAAGGGTCGATGGTCTTGAGATTTACTGTGACAATCCATTTAGATCTAATCTATATAAATAATAATGATTTTGTTTTCATGTCATATATCAACTTTATCATATATACTGCTTTTCTTCAAGTGTAGTATAAATATACAAATAAATAAAACTTTAAAAATGATTTTACAAAAATTAAAAAATTAGAAATAGTTATATTATCAAGCTAAGCTCTAAGACTAATTATTTTGATGTCTTTTGTACTAAAAACTATAGAAAAACCGCTTGGCGGGCATATCAGGGATGGTATATTAGTCACTCTACCTCTAGATGAAAACCAGTAAGCATACAATGCAGGCATATCCACTGAAACAGCATTACATCGATTTGTTAGGTGGAGAATGCTGTAGAAAACAAAGAGGCACTTTAAGCTGCCTTTATGGATATTAAGGAAGCGTATGATAAGACATAACTAAATTTAATTACTAGAGCGTTGAGGAATATAGAAATTGACGAAACAAACTTTAGGTGGATGGACTCTATGGTTAAAGAAATATTAATGTGTATTTTCCAATGTTTTGGCCTTTTCGAACGTTTGCTGATAATGGCGTGCAAATCACTGTAATCAGTGAAAATCGCCATTTTATTAATATTTTCTTGCATTTTGGCATTTTCTAAGTAATAATGGTAGTGTCAAAAATGAGTAAGCAACCTGAATATCCAGAAAGCGATTTTCAATGGTCGTGTCCATAGTCGAACCCTTCGTGAGCTTGCAGCACAGTTCAGCTTTTACATTTCCTATTTCCTAAAGCGCTGAAGAATCCAAGATGGTGTTATAAAGAAGTTCAAGGTCGATCGTCCCAAAATAACGTCCAGATTCTTCAATAGAAACGTCATCCGCATGTCCAGCAACAACTCTCGCCTTACGACACCCAATATTTCTCGCCGATTGTGTAACCTCCTAGACCCCAAACGATCTATTTGTATTATCAAACATCGTCTGTAGCAAACTGGATTTAATAGACGTCGTCCGGTAAAGAATCCGATGTGAGAAACAATACATAACATTAAAGGGCTTAAGCACTACATAAATTTGATTAGTGAGCGTCTGTTATTCGTAGATGCATAAAATTTAAGCGAACTATTCGTCGGGGTCGTTATAGCTGGATATTGTTAAATTTCGCGGCACTAGTTTTTTGAGCCTTCTGAAGAGTGGGGGAGTATTTAGTCTATGAGTTACTGCACTTTTACATTTAGTCAGCCTAATGAAAAACTGTTTGGTAGTAAGATGTATATGGTTTTTAATGCGTGACACTTGTAATTCCTTATAAATTTGGTCCAAACCAGCTGGCATTATAAATTATGCTAAGAATATTAGTTTGCATTACTTGCACGTTGTTAGTCTGCGTCTTTGAAGCTGTTTCCCAAGTGACAACCGTACATTCTAATTGGGCTTATAAACGATTTATATAATAGAACAGGCCACTTTATTTTTAACGAGAATTTACGATTTATTAAGGGGTATAACTGGTTCAGCGTTTTATAACATTCATGAAGTTTCTTATTAAGAAGTTTTTTTAACGAGGTATATACCTAAGTATTTAAAACCTGCATCGGCACTATTCAAGAGATGGTAACTTCTTTGACTTTTAATTTGTTTGGGTTGGTAGGGTGTTGTAAAGTAAAAATTTTGTTTAGCTTTTAGATGTGTTAAGTTTATTTCTCCACTGTTCGCACCATTTTTGATATGAGCCGATTGCGCTTTGGAGCTCATTGAATGCTTGTTGGATATCCTGAATTTCTAAGAATGATAGCAGTATTATCTGCGTATATCGCCAATTCTGCTTGATTCGAATGTTGAACATCGTACGTGTAGACTTTTATAGAGTACTAGGCGAAGAATTGGGCCTGTGATATTATTAAGGATCTGAGTATGAGATATTAATTCTGATCTTAAATGTTCTGAATGTTAAAAAAAATGATAATTATGCGAGCAAGATATGTGGTGTATCTAATTTTATTATTTTGTATATCAAGCTTTCCATATCAACTTTAATAAAGGCTTGGGGTATGTCGAAAAAAGCTATTATTATCTACTCCTTGTTTTAGAAACCTTCGGATATGATTTTGAAAATCCTTAACAATTGGTGAGTGGTAAAATAATTATTTTTTAACCGTATTGAGTTGCAGGTATAATGTCTCAGTTATAAAATCAGTAAGATATTGGTTGATGATTGTTTCTAAGAGTTTAGAAAATATAGTCAGCAAACTAATGGGCCTATAATTATTAGGAGAGGTTTAATACTTTTTAGGTTTAGGAAAGCTTTGGCTTCTTTCCAAGAGTTGGGAAAATATCCTAGTTTTAGGCAGGCGTTATATAAGCTGGCCAGGAAGGCTAAGACTTTACTGCGTTGGAAGTGATCACGTTTTCAACGTGCTGAGCAAATAAATTACACTTTCCTTCATCATTTTCGTAATTGACGCCATTGTGTTTCAGCGTGGCGATTTCTTCGGTTTTGTGAAGAATTTTTTTAGTAGCTACCCATAGGGAATTATTGTTGCGATTTATTTGATATGTACTCTTGGTACAATGCAATTCTGAAGTTGTCCAGTTTTGTTTTGACTTGGCGTGATAGTTGATTAAATAGGTGCTTACAGGTTTGATACGGTTTCAACGTCTTCGGGATTTGCTTTTTCCTTTAATTAGATTAAGTACATATGCGGGAGGCTCGCCATATTTTAGATGATGTTTACTTGTGTTAGATATTAGGAAAGTTTGAGTAACCTTGGTTAATAATTTAGTGAATTATCTAACTTTAGTGTCAGTGTCGGTAGTTATATCAGTTTAACTTAATTTTATTATTTTACCTATTTAAATTATTGTCCAGTTTGCTAAGGAATCTTTCCCAATCAACTTCGCCAGTTAGTAGTCTTGGGATTGAATGGTGAGATTGGCATTCAATTTTTGAGGCGAGAATAACCGGTAGATGATCGGATTCTAACTCACAAATCACACTTTGATGGAATAGTATTGCAGTATATTTTACTCTGCCAATGTCTAAAATAGGACGTTGGTTAATATTGTATGGAATTCGTGTTGGTTCGTATGGAACCATGCTATATATGTATGGCTAGATTGGAAGTTATTGTTTGGAGATTTATTCTACCGGGGTTGTTGGCTAAGCAGCCCCATTGAGTACTTCTTCTGTTGAGATCTCCTAATAATATGGTAGGAGTGTTATTAGTGAACAAGGATGAAATATTATTGGTATTTAGTTGCAACTGAGATGCTTTGCACGAAGAAATCAGTATAAAATCGCTTCTATTATGTTGTTTTATTTTAATATCTGTAGCCTCTAGTGAGTGAGGAGAGTGAGTTAAAAATGTGGAATATTCTTTTTTCAATCATGGGTACGCCTCCAGCAGTGTGACTGGCGTTCCTGTCCTGTCTATAGATTTTAAATCCGCTAATGCGAAGTAGTTCATTGTTAGTTAGATGAAATCCGTTAATGCAGGCTATATTTATACTATGCATTATGAGAAATAGTGTCGTTTGATGCCATTAGCATTGTATTTTAAAAGAGTTAAATTGCTAAAAGCTTTTAAAGCATTATTCACCATTATGGAAACACCCAGCAATAGCATTTGAGATAAGTTTTGTTATATGAGGTTTCATAGAATCAATGATTTATAATTGTGTTTATAACAGAACAATAAACTTTGTTTTGTGTTAGATTTTGCATAGGGCAGGTGGTTATACAGCTGACCAATCTCGTTCGTAATTTTCAGTGACTCCAGTTAGATCTGTAGGTGAGTTTAAGCAATTGGATAGCGGAGTAGTGGCTCTATTAGTGATAACTGAAGATGAGTTTTTATATTCCATACTTTGATAATTAGAGCAGCCTTTGTATTTTGCAGTAAATTTGGTTCCGTTTGGAGACGACAATAATTCTTAGTGTGTCCATATCGCTGACAGTCTGCACTGGGATATAACTTTTAGCTTACGTCTTGATTCTACAAAGATTATCGAATAAAAAAGTTTGTCTAGCTTAAAGATTGCATTATCTTCATTGCTCTTATTTAACTGGATAGAACACAGTAGCATTGGAACTTTGTCCTTGTTAAAGGGTCGGGTAACTGTTTGGATAGGGTTGTTTTTTAACAGTTCGTTAAAAATCTCTTGAACTATGATGAAGGTTGGTACATTACGTAAAATGGCATTTAATATTTTTTCAGTGAGGGTGTGGTAAGTGTGAAATGGAAAGTTATTTTCTAGTATTTACTAAGAGTTTGAAAATCTTCGATTAGAGTTAAATTAATGTTTTAACCCGTCATTTCTGTGTCGGGTCGTAAACTCAGACGTTGTTAATGATTTGATCTCATTAATTATTGCTTGATAATAGTTGACATGATGTAAGAATATAGGAGGAATTTTAGGTCCCTGAGGGCTGGCAGCGGGTTTGACTTTATCTGTATCGGTTAGTTGCTTTTCAAATACTTCTGGTATATAATATTTATTTGTAGATAATGAGGCTATTTCCGTACAAATATACTTTTGGTACTCACTGATTAGTGATAATTTCCTCTTGCTTTAATAAATTGCGAAGCGGTTAAGCCCCTCTGGAGAATGTGATCATTTTAAACTTGACCTATAGTGAAACGAATATCGCGCACACACACTAATAGAACACGGGCGCGTCCGATCAAGGCGACCGCACTTCAACTAAGTGAAAACTCAAAACTCATCTGGAATCAACACAATTGAAAAGGAAGGATGAGACGCCACTAATGTTAATCCGACAAGCTCACAAAAAATAGGGGGGTCTAAAACCAAAAGTAATGTATTAGATATACACCATGGTGGTTAATCCTATGTTAACATTCGCAGCTTTGGTGGACAAAAATGATCTAAAGAACCGCTATAATTGAACTAAGAAAGATACATAGAACTGCTTGTCTGGAAATAAGGTGTGCTATAAAAACAACACCAACAATAGCAATGGAAACACTGATAGACCTCCCTCTTGTTCATTTTGAAATTATGGGAGAGGCAGAAATAGTTATTTATAGACATATAGAGGCATCCTGGATATGTGGATTTCTAGATTAGTATTATAGAACAAAATAGCAGCAGAAACAGACAGAGAAATTATCTGGTATACAGATGGATCGAAGAATGAGTCTGGAATGAGAGCAGGCTTTTCGCTACGAAGGCAGATGCCTTGCAAGCGGAGATATTTGTTACTGCAGTGCGCCAGGCAAAATCATTCGGGTGCTTATCAAAATAGGCGAATCGATATATTTACAGACAGTTAAGCATCCTCGAAGGCGTTAAAGAACCCTAGAGTACCATTCAGGCAAGCATGGGAATGCCGCAAAGAATTCGGTGTTAACAAGTTAACTCTATTGTAAGTATTATGGCATTATAGATTAAGTAAGTAACGAAAATTTTGACGAACTACTATAAAAAGGATCATCAATTTTATATATTCTCCAGACGACCAAACTCTATGGAAGGCAACGAAGAAACTCAAACAACCGATAGTAGCACTACCACCCATTAAAAGACCCGACAATAGCTGGGCCAGAACTGATAAAGAGAAGGCAGGTACATTTGGAGCATATCTAGCCGATGTATTTACATTCCCCCCAAGGGAATTACGACAGCAACGAAATCGACTCCTTCCTGGACGCCCCCTGCCGACTTCATTTACCCAAGTCCGTCATGAGCTAACACACACCAATAAACGAAAATCTCCCAGATACGACCTCATAGTAGGAGAACTGTTACACCACCTCCTACGCAAGGCAATAGTACTTATCACCACCATCTCTAATAGCATACTACGCTTAACCTACTTTCCGATGCAATGAAAGTTCGCTCAAATTAAAATGATTGCTAAGTCTGGAAAATCATCCCATCAATCCTAATCCTATCGACCAATAAGTCTCCTTCCTCTCCTATCCAAGATATTTGAAAGACTATTACTTAAACGAATCAAAGATACAGTTGACCTCGCCCAGATCATACCTTCCTATCAATTCGGTTTCTGTTAGCACCACTTAACGATACATCAAGGTCACCGAATCGTCACTCAAATAATGGAATGCTTTGAAACCAAAAATATCTGTACGACTGCACTCCTAGACATAAAGCAGGCGATCGACAAGGTATGGCACCAGGGACTGTTGTACAAAATTAAACTCCACCTTCCAAGCCAGCTTTAATTGCTATTTAAAGCATACCTTGCTGACCGGCTATTCCAAGTCAAAATCAACAACACGGTCTCTGAGTACCACCACATTACATCAGGAGTCCCGCAAGGCAGCGTACTGGGGCCACTCCTCTACCTACTTTACACTTCCGACCTGGCAACCACAAACGACACAGTGCTTGCCACATTCGCGGACGATACGGCTATTCTAGCAGCTAGTGAAACACCGCAGGTTACAATCGATCGCCTTCAGCATCATCTGGACCTACTACAGGACTGGGCCAAACATTGGAGGGTATCAATTAATACTGAAAAATCCGCCCAAATAACTTTTACCACCAGACGAGCAATCTATCCACATCTATCCACAAGCCAGATTCAATGACACCTCCCTTCCCCTGAAAACTGAAGTAAAATACTTAAGGTTGCTTGGAGCACCCATGTTAAAGCCAAAACAAAACAACTCGACCTAAAACTCAAGAAAATGTACTGGTTGCTGGGGCTCCGCTCTCAACTTTCCCTCACAAACAAACTCTTTCTATACAAGACCATATTAAAACCCATATGGACCTATGGGGTACAACTTTTGGGCTGCACAAAGGCCTCTCACACCAAAATATTACAGCGGTTTTAATCTAAAATTCTCCGCCTGATTACTAACGCGCCTTGGTTCATTCGGAACGATACCCTCCACACAGATCTGAACATCTCAACTGTTGCATATGAAATCCAGAGATTCACCACCACCTACCACAACCACAACCAGCTCGTAGGGCACGAAAACAACCTTATCGGTCAGCTGTCCAGCCCACCTGCAATTGTCCGCAGACTCCAGCGAAATTGGCCACAGGACCTCATCCACTAGCTTCCACAACCATAACATTAATTATTCGGGAGAATAGCACTGGCTATTACCCCCACATGACATGTAATATTCTACCATTTACTTATTACTCAATTAAAGAGTAGTTTATAAATAAGCAAGAAATAATAATAAAAAAAAAATCTATATATAACCCCTGAACCGACTCTGAGAGTACCTAAAGTTACAACACAAAGAACACAAGACAACAAGCACAAAGACATAAAAATCCTTCTTAAAAGAATCATCTTGTAAAAACACCTGAAAAAATCGTTAACACAAGCAAGAATTAGTTATGAACAATCATAGGTCTTCTTACAAGGTGTTTTCTTGTAGGACGCCTTAACAAAATAGGGTTGCACAATGGAGACCTGAACTGTAGGTAGTGCGGTATTTTATGCAAGTGGGAGGCAAGTGGACTCAGAATACAACTATTCAATAAAGAACTTGTACCGGCTGCTACAAGGGACGAGGGTACTGGAAAGAATGCTGTAAAGGAAATAAAGAAGCACAATAAATCTATTAGGCTGTAGTGCTATCGCAGGCAAAGGTCAAATAGCTCTAAAAAATTGCAAGAATAGAATTTCACTAATACAATGAGTGGTAATAGCGGACGACAGGCGGTGATATATGGAGAAATTTAACACGTAACACTCCCAAAAGACAGAAGAATATAAAAAGAGTAAAACTGACTGAAGTCAAAAGCATCTAACAAATGAATCACCGGTTCCATGTACCTCTGTACATATTTACTTTTATTCTTTTTAAAGCTAATTATCATCGCGCAGTATTTAAAGCTAGTCAGATATGTTATTGTTAAACAAAGCACTGAATAAATCTAAATTGCGTAAATTCGATGTGGAGGCTGAGTGAATGCATGATAGGTTTCGTTTTGTCATTAAAAACCATTTTTTTAGTTTTACTGCGTCGCAATAACGCGAGTGCAAAGGGTTGCTGCATGAGTACCGACGCTCGAGTATGCAAAATTATCATGCAAATTGGTTAGAGATCTGGAGATTGCGAGATTGCGAGTTAAAGAAGGTAATCAGGAATTAATATATCTCGGACTTAATAATTATTAATTGGCAGCAGCGCGAAGTGTCTGGCTCGCTAATCATACCCTTGGAGCGGCTAAAAAGCAAACCGCGAGCAATTACTCCCGGCCAGCCAACAATTAAACAACTTTGTCCGATGCAAAGCATCGGCAGTAAAGCGCCGCTCCGCTTCGCTCGCCGTCATGATTTGGGAGCAAATGATCGCTATCATCGGTATTAATTTCGGGTATCAGTTTCGCTGTCCGCGGGGCGCACGGCGCAATCTCTGCTCCCGATGCATAGCCAAGCGGCTGCATCGGCGCATGCAAATGATTAGGCAAGAGATTCTCGCAGCTGTTTCTACTTGTATGAATAAACATATTTATTAATGTACCGTACTATATCAACACCTCTAGGGCAATTGTTGAAATAATTGATGTAACGAGCAGCGGCGTGCTTGCGGTGCCGCAATGGAACCGCCGCAATTAACCAACTGCGCGACTCCGCGGCATCGCCAGGAATTGCCGCGATTTTTTGGCCTGCGCTTCGACATGGCTAATGAATTATGAGATTGCTCTCTTAAATTAACCCATTAGAGTGGCTATAGAGAAGCATATTAATCCGTGCGCAGTGAAAACACTAATGCAGCAACAGGGATCGCATGCATTTCAACTCGGCGTATTCTTGTTAGAAATGTTGTAGGTAATTATTACTAAATAAGTGATCGCCATCTCATACCTGGCATTCCTTCAATGCAAAAAACGTAATTTAAAACCCAATGCAAGGAAAGTCATAAAATAATTCATAAAAATAGGAAAAAAGGAAATAATGGTAAAGGCGCACTAAATAAAGATTATAAAGAAAAATTACGAGGGTTATTTTTTTTCAAGGTCCGATTGGTCGCTAAATGAAAATCACAGCCAGAATCAAGAAAATTTTAAATGGAACAAAGTGGTACAACATTAAGCTACTCTTCGACGTAATCGCCGTTCCGATTCATACATTTGTCGTAGCGTGGTACCAATTTTCCAATACCTTCATCATAGAAAGCAACCGCCTGTGTTTTCAGCCAATTCTGTACGCTGGTCTGGAGCTCGTTCTCTGTGGCGAAAGTTTGTCCTCCTAGCCAGCGTTTCATGTGGGTAAAGAGATGAAAATCTGAGGGAGCCAAGACAGGACTGTATGGTGGGTGATTATTTCATAGACCTTTACCTTTGCAAATATTTTATGGAAAAAAAATGAGCCATGAGTTAAGACATAAATAAAAAATAAAAAATGTATTCTTAGTTTATAATGCAATGAGTAGGCACATCATAATTAGTTTCTTTTTCAAACTGTACACCATCTAGGTGTCGATTTAGGTGCTTTTATGACGGTCACATTGCACTCATACACAAGCAACCATATGAGTAGGGTTGAGTAAGCATAAGTGGATCTAATTTGAGCTGTACTGTATAAATGTTTAATAAGCACTTCTTAGACTTACAAGAAAGCTTACCCCAAATAATGTAATAAAACCCAACAATGACATTTGGTTAGTCCTTTGACATGTCTAAAAGTAGCAAAGCCTTGTATTGTTTGCCGATAACAATACTAACAGAAAATGTAGTTTTTAAAATTAAATATACTGTACATAACCTAAAACAAAACCTACTTTTGCTGATCTTCTTACGTGAACATGCTCCTTCATGACATAAATGGCATAATGAGACGAAGTCTGAATTAATAGTATATTTACTTTTATCAATATAAGTAAAAGAGTACTCAGCTTTGGTAGACATAAAATAACTAGTACTTCAAAGGCATAAAAATGATACTAAATTAATAATATCTAATTTGTATCTTAAACACGGAGAAACACATATAATAATAATGGTAAGGCCCTACGCCTCGCGTGGGAGCACGGCTTGCAAACTGAAAGGTTAAGGCTCTCATACGTTCGCTCTCTCTGCCCGCTCGTCGCGCACCATCTCTGATGCGGGGCGATGTGGCAAGCACCGCACCTTAGACGACCGCCATTATTACCCCTTGAACGCAAGTACTCAATTATTTTTAGTGACTGAGTAGGCCACTCCCCAGGCATCAGAGAGCACCGGGAATTGAACCCGGGTCCGTCAGCACGGCAGCCCGCCCCTCAACCACGGGCCCACGCTAGCTTCAGAAACACATATATAATATATATTTAAATTTAAAAAAGTAAAACCAATGGAGTTCTGATATCTTCCTCTCTAATCTGTAATCTTTCTTGGGGTTATAATTAAATTTTAAGTTTACCAATATTTTTAAATTTTTAATTCGTGGAACGGTCATTATAAAGGCTACACTTTATTAACTTGTTTCTGTTAGCTTAACAGAAATATTAATAAATTACCACTAAGACAAATCACATGTAAGTGCGTATTTTTCTTACGTCAAAATTTTAGAAATTTGTATTATCTTCAGCCAGCTTGGTCCCATGGTTGAGAGGCGGACTGCGAAGCTGACAGACTCGGGTTCATTCCCGGTATTTTCTGATGCCTGGCTGGCGGCCGACACAGTCACTAAAAATAATTAACAAGGGGTAATAATGGCGGTCGTCTAAGGCGCGGTGCTTGCGACGACCAGACAGAGAGAGCGAACATGTGAGAGCCTTAACCTCTCAGTTCGCAGACCATGCTCCCACTCGGGGCGTCTAGAACCTTACCATTACTATTTATACTTTTACAAATCAGCTTTTTGTACCAAATTGTAGAAAAGTTTCTTAACATTTTTGAAAAATTTAATTTTATGTTGTTTTTCACAATTACGATTTAGTATTAACCTTCATATTAAAATTTCGGATGATAGTTGGTAAAGCTGAACTTTAGAGTTTGTTTCGCTATTGCTATAAATGGTAACTGCCAAAAAAAGATGCTGCAAAAAAGATTTGCGACGCCTAAAAGCAAGGGAACGTAAGCGACATGACTCTTTCCAAGTGGTACAAGTTCTTTTAATTCTGGTGACATTAGGCGTTCCGACCGACCATCTGTTTTGAATTTTTTTTTAAACTCCTTTGGATAATGAAACGTTATCAAGCATTCGCAGTTTGTCGATTGTACTTGGCGTCTCGCACTTGACTTTCTGGGATCGTTTGTGACAATTAGACTTTGTGCACAAGAAACCAAAACCAAATTTTCACAAATTGACTAAGATGCAAACTCACAAACAAGTAATATAGAAATCTGTCGCCAGTTACTTGAAAATCTGTTGGCTGCCCGAATTTGGAAGCGCATTTCTACTTGTGATGAAAGGTAGATTTGCCTCGTTAATCTCAGTAGTTCAAAGATTTGGACAGAAACCTTTTGTCAAGATCGTGGTTTGGTGGAATATTGACGGAATTGTACACTTTGAATTAGTTCCCAATGAAAAAGCCATAAGCGCTGAACTGTACAGCCAGCAACTGAAGCGGGTTTATAAAGTAGAGTAAATGCATGGTACCGATAAGAACTATGTCAACCTTTAGTATTTTTGCTAAAACTTTTTGTTTCTTTGTATATTCTGCTGAAACTTTTTGAGATTTTTTTGGGGTACTTTACACAGTGCCTCGATCGATTTTTCAAAAAAAAGCAAAACAATTTATTGGAAAAATGTTAAGGATCAAAATATAGCAACGAACAATAGTCTAATACTTAATAGCATAACCCTTAGCATCAATGGCGGTCTGGCAGCTGCTTGGCATGTAATCAAGAAGAGTCTCAAGTCAAGCATAATTCTCATGCGTATTCTTGGCACTTCTGCTAACCAGACGACGCTCCAACTCTGTTCAGAGGTCCACGATGATATTCAGGTTGGGAATTGGCTGGACCAGTTGAGAAGGCAAATGAACCAGTTCTGGACACGATTCGAACAATGTTTGTGATTATTGTCCTGTTCGAAAATAAAGTCCCTGCCCATGTTTTGCAAAGCATATGGACACATAATGTGCTCGAGGATGTTTTCGTACAAATAGCGATTCATAATGCCGTGGGTTGTCTTGAAGAGACCCGTGCCAAGACTGAAGACACAAACTTAGACCAGAAAATCTGGAACTTGGGGTCGAAGCAAGTGCTTTGAGGTCCACGAATCCACTGAATCCCGTCCATTCCGAGCAACATGTGCTTTTATCGCTCAAAAGCACATTTTTTTATGCATTTGCGCTCACTCTACATCGGCATCTTGATCGGACAACATCCATTAAGTCCGGCTTGCTGCAGATGACGTTTGATAATGCAGATGGTCCCGGGTCCAGGAGGTTACACAATTGTGGCGGGTCATGCGAATGACGTTCCTGTCGAGGTAGTTTTGGGACGACCGGCCTTGGACTCCTCCACAACACCACATTGGATCGTCAGAAAATGAGAAATGGTGCTTTTGTGATGGTTGAACTGCTCTGCAAGCTTACGGAGAGTTCGACCATAGGCACGATTATTGGCGATTACCTTCTGAATATCTATTGCGAATACGATGAAAACTAAGCGATATACAAGTTCTTCAAAAGTTAATGAAATGCTGATATTCACTGATTACAGTGATTTGCACGCCATTATTAGCAAGCTCTTGAAGAGCTTAGAGTTTTCGTTTACATAATTGCGCAACAGATGTCAAGGTATTACCGGAGGGACATACCAAAACTTAATTTGTCACCTGCACTATATCCGCCTTTAATTGGTCGCAAATGAGTTTTTCTTAACAAAATAATGTGGCGGCTTACGGCGCCCTAAAAACCACAGACAAAATTTCTGAAGGGAATGGAATTGAGATTCTGCTGTATCTTATTTTTAAAACCTTTTAACAGTGATGAGCTATATTTTGAAGAGCAGTTGTTTTTCACATAAGTTCGCTTTTTTATATAATTTGCGTACGTATTTAAAATATTCTATAGTGTGTTATAGATTTTCATAAAAAATTAATCGATTTGTATTACAAATGTCTGAAACTGCATTATGCTTCCAATTCTTTCTTCGCATGTCATTTAAAACGGTTGTTTTTACCAAGGTCAATTTGTTCATTTTTACATATGTATATTCATACAACTATAAAAAATAAGTACACAAAAGATATATAAACTGATAACAACAAGTTTTAATTTATTTACTCGACTATTTTAAAAACATCCATTAACATCTCAGAAAGAAACTGCACATAGTGCAATAAAGAAACGCAGAAATATATAAATAATAAACGCCAAAAAACATAAATTTACATCAAAATCTACATAACGTAAATGCAATTAACAGTAACAAAAGGAATTTTGCATGCCTGCATGTTAGAAACGTAATAAAAGCGCATCTCAAGGACATATGAATAACCCACTTACTATCTAGTGACTATCTAAAGAACATTTTATAAAAACAGCATGCATAAGTAATGTGACAGGAATTTACATATGGCTATAGGTTTAAATTAACAAAAGTAATAAAAATAACATTAGCATTAAAATGATTTTGTGTTAAGTGTCCAGCAGGTACAAATTAAACAATGTTTTTTCAAAAAAATGCCGAAAAAAGCAGCAACTCCTATTTGGCCTAGCAATAATCAAGTCTTTAGATGCCTAAATGAAATTATGAAGATACCGGATATGCGTAAATAATTTTTAGATTTATGTTAAAAAAGTTAAAACAATAACACACAACAAACTCAAAAATAAATACCTTTAAAATGAAATACTATATCAAAATAAAAGTAAAAACTTCAATTATTCAATGAGGTTAAAATATGAAAAAATGAATTCATGTATTAAAGTTTCTAGCTTTTTTTGTGGCAAATGTTTCCAGTCTATTACAGATAGACTACTACATTTACAAATTTTTTAATTAACTGACATTTATTATAGTGAATTAAAGCGTTTAGGCATATCAATATGTCACTTGAATTAAACAACAGTTAACAAGTTTTGTTGCAAATTACAAAGTGCATGGCGATATAGTACTACGCTCCATATGTACGTTTTTATAAATTGTTTTCTAGTATCTATTGTACGGCCATTAAATGTAAGCAGATGTTTCTTCTCGTAGAAGACCCTTTTAGCCATGTTCATCCTATTATTTTTTCGTACATTTGGTATATTGTGTATTTGTGCTCCATCGGTATTTAAATTCACTCAAAACCTTTACTGTCTCCCCATTAATGTAGATATTATCTATCTTTTGCTTTTTTCTTGGGTATTTCGTCCCCTTTGTCTTGGTTCTGTTCAGCTTAACGTTGTAGCTGTTTTTAAAAACAATTTTGCATGTTTTCTATTGCTTGGCTTAGCTTTTCTTTTGACCTAATGAGTAGCTTTAACTTAAGTATTAATTCTTCTTTATGAATATACGCCTGAAGTTTCTGTCTCATTAAATTCATTAATGGCTTGCTGTATATACAGTAAAAATGATGAGCCACAGTCTTGTCTAATTTCTCGTGTGATTCTTGTTTCTTCTTTTTCACAATCGCACTGTAATAGCGCAATTTTTTGTATAAATTATAAATTATCTTTCTGTCGTTTATGCCAATGCCAATTTCCTGTAATATGTTGAACATTAATACCAGCGAGAAGATATTCAAGTCACATATGCTATAGTTTTAGAAGTTATTGAAAGTATACATTTTTCATATTATTAAAATAGAAAGCCCCGGATAAATTTTTGACACACTCGGACATTAAATTTTGTATAGTTGCGGCAACGGTCGTGCGCGAACCGTGCCGCGGTGATATCACGAGTGCGGGCGTTTTTTAGCAGCTGTTGTGAACGATAACGTGACCGCGGGGTCAGCTTAAGATTTTCGTGCTCAATAAAATACTATTATCAGTGTATAATAAGTATTAAAACTTCTTAAACTCTAAATATTCACTACAGACTGCAAGTAAGCAGGTATGTAATTAATTCATTATTATAATGTTGCCGTTTGGTCATGGGATTGACCCATGCAACATAAATAATAATCAGCAAATGCATACGACAGCCATGCAGTGGCAACCATCGGCGAATAATCAAGTACATACATATCAATATCCGTTACACCACCAAACTCCATATCAACAAATGCCATTCAATTATTTATCTCATAACACACAATTACCCACAACAACAAACAGCGCGCCTGGTCAAATCTTTAATCATAAACAAATTCAGCGAATGACATCCACTAGCGAAGAAGAAGAACAAGCAGAAGAAGATAGCAACAAAAATAAGTGGCAAACTATAAGCGTGAAAAGGAAGAAATTTAAAACTACACAAAACAATCGTCCTAACAAAACAGTAGCAACAAATAGCAAATTACAAATTAAATTACATATCAATGTTTAGCACCATGTGCTTCATATACTGTAATTATTATCAATCTTATAATTTTGTGCTGTAAAATTTTAAAATTATTTTTATTGTTGTTCTCTTTCAAGGTAAATAGTGTATTTCACGTGACCCTTCAACCGATTTTTCAAATCATTAAACAACTCAACTAGTATGTTTGGGCCAATTACCAATTTTTTTATTTGGGTTTTAAAATAATCAGTTTATAGGCCGTCTTAGGGCACCCTCTGAAAGCGATTTGCTTATTTAGAAATAGCCGCGACGTTTTGTTCGCCTGCACGGCGACATTGCTATAAAAGCTCGGCTGCTACGGCTGTTTTTTGGTGTAGCCATGATGGTTTGAAGAAGCTTTAATTTTTCTGTGTGTATGAAACAGTTTTGACCGAGAGTTCTGCGGCGTGTTTGATTGGTGGCAGGAGCTTCCACATCTCGGAGGTTGTTTGTTGTACGCCGATTGCGTGCAAGGGAGTCGATATTTGCCGACGGAAAAACTCGATCCGTTTGTAAACCTCGAACGCGACCAGCTGAAGGACTTGCATCAGGAAAGACGCTTCCGATCGGCCCCCCATCGAAGGATAGGATAACTTGTTCTTTTTTCCTCCCACACCCTTCTTTCCTCTTCCTTGATCCCCCCTAATTACAACCCCGGGGTAGCCGATTCCTGCAGCAGAGCGTCCGCTTCCACGATGAGTGTCTTTTAGCCTTTTAACCTTTTGATTGGAATTTTTTTTTAAATTAAAAATACAATACAGTCCGCTTAAAGCCTAGCAAAAAATGATCAAAACAAACATTAAATAAAAACACCGAAATAGCTTTAAATAACCGAGAATAAATTAAAAGTAAACAAAAACTGTGTAATACATAGTAGCATAACTCTTGACATTAATAATGGCCTAGCACCTGCAAACCCTGGAGTTAAGGAGAGTATGGATGAAGGCGAAGAGGTTGTTCTAGCTTTGCCCAGAGGTGCTCAATGATACTCAGGTCAAAGAATTGGCTAGGCCAGTTACAAGACGACAAGCAAACCAGTTCTGGATATGCTTGAACGATATTTGGGATCATTGTTCTGCTGGAAAATAAAATTTCTATCTGTGTTCTGTGCAGCATATGGACGCCTACAGATAATGACCCTTAATGCCTTAAATTTTTTTGAGAGAACCCAAGAGAAAGCCGGAGACAAACCCAAACCATGACACTCCCGCCTACGTGTTTTATCGTAAAAATCTGGTATTTTGGATCAAAATGAGTGCCTTAGAGACGGCGAATGCCGTGTATTTGCTTTTGTCACTCTAGAACACATTTTTACACTCCTCGTTCAGTTCTTGTGTGCCTGCGCTCACTCTATGCGCATTGGCTTTTTGATCTTATAATGATTATTAAGCTCCTAGTGTCACGCAATTGGCGAAAAATATCGGCGGCCAGGAGCAAGGGGTTGTCATGAGACATATGGATGGTGTTCTTGTCGAAGAGTCCTAAAGTAGTCTTGTACGATCAGCCTTGGACTTCTTCACAACACCACCCTGGATCCTCCAGCGTTTCAGGAAATGACGATTGTGTAGGTTGAACTGTACTACAAGCTCACGGAGAATTCGACCTTAGACACGACTATTGGCAATTGCATTCCGAACATCTGGGAATATGTTGTGTAAGCCAAACTGCTTTCCAATACTTGATAGAGCGTCCAGAAACCTCAATATGCTATCTATCACTGCAATTATATATTTTTAAAATTACCATGCAGCGCATTTTAACAAAAGATTTGCATCTGCACCCATTCAACATTCATGGAACCCAAGAACAAAAGCCAGACAAGCTTTTGAAACGTCGATTATTTTTGGGGATTAGTTTCATCATACAAGACGTATTTCCACTTTAGTGGGTATGTCAATAAAGAAAATTGTCCATGTAGAGCATAGAAAATTTTAGAGTTACTCAAGAACGACTTATACATAGCCAAAGAGTGACATTTTCGTGTGGATTTCATCCTGGTGGAGTGATCGGGCCGTTCTTATTTAAAAAAACGCAGTAACTATCAGTGGTAAACCTTATTTGGGCGGCTTGAATTTAGATGATTTCTGGTTCCAACAAAACGATGCCACCTGTTATACGACGCGTGAGACAATACAATTGTTAAAGCAAAAATTTAATGGCAGACTTATATACCAAAGCACAGAAGCGAATTGACCACCAGAACCTTGCGATTTTTTTTTCTGGGGATTGGCAAAGATCAAAGTTTGTGCTGCGAAAACAAAAACGAATCTTAAATTAAAAACAAAAAATTGAAGAGTTATCGAAGAAATTGAGCCACAGTTATGTGAAAAAGTAATCAAGAATTTTGTCAGAAGAATTTGAGAGTACCAAGTAAGCCGAGGAGAATATTTATCAAATAAATTATTTCACATTTAATTGTAATGTTTACTTTTTAAAATGTCATAATTAAATCCTACGTATATTTTGAGACAGCCTTTATAATATGTTTATTTAGTTTATATGATAAAAGAATTTATCGACATAAAAATATTTAAAATAACAAAACGGGGAACGACCGGTGCCTTTGTGCGCCAAAACGATGAAAGGCACGTAAACGATATTTCAGGCCGCGGCAGGGCCCTGCCCCAACCGGGAGCGCAGTTGCAAAAAACGCGCATAAAAGAAGTATAGCATAACAATAGCAGCAACAGCAATAATAAACACATAAAAATTGACCGCACAAACATGCAGCAGCCCGGCAACTTCCCATAAGCGGGGGGTCGCTGGCAAGAAAGGGTGGGATGCACGTGCCGCCCCTTCGGCAGGGCGCATGTGGGGCTGAAAGCTTTCACGAGCTCCTGCGGGCTGCGAACGCGCCCTGGCCGACGCTACCTGACAGCCGGGGAGCGCCGAGCGGGTTTATTAGCCAAATCAAAAATTTGCGCGAAGTTTGCGCCCCTTCGCCGACGAAAGAGATACGGGGTGCACGGCGCGGCTTTGTTTTCTGTGAGACCTCAGCCCTGAAACTGCTCGTACGTTCAAGTAATGGAAGTGGGAGCTTGTGGTTATACTTGGGGGAGTAGCACAATATCTTTAATTATTTATTTAAACTAACAAAGAGTAAATGGTAACAAAGCCTATTATTAAAATTTATAATTCTAAAAATAATTAGACAAATAATTATATGGTAATTAAACGTTAGATGCCTTGTAGATCTTAGACTCGTTTTGTTATAGATTTTCGATCGTTTATCTCTAGCTGCCATCGTCTATCCAAACATTTCATTTCTGCAAGTTCGTCTTCGCCGCATCTAGCCATCTAAGCTTTAATCATTTGCTTCTTTTCTACTCTTACCAATTCCAGATATTATATTCTGTAAGATTTTACTTGCCGAATTTTCTTGTAGTTGTATTATTTCTGCACTGGACCTTAGCTACCATTGCCCTAGCCCTTTAAAATCTTTACAAAATCTTTTTTTCTCATATCTCTAGTATTTTTTGATCAAACTCGTGATTTGATGTGAATTTCTTGCTACTGTCGTCTTATAATAGCAATTTGCTTTTATCCGACACTTTTAGCAATGTATGACTGAATATTTAGACGGTTACTGCCTTATCATCACAAACTAAGAATTTTCTTATACACACCTATTTCTGTTCAGATTTTGTAAATTTTGTTATCTAATTTTTTGTTACTAAAGCTAATCTATTGATACAGCTACATACAATCTACTTTTTTGATAATGAACAGTTTTGTAGTTGCTCCAAAATTTTTGTCATTCTCTAGAATTTCTATTACAAACTCAAACTTAAATTCGAACTAACAAAGGCCACCACACAAAAATGGCAATAAAGTTAAAGCGTAATAACTTAAATGATAATTTGCATGTTGTTATGCTATTTTACTAAAGAAAAAATATCCGTTATCACATGGTCGTGTGAAAGCTCTCGGCAAATCAGTATAAAATTGCGGTTTTTACTTATCAAACTTAAAAAAGTATATTTCAGCTTGAAACTAATTAAATTAATTAAAATAAAAACCATTAGATTCTACTTATTTTGGCCAGCAAGAAGCATGTCTATTAATTATGGTAGCATAAAATTCTGGAGTTGTGGGGTTTTGGGCTTTTACTTCCGCAGGAAGTTGTTTAGGTGCTTGAAAAAGTAGTAATCTATGGGTTAGAGGTCTGGTGAGCAAGCTAGGCGAAATAAAGTTTCGTATCTCAGTTTGTCCAACTTTTGTGCAACGATTTGTGAGACGGGGTCTAGGGTTATCGTGGGGAAGAATTGGTCCCTTTCGATTGACCATTGCTGGTCATAAATTTTGCAGTTTTTGGTTCACTTTATCATTTCCTGGCAACACTTCTCTGATGGGATGGTTTCGCCAGGGTTCAAGAAGTTGTAGTGAAAGACTCTGCGTTCCGACCACCAAACAGTAACCAATACCTTCTTTTGATGCTGCTTAGGTTTAGGAAAATGCTTAGTGCTTCATCTCTATCCAGACACTGCGTTGATCGGCGTTGGTTGTCGTATAGGATCCATCTCTCGACGCACGTCACAATGCGATCGAGAAATGGGTCATTTTTGTTACGAAGAAGAAGGGTGGGGTAGACTTAGTATCGTTGAAGTTTTTGGTTTTCGTTCGGGTTATTGTCGAGCTGTTTTGATTTTTCCATTTGGCTCCCATGTCGAATAACTGTAGAATGGTCAAGGTTAAAATCTTCTGCAAGCTCTCCCATTATTTTGCTCGGGTTCGGTTCAATAATGACTCTCAAATCGTCATCCTCAATCTCAGAAGGACGTCCACGACCCTCCTCATCTTCAAGGCTCTCGTCCTCTTGACCAAACTTTTGGAACTAATATTAAGCTGTACGTTCACTGATAGTGTCATGGCTAAATACATGGTTAATATTGGAAGCAGTTTTTGCTGCTTTACGTCTCAATTTGAACTCGTACAATAAAATTCATCAAATTTACTTTCCCCCCATTATTTAGACAGCCTAAAACAAACCAAAACTAACAGTTGTAACAAAACAAATTACGTACAAAGATAGAGCTAACTTCGCTCTTCAAAATGTTATAGTACATAAACGTAGTTAAATAAAAGTTTTCCCACGGTTAAGCACCAAATTTTAAACTAAAGAAAACTCAGCTTGATAACTATTATTTTTCTCAGGCTTCATTTTCGACTTTAATAAAAATTTATTTATCTTCGATTACATATCTAGAATTTCATTTTCCTAATTTAAAATGGTCGATATTGTAAATTTTAAGATTTGTTTTTATTTTTAAAAAGTTTGTATCAATTTTTTAGACCACAAAACGTTTTGTACTAATCATTCCTATATAATGGACTTTAAAATATTATTTTAGTGTTTTATGTATTAGAAGAGTAAAAACATATTTGAATATATTTTTTATTATAACTATCAAAAGTACTACATTGCAATGGAGGCAAAAATTTAAAAAAATGTTCTAAAATTAGTTAAAAACCATTTATTGTTTAATAATAAATCAAGCTAGAATGACAAAAAAGTTATCTTTTATTATAGAGCGCCAAATACGTTATATAATCTTGCAATTGCAAAACTATTTTAAATAAACAATGGATTTAGAAATTTAAAAAGTTTGTAAAACAAAATGTCTGGCGGCGGTATCGTAAAACTTCACATTTAACATATATAATAAAAAAAGATAAAAATCAATTCTCTATTTGTACAGAAATGTAGATTTGTCACGGAGTTGCGATATGAACACGTGCGGCCCGGAAATCAAAAACACAAAACAAAACTCAAATTACATACGAGCTGTGTTTTTAAATTGTTTAAAGACTATTTAAAACTTAAAAATATGATAAATGACCAAAATCGCAAATTAAAAAATTACCAAAATAGCCATAGTTGCTAAAACTAGCATTGCTAAAAAAATTGAGTTTCGACAATGCCAAATTAGGGTTTAGTAATTCGAGAATACACGAGTTAATAAATAATGTCATTACTGATGTAGACGATACAGACCGCACAGAGATTATCGAATCTATCTGGAACAAAATAAAACTAGCCATCACAAACACACAAAATACCATAACCGGACAAAATCGTAACAAAAATAAGAAGCCATGGATGACATCAGAAATATTAACGTTAATGGACAACAGAAGAACATACAAAAACAAAAATCAACAACAATATAAACAACTAAATAAACTAATACAAAAGAAGATAAGGCAAGCGAAGGAACTATGGCTAAATGAGAAATGCAATGAAATAGAAGAATTAGAAAAGAGACACGATACTTTTAACCTACACAAAAAGATCAAAGAAATTATAGGAGTGACTAAGAAATATAACTACAACAAAATGTTAAATAACGACAACCAACTAATCACAAACCAAGAAGATCTAAAACAAGTATGGGAAATATATATAAAACAAACCTTTGAAGATGTGAGAACTGAACAACATATAACAACAACGGAGCATGCACCAAATATATTACAAAGTGAAACAACAAGCGTAATACGAAATTCTAAAAACGACAAAGCAGCTGGACCAGACCAGATTCATAACGAATTTTTGAAACTTCTAAATGAAGAAAACATAACATTACTTACTAATCTTTTAATGCAATCTATCAAACTGGGAAAATCCTTCTGATTGGATGACATGGGAGTTTATCACTATACCCAAAAACCCAACGAAAATAAATGCGATGATTTTCGACTCATAAGCTTGATGAGCCACGTTCTCAAGTTATTTCTAAAAATTTTACACCGTAGGATATATCAGAAATGTGAAATAGATCTGAGCGACTCCCAATTTGGATTTAGAAAAGGGTTTGGTACCAGAGAAGCCTTATTTAGCCTGTCAGTTCTGCTACAAAAATGCCGTGACCAACAAAAAGATATCTACGTGTGCTTCATCGACTATGAAAAAGCCTTCGACCGTGTAAAGCACGACGGACTATTGACGGTATTGACTGAGAAAGGACTTGATCAAGAAGACATAATAGCTATTAGAAACCTATACTGGAACCAAAACGCCACAGTGAGAACAGATAATGAAAATACGGAAGCTATCTCAATTAAAAGAGGAGTGAGGCAAGGTTGCATCCTCTCACCACTATTATTTAATATTTATTCAGAGACAGTTTTTGTCAAAGCCCTAGAAAACTCCGAAGACGGAATAAAATAAACGGTAAACTTTTAATAATATAAGGTACGCTGACAACACCAATAATCTCGGATAGCCTGGAAGGACTACAACGGCTGATGGATGCAGTAAGCCGTGAAGGAGGCAATAGTGTTAAAGATAAATACTAAAAGACAAAATACATGATTTTCAGCAAAACACCAATAGCACAAACACAACTTATAATATATAATCGACAAATAGAGAAAGTACAAAATTCAAATACCTGGGAAGCTGGCTGACAGAAAATGGAGACCCAGAAACGGAAATAAAAATAAGAATAGAAACAGAAAGATCAGCATTCCAAAACTCAAAAACTACTTACCAACCGCAGTCTTCGTCTTACAACCAGATACAGATTTGTACAGTGCTACATATACTCAATACTATTATATGGTGCTGACGCGTGGACCCTCAAGGCTAATATAGAAAGAGAATACAAGCTTTTGAGTACTGGGTGTTTAGAAGAATGCTACGTATATCTTGGACAGAGCATATCACAAACGAAGAGGTCCTGAGACGAATGAATAGAAGAAATGAACTCCTATTAACTATTAAAAAGAAAAACAGCTTATCTTGGACATTTATATCGGAATGACAAATACAATACTTGCAGCTCATTATGGAAGGAAAAGTTGAAGGCAAAAGAGGGCGAGGTCGCAGGAGATGCTCCTGGCTTAAGAACATTAGAGATTGGACCCACATGAGTACACATGAGTTGATAAGAGACACTAAAGATAGACAAAATTTTGCCTCGATTGTTGCCAACATTCAATAATGAATAAGGCACTTTAAGAAGAAGAATTCAAGAATACTATTTCATAAAGGTCTTCTTACCAACATAACAGAAAATACATAAACTATTTTACTTAGTATTTCTATCAACAAAAACAAAAAATTGAATATAAAATACAAAAACAAAGAAATGGGTGTGTATACGATGCGAATCACTTAAAAATAAATTTCTTGTAATGACTTGATGAGAAATTTCTAGACCTAAATCTTTTTAACTTTTCGGTGCTTGTTTAACTGTTGTATATATTAGCATCTACTATGCTTATTGTATTTTCTTATAAATTCTAGAAATGGTAAAATCATACTGTATAATCAAATTTAGTATCTACAAATCATGGGGCGTTTACGATAAAACATAAAGCTTTGACTTAATATTGGATGAGGCTGCAGTTCTCCAGAGTTAAATTTCATAACTCCGTATCAGAGCGACGCGGTGGCTCAGATAGTTCAACCAGTTGGCTCTGTCCTCTAGCCGGCACGTGAGTTCGAGTCTCGCTTAACCCATGGGTGTGTGTGAGAGTGTCCTAGCATTAAGTGCATGGTAGTGGGCACTAACTAACTAAAACTAAACTAACTAAAACTAACTAAAATAAGCCTTTGCGACTGCAGTGCCTAAAAGTGCGAAAAAAAACTCCGTATCAGTGTAAGGGTGTTTTTATATAAAATGATTTTATTCTCAATCGACAGTTGAGGTCTGTGTTTTATCAACCAATACATTTACCAAAATAGTTGCTTGCGTTTTGTCCAAATGTGGTTTTCCCAGGTTAATCGTCTGTTGAGATGAATACCTAAGTACTTGTCACTTTTAACTGTTATTTGTTTCCTATCTAGGAATATAAATGTACAAATGTGCACAAAATGTGAAGGTCACTTAAACAGATATTGTTTCATTTATTTTAATGCTCAATTTTTAAAACCGTAATTAAAGTCTAC
This sequence comes from Sinelater perroti, assembly GCA_036346155.1. NCBI lineage: Eukaryota > Metazoa > Arthropoda > Insecta > Coleoptera > Elateridae > Sinelater > Sinelater perroti. The sequence continues at coordinate 5,705,020 of JARFIY010000215.1, forward strand.
TTAGGTAGCTGTGAAGGTAGTGTGAAGCTACATGTGAATCAAAATTGAGCGCCTATATCCTCGCATCATCAACAAATATAGTAACCATTGCATTGTCATTAATGGGTAAGTTTGTTGTAGATAATAGTTATAATACTAAGCTTATCACAATACTGCGCGCCACACTTAAACTAATAAAAAACAAAGATGGTTAAAATTTGTAATACTTAACAAGACAGCTTCTGTCGGCGAGATTTGAGTGTATAATCTGATAGTAATCAGGAGGCATGTTGTGTTGTTTGTTATTTTAAGCCTATTCTTTAATTCTGAGTTTAAATTTCAAAATCCAGTTGAAGATATCAACCAGGAAAACAAAACCAGGAGAAAGAAGAGAAGAAAGGATAGGAAAATAACTGTAGGAACATGGAATGTACAAGGATGGAAGAATAAAGATAAGGAAGTGATGGGAGAGTTCAAAAAAAATGAATCTGGAGATGTTAATTTTGAGCGAAACAAAAAAGAAAGGTCATGGAATTCAGAAAATTGACAACAACACACTTTGTTGGAGTGAAGTGCAAAAAGACAAGAGAGCAAAGTCAGGAATAGGAATAATAGTAAAAAAAAGATATAGAAGAAACATAAAGACCTGGGAACCCATAAATGAAAGAATAATAAAATTAAATGTGTCACTACACGGCAGAGACATAGTAATACTCGGTGTTTATGGACCAACAGATGACAGCACAGTAGCAGAGAAGGAATCATTCATAGGAACGCTAAAAGAGAAATAGAAAAATTAAACGAACTCAAGAAATAATCATAGCAGGAGACCTGAATGGAAGAACCGGAAGGAAAGAAAAGGACGAGGTAGTAGGAAGGTACGAAGAGAACATAAATGACAATGGACAATGGGTTAACAGAGGTATGTGAACTATATAATCTAAAGATCATGAATGGTTTTTACCCACACAGAGATATCCACAAATACACATGGATACAAGAGACAAGGAAGCTGAGATCCATAATAGACTACGTAATACTAAAACGAAACAGTACAATGAGAACGAAGAGTCAAAAGAGGGGCAGAAAGTGGAACGGACCATAACCTGCTGATAGCAAAAATAGGGTTCCCATGGCAAAGAAAAATAACAAGTGAAAAAAGAAACACAGATAAAACAAATGATATACCGAAAGAAAAACAGCTCAAGTTACACCTACTGCAAGACACGACAGTGAGAGATTTATATAGAAGAAGATTAGACGATAAATTGACAGAATTTATATACGAGAGCATAGAAGAGATCTACCAACACATAAAGAAAAGTTTAAAACAAGCGGGATTCCAATCATTAGGGGAAAAAGAAGAGAAAACCACACAATATAAACACAAACTCACAAGTGAAACGCAGGAAGCAATTAAACAAAAAAATGAACTATACAGCAAATGGTTAAGCACAAAAAAGGAAGAAGACTTAAGAGAGTATAAAAGTAAGACCAGAGAAGTGAAGAAAATGACAAAGGAAAAAAATGACAACTGGCAAATAATCTGTACCAATATTGATCAATACCTGGGGGGCACTAGATGCTCTGAATCATGGAAGTTACTAAAAAATCTGCGAACAGACAGGAAAGAACACCTGCAAATACAGTGCATTGAAGACAAAGGGTGGGAAGCATACTATGCGAACCTGCTAACAGAAAACAGACAAGAGTACATGAAGGACATCGAAGAGAAGGCAGAGAAGAAAAAGGAAGAGAAGAAGGAGACAGATAAAGATAAAGATCAAGAAGAGGAGATGGTGTCACTGGAAGAAGTAAAAGCGGCAATTAAATCATTAAAAAACAATAAGGCCGCGGGACCCGGAGGGATACCACCGGAACTAATAAAGTATGGAACGAAAAAATTATTCAGAATGATAACGATAATGGTCCAGAAAGTGATGAGGGGAGAAGACATGCCTAAGGAATGGAAGGAAGCCTATCTTGTCTCCAATGTAAAAAGGGCGATAGACGGAAATGTGAGGATTACAGAGGAATCAGTGTCATTGCTATAATGGGAAGAATATACGGATGAATACTTAAAAACAAGAAAAACTATAATTCCGACGCCGTTTTTATGCTTATTTTCGCTGTTGTATGTTCTTCAACTTGGCATTGACCTGTTCCCGGCCATCTCATCTCACTGATACCCATGATGTCAATAGATAGTCGTTTCATTTCTCGGATAGCGTTATGGGATTTTCCAGCCTCATAAAGTGTTCTTGCATTCCACGTACTTATTTTGAACGTCTTCCCTTTTATCTTTTTAGGGGTGCTAAGTTTGCAAGGATTTCGCTGGATGACGACCAAGGGAGCCTTGCATTCTTTCGTGGTTGTTCTCCCCCTGCCGGATCTCGGATTCCGAAGTCCGTGGCCCGTATATTTATCAATTCTAAGCTTATCTGCCATATTGATGAACTAGGAATGTCCTTAAGACCTTAAATGCAGTGGGTTTCCGTGTCCTTCTGCATTCCCATGGCGTTGACCAGTAGTGATCCTTCCGCCTTTTGGGACAGTTTCCCGTCCCAAGGGCAAGAGATTTCCCTGCCTGCATCATACAGAGGGATCACTTACACCGGCGATCATTCGGTCTGCTTGGTCGGGGACTGCTTATTCGTCAGATAATCTGCTTATTTCGCAGTTAACCTCTATATCTAGAGGCCATTCACTATCCGCCACCTGTGACCCCACTGGTAGCCTGCAGCACAGCCCCAGTCGTAGAACCGTAATTCAATAAATAACACGTTAAAAATAATTACGTTTAAATCATTTTACAATATAAAAAATTATGGTTTGAACAAAAATGGTTGGATACAGAAAGATGACAATAAAAGAAGGTCAAGTCGACCACGCTCAATTCGAACAAAAAACAACGTTAATAAAGCCAAACAACAGTTAAAAATCGTAAACATTCTCCATCTCTAAACTAAAATAACTTTACTACATATGATAATAAAGATATATTTGCAATTATTCGCCTACAAGACGCAAATCTATCGGCATGGGACGACAATTAAATACATTGATTCTGTTGATTTAAATCTTTATAACTCTTTGTAGAGTTTAATCAAACATATTGCATACCATTCTCGTCAAGAAAACTCTGTCTTGAATTCTAAAAAGAAAATGCTGTTAATTCCATTTTAGAAAAAAATCATTAGCCACTTTTTGAAGTTTGTGGCAACTGTGGCCAGAAGTTAAAGAACGTATTTTGAAAACATTTTATTGGATTTTAGATTTTACTTAATCAAATACAATAAACTCAGTTTGAATGTCTTTTATAGTTTTTTTTCCGTTAATATAGATTTATTGAAGACGTATGTTAGTATGAATCTACTTTCCAGCGTGCAGAAGTGGTGTTTATATTGTTCTTGTATGTTATTACGTTTTATGATATTGATAATTGACACTTTAAATTATAATAACTACTGTAAAAATGACTTTGTTTATTTACAGGAAATTTATAATATTTTATAGTCTTTAATAATCATCAAGTATCCACATGGGCATAGCTATCAGGGTATTTTATAATATGTGTAAAACAAAAGTCTGATATTATTATGATGCCAATATACCAATTAGCAAGGAAAGATCTAAGCTTTTGTCTATAGCGCCAGGCTATCAACATTCAGACTGCTAAGATAAGATGTTGAGCCGTAATTGATTAATGTGGGAAACGCTGAATGATTTAACACAGCCTATAATTGTTTCATTGAAAATTTTATCATTTTCTTTACTCATTTAAATCTTCCGACTAGTTGTTTATGGTGAGAGCTTTTCCTTCTCCGACAACTTAAGCATAAGTATAATTTTGCTCTACTTCTCAAGCTGCACACTGAGTTGTAATAGGAAGCTCTTTCCTTGTAAGTTGAAGAGACAACTTTTGCTAAACATTTTTACACAGTAAACGTCCTTTGTCCTCAACTGAGTAATTATTATTTTAATTTACGCTTTCTATGCCAGTGGATTTATATTTAAACAAATACACAAGAGTTTAATAAAATCGTCTTTATAATTACCAGCGTCAACAAATCGGTATATTTGAAGGCAAAAGTTAAAAACACTACAAAAGTTCGCGATTGAAATGCACCGAAGTATGTCGTAAAACCTTTTTCTCAACACCGTCTTATTTTCCAGAAAGCATAGATTTTGCAACAAAATTTCAATTTCCGACTATGAAAAGGAAAAACATCGTCACTGAAAATTCTCTGCCTTGCAGATTCTATCAATAATTTTTAAAATAGCCTGCAAAAGTGATTTAAAATAGAAAGCTGGAGAAAACGTTAAAGAAGTAGAAAAAAATATATATAAAACACAGACTGTATTGCAACAGTTATATGACGAGAAGATATTGATATAAAAATGGCATTTTATATAAGTACACGTGTACTATAAAAAATTGACCGCACTTTGTGACAACCGCAAAGGAGCGTGCCGTGTCCCTATTGCACTCTAGACTTTAGAGGCATCTCAAAACTTTCAGAATTACCTCGACCTCCTCCAGGATTGGTACAGCAAGTAAAGAATTTCTGTAAATAACGACAAATCTTCGCAAGTCACCTTCACCAACAAGCGAAATGTGTGTCCAGAAGTCACGATTAATAACAATTATACCAGTAAAGTCAGAAGTCAAATATTTAGGAATGCAACTTGACCAGAGGCTTACCTGGACGACTCACATAAAGACAAAAAACAACATCTTAACCTCAAAGTTAAAGAAATGAACTGGCTAATTGGAAAGCGGTTACAGTTATCCCTAGAAAATAAACTTCTATTGTAGAAAGCCATTTCAACACCAAAATCCTGCAGCGTTTTCAGTCGAAGACCCTCCTCATGTTGGCAAACGCTCCTTGGTACGTTAATAATCAGACTCTCTACGAAGACTTGAGGACTACATATGTATCTAGCAAAATCCAAAGATTAGCAATTATCCACCACTACCGCTTGTGGAACACGAAAATGATTTCGTGCATCAGCTATTTCAAGAACCAGTCGCATCAAGAAGATCGACAATGGCCACATAACCTCATACTTTACCCAACCAGGCTTCAGCCTTTTATTCAAGAATAACATTAATGGACGGACCTCTTTCAAGTGATAAACTATGTCATGCGATTTGCTTATTACCCACTTATGTTATATAAGAGTAGATTGTAAATATACACTTATGTGAAACAAAAAAAAACTTTATGACAAGTTCAGTAGTGCTAAAATAGGATCAAACCTGCACTACAACTAGTGGAGCGTCGCCTTGGACATAAAAGTAATGCAAGACAACGAACGTATATTACTAACTTATCGGTTAAAAGCGTACAAGTCAATCATAGATAGAGACAGATAATAAATGTGGTTACGTTCTCATTTGCCAACACTCCCCACAGAACGCAGACCCATTTTACTGATACAGAACAAATGTTTTTCAAAGGTAGTACCTTTAGTCAAGTTATCAGCTACCATGTTGCAACCATTTACAAATTTAAATTTAACTTTAGAATTAACAATATTTTCCCTAAGAAAATGTAAACGAATATCTATATGTTTAGTTTTTGGTTTATAACAGTCTGTTGATGCCAGTCTTATTGCACTTTGATTGTCACAGTGGATGAGTAGGGCGCCGTTTCCACCTTGACCGAGCTCGGCCATCAGCTGCTGCAGCCACAGGGCCTCCTGGGTTGCCGCCGCCATCGCCATGTATTCGGCCTCCGCCGTAGAGAGTGCCACGGTTTGCTGTTTACACAAATTCCAAGATAAACAAGTATTCTGAAACAGAAAAGTATAACCCGTGCACGATCGTCTATCCACTGGATCGCTCGCCCAGTCAGCATCACAATATCCAGTTATTTCCTTTGACTCATCTTTGACATAGCATAGCTTTAGGTTCCTGGTTCCTTGAAGATACCTCATAATCCTTTTTATTCCAAGCCAGTGTTGATTTCCTGGACTATTACAGTACTGACTCAACTTGTTAACTGCATAGGTGATATCAGGACATGTGCCCAATATATCGGACATCCCACCGCTTCCCTGTATGGGATATTTTTGTTCCCATCTTCAGGATTTTTCTCAAATTTTGCATTCACCTCTATCGGGGTACAAACTGGTTTGCATTCAGACATATTAAAGCGGTCCAATACTAGGTTTATGTGTTTTTCTTGATCTAACATAATCATACCTGCCTCTCGGTTCCTATTTATGTTTATGCCGATACAATTCTTCATTTCACCTAGGTCTTTCATACTGCATTCTCCTTTTAACTTGGTTTTAATCTCTGTTATTTTATCCTTATTATTTGTAAATATCAAAAGATCAATGAATATAGTTGCAGACTCGTTTACTAAATAATAAATACAGGGATCCTCATGTGATCTCTGTAAGCCAATTTTTAATAAAACATTGTTCAATTTAAGATTCCACTGCCGGCTAGCCTGTTTGAGTCCATAAATTGATTTATGTAAAATACATATTTGATCATTTTCTTTGTAGTATTCTGGTTGTGACATGTATATCTCAGTATCTATGTCACCCTGAAGAAAAGCACTTATGGCATCCATAACAGGAGCATATGTCTCATCATAGTCACTTCCTTTTCTCTGAGTACACCCGTTGATGACCAATCTTGCTTTAAATCGGATAATCTCACCTTTTTCATTTGTTTTAGTTTTATAGACCCATTTACATGGTAAGACTCTTTTCCCAGATGGTGCATCAACCAGTGACCAAGTTTTGTTTTTGATCAGAGAGTCATACTCTTCTTGCATAGCCTTTTTCCATTGGTCAGCATGAGATGATGATAATGCTTCGTCTGCTGCATGTGGATCATTTAAATTAAGTATTGGACAGAAGTAACTTACATCATGGTCATCTGTTTCTGCATACTGAACAGTTCTCCGTGGACGTAAATTTATGTTTCTTATTGGTGACTCGAGATCAATCGATTGCTCTGGTATGTAAGATGAATTGTCATTCTCGCCAGACTGGTAGTCCTCGCTTGACTCACCAGTAAAATGGTCTGTGCCGTCCTCTAATTCTTCCTTACATGTTTCTTCCAGTGGCTGTGTCACTGGACTGCTGCTGTTGGATGTACAAAGTAAGTATATATTATTATCATATTTTTCCATATTTTCTAGAAATACTACATCTCTACTTTTTATGATTTTATTGGTATCTGGATCAAGTATTCGGTAGCCTTTGGTAGATTCACAATAACCAACAAACAGTAACTTTCTGGATTTGGAGTCCCATTTTTGGCGTTTTTCTTTTGGAACTTGTGTCATTACTTCACAGCTAAATATTTTTAAATTAGACAAGCTCGATTTCTTACCAGTCCACATCTCTATATGAGTTTTACCATTAATTGATTTTGTAAGTGATCTGTTAATTATATATGCTGTCGTTGCAAGGGCCTCTGCCCAGAACTGTTTTGCAAGCTGAGCATCAAACAACATACATTTTGCTCTTTCCACCAGAGTCCTGTTCATCCGTTCAGCAAGGCCATTCTGCTGGGGTGAGTACGGAGCACTTGTTTGATGTTCAATCCCATGTTTGCTCAAGAAATTTTCAAATTCTCTATTGCAGTATTCTTTTCCATTATCAGCACTAATTACCTTTATTTTTTTCTCATGTTCATTCTCTACTTTGTTTTTGTAATCTTTGAAAACTTCCGCAATATTCAATTTATTTTTCAAAAAATAGACATGAACTCGTCTTGTGTAATCATCGATAAAAGTAATAAAATATTTCATACCTCCCAAAGATTCTTGCTCCATTGGTTCACATAAATCAGTGTGGACCAGCTGCAAGGGTTGTGAAGATCTTGAACCAATGTTGTTAATGGGCAATCTGGTTTGTTTCCCCGAGAAACAGGTAGTACAAGTAATAGAACCTTTATTTTTGTCTGAGAATGGCTGAACTCCCTCAGCACACTCCGACAGCTTGTTAACATCTGAAAAATTCAGGTGTCCCATGCGTCTATGCCACAGAACCAAACCATTTAAGTTATCTGAACAAGACAGGTTAGAAAATACCTCTCTGTGTGTGTTTAACAAATACAAATCGTTTACTAGTGTGGCCGAACACAGGATCTTTCCATTGTTATCATAGATATCACAACCTTCATCTCTAAAATTTACATTACAGCCATTTTTCACCATAGCACTGACTGACAGGAGGTTTGCAGCAAGTTTAGGTATGTATAAAACTAGTCTTACCTGAATTTTGCTTTCTTTATTACCATTTAGCAATAAATTGACCTTTCCCATACTTTCCACAGGTAGCGGTGTCTTATTGGCAACAGTTATGGTGGGTATCGGTGGACTTGTAACATCATACATCCAGTCACGTCTATATGTCATGTGCATGGAGGCACCCGAGTCCACATACCACAGGTCGGGATTCATTGTCTGAGGAGATGCTGAAAAAGCTGCAACAAAACCTTCTTCTTTTTCGGAGCACGAAAATTCTTAGCAAAGTGTCCATGCTTGTTACAATTATAACATCGCGGTCCTTTGTAGGTCTTTGTTGAATCATGTTGATTTCTTTGAATGACCTTTTTCCTTGTGTAGAATGCTAAATTATCAGAGCATTGAACTTCCTGCAGGAGTTTAGATTTAATAGAATCAGCACTTATCTTGATGCCAGAGCTCTCCAGTCCCATGATCATGGGCTTATAAGCTTCAGGGAGGCCGGCTAATATCAGTGTACCGAGCCATTCATCATCAATGTCAAACTTAATATTCCTGAGCTTGCGGGCGGTCGACATTATTTTATTCACATAATCATCTACGCTTCGAGAAGAATCCAATGCAGATGTTATCAGGTCCCTCAACAAGGCTACTCTCCTGTACAACCCGCTGTCATCAAAAGCCTGTTCCAAACTCTCCCAGACTTCTTTACAAGTAGTTGCATTCTGAACATGTACGTAAATGATAGGATCCAGTAATAAAATCAACTTAGATTTCGCCTTGGTCTCTTTACTTTGGTTTGTATTGGTGCCGGTGACACAACTCCATAAATCGTCGAGTTCGAAATATGCCTGGACTGCAAACTTCCAACTGGCATAGTTATCTCTTCCAACTAGTCTGTCGATATGAAATGGATTGTAAACTGAATTCGACATCTCCTTTGCGTAATTATGATTTACACGTGATTTCTGATCGAGTACACCGCCCCGGTTAACCTCTACCATACTAAATGTATGACGGACAAAAAACACGCCGGCCGGTTTTCTTAGTTTTTACTGCGTTTACTTTTTCTTCTGTTTCCACAAGTAGTAATCAACCACGCTCTGCTACCATGTTGATATTTAGGTGGAAATAAATAAACGATTTATTAGAAAGATGCAACGAACGTGTATTACTAACTTATCGGTTAAAAGCGTACAAGTCAATCATAGATAGAGACAGAGAGCCTTATTTAATATAGTTGTTGCCAACTTATAATAAATGTGGTTGCGTTCTCATTTGCCAACAGAGAAAGATGCTCGAATCCGACAGTAAGGGTGACCCATCACCAGATAGAAAAGCGTTTGGACATTCCTGAGCTAACAACTTATACCGTCCTGCAGAACCACCTTCAAGTAAAAGAGATTTCTGTTCTTTGGATACCCCTATACTTCATCTGATGAGTAAGTAGTACAACGCATGTGGTGCCTCAAAATACTCAAGTTTGATCATGGAAAATCTCGTTTAGTCAACAGCATTGTAACAGGTGACAAAGTTTGGCTTTACTTTTATGATTTAAAGAACAGGCTACAAGAGAGATGGAGGAAACCTTCTAATTGATTAAAATGGTAAGATTTTCAAGAGAACGTGGAAAAACCAATTTCTCGAAAGGTTTAAAAGAAGAAAGGCTTTTGAAAGTGTTAAAATTATAATTTTGACTTTTACAAACTTGTATACGTATCAAATGCAAGTGTAAAAAATATACAAAAGAAACATATATAAATATAAAAATTATGGCACTTTAAGTTTTTTTTTGTTTCCAATAATTTATGTTTACATCTTAACTAATGTTAATATAAATTATATTAGCAATGTATTTTGTTTTTTGGGTTAGCAGTAAAACTTTTACAGTAGCGTCCTCTCAAGTACCAGCATTCCCAATATCAGGCAATGCGGCGCAAAATTCGTGCGAAATTTGCAGTTTTAGGGCAACGTCCAGTTAATCTCCCCTGCATAACTGGAATACACGGCGGCCATTACTTAGCATGCAAACGGCCGAGCTAAAAATGCATATTCACCCGAAGTCTCTAAAAATTAATTTTTAAAGTGGCTAGTAGAGCATAAAGTGTATCACTCAGGCGAATTCAAACAGTTCGCGGCCGAGACCGTTTGACAGCCCGATCTTTTTTTCATTATTAGCTTTAATTAGCTGAATTTCTTCGGCTAATTACGACAAATTCGGCCATATGTATGCAGGGGGCCGCTTATTTCGCAGATTTATTCGCAAACTGCAACCGTGCTTTTTCTCATGAATAGCTCCGGAATAATTCCCCGGCTCCGCTGAATAAAATTAATTGCGCGGGGCTTGGAAATATTCCACTGAGGGAGGGAGGAGGGATCGCTTCATCTTTCGAATTATTCCGTAGCAAATTATTCTGATAATGAATGCTGATGAGTTTTTTTTCAGGAAGATTCCATGAGGTTGTAAAGTAGCTGAACATTAGCAATCTTATTTAGTTTTCAGATATATCATACACCTTAATGGAAACATTTTTTAAGATAAATTATAAAAAAATAAATATGCAATGTAAATTCAACGTTAATTAGGTATCGATGTTAATTATGATAATCATTAATCTTAGAAATGATCCTGTGAATATTATGTCTGCCGCATTTTTAATTAACGTCCGATTAAATATTTACAAAAAAAACTAGGAAATATATAAATAATTTATTGTAACCAAAATGGATCTACATATTTATCCTATTTTTTGGAGTAATTGCCTTAACCATCCACGCATTTTAGATAGCGTCAAAAGTTTCTTTATTTTATTGTCAGAGAAGTCTTCTTCAATGTCTTGAATTATGCGTTTATACAATTTTTAAGTTTATTATTATTCTAAAACTATTTCCTTAAATGTACAGAGCCTTTATTATGTCACGCAAAAGAATGTTTTTATTACTATGGTCAAACTTTTCACTCATTTTTATGTTTGGCGTTAGTTATAGCTAGGTCACTGTCTGGAGTTTTGTTTACATTTTAGGTAAACATTAAATATGGCGTCAGCTAAAATCAGCTATTCAACCGAAGAAAGGGTCTGCATTGTGGTCGTCTTTTACAAGAGAGACCGGAGTGCTAGTGGAGCGCTAACTGCCTTCAAGGTCAAGTTTGACAAGTACATATCTTGTCTGTCTCAATAACAGCAATGTAAAAAATACCGTAGTAAAAGGTGCTCTATAATTAAATCTTTATTTTACCATGTTACAATAGGCTGATTAGAAAGTTTAAGCGGACAGGACAATTTGTCAAGAATGGGCAGACCAGCCACTGTGACTACTTTTGAGTCCGTAGAACAGGTTCGGGAGGTTTATGAACAAGAGTCTACAACTACGGTCTCTAAAAGCACAGCTCAACTCCGTATAAGTGTGGACTCTATGCACACCATCCTCACCAACAAATTGCATCTATTTCCATATAAAATTCAATTGCAAACGCCTCTGAGCGAGGTCAATATTGGCAAAAGATTCACTTTTGCAAAAGTGATCGTAGAGATGATTCCGGCCAAAAAGTTGGACATAAAACACGCCCATTTCACGAATGAGGCCTATTTTCAACTGGATGGCTGTGTCAGCAAACAAAATTACCGACAATGGGGCACCGAAAATCCACATTTGACCGAAGTTTATCGATTGTATCCAGAAAAAAAATTAGTGTGTGATGTGCACTTTCCCAATATAGAATTATAAGCCCACTGCTGCTTAGAAAATATGTGGATGAAGAAGTTTATCACACAGAATTGTGAGAGACAAAAGACAAGTCAACCAATACTGGTTTCAGCAAGATGAAGCCACCGCCCATTAGAGTCAGGCCATCGTTGATATCTTGACAGAAGTCTTTGGAAAGAAGATCATAAGTCTGGATGCCCCCAGAAGGTGGTATCGAGTAGCCCCCAAATTCCCCCGATTTAAACTCGTGTGATTTCCTCTTGTGGGGTTATCTTAAGTATAGAGTATGTCAGAACAAACCCAAGTCTATCAACGAACTCAAGAATCGCTTCACAGAAGAGGTCTGGCCGTTTCATTTGACATCAGGAAAGCCGCAATTGGTAGTTTTGGGAAAAGGGTCGAAATGACCATTTCTAGTAAAAGCAGTCATTTTGAAAACATAATGCACTAAACTCCGTTTATTCATCATCATAATAAATAAAGAATTAGAATTTTATCTTGTGCGGTTTTGTCATAATGAATTTTTTATTGAATGGCGGCCCTGCACAAGGAAATTATATGCTGGTATCAGATTATAATTAGATAGTTAGAAATCCCTCAACAAATTGTCACACTATTTAAAGAGTACGTGCTGCAGCATGCTCTAGGGGGTTACACATATTTTTACTCAATAGCAAATTTAAGTTTTCTTCAAGTGTCATAATTCGTTTGAGCATTAATAGTCTTCCACGTTTAAAATACTTAACCAACAATACTCTTCTTCTGTAAAATAATACTATCACTATGATTTTTCTTTAAATGGGTTTTCGATTTAACGCCTTGGTTTTTCGGAAAGATGAGTGCTACTAATACATCAATTATTGTTTTTTCGCAACCTTTGTCTAACAAATCCATGTGATGAGGAAATAAAATATCTGCTTTAATTGGTATTGTCGCAAACAATTTTAAGTTACTACAAGTTTATGTTTATGTCCTTTGATTAAATGTTTTGTTGTTCATTTCCCCCACCATTTTTTATATATTGGCTTGTCTATCGCCATAAATTGAACTCCCGTAAATTTCAAAAGCAAATGCAAAATTGTAAAACATAAATTTTTACGCGATTTTATATCCAGTGTTTGTCATTAGAATGGGATGATTTATGACATTCATCGTCATATATACATTTTAGTCACCTCTATACTGATCAGAGCACTTTAATGGAAGCAGCAACTTTCATCTGTAATAGTAATGTTTAACACAAATATGGGTTCAATTCTAACCTTTTCCAAAAGTTGAACAGCAATTGGTCCTCTGGGTTGTTTATGTTTCTCTGTTAGTGTGTGAAGGATTATTTTTGTTCCTCTAAATCGTGATATACATGTCTATTCTTACAGCAACTGTATTATGTGTTTCACTTTTGTAGACGCGTTTACTCTGGAATCGTCTTGCATTACATCTCTTTTCAATGATGCGTCATCGCCATCTTCTTGCTGTACCATTATTCATGTTTTATTAGCGGTCTTCTCTAGAATATCTCAGAACTGAATATTAGCTCTTATAACTTTTACCTAAATACGCCAACAAGCGAAACAGTTAGTTGCTAAGCACAGCTCTAGCACCTGATTAGTTTACATGGAAACACTTCCAAAGCTATATCTATTCCAAAACTTACCAGCTAATTGAAAACACATTTTTTTCAAACACCTTTTTATTGCGAAGAATAAATTTACGTGTCAGTTATTCTACAGTTCGACGAATTGCAAGCTCAGAAATATGATTAAAATCACAATTTTTGAAGTGCACAAATCAAACTTTTATTTTGATAATATTCCTTTATAACTTTTAAGCATTTTTCGGACTATTATTTAACAGGAAATGCATTAGGTTTTTTCATTCAGGTATTGATGGCGTTTTTCTATTTCACTTATCTTATCTTACAAACAATTCTACTAGTCGGATAGAAAATGGGAGCAATGCTATTTGTATAGAAGCAGCTCACTTTGCGGCCCGTTTCTTTATTAAGCTGGCAAGTGGCGAATAGCTATCGGGTTTCCATACGGCCTGTGAGTGGTCATACATTCGATTACATATTTGCCTAAATAAGTTCTTGGAGAATTTTCACAAAGTATTTTATAAACTTCATAGGAGTCTAATATAGTCAGCTATTTTGTTATTGGTCCTGAAGAACGTATGTTTTTTAATATGCAGCTTATTTTATCAATAATGTTTCTGATGTAAAGCAAAAAAGCTTTTTGTTGATCAAAGAATCTTTGGATTGGAAGTTGGTATTTTTATTAAAAAAAGTAATGCCCGGTTGAGGCGCGGGAAGAGAGTGGTTTTGTTCAGTACCATAGTAAATTTAATTTTGCTACCGTTTGGTTTAGAGAATGAAGAAATTCAGGAAGTGAATCTTGTCCATTAGGTAAGATAACAAAAGAATTATCTAAATAAAATATTGAAGAAAACAGTTACAACAGCCCAAACTATTAAAAAGTACTGATCCAAGTAGCTCTGGGCATCATAGAACATTCAAACGGAATTTCTTCCAAACTTGATGGCACCGTTGCGTTCTAAAATTGACAGATACCTCAATGTTATTTTGCAGATTAGGACCTAGTAATGTAGACTATATGTAATATATGTATTTTTAATACTTTCTGTAAATCATGCTCCAGTTTTGCTGTGTTCACCCTTTACAATGTGATGTTAAATATCTTCAACTGGATATACTAAGATAATTAAGATAAAAAATTTAGAAGATTAAATCAATTGCGGACGTATTGTCTTTTTTATATGAATTCAATAATGTTCTAATTTTAAACCCTTAATAAGACACACTTAGTACAGTTTTTAGACAGAAATTAATTACAGAACTTATCTAAATTTGAAATTTGTTCGTCTCATTCTTTTGCTAATATAACCCACTACTGATTATTTCATTTAAAAAGAACGGGTTATAACCACTTTCGATGATAACTTAGATGTAACAGTGCAAAATAAAAAATTTACAGATATGTTAAATTTATTTATTTATTTTTTTAAGTACTCTTAAACAGATGTGTTGATTTACTCATTTAATTCCTAAAATTTGATATTATCAACTTCTTCAATGCCAGTAGTACTATTATTTAGAGCAATCTTAAATACATTTGTAGAATGCAATACAAATACTAGGGGCCAAATAAGATTTCTGGTATTGTTTTAGTAACATAAGGACTAGCGTTTCGTATTAATTTTTTAATTTCTGTTGCTGCAATAGTGGATAAAGTTACAGAACATTTTTATTATAGCTGCTTCCAAAATCAAAACATGTTTGGGTATAAAATTTTATATTATTTAAAGCACGTTTGATTCAATATCACGGTATATTTTTTTAACAGCGTGCCAGGTCACAAAGCTTTACTCGGTGTACTTGTAACTTCAGATGAGTCTAAAAAGTAAAGTTTGTATTGAGATCAAATGACCTGAGAGCTCATTATTCAGGTCTCTTATATTTGTTTCATCTATCTGAAAAATGTTTCGCACAAATATTACAGATCGTTGCAAAATACCTTCTTGCACAAACTAACTTAGTCGCTGGTTTATAAAGAGATCCATTTCAGCAACATAGTGGCGCAAACATAACTCATATATTTCAAATAAATGTAACTTCATTGATTTTCAGTATAAAAAAAATTATTAATATCAAAACAGTTAGCAATAAATAAAGATTTTATAGGTTCATTATTTGTGTAAGAAAACATTATATGGGAAAGATGTCCTTACTGTACACACATCCGAAGCCCTTCTTAAAAGTTTTGTATCGCACTTAGCTTCTTCCGACATAGTTACATTTTCTTTGCGAATGGCAACTTTCAGCTCACCTACTGTAGAAATATTTCAAAATAAATTGCAGGTAGATAAATCTGGTAAGCATAGAGGCCAAGGTACATCACCAAAACTACTGCCATCAAAGCTGTTGCTAGGTGGTCTGTGGCTCCATCTTGTTATAACCACATTTCTTCATATTCATCCGTAAACGTCGAAGTTGCAGACATGTCGACATAATGTTCTAAAGTACAATATTGTAGTCCCTTCTTTAAAAAGTAAGATCCAACACTACTTTTAAAACACCTTAACAAACTGTAACCTTAGTACTAGAGAGAAACTTCTGGTGTAATTCTCGTAGATTATTGACATAACTATGCAAATCAAAATATGCCCCATCACTTATCATCACAAATATATTATCAGAAGCAAAGATTTTAAGCATTCCTCAATAAAACAATTTGAGATGGACAAAATCATTTTGAAGCAGCTTTTGGACAATCATAATTTTGTACGAATAGGCCTGAACATGTAGAATGCGTTGCACCAAGCAACGAGACAAACCCAAAGTTAGAGCACGACGCTTAGTAGAGAACCAAAGAAGAAATATCTCACTCTTTAAACTTATTCTGGAGTTCAAGTCGTACGGGAAGGTCAGTTAAATTTCTTTGCATAACTAATCTTCTTCTTCTTCTTCTACTGTTATATAGGCTATTAGCCTGTTTCTAACTACACATGTAGTACTATGAGCCATGTTGGGCGTACCCCGGGCAGGTGGCTAGTCTGGCCCGTTAGAAGAAGGAGAATGTACTTTACGACCGCCAAAGGTGTTTGTATGATGGCATAACTAATCTAGTTGTACAAATAGATTCAAGCCATTGAAATTGTGTGTTCTGATCAGGGACCGCCTTATCACGCGCAACATTAAATTGTCGACCGAAAAAACGTTGAACATTAACAATGGATTTGTCATATAACGCAATGCCACCACACTATAATTCATATATTTTTTTCTTGAGTTCCCATTTTACTTTCGAAGCGTTAAGATGTACTGGATTTGCAAAACGTAAGAAAGTGTAAGTGAGGTCCCTTATCGGACGCGATAAATGAAGGCCGCGTGTCTATTTGTAAAGAGATCAATTTTCAAAACAAGCCTACTATTTAGACTACAATCAAATAACTTCATTAATGGATAAGCATGTATCCTTCTCAATTTCAGCCAAATCAAATACCGGGATTTCCGCCAAACCTAATTAATTCTCAAAATCCAGTATCCGTCCAACAACCAGGTGTACCTTACGGGAATCCGCAATTTATGCCAGCAAATGCAGCGCTTCAAAATAATCATATTCCTTTCCAACCTAGCCCTCTCATAAATTCAAATAACTTTAATTCAAATCCTGACGCTACCATAACTTTAGTCAGAGACAACGAATTGAACGACAGCTCAGCGGTAGCCCCTAAACATGACTGGCAAACAATCAATTCTAAAAAACGTAAAAGCAACCATCAACTAACAATACAATCCCCTTCTTTGATTCCCACTCCTGTGCATAACCGATTTAAATCGCTTGAAACTGTACTAGAAATGATGACCCCAGCCTGAATCCATCTGCCACGCCAGCTACACTTAAACCACCACCAATCTTTATACAAGGTGTCAAAATCATCAAAATATGATTACTAACCCAGCGAAAATTACGGAAGATGAAACATACCACACCAAAGCTCTAGCTAATAACACAATAAAAATCAACGCGTACACCATTGAAACCTACCGAAAATTAGTAAAACACCTACGAGAAGAACAAATCATTAATCACTCGTACCAAGCGAAAGAAGACCGCGCTTACAGAGTGGTGTTCAGGAACTTATACCACTTAGTACCAATCGAAGACATCAAAGACGAATTAACAAAAGCAGGACACAAAGTGCGGAACGCAGTGAACGTCAAGCACAGGATCACTAAAGAACCACTTTCCTTGTTCTTCATCGATCTCGAACCGCAGCTAAACAATAAAGAAATATTTGACCTAAGATACATTAACAATACCAAAATAACAGTAGAAACACCAAAGAAAAGACATGATGTAGTCCAATGTATGCGCTGCCAAGAGTATGGTCACTCCAAATCCTACTGCAATCGACCACCCAACTGTGTCAAGTGTGGGAGCCACCACGACTCCAAAACCTGCCAAAAAACTAGAAATACGCCTACAAAGTGCGCCTTTTGCTCAGGCGATCGCCCGGAAAACTATAAAGGCTGTAGAGTTTACAAAGACTTAGTCGCACAGAGACACGGCATCAGACGATTTCCTAACAACTCCACACATATCAATTACGCTACTACGCCAACCCAACCCACAATCCCCAAATCAACCAACACGCTCACGACTCAAAATAAACCTCTGTCCTACGCTCAAGCAACGAGCAGAACTACACCCTCCCCCCAGCAGTCAGCAAACATAGGAGAACATCTAACTTTATTCTTGAATGAATTTAAGACCATGTTCACCCAGATATTAAACCAAAACAGCATGATTTTAAATCTGCTTACAGCTGTCATCAGTAAACTCCCATAATGGTTAACATCCTTAGAATTGCATCGTGGAATGCCAATGGGCTCCTCAATCACAAACAAGAGGTAACAACCTTTTTACATTCAAACAAAATTGACATTCTCCTTATATCTAAAACCCACTTCACCGAACACACTGCCTTTCACATACCACACTACTCATTCTACCACTGTATCCATCCCGATGGCACGGATCATGGCGGATCAGGAATCCTAATTAAAAATACCATCTTCCATCATGAATTAGCTAACTACCAAACACATGAGATCCAAGCTATCAATGTCCAGGTAAAAACTGATAAGTGGAATTTGAATGTTCACAGCCTTCTCTGTAACCAATCTTCTTTCACTCTCTTGGTAATCGTTTTATCTCAGGAGGAGACTGGAACGCAAAGCATACCCACTGGGGCTCCAGACTCGTCACCACCAAGGGTCGCAACCTCCTAAGAGCCATAACTGCTAATAACTACACCCACCTTTCCAGCGGAGAGACTCCCAGACCTCCTAGACTTCTACATAACTAGAGGTATACCAACGCAAAACTGCTTAATTACCTCGAATTACGAACTGTCATCAGACCACACGCCTGTTATCCTCAGCCTATGCACCACCATCATAAACAAACCTACCAATTCAACGCTGACTACAAGTCATTCCGATTGCGACCAATTCGCATAATACGTTACTCAAAACATAACTCTTGACATACGAATTAAAGACTCAGCAGATCTAGATGAAGCTGTACAATACTTTACGACTCTCTTGCAACAACCCGCGTGGCAATCGACTCCCAGTTCTGAACTTCCAAAGGCTTGTACGGAAGACACCCCGCTACACATCCGCCAACTTATTAGCGAAAAAAGAAGAGCTAGAGGGCAATGGCAGAGATCACGCCATATGGAAGACTTACACTATTACAGGAGGTTATCTAGACAGCTTACTGAAGCACTAAAAGAAGCTCAAAACTCCACCTTTGAAGCATACATTCAAAATCTATCTTCTGATGATCATAGCCTATGGAAGGCTACTAAAAATTTAAAAGACCTACTCCACCTAAGTCCCCGATAAGAAACCACAACGATGAATGGGCCCGCTCCGACCAAGAAAAGGCGGACACTTTTGCAACCCACCTATCCCACGTATTTCAAGCACCAGAACCACCTCCTGGTGCTCCAAATGACGATATTGAAGCATTCCTCGACATCCCATGCCAAATGTCGCTGCCAATAAAACCCATTAGCCCGTCAGAAGTTAAATCTGAAATAACCAAACTAAAACACCATAAAGCCCGGGATACGATTTAATCACCGGCCAAATCTTAAAAATGCTGCCACACAAAGCTGTTGTACTCCTAACAACAATCTATAACCGAATCTTAAGCCTCTGCTACTTCCCTACTGTATGGAAATACGCAGAAATCATTATGGTACATAAACCTGGTAAACCTCCGTATGAAACATCTTCATACAGTACCAGTAAATTATTTGAGAGACTTCTACTTAAACGAATTCAAGCAGACCATGACCTAACAACCTTGCTGCCTGACTATCAGTTTGGTTTTCGCGAAAGCAAGTCAACGCTCCACCAAGTTGACCATATAGTGAATTAGATCTCCAAGAGTCTAGAAGCTAACTAAACAATGCTATAACGGGGTATTTTTAGACGTCTCCCAAGCGTTTGATAAAGTGTGGCACAAAGGTCTCCTTTACAAACTTAAAAACTTAGTTAGTAGTAACTACTACCTGCTTCTGAAATCTTATCTCACTGATAGGAATTTCTCTGTCAAACATAATGGCTCTATCTCTCCTCACTACCCTATACACTCTGGTGTCCCCCAGGGTAGCGTGCTCGGGCCGCTCGGCCCGCTCGGCCCGCTCCTTTACCTAATATACACTGCCGACTTACTCGTTCTGCACAACACTATCGACGACGTTGCTATCCTTTCCTCCGACCATGTTCCGGTAACCTCCTCCCATAACATGCAAACCTAACTCAACATGCTCAGCGAATGGTACTCTAAGTGGCGAATCATTATTAATCAAACTAAATCTGTTCATGTAACTTTTACCAATCGTAGGGAAATTTGTCCAGCTGTAACAATCAATGGTACTCCTATACTTATAAAAACCGAAGTAAAATACTTAGGACTGCATTTAGACCAACGACTAACGTGGCAGAAACGCATTCAAACGAAAAGGAAGCAGCTGGATCTCAAAGCAAACAAATGTACTGGCTCATGGGACGTAAATAAAAACTTTCTATCAGAAATAAACTCCTACTGTACAAAACCATTCTGAAAACCATTTGGTCTTACAGCATCCAGCTTTGGGGCTGTGCCAAGCCCACTCGTTTAAAACCAGTTCAAGCGTTCCAAAACAAAACACTCCGTGCAATTGTTAACGCTCCACCAAGACCTCCAAATTTCATACGTCACGGACATAATCAGTACAGTCTCTGCCAATTACCGACACCGAATTAGAGGAAATTCAAACGATCATATAGATAACCTCTACGGGATGTACCGCCCATTAAAAGACTCAACAAAATCTGGCCGCCGACCTACTACCACACCACTAAGTGCTAGTGAACCGTAAGGAGAATTGTCAGTGGGCACTTCCCTTTCCAAGTCAAAGACATGCATCCTATTTAATTAATACTCTTAAACAATTAGATTGTAAATTTTCAATAAAAGTTACAAAAAAAAAATTCTTTGCTCTGTTTTTATTATGACAAATTTTGTAGCTTTTTTATTTTTCTTATTGTATCATAAACTGTCATTTTAATGTTATAAAAATGTTTTTATTTAACCACTCTAATAAGAGCAAAATAAATTTTTTTCTTGAAATTTTAAGAATCTTTTCTGCGTGTCGCCTATACACGTTTAACATTGAATATTTATTTTAGGAATGTTGGCCAACTGTAAAGTCACTTTTACGTACGTTAGGCATTCGTTAACAATCTATAATCAACCTGATAAATATTGGGACAATCAGCCCCCGGCCGTTTGGAGAAGGGTCACACCGGCAGCGGCAGCTTGACCGGTAGACGCGCGCAAAATAACGCGGGCCGGAAATGACGGGCAAAAGGGTGCGCACTTAACTATCCAATCAAGTGCACCAACACACTAGATAACTCACAAATGCCCCAGTTCCTTGGCGACACCTGCTACGGGGCTGTTTATTTCTGTCAGATCCGCCTGCAGATAGCCTCTGTTTTGTCGTGTTTTGTATAAGCGACTTTTATAGTTGTTATCGGCTGGGGAGAGGCTCTTTCGGCTCCGGCGTCATAATTTGGTGCAATAAATTATTCGATTTTGATCGAGCAGCAATTACTGAATAGATTTTATCTGGGTTTATACAACTGCTCCCTCCAAGCTCTATTTCATTTTTGTGAAATATAAACAAGGATTAAGAACTGAGCACTGCAGCCTAAATGGTTATTATTAAAGCCCGGATGTTTAGGCACTAAAAATCATTAAAATAGACAAGCAAATAGGCATTAGAAAGTTGAAATAGGCATTTTTAGAAACTGAATAGGCATTATTGTTTCAGTGATTTTATTATACAACTTACCACGTAAACTGCACTTTTAATTATAGAATAGTAAAAAAAAACATTATTTAGAAAAATTACAGCTAATAATAAGATGTTTTTTAAATTGTCTATCGTTAAGGATTGTCTCCTATCGGACAATAAATATTTTAGCTGAGAAAAATATCTCTCTACATCTACTGATGTTACTGGAGCAAATGTGAAACACGTGATTTCTGGAACATCCTAATTTAGATTTTCTACACTTGCATCTCCAGAAAGAATAAAAGCTAGACTTTTTACAACTTCAAAATCTTGATTTGTGGTAAATACAGTTTCACATTTTTTCTTAATAGTGCGTCCCTTATTGCTTGAGACACTACATATGTCTCGTATGGTATTATTTACAATATCGATGGAATCAACTAAAGTTCAGTCTCTGCTTTCTAAACTTACTATTGCACTAGAAATCAAGGCAAAATTAATTGAAATAAGGGCTAGATCATTTTTAAACTTTTTTCTCAAAAAGTTTCTTGGCTGTTTTGATTGATACTGCCGAATCGTCGTCTAAACTTCTGTTTCCTTAATTTTTGTAAAACTGGTAGCGTAGTAACATGCAGCTAAAATCCATGTATCCCATCTAGCTAATATTAAATATTAGTAAAACTAAGTCAGGTGCCATTTCTTTAAAGTTTTAGCGTAGATGGTGTTTTTAGAAAATTCTTTTATTACTGAAGATGTGAACATATCCACGTCGGAAAATTGCTCACGTATTTCCTCTGCTACACGATGTATCCCATGGACAAGGCATGTCAAACGCAACATACGTGAAAAGCATTTCCTGCTTTTTCCATATATGGGGCAGCATCGCTTACGAACGTAAGGACGTTGTCAAGAAGAATTTTCTCTGTCCAAAGTAGTAACGGGGAAGTCATGAATAATTGTCCGATTGTAGTGCTATTTGCCTTCTCAAAAGATTCGGTATTTAACAAATAAATTTTAGATGCTTGATTTGGCTCCAAAGATCCAACGATTACATTGGCGATGTGCCTGAAAAATCAGGTTGTAGTGATACAGAGAAGCTAAAGTTTGCAATTTCCAACTTACCTTCCTTTCGCATCTTTTGTCTCATCTATTGATATCCAAATCTTCTTCTCTTTCGTGTTTCTTCGAATTGTGGATTCGTAAGCTTTGTCGAGATAATTTTTTCTGAGCGTTGATTCATTTGATAAATTTTGTTTGACATGCTTTTCGAAAAACGACCGCAGTAACGTATTTTATAATTCTCATAACGGGATTTCAGCACTCATAAAGACTTTACATAAATCAAACAAAAGGTCAGATTGTCGACTGGATGTTGACCAAACGTTTCAGTAACTGAGTTTTTGGGGCGACCACTTTCTTTTCTATTGCTCTTTTATGGAAGAGTGCTCCAGTGTGTTGAGTTACAAAATTCTTTTTCTCGAAATTCACTGGTTTCTCACAGATTTTACAAAAAAACACAGAACCATCGGTTGAAAAAATATCACTTCCAAAGCCTCGCACAAATTTATTTAATTTGTAGATGACAGAAGAATGCGCTTTCGGCAATGTGGCAGAAACGAACCTTCTTGTAAGAATGAATGAAAATGAATACAAATCACCAAAAAAGTGGGTATTAAACTAAAGTAAACATACATTTTCAGATTGAACTCTTGGTAAGGGATTAACAAATTACAGGGAACAAGTAATTAACGTAGGTAATAATGAGATGGGGTTTTGTTTACAATTCACCCATTTTTAAACATCCGGGCTTTAGTTATTATATCACTCTTCTATTCATTTATTTAGCGAAAATGTTCATAGGTTTTATTAGATTAAGTAAACTTTTTATCGCGCCTTCTCTTATTAAAGCCGCTCAAAAGTTGGTTCTTCTCGAAAATAGATATTTCCATCAGATAAGAGCATATAATGTATGGCGCCCTTCATTCTCTTTATTACAAAGTCTATAAATAGGGGTTTCTTTATAAACACCCATTATATGCACATGCTTACTTAGTTTGTAGTGACCGTAGATCAAACCCGTCATTGGCTTAACTTACTATCTGTTTAATTGCAACTATTAATTTCTCAATTATTTTTTTTTTATTAATTTAACCAGCGTATTTACAATCTACTCCTAATTTGAGTATTAAGTAAAATTATATAACAATACAATGTCATTCAAGCTCTAGCCAGTGCTAGTCTCCCTAATGATTACATCAGTTTGATTAGGTTGTGCGAGGTCCAGCGGCCATTGTCGTTTGAGCCTTCTTGCGATGTCCGGTTGATTGGAGAGTTGTTCAATGAGTTGGTTAGGGTGTTCCAATTACTGCTATAGTTAGTTGAGAGCCTTTTGATTTCACTATCACGTAGAACTCCTAGGTCGTTATGGGGTGTCGTTCTTTATGTACCATGGTGCATTGGCCCAATACGGAGGGTTTTGGACTGGAATCTTTAAGGATTTTAGTGTGTGTCGCTTTGGCGCTCCCCAGAGTTGGTTGGACCAATGGGCTTCAGGATGACTTTATACAGCAAAACCTTGTTTGATAAGAGAGTTGGGAATGTTTTCCAAGTAACCATGCCATTTGTTTGATTTTGAGATCTAATTGCTTCCTTTTGGCTTTGATATGGAGCTCCAATTGAGTTTTGGTCGAGGTGCAAGCCATTTTACTTCCTATGGATTGGAATTGGGGTGTTATTTATGCTGGTTTGAGCGCATTCGATACGTCTTATAGTGAAGGTTATTTGAGCCGATTTATCAGTATTGACTGTAATTCTCCACTTATGGAACCAGGCTTGCAGTGAGTCTAGATGCTGTTGAAATTTCTTTAAAATAATTTGAAAATTTATAAAATCCAAAAAATTTAAAATTTTAAACAAAATTTTTAAAATTAATTTTAAAAAAATTAAATTTTTAAGTTTTTGATTTTATTTTTTATTTATTTAACAAAATGTTTATTTTAAAGATTAATTTTAAAACCCTTTTTTAAGCCCTTTTTTTTCCTTTTTTTATTCATAGGAAATTTATTATTTTTTTTTTTTTTAAAAAAAGGGTTTTTAAAAAATAATAACCTTTATTGGGTTTTTAATTTTTAAAAATTGGTTTTAATTTTTTAAAATTTTTATTAAAAAAATTTTAAAACTTTTAAAAATTTTTTCAATTTTTTTTTTAAAATTTTTTTTATTTAAAAATTTGGTTTTTTAAAATTTTTTTTATTAGGAAATTTTTTTTGGTTTTTAAATTTTAATAGAGCAAATTATTTTAAAGTTAAATTTTTAGTTCCAAAAATTTTAATATAAAGGCCCTTTCAAAAGGGTTTAAATTCGAAACCGTTTATAAAAAATTTTATCCCTTGAATTTTTTATTTTAAGGGGGAAAAAGTTTTTTTCGGGCTTCCCTTATTTGTATTTTACAAAAATTTTCTAAAAAGGTTTTCAAGATTTAAAAACCTTTTAAAAGGAAATTCCATGTAATTTCTTTAAAAATTTTTGGGTAAAATTTTTTTGATAAATTGTTTAAAAAATTCAAAATTTTAAACCTTTTTTGTCAAAAACAGTTTTTTTAAAAAAAAAGGTTTTTTTGGAAAAACTTTTAAAAATTTAATTATTTTTTCTTCCCAGTTTTATTATAATTTTACAACAAAATTCCCCTTTTTTTAAAATATGTTAAAATTTTTATTAATATTCAAAAGTTTTTTTACTTTAAAAATTTTATTTTAATATTTTTAAAAGAAAAGTTTATAAATTTTTAATTAAAATGTTATTTAAAATTTTTAATTTTTTTTTCCAATTTTCACCAATATTCTAAAAATATAAGTTTTGAAAATTTTTAAAAAATTTTTTATTTAATAAACTATTCTAGATTATTCTACACAGACGGAAATTTAACCTGTTGCTAAGCTTGCTCTTAGAAGTCTATAAAACTTTGGAATAATGGTAATTGATGTTTCTTCTCAATGAGCAAAATCTAAATAAACAACACTTGATTCGTTTGTGGATGCTCATCTGAAATAAATAATTTAAAACTGTTTTGCTCCGTTCCTTTTCCAAACATACATGTAATTTCATTAACAATATTTTTAAGTTAATCTTTGTTCATATGCAATAGAGGAAATAATTAAAATAAGACCCGAAAGAAACTAAAAAATCTATTGCAGTAAGAGACATTTAGCAAACGTTTTATAAGTAAGATGACGGTAAATAATGCATGTTTTTTAGTGGAAAAATAAAAGAGTTTTAAAAATCCAAATTATTTGATCTTACATTACAGAGACGATGCTGTGCTTGCAAACCAATTAGATTACTTGCGCTGCCACTAATTTTTTTTATTTCTGTATTTTTTCTTCAATTTGATATACCGTTTAAAATAGACTTTGAAATGATTTTAATTGAATACGAAAATTGGTCATCGATTAAATGCCTTAAGCTGCAGCAGGAATTTTGAATTAAATTTTGTTATAATTGGGGATTAATTTTACCTGTAGATTAGCTTGTTATTAATTTAGAAGACATTGGATAAGTAATTTTTCACAACATGGTCGCCACGATTCCATGGCTTGTGCGAACACTTCTTTAGGAGTCTTCTTTGACCAGTGGAAAATCGCTGATGCCATAGCGGCATGACTAGTGAATTTGCGACCGCAGACAACGTCTTTTATCGAAACAGCAAAAAGTTGCTAGGACCCAGGTCAGGTGAGTAGGGTGTATGAGAAATCACGTTAAAGTTGTCAGCATTCGTAGCACCCACCTGGAGGAGACTTTTCGCATTTTCAGGCCTTCATGCAGATTGTGTCCACAGATCCCCTTTGAAGGCGATGTGTTCCACACTCATTCGGCGATCCTCCAAAACAAATTCCTCCAAGCTATCACTTGAAAATAAAATACTAATCTACAAAGCAATAATATGACCAATCTGGACATACGGGATAGAGTTATGGGGTTGCGCTAGCAAATCAAATACAGCTATAATACAAAGAGCCCAATAAAATTCTAAGAAACGTTGTGAACGCACCATGGTACGTCTCAAACCACGCCATCCATATGGACCTAAAAATTCCCTACGTGAGTGTAGTTATCCAGGAGAGCAGTGCTAAATACCACAATAGACTCAACTACCATCCCAATCCACTCATACCACCACTGCTAGAACTTTCTGAAACAAAGACTCAAACGTCAATGGTCGCACGACCTGTCTATCTGAGGTGACATCGCTGGATGTTTACTTCCACGTTATTTAGTGTACATGTATGTTAAGTATTGTACAATATATCACATTAGCTTATAGTTTGTGTATCTTACTGATTGCTAATAAACAAATTATATATATAAAAGAATTTGTCAAACCGCAATACAGGATATTGCTGCTCTTAAAGTAAATTAAAAAATTTACAATAAAATTGAACTGCAAATATCTAAAAAAATTATTTTTAATACTTACTAGATGTCTCATTCCCTAAAGAATAAGCCCGACTTCTTTTCGGCCAACTTTTTTTTTATCAGGACCATTATAGTCCTAGTTTGAGGGTCGAATAGACCAACCCCCTATTCCTACTCATTCATGCTCAAAAAAACTAAAAATTAAAAACGAATTCCACTTCTCTGGTACTAAAAGAGATAGAAGGATGTGCGTTTCGCTCTGTGATGTGCTAAAAATCGACTGGCAAGTTACTGGAAATATTGTTGATCGGCTATCCTTGTAGATGTGCGGAGGATGAGGTAGTGTTATTAAAAATCTATATCTGCATTAGGCTCAATCCGGACCTTAATGCAGAACCGATTTTTATATATACAGATTTGAAACACCGCGAAAATGTAAATCTGAGAGATGGGGTTCAAAAGTAAGCCGCCCGTGGTCTTCCGTAATTTCTTTATCTCCAGAGTAAGGGTTGAAGTTGTAATATCTAGCAAATTTTCGATTTTTTGATAACTTCCGAACCGAAAGGGATATATTGAGACCTTCGATAGTTTTTTGCTAATGCAGGATACCACTTTCCAATTTCTATAGTCAAATCGATAATTAAAGCTTGAACAGTTAGGTAATCTACATATAATACCAATACATAATGTTATCAAAGCAAAAAGTATTAGCCAATCATTGCCCGCGCGATAACACAGGTGTTAGTTTTTACTTCACAATATCCTTGATTCTATCTGCAAGAAAGCGAATTTCTTATTTCAAAGTTAGCTGCATAGCAGATTTTCCGTCAGTTGTCGATAGCAGCGCGCGCGAGCGGACGCGAATTGTTTTTCACAAAACTTGGTGCTTCTCACGTTAATTTTACGCCGTTACCAGCTTGGAAAAATCTTCTAGCCACCAGCGGATCGAGTGATTTCATGAGCGACCTGGTTATGAAGATGGTGTGTAAACCCCTCTACCCCCGACGTATTAGAAAAATTGATGTTTACTATGTATTAGGTGAACGCAGTGTCGCTCAACTCGACTTCAATTGGTAAGTCGATTTTTTATTGTTCTGCTAATAATGGGGAACATGATATAAATGAATAAGGCTGAACATGTCGCTAGCAAATCATTCCCCCACTTTCGGAACGAATAATTTTTTCGTAGTTGACGTTATTGGAAAGAACGTCAAAATTTAAAAATTCTTTTTTAAAGATTTTATGCAACGTTATAATGAAATATTCAGTTGGGAATGATTTGCGATAAAGATATGCATTTGTGTAGCGCTACGCAAATTGGTGGTAAGCATGGGTTACTTATTTAGAAATGGCAGTTATCAAATGTAATATAAAATGTGGATAAATGAAAAAATATATAAAAGTTTTATGTTTTAATTGGAACAATAATTTAAAACAACATATTATAGGTTTTCGCAGTGATGCGGTTAAAAACGGTACCCCAATAGCGCGATTACTTTCGTTATTTGCAAGCTAATTTTATTAATTCAAAATTTATTGCATTGTCGAAACGCTTTTTAAATTCTAAAAGTTTTTTTTTAAATATCCCCATCGGATGCTCTATTAGTCAGCTGACCAATCCGTTAAGACAAATACCACATGCGCGAGAGTGTATCAAACCTGAAAGTTTATAATTCGTTTCTACAAAATAGGTCAATGTTCATTAATGGTTACGTAAAAGTAGCGCAAAAATGATATCTTAACAGATATAAAAGAATAGATCAATCGGTTAAGTCTTTTTTTCTTATACAAGTAGGAGCGGCTTTTAGCTCAATTCGCCCAAATTGAGCGACTTATTATATACAAATCAATTCTACGCACGCAATTCACTGCATCAAAGAAACGCTTTTTGGATTGCAAATATTGTTTCATATCCCCCGTCTGCACTTTTATTAGTTGGTCGACCGTCTTTCTGCGACAAATATCATTCTTGTGGTTGTGTGTTAACCCTAAACCTTTTAAGACACCTGCAAAAGAGATCAAAGGCAGCAAGGGTCCTAAGCAGAGTAGAAATGTTCTTCCAGTGACTATAAAGGAACCACGCAAACGGTTACGTTGTCTTTTTATTTATAATCGGAAGCTCCCAACTCCAAACTCGAATCAGTTGACCCGAACTGAGCGGTCTATTATCCACAACCCAATTCTACTATGCGAATATTTCACATTTTCCAAACACTTCTCAATTTTTCAAGTTTTCTTATATTCTTCCCCCATTTGGACCCCTTATCGGTTGGGAGACCGTCTCTGCACGACAGGTACCACTCAGGTGGGAGTGTATCAACCCTGAACATTCGTAATTCGTAATCCCTCCCTACAAAGGAGGTCGGCGTTCGCTAAAGGTTATGTATAAGCAGTGTAGTAGTACGGTCTCCTAGTGGATGTTAAAGAACCAACCGATTGGTGGTCCCGTTATTCTTTTCTACGTGATTGCCAAAAGTGGCTGGTCTAATATCGGTAACCCAATTTTACTACGCAAATAATTTTTTGCTTTTATCGAACACTTTTTTAATTTGCTCGCATTCCGCCATCTGGTTTAACAGTTGGTCGACAGATACTGGTCGCGTGGAGGTGAATCGCTTTCTGGGCGTTATTTCTCCTCTCTGCAAAAGAGGTCAAAATCAGTTAAGAGTTGATGTAGGCAGTGCAGAAATAGCTTTCTAATATTTGTAGGGAACCAACCAATCGGTCCCGTTATATTCTTCTACGTAATTGGGAGCTTCTAGTTTCAAATTTGAATCAGTCGGCTCGAAATGGGCCATCTTCTATCTACAACCCATTTCTACTACACACAGAATTCGCTACATTAATGAAACCATTTTTGGATTCCAAAAGCCTGTTTCATATTTTCCTTTTAAACTTATAAGTTAGCAAACTTTTTTCGTCAAGATAAGTGAGTAAGTACGGCCCGTGCATTGAAACAGTGTGGACGTGTGCGAGCCAAATTTTACCTGCGATATCGCCGCGCCCGAGTCGCAGCCTTAAGGTCAGGCGTACTTATTTATTTAATAATTTAATACCCATGTAATCAACTTTAATATTAATGTTTCACTGACAATAGGAATAATCCGCCATCACAAAATAACTCCAATATGTATCAACAATATGGTTACCCACCCTCCTATCAAAGCAACAGTATACTGTAAGTAACAGTAACATTCAACACCACCACTCTTCGAACAAACACCATTAAAGCAGTACGCAGTGCCATCAATCCCACCGGTTCAGCACTCTCCGTATTATACAATGCCCGCAAATATCCGAGGTTGTCTGCATTTACCTTCCCGCAAACCTTGCTGCAAAATAATCAAATAGAAAAACCAGCAAGAAATTTTAAGTAATGTCGAAGACGAAACATGGCTGATAATAATAACACTTGGCAAGTGGTTTCTGGCAATAAAAGGAAAAGACGGAAATATAACCCACAATTAACTCAAACATTCAACTTAACACAAACAAACCAATACTCTACGTTAACAGAGGAAACAGATGTACCAGGGGCTAGCAGCAACACTAATACTACGGGTCAAACTGTTCAACTGCCAAAACCACCGCCAATCTTTGTTCAAGGTGTCGAAAACTATCAACAAATGGTAGCTAGCATCACGCACATAGTCGAAAAGGAACAATATACCTCTAAATGTATGGCCAATAATGTCGTTAAAGTCAATGTTCACACGCCTGACTCATACAGGAAATTGACCCCCCATTTTTTAGATACCAACGTTATATTTCACACATACCAAAACAAGCAGGAGAGGGCGTATAGAGTAGTTGTACGGCATCTACAACCCACAATCGCGACAAATGTAATAATAGCAGAATTGGCAGCAAAAAATCATAAAGTTCGAAATATTAGCAACATCAAACACAAACAAACTAAAGAAGCCCTGCCGTTATTCTTCGTGGACTTGGAACCGGCCGATAACAACAAAGATATTTATAAATTGCAGTATCTGCAGAACCTAAAGATAACGGTTGAACCACCTAAGCAAAATAAAAATATAGTACAATGTACAAGATGCCAAAACTTTAACCACACGAAATCATACTGCAATCGCCCATATGCGTGTGTCAAATGCAGCGGTAACCATGATACAAGAACGCGCACCAAAAATAGGGATACGCCGGCAACGTGTATCTTATGCAATGGACCACATCCTGCCAACTACGAAATCAGTAAACTTCCTAGCCCAATCACACTATCCGCTGTATATTGCCCTCCAAGACATAGACTAACTACGAACATACTACAACCATTCTTCAACACCCTTGGAGGGAGATTTATAGTAGGTGGCGACTTTAATTGTAAACATACAAGGTGGGAGTCTCGATTAATAACTACAAGGGGTAGAGAACTTGAAAAAATTCTTACTAACAACAATTACATGCATTTATCAACCGGTAATCCAACATACTCGCCGACCGACGTGAACAAGATTCCAGATTTATTAGATTTTTATATAGCTTCGGGCATTTCAAGAAATTATGTGGACGTCACTCCTAGTTTCGATCTATCTTCGGACCACAGTCCTGTGTTAGCTGTCATTAGCGCTACAGTTATCCAAAAGCAGCCTAAGCCAGTACTTTGCAATAGACGAACTGACTGGGACAAATTTAAAGTACACGTCCACCGACATATAAATATTAATATAAGCTTAAAAACACCGAAAGAAATAGAGATCGCAGTTAATCACTTTATAACAACAGTCCAAGAGGCAGCCTGGAATGCTACACCAATGAATATCCAGAAAATCGAGTCATTTAATGTTTCTAGAGATATAAGTGAATTAATAAAAGAAAAAAGAAGAGCAAGGTCAATCTGGCAACGTACACACAACGTTAATGATAAAACCACATACAATCGACTTACTAATAAACTTAGGAAGAAGATGTTAGAGGCGCGTAATGAAACATTCCATAACTACATAACCAACTTATCCAAAGAAGATCACAGTATATGGAAAGCCACTAAAGGATTTAAGAGACCCCCAACAAGTCCCGCCGTTACGCAAAAACGATGGCTCCTGGGCAAGATCAGATAAAGAAAAAGTTGAATTTTTTGCCCAACATCTGGCAGACGTATTCACACCTCACTCTAATGAAATTGATGAAGATGTTAACAACTTTCTCAAAGCACCACTACAACTATCATCCCCTATAAAAAAATTCACAATTGGTGAATTACAAAATGAAATAAAATGGTTAAATAATAAGAAAGCGCCGGGCTATGATCTCGTTACAGGCCTTGTACTTAAACAATTACCACGACAAGGAGAACAATTCTTATTGGCACTCTTTAATGCAATCCTACGCTTAACATACTGGCCCTTACAGTTAAAGTTTGCACAGGTCATCCTAATATTAAAACCTGGCAAACCACCAAATGAAGCTCAGTCTTATCGCCCAATTAGTCTACT
Source organism: Sinelater perroti (assembly GCA_036346155.1). Classification (NCBI taxonomy): domain Eukaryota; kingdom Metazoa; phylum Arthropoda; class Insecta; order Coleoptera; family Elateridae; genus Sinelater; species Sinelater perroti. Next base: position 5,737,673 of record JARFIY010000215.1, read on the forward strand.
GCCTGTCGTGTAAAACTCCTAGAAAATTAATATTAAAGCGAATAAACGAAAATAGTCTACTTGAAGAATGGATTCCAAATCACCAGTTTGGATTTCGCAAAGGACACTCGACCATAGAGCAATGCCACCGAATAACCAATATTATTCAGCAATCATTTCATAGTAATAAATATTGCTCTGCTGTATTTTTAGATGTGCGGCAAGCGTTTGACCGTGTTTGGCACAATGGGCTACTATTTAAAATTAAACACATCTTTCCACATCAATACTATCTCCTGCTTAAATCTTATCTAACTAATCGACACTTTCAAACCAAAGTTGGTATGGAATATTCACAACTGTATCCAATCACGGCTGGTGTTCCCCAAGGAAGTGTGTTGGGGCCACTCTTATATCTGATTTTTACTGCAGATATACCGTCGACACCAACCATAACATTGGGGACATTTGCAGATGACACTGCAATCCTGGCATGTCATGAAGATCCACAAATCACAACTAATATCTTGCAAGAGGCACTAAGTACAATAGAGGGTTGGCTGGAAAATGGAGAATTAAGGTCAATGAGACGAAGTCCAATCATATAACATTTACCACAAGACGATCACAATGCCCACCTGTAAGCTTGAATAACGTACCCATCCCGCAAGCAAATGCAATTAGATACTTAGGTCTCCATATGGACACAAGATTAACGTGGAAACCACATATAATAAAAAAACGCAAAGAAATGGACATCAAAATTAAAAAAATGTATTGGCTCATAGGAAGAAACTCTCAACTCTCAACAGAAAACAAATTACTGGTGTACAAATCTATCATACGACCAATATGGATATATGGCTGTGAACTCTGGGGTTGCGCCAGCTACTCAAATATTGACATAATACAACGTTTCCAGTCTAAGACATTAAGAAGTATATTCAATGCTCCCTGGTATGTTTCAAACCGTATCCTCCACTTTGACTCCAACGTACAATATGTGCGGGACATAATCAGACAACGGGCTACAAGCCACCACGCTCGGCTAGTGGGACACACTAATAACGAGATTACACCGCTAACACAGCAGCCAGTAGCTGAGACGACTTAAACGGAAGTGGCCATGGGACTCGACAGAATAAAGAAATCATACACCATCCCCTAAGTCTTCAAATGGAGGTAACGAGACTGCACCACTGGGTGCACCTCTCTTCAAATCTATTCCAAACTTCACGCAATTAGCTCATAGAATTTATTGTTATTAATTCTGATTGCTAATGTACACGAATTCAATAAAAAAAAAAGATAAGTAAGTGAATCAACCTAAGAATATTTTAATCCCTCTCTCTAAAGTAGGTCAAAATCAGTTAAGGGTTTGGAATAAGTAGTCTAGAAATGGTCAAAAAAAACAGTTAATCGGCCACGTTAAGTTTTTTTATTTAATTTACAATTTTCCAGTTTCAAATTTTAACTAATTGGTCCAAAGTTACTGGTCTACAACCCAGTTATAAGACGCGAATAATTTACTGCATTATCAAAATGCTTTTTGGATTCAAAAGTATTCTCACATTCCTATATCATTTTACCCCGACAGGTATCGCTCGCGTTGTAGTTTATTTAACCTCAAACGTTTGTAATACCTCTCTGTAAAGAAAGTTTATATCGGTTAAGGATACACAGTACAGAAATAGTCTAGTGGTTGGATTAGTCTCGCCAACCCTTTTTCCTCAGTTAAGAGTTCTTAAAGTCGAACTAGACTCGACTCATACGCTTGCACTCATTCAATTATAATTGCCTGATCTGCTACCTGCACCCTGATTCCTGCAATCCACCAATTCTTTCGTATTGCTCGACTGAGACTTTGACTGGTCGATCGACCGTCTCTTCACGACCGGTACCACTTGCGTGGGAGTGTATCAACCCTGAACTTTGTAATCCCTCTCTACAAAGGAGGTCGATGTTTACTAAGGGTTAAATATAAGCAGTGCTGAAATTTTATTATTGCTATCACCTTTTCTATATCTATATTATCATCATTCCATCATCATTTCCATCAGTGACCTACTGATACTTTTTTTACGTTCTTCGTTTTAGTCTTTTCATAATATTTTCTTTCCCTAATCTTATGTTATCATCCTTATCTTTCATTCGTTTTAACTCACACTTCTTGTTTCTTCTTACTTTCCACACCATGTAAAATAATTTCTGGTTTCCTTGCTTTCTTCTTCCATTTTTCTCCCAAATTCTTCTTGTTTGCTTCTTTTTCCTCCATTCACTATTGCTTATCGCCTGAACGCTTCTGCACTGAATTCTTAAATTTTGAATTTTAAATATGCGTACTATTGTTTTCAGTTTTACTTGATTTTTTATCTGTGATTTCTTTTCTGTGTGGTTCATTTATTAAGATATAGACAATTTTTCTTTCCTGTTTTTAACCTCGCCTGTTTACACATGTATGTTTGTGCTAAAAGAATAAATTTGCTATAATTAATGTTAGATAAGTTATTTAGTCTTTTACTATTATTATTTCAATTATTCTCACCCCAGGAGCCTTGTTTAGTAATGCAATATCTTTCTTCTTCTTTTTTGTACTCTTTATTTAAATCTCCCATGACTATTAACTTTCTTAGTATCTGTAACGGCTTTATCTAAATATTTCCAGAATTTACCCTTTATGGCTGCTTTTTCGTTTTGCATTGCATTGATCTTACCACCCCATGGTCTCCAGTTCACTTATTTTCTTCGCTATAATCGTGCAATGTCTGGAATATTTGTCTTTTCTCTTATCAATTGGAACATGTATTGATTGGGTATTTTTTGTATGTTGGTAATTTTCTTTTTATTTTTAATGTTTTGTCCGAGGTATACACATACTTAAAACATGCTTTTGCTTTATTACACTTCCTAGTTATTCAATGACTCTTGTTGCTTCTACTCCATTGTATAGTAACAAATGAGATGTCAATTTCTATTATTTCTATTCTCCATATGTTTGATTTATTGCTATATCTCTTATGTTTGGTATCGTATTTGTGAATCACCTTAATCATCATCTGTGAATTTCCGGCTCTTTTTACTAAGACAACCCGTTTCTCGACATAACTTCCGGATTGTGCTCTGATTTATGCAGCTTTACTCTTCTTTTAGTTCATTACCAAGTTTGTCCATCCACTATAATTCTTCTATATTTCATTTCTTCAATTTATTTTTATTTTTATTACTAATTGTTCACCTTTCCAGCCGACAAATTTTACAACAGTCATGGTTTATTCTAAAACAATGTATGGTTTCAAATGCATTTTCAACTCTTCTCAAGTTGCTCAACTTATTCTTTAATTTTTTCTTATTTAAATGACTTCTTGTATTATAATACTTTTTTCTTATTATTACTTTCCATTTTATTTTCTAGCTTTTCTACTACCATTTGAGTGGCTTATTTTTCTTCTGTAGTTTTGATGCGTGTCTGTTATATGATTGCTGTTTTTCTTTTAATCTACCTATTTCTGCTAACAGATCCTGTACTTATTTTTATTACTTTTTATTGTTATTTAATTTTCTCTTATTATGTCTAACATTTTCTTTTTTGTCTCTCTTCTTTCCTGGTGATTTAATTGGTTTTTCGTTTTCACTTTCATACACGTATCTTCTCATCCGATTGTTGTTTACCGTTACTTTTCCGATTTGTAGAATTTTTAGTAAATCTCCCTATCATTTTACTTTTGTGAATTATTTCTACTTCTTTTTGTCGTTCTAAAGAATGTTTCACCGTCCCGTATTTGGAACTGTGATAAAACTAATCTCAGCAATGGCCCTGGGAATAGGAAGGTAATTTGGGAGCGAGGCACAGAGTAACAAAGTTCCTAGATATTACGACGTCAATTAAAGAAACAGGCAAAACAATAGATCCAGAATTTTGGTATATTTTTTTATCATCAACGATAACATGGACCAGATATATGGACGTGCAAATAGCTGCTAAAAGACACTTTGCGATGCGTCACTTAACGTAGAATAAACTGTCGGTGTAAATGCGCCGAAAATAATCGAACGTAGTCATTGTGAGAGATAAGGACACGATGCAGTAGAACCACAAGTAAACATAAGGTTTTGCTACAAAATAAAAAAAACACAGCGATGGAGGCGTGTGAAAAGTTAGCGCGTGTACGGGAGGACAGCGTCAGGGAAAATTAGATTGCGACTGGTTCAAACGCTTTTGCGACAGAAAAAAAAACGACTCAAGTTGAGCTACGTTTGGATTGGCTGTCAAAAACCTCCGATGCGTCACGACATGAGTGACTGATCGATTGCGAAGAAATTGGGCATTAACAAAAACGCTGTGGGTGTTGCGTAAGCTGAACGACAAACAGGAAGTATCATAGATGGAAATCTTTGGTGATTCCTTCACCATATGTGACCAGAACCAATTTTTCTATTATAAGATTTGTTTTCGCCTAAAAATTGTCATGAAAAACCCACGTTTTTTGAACATAGAGGCAATCTAAAAACGTATTTCGCGATGGGTTCTTAAAAAGACCTTGCTGACAGTTTTTAAAACCTTTACCGACGTACTCAATAGTGTGTTGTGAATAATAGCAATTATTTTAAAGGTAGATAAAGATAGTTTGTATCTTCTGTTGTGTTTGCTTTGTGACATAATTTATAGAACTTTTTAAACACACTTTGTATTAATAGGGCATCAAAGGAAAAAACTGTTAAAAAACTTACAATGTGCTTATGCTTTTTCAAAATTTTGAAAAACCATTCCGTGTAGTAACACAGATTTATATAAATTTTATGTGTATACATAAACACATGCTTATCTACATATATTCAGATCAAATCAAGCTCTACTTAATAATGAAGACATATATTCAAAGCTAAAAGGGGGTGCATGGCATATAAGCTTGAGCATGCTGGTACGCTAGTTGCTATTTACATTTAAAAGCACTTAGTATCACATTTGAGTATTAATTGCCCAATTTTTGTTTTCGGTTTGAGGTAATATTCCATTTTCTTTGCTTTTTATTCCAATAGTAACAACAGGAAACCAGCGTGTTTTAAACTAAGGATATCTCGTTTTTCTTGTGATTTTTTTTACAAAAAAGTTTACTGATGAGTAATTAAAGCGTTGTTAGGTGAATAAAGTTGCAATAAAGTTTTTGATGTGGATGATTTCACTTAGTGGCACAACAGTGATAGCATTTTTATAGGTAAAGTTAAGTATTTAAAAAAATGAACTTATATAGGAAAATTTGTAGTACGATTTTATATTTCACCATAAACCACTATGAATGTAGCCTGAATTGCAGGCGCTCCTAGTTTATAACACGTTCTATTTACTAGTTCAACTGCCTTGCGTTTATTTCCTCCAGAAAAGGCTTTTATATATTTATGAATCTGGATCCGATTATTACTAAAATTAATATTTATAATGATAGTATATAAAACGCAACTGTAAAATTTATATCTAAAATCCTTACGTGGAAAACTGTAACCAAGGCTGTTTCAAAAAAAAAATTTTTTTTCTTGATAAACTTGCTACCGTTGGTTTTATAAGATACTTCTTCTTAATAGTGAATTAAAAGAAACATGGCACCTATCTAATTTAAGTATAGAAATAGTAGAAATATATTAAAGAAAGTTAGTCTTTCAGTACGACATAGAAAGTAAGAAACATAAAACAGAAGACACAGTATGCCCATAAATACTGTTACACACTGAATTCTTCTTTATATCCATACTCATCCGAAAAGAGCGTTTACCATCAAATAGCTGTGTAGATGTTTGTTCGTACGAGTCCCTCAAGTTCTTCAACCAGGATATGTGTCTGCATTCTGGTGGACGGCGACCTTCAACTTTTACTTGCAAGACCAATTGCGCAATCTGTATTTAGGTTGTCTCATACTATGACTAAGATATTGTAAGTCGGTTATTTTGAGATTTTCAATGCATTCTGGTTCTTTTTTCACCTTTTCCAGTACTTTTCTATTGCCCACTCTATGTAACTATAAAATATAAAGCATTTTTCTAAGCAATAGTTTACAAATCTATGTTTATCTTCGATATACACAAAGTATAGTAAAGTAAGTTTCCTTTATAGTAATGAAATATATCAGTTCTTTTATATTTTTTGATAAAATAATAGTCTAACCTAACTCAGGAAATGTTTGAGCACAGGGCAAATTCGGACTATCCATCGGGCAAAACAGCACTATAGCACGAATTTACCCAATTTTACATTTAATTCTTACTTATTCAACTGTTTCATTAAATTCCTTTCTTCGTAAGCATTTAATTATGAATTTTTTAAACTGATAACACCTTTGCAACCCACGATAGTCCGAAATTATGTAAAGAAAACAACACCGCACTATACAAAGAAAATGTTGGCTGAAGCATTGGCAGAAATTAAAGCTGGCCGAATGACTGTTTATAGAGCTACTAAGCACTATAAAATACCAAAAAATACAATTAATAACCGAATCCGAGGAAAAAGTGGACAAAAATGTGAATCCTGAGGACGAAACACTGTACTTTCATGTGAAAATGAAAAACGTGTTTCCGATGGGCTGTTAACCTTTTAAAAATATGGATTTGGATTGTCACGAAAAGAAATATTGTTGCTTGTTGGACAGTTTGTCAAAAAAAATAACTTGAAAACTCCCTTTAAAGTTGGAGTACCCGGAGAATACTGGTTTTTAGGATTTAAAAAAAGCTACAACTTATCCTTAAAGAAGGCGCAGGGCGTTAAAGTTGCTCGGAGGGGCGGTTGTAATCCAATCACAATTCAAAATTATTTTACTCTTCTTGAATCTACTATTAAAGAGGTTAATTTGGAAAATAGTCCTTCAAGAATATGGAACTTAGATGAAACAAGTTTCTGCACGGATCCATCCAAAACTAAAATAGTCGGTGCGAAAAATAAGCCGTGCACTAGAACAATTAGTGCCCCTGGAAAACACAACATTACTATTTTATTAGCAGCATCTGCTACGGGGAAAAAGTGCCGCCGCTCATAATTTTGAAAGGAAATAATATTTGGGAGCAATGGTATGCACCAGAGAATACTGGTTTTCCTAACACTACCTATGCCGCAACACAAAACGGATGGATGGATGGAAACAACCGTCTTTGAAAACTATTTTACAAAAAGTTTTTTGCCGTCGATCTGGATCAATTGATCGATCTGTTTTACTGATATATGATGGTCACTCAACACATATGAGCATCGGATTAATAGAGCAAGCAATGCAATCGTAAGTTACCATTCTAAAATTACTAACACATACAACTCACATCTTACAACTACTAGATATCAGCGTTTTTAAATCTTTAAAATCGACCTGGGACCAGAGGCTGGTGTCCTGGCAACGAAAGCATTTAGGGGAGAGATTGTCCAAAAAGTCCTTCGCACAAATGATTGGTGAAATTTGGTGGGATTTGAACACTGATATTATTGTCAACGGTTTTCAAAAAACTGGAATTCACCCATTTTCTATGGAGGTGGTGCTCGATTCAGTTTTTGATGTCGCACAAACCAAGGCGAATCAAATGTATGAACAAATGATTGAAGAAGCTGTTTCACAGCCTCCTATAATCATCGAATTATCTCCTGTTGAAGACCAATTTATAATTCCTGAAGAAAATTTCATTATATTGCCAGGGAACATCTGCTGATGTACAATCACCACCACAATCTTCAACAAGCTCTGCCCAGTTAGTAGAGAATGTAAGTTTTGAAAATCTCCTACTTGAAACTATAACATCAAATTTCACGGAAATTATTAAATAGAAGAAAAGAGTTGCAAAAGGCGCGTAAGTTATAACTTTAGAAGAAACGAAGATACAATTGTTTCCTGACAAAAACATCAAGGAAAAAACTCCTAATTCTTCTTCTAAAGAAGATGATAATTTATGTAGCATTTGTAAATGCGATTTTCGCTGTTACACTAATGGCATGAACTGGGTTTGTGGAAATTGCAACTAAGGTTCGAAAAAAACAATATGAATGTGAGAGATGTCTTGACGATGATTGAAAAAAAAATGTTATTTTTATTTTTATGTTATTTTATTACTAATAATAATTCCGCTTTTGCCCCGTAATATAAGGAAATAAGATTCGATAATTTTTAAACAGGTAGGTGCAGTTTTGCCCAGTTCCGGGGCAAGTCTGCCCTAGCAGTACTGTTTTTAATTTATTAAGAAAATAATAAGTTTCAGAAGATATTTTTAATCCAAATTAATGCAACTTAAAGAATAAACCATGCACTAAATAAAAACACTAAGATTATTAGGCTTTAGCGGGATAGATAGAAAATACATCAGTTTAAAGTAAACTTTACAATTTCTGGGTCGGTTTTACCCCACTCCACCTTATTTGATTAGTCATCCAAACTTCTTTTTGTTTCTTTTCTGTTTTTAATATATTATTACAGATACTTGTGGGAATAAATCAAACCATTGCTCATTTATCTTCTATGTTGTCATTAATATCATATTCTTCGCTTAACGTCTCTCTCTGTTAGTTTTTCACACACTTTGGCATTTTTAATTTTGCTTATGTCAATTTTTTACTATAAGGTTTGCAACTTGATTCTGGCTAAAAGGTACTACATCTGCAGCGTAATCTTATACATCCCACACACTGAATATAGCGGGTAAACGGGAGACCCCACACCGTTTACCCATAAAACTGCGGGTGGAGCTACCTCATCCCACATTTGTGGGTAACAGATGCCGCCTGTAGTAATGACGTGGGGTAGAGGTTTTCGCAAGTGACCTCGCCGGCAACTCGTCAAACGAGGCAGGAGAAATCCTGCCAACACGAGTATTTGCTGCATCGATGAGGCCCAAGGCCTACGGAGACGTTAGACCACATGACGTTATCCCGTTACAACTGTTATGCAGGCTATCCGATCCCACACTTGTGGGCAAAGGACCCCGGTAGCAGTAGCGATATGTGGTAGAGGTTCGCCCAAGCGACCTCGACGGCTGCTCGTCCAACGTGATAGAGGAAACTCTACCGACAGGAGTAGGGCTGCGTTTCACTCTACGACGCAGACTCGTAAAGGTGCCACCCTATCCCACAATAGTGTGGGTAACGGGCGCAACAAGTATCAACAGATGTAGAGTATAGGCTCACGCAAGTGACCTCGACGGCCGCTCGTCCAACGTGGTAAAGGAAGTTTTTCCGACACGAGTGAGTAGTGTGCCTTACCCCGTGGCGCGTGATGCCCGTAAAACTGCTAGTGGAGCTACTCAATCCCATAACTGTGGACAACGGATGCCGCTAGTCAGTAACAGAGGGGTAGAGGTATCACGAGAGTAGCCTCGACGGGTAGTCGTCAAACGTGGTAAGGGAAACCTTACCGACACGAGGACTAAGGGGAGGGGGTAGCCAACCGGGGCGGCTTCCCGGTTCCCCCTCGTTGGTGTTGGAATCTTAGGGGTGGCGGCACCGCTTTAGGAACAGGAGGGACGTGTTGATCTTCGTGTAAGCATGTCGATCTGGCGGGCGAAACCGTAACACCTCCGGTACTCTGATTAACTGTTTTTGAATAATATTTTCAGGATTTATTAAATGGTTATTGGTAACCATAACTACAATCATTTATTCAAAATGGTCACCCTTAGCCTCTACACAAGCTTTACGAGGTTTAAGCCATTTGTCTATGGCACTGTTTCTTAACCTTTTTAATAAGTCTACCTTTATCGTAAAACCCCTGGTTTGCTTCAATAGTGGGTTTTAATGCCACATTCTGTAAATGGATTATTTGCACCAAAAATGACAATTATTTCAAATAATATTTATTTGCTTGAAAAAGTAATTTCAAAATCAACCTAACATATACACACAGGACTTTTAAATTTTAATTTTAATGACAAGAGTGGTACTGCTTTTTATTATCGCAGATATTAAACTATGCTTATACTAAGACAAAGAAAATTTGAACTGAAGGTCAAGCGACATATCAATCGACATATCAATCGAAAGCACTCGTCAAGCAGAACAATATGTGGTATGCCACCAATTTCGTCCTCGCACTGTTCACGAGTATTACCAAAAAACTCCACTTAGGTCAGAAAACTTAATTTTTACCGGTTAATCAGGTTCGACGTAACGTTGAAACGACTAATTGTACAACAATAGTGCGCATACGTTGCGTTTAGAAACAACAACACAGGGTCAAGTGTCATACGAGAGCAAAATATGCTATATAAGTAACATTTTCTCTTTGATTCAACAGAAGTTGTATTCTCAAATCTGTTTTGAATACGATAATTTAACTAACCCTAATTGTTATTGTCATAAAACCAGTTATTTGTTTTGATTTGTTACTTAAAGTTTGGTGGAATTTGTAAATTTTTCAATAAACTGTATCATGGCTTCGAAAAAAGTTCAACTGGACAAACCTAAGAATATGCAAGAAAATGCACAATTTCTGTTAATAGCATCAAACTTTTTTATTAAAAATATGTAACTAAGTTTATAGTGGTAGTTAAAAACAGTTGAACGTGGGAGCCGGTTTTTTTTTAAATCTATAAATCTGAATGATGCAAGGTCGCCAGGAACATTGTGCTTTAAAAAAATTGGAAGCGTTTACTGTTAAAAGCCGGATGCGGATCATTGTAAAACATATTCAAGTCGTTGAGTTAATTAGCCCAAGCACAAATTTAACTATTTTGTAATATAGAGCTTCCGACAGCTACCCACTCTCCAAAAGTACCTGAATTTAATTCGACTAAGGAATAAAATTATGAAATTTTAAGGTGCAATGCTCACCACATTACCACGCTTCCCATATTTGATCTCACTAGTAATGAAACTGTTTTTTTACACCTAATCAGAATTTTCCTACTACGTAGGGTCTTATGTAATTATCCTTCTCAGTAGTGTTAGATTTGACATTATAATCGCCTATAACAAATATTATCTCTTTATTGGATGCTTTCAGTATGACTGTTTCAAATTGTTGATAGAATTTTATGATTTCCTTACTACCATCCCATTCACGAACTCGTTTTCGTGTCCAGAAAAATAAATGTCATTGCCATTCTTCAAAGTAAAGTCACAGTTGCCTTTTCAGTGAGTTTCTCTTAGATCTACTATGTCTGCGACTCCTACTCCTTATTCAGTAATGTTGAGCTTTTCAAGATGTAGTACTGGGCCTCGAACATTCCAAGTCGCAATTTAAATTTCTTTACGGTGGGATATCTTGTGTGGTGTTTTGGCTTCATCAGCTCTTCCCACGACATTTCCAGGAGATCCGAACACAGGAGCATTTTAATTATGAATGCATTTTACTTTAATATAAGCCATAAAATTGACTAGAAACAGTTACGAGAAGTCGTGGTTGCTTTCTTCTAGGAAATGTAGTAAAAGATTGCGTTAGGTGATTTGAATTAGAGTTAGGGCATTATTTATCTTTACTTAAAATGTAAAGAAGAAACCCAGGCTCATTAATTCTTCACCGAATTTGTAAAGGAGTATTTACTCGTTACTTATTTTTAACTTGCACTTAATATTAGGCTTTATGGATGAAAGTTGAATTTTCATGTCAGATTCGGTGTCAAGTGTTGTGGTGTTTATTTTTTGTCGACACAAGCTGAGAACGCGTTTCGTACAAATATGTAGTTGCAAATGGTAAAGGTGTCAACACGGCCTTTTGTGACAATTGAAGATATTCTTTTAAACTGCACCAGAATTTCCAATAACGGCATCAATTTAAATTTTTCTTTCAACGATGAATCAGATGTCAATTCAATAAAAATTTGTTTCTTCTACTCACATAGTCAAAGATCATGTATTGACAATAAATGCGTTTTTTAATCCTCAACTTATTTTGATATTTAATCTGCTGTTAATTTGAAAACCGATTAAATGCTTTACTCAAACTTTCAGGTGCTGAATGATTTCTTCAATACCCCTTTCTCTTCTGAAAGCCTTCTATTGACGGGAAGCAATCAAACTCGTTGAAGCCTACATAAATTGTCCAAAATTCTATCCTTTTCTTGAAAGCAAGAATTTTTTGTGAGCAGTAAATACATTTAGTTGTTTCCCTTGAGGGTTAAATTAATTGCATTGAACTTTGCAAAAATGTCGCATGAATAGGCAATTTTAAGCAGCCAATTTCTATCAGATAATCGACCTTTCAATTAAAAATTTTATTCTAAAAAGAAACAGGCACCTTGTTCCTTAGCTAAAGAATACGAATTAGTATCTTTCCTCGAGATAACCATCTGACTTCTGTATGTAAAAGAAGATATGTCTGTACACTTTTCGTGCCCTCGCATAGTATTTTGAATGAACTCTTATTTAGTGACAGAGATTTTATGAAGTTAATGACTTGGATAGCTGGAGGATAATTTTTTTTCAGCTATATATTTCGTGGCCTTTGCTCCATTAGTACAAATATCATTGCAGTTTTTTTTATTCTCTTCAAGAAAAGAATTTAGAAGACCAAATATTAACATTCCAGTAATACGTGTTGGTGGAGATTGCAAAAATAATGCGTTCTTGTGCTGATACCTAACGATTACAATTACTATTGAGAATCCAGATGCATCTGTAGATTCATTCATTTGCATGATTTCAGACAAAAAGTAAATTTATTATTATCTTAACTATTTCTTTTGCTGATTTTTCATTTAGCATACATTTTACCACCTCCATGGCAGTAGGTTTAATAAGATTTTGCACAATTGAGTAGGCTTCAGCGAGTTGAGCTATCTGATAGCTGAATAAGTAAGAAACCTTAGTTGCTTTTTTTTAATTGTTTTTACGGTTTGAACCATAAATGTTTTTAAGTCTAAGAATACCTGAAACTTTCGAATAAAGAATTCAACATTTTTTCTTTAAGCTTGCTGTAAATAGATTCCAAATGTCAACGCATTTTAGCTGGAGCCACAAAGCTATTTCAGAGAACTTAACTGCATGTAACACACTAAGAATTACCATTATTGTTTAAAAATCCTAAAGGCATATAACTTTTATCATACTTCCTAAGTTTTTTAGTAACTGCTCTGGATTGACTACTTATAGAATCATTAAATGGCTTAACTTCTTTTGGCTCGATTTCCTTTGCATTGCTCTTATTATTACCACAATTATCTTTAGCAAAAGAGCTAGTTGTTGAGTCCGAAGCAAAATACCCGAGTTCTGCAGTAGACCTCTTTAGAGTTCTGCAGCAAAACGTAGAAAACGATTTTCTATTTAATAAAAACGAGAGGCCAAATTTGAGCAATAATTAATTAGCAATTTTTATACAATAATTAGTTACGTTTATAAGACATATGTTTTCTCTCTCAAACTACAAAAAATATCATATATATGACAAATTAAAGACAACAAAAGCACAATCAAAACAAGTATATCGTTTGAGAATACTGTGGTTCTTTCTTTTTCTCTCGCCTATCGCGTTTGGATGTTTACCTTTTTGCATGTAAAATATTTTTTATTAGATATGCTGTATTTTTAATAGTTGTGTGCGTAATGAAATATTCGACGTCCACTGCACCTCTCTTGATTATTATTAATGTATTTTTGTAACTTTTGATTATTAGATTAATGTTGTTACAATTTTAATATGTTCATATCAATTCATATAATTGACTTTCAGCAGATTGGTAGGATTTTGGGTATTATCCTTGTTGTTGACTTTGCTTTTATTGTTTTAAATTTATCCTATACATTTTTTGTATTTTAAAAAAGGAGACTAAATAGTGTATAGAAAATTGCCAATAAATTATTGTTTAAATTTGGACACTTGTTTTTATTAAATACATAAGAAAAAGCGACCCTTCACATTCAAAACGATTTTCAGACAAAAATGCAGCGACAAAGAACTTTTAAGGTTGAATAACTTTAAATGGTTACTTACGTTGACAATATTGTTAACAGCGGAATATAAAACAAACAAACTATTAATACAATGTCTAGGTTTTACAACTTCAAAGACAGAACCAATAAAGTTAGGAAAACTTAAAATAAAAAAAAATGTAATCGATTTTTATTTTATAAGACGCACATTGGCAAGTGACTACTATTATGCCCGACTACTCGCAGCACCCTTTTATGTTCAAGTATACGGAATTTCCCTGTATTTCTAAATTTGTGAAGAAATGAGCTAGGGAATCACCGATATCGGGATTCCCCAGCGCGCCTGCTGTAAAATACCAAAAATTGTCCCAATGACGGATTGTCACATTTGCATCGACTATCTATATTAGTAAGTGGAGACGAAGGTTAGCTGTTATTCTATTTTTTTAATTTCGTAAAGACGTTAAGCTTTTTTAAGCTACTTTCTTGAACTCCAGGGTTCCGCGACACACAGAAACGCTGATCTACGACTACAGGCACTACATCCATTGGAAAAGTAATGACTGCAGCCGTCAGGGCTCACTTCAAAAATCAATATTAGGGTATTTTTCTGAGAAAACTAAGCTCTCTAAAAAAGCGTATGATTCAGATGTTTCACTACACCTTTCAAAACATTCCGTTGATACACAGCGATTGAAGTTTTGACCCCCCCTTTGAAAAAATGAACGTTAGTTACGCCAACATAGCACACTCCCCACCAAACCATCACAGCTGCTGGATGATTGTCTCGCTAAACTCTTAGCACTAGCCGAGATGCTTGAACGACGTAGCATATATTCTTGTAAAAGGATTCCTCCACTGTAAACGTATTTTTTGTGGCTATTATGCGCATACTCAGTCAACCTCCTTTTTCTATTTTTCTTTAAAGCATCTGTTAGCAAATATCTTGTGTTTTTTGTAAGTAGTTAGTCCTAAGCCTTGCTTGATAATGCGAGATATTGAAATTTTGGAAATTTGCATCTTCCTGCTTACAGTTAGTTAAGTAGCAGTTGGTAAAAGATGTCGCCCTAATTCTTCTGTAAGTTGATAGAAAGAATCTCTGTCTTTAATGTTTTGTCACAAAATATTTAGTTGGGATTTTAGGGACAAAGCTTCTGTTTGGGGATATGTTATCGTCCCAGGAGTCTGGTTAATCTCAACTAAAAGGTTGGTACAGCGGACCGTTAAACATCCATTAAAAGTGCATCTTTGGGGTTGGCTCTCAAAACTGGGTTTGGGAATGCTCCGAAAACTCTTGAAATTTATAAGAAATATTTGTTACCGACTTCCGAACGTTAATTCATCAAGAATGCTGCAGAAAGACGACAACCCCAAACATCGTAGCAAGCTTTGCATGGAATGGAAAGAACAGTTTGTCATTGTTACACTTGATTGGCCATCGCAGTCTCCCGATGCCAATCCGAATAAGAACGTGTGTGCATACATCATGCACAAGCTTCGTGGAAGAAAAGCATTCACTTTGAAGCAGTTAACACGAGAAATTCGTCGCACTTAAAGGTTCTTGACTGATGAATACGTCATCCATTTGGCCGAAAGCATGCCTCAAAGATGCTAGGTAATTATCGGCGATGCTAGTGATTAGACACATTATCGATGCAATAGTATCTTTGTTTTGATGAATTTAGCGTACCCCACATATTCGAAAATGTTTTTAAATATTTTTCTTCCACAAGAACCCGAACACTTACTTAACTGACTGTAAAAATTATTTTATTTGATTCACTTACAACTTTGACTGTTTGAACAGCCCAAACTGAACTTGGTCTTCCAGATCTTAGACAATTCTCGATACCTTCAGTCTCATTAAACAATTTTATAGACCGATACATCAACATACAGTTAATTCTAGAAGGTTATAGAATCTTTTTCAGCTCTACACTTATGTAATTCTATGTATTACTTTGCTGTTTGTTGACAAGAGACACTTATAATTTTAAGTCTTAACAATTGCAACTGTATGTTAAAGTCATAGATATCTTTTTAATGTGTAGGGCAATGATAGGTTTAATTTTGAAACAGTACTTATGAAAATACTCGGTACAGTTAATCATTCAAATATGAACTCTAATAACACAGTTGGGCGATACAATAGTACAACTTTCTGTATAAAACCTCACACCTTCAATATGGTAATGAATTTGTTAGAGGGATAAACTGCATCTTGAACATTTGTTTTATATAGGCAACTTGTACAATTTGTATGATCTATTGGAACTATGATACGGAAGGGCAAAAGTAAATTTGCTGAAGGTAAGTTGAAACTAAGATAACTAATAAAAATTCATGATACAGGTATTTAATCTGCCACCATGAACATAACTGCAACTGACTGTGTAGTGATCATATGTATATTATATAAAGCGCTGTGAACCAAGCTACTGCAGTAAATAAGATTTCGGCTTATGTATAGACAGATAAATATTTTTGGGCAGATAGGGCCTATTCCGGTAATTACGGAGCTAGAACCGAATGCGCCGAAATATTTATGGTCGTCTGCCGGCGATCGAACTCCCGATTAGGATGATTGATACTTATTGAGCGGTCCCGGCTTTTGCCCCTGAGGCACGCCGCGCCGACGCCGCGATGCTTGCGGCGGCCCGCGCTCTCACGGCAGAATAATGAATGAAATTTTATTTACTATATGCAAATGCGGTTCCACGCGAACCAATGACCTTCACGTGTGAATCATCGCGGCGGGTTGACTCACGCGCGATTTTTCTCACAAAGGCGCGCTCTCGCGTGTGTGAAGGATGTTGACAGCCGCATAACAAGCAGATCCTTTTCCTCCCAAGCGCCGAGTCGGGCCCACGGCTGTAAAAAATCGGGCTAAACGGCGCACGGAGCGCGCGTTTCGCCGCGCTGCGTTCTCATTGACGGAGCCGCGCGCTCGCTTTAATTAAAATTTCAAATCGGGTTTCTCATACTTGGTGCAACACCGTATATTTTAAGGTGCTTCGAAAACGGCCTGAACTCACGAACCACGGCCCATTGTATGTTCCGCGCGCATTCGCGGGCTTCTGTGTGTGTGAAAATCGTGTGGACACCCGGTGGACCTACCGCAAACAAGAAATGGGAACGTTACAAAACTTTTTATCGCTAGAAGCTTTCCTATTTTAAATCTTGTGGTTATTGTATCTAAATTCCATTTTATATTGTTTATTGATTATTACATAACTGTTTTGCGACCGCACACTTAGGTACTTGAAATTTTTAAACCCTTCACTCTTGACAATTCAAAACCCTGGATTTGCCACCATCAACATCGCTATTGCTTAGAATAACCACTATGAACTTGTGGTTTACCTCGACCTTCACCTCGACCTCAAATTAACATGGAAATTTCACTTCCTCCGACAACTAAATCAAGAATCCACTGAACCCTCTGAGATTGTTATAATAATAAACAGGAAACTGTTATTCCTTTATGTTGCTAATATGATGATTTCTTCGAAAACCCCAAGGTGTTTTCGGTTTGCGTCAAATAATAGATTACATCAGGAATCAGTCATCGAAGTATTAAAACTCAAAAACGACCACAAGAAGATTAAAACAGTTAAAAATATAATCTTACAATATCACACACATGTTGCTCTAACTATTTATCTACCCAAAATACATTAAACAGGTATGTTTATGTTAACACCGACATCGTTAAGATGATAGCAGATATACTTATTTCGATTCTTTCAGTTGCTCAAAATGCAGTTTTTACACTTGAAGGTTTTCTTCTAAAATTGTCTCAAATAAAAGAGGCTAAAGAACCTCTCGCTATCCTTATCCCCTATCATTTTAAATTCAAACGTGAACTAACATAAAACTAATTTATTATTAACACAATATTTAGCTGCTGCAGTAACCAAGGCTTAAAACGTGCACTCCTACCTAAAAATTAACCCCTTCAAATTCAACCGCTTGTACCCAAATATCCAACCCTATTCTGCTAGTTTTGGTCCAACTTGACAATTTTCTTTGCTCAGAACCCGCCATATCTGGCAAGGCTTCTCCTAGCTACCACCTGAAGATGCGCGCACTTGCTTACTCAAAAAAACTTAATTGAAAGATCTTCTTCTTCTTCTTCTTCTTCAGCCTTCTGCCATCCACTCCTGAATGTAGGCCTCACCCATTTCTCTCCATCTGTGTCGGTCACTGGTTTGTTTCGTCCAGTTCCTACTAGCTATCTTCCGAATGTCATCCACCCATCGTTTCTGAGGTCAACCTTTTTTTCGCTTAGTTTCACGGGGGCGCCCTAATAGTAATTTCGTTGTCCATCTCTCATCCACCTGTCTCGCGATATGTCCGGCCCATCTCCATTTGAGGCTTGCTATGCGTTCTATGACGTCAGTTATTTTGGGTACTCGTCGGATTTCTTCATGATATCCCCAGCATAGCACGCTCCATAGCTCTCTGCAGTACTCTCAATCTATTTGCATTCTGTTTTGTAAGAGCCATCGTTTCCATACCGTATGTAGTCACTGGTAGGATACAAGTATCGTGAACTTTACGTTTGAGGTTGATCGGTACATCTGGATTCCTTAGACATTCGTCTTGTAATTTCAGTACCTTGGTTTTTTTTCCTAATTTGATGATGTGTCCTAATTATATATATATTCTGTCACGTTCTCCAGCGTTTGGCCGTCTACTGTAATTTGCATATTGTATTGGCTCATGATTTTAACCTTAGCAGGATTTATCTTCAGGCCTGACTTTTCTGCTGCTTGTTTGAGTTCTTGCATCATGGTTTTTAGTTCCTCTGGGTCTTCAGACATAATCGCCACATCATCAGCAAAGCGTAGGTGACTGAGGAAGCAACCGTCAATTTTTAAACCCTTCTCTTGCCATTGAAGTTTCTTAAAAACATCTTCTAAAATCAGCGTGAAAAGTTTTGGGGAGATAACGTCCCACTATCATACGCCTCTCCTGATGTTTGTTTTGTCCGTTTTAAGGTCTTGATTTATTTTTACGTGCATTGTTACCTTTTCGTAGATGTATTTTATGATAGTAGTATATCTACTGTCGGTTCTTGCGTTATTCATTGATTCTAATATATGAGTCGTACTTATAGAATCGAATGCCTTGTAGAAATCTATGAAGGCTAGATGTATGGGCACTCGGTCATCTTCTCTATGATAGTGCGTATAGTCTGTAGATGGTCAATAGTGGTATATCCTTTGCGGAACCCCGCCTGCTCCACTGGTTGGTAGTAATCGAATTTGTTTATCAGGCGGTTGGTAATAATTTTCGTCAACAGTTTATATAGTTGTGATAGTAAACTGATTGGGCAGTAGTACTCTATGTTAGTAATCGCACCTTTTTTGAACAGGAGCATTGTTTCTGCATTGTGCCATCTGTTAGGTATTCTTCCTTCTCGTAGGCACTTGTTTAGTAAAATATGTATTGCACGTTCGAGATTTGTTCCTCCAAGTTTTATCATCTCTGTTGTTACGTGATCTTCTCCGGGGCATCTATTGTTTTTCATTTGTTTCAGAGATAGTTTAATTTCATCAATGGATATCTCTGGAATATCTTTAGAGCCTACATTGAGTATATTTCTTTGTGTTTGTGATTTCCTATGCGGTGTATGTGCTGCATATAATTCGGTATAGATGTGTTCAATTGCTCTGATGATGTCTTCCGGTTTTGTCACGTCTATTCCCTCTTTGTTCTTTATTTTTGTCATCTTCTGCCGTCCGTTGGATATTTTTGATCTTAGTATTTTCATGTTGGCGTTGTCCTCAATAGTCATCAAAATTGTTCTAGTTCTATGTTCCCTTATGTATTTTCTTATTGCTTTCTTTACTTCTTTATTTATTGATTTATATTCGTCTATTCCTTTTTCCAATTTTCTCCTTTTTTCTATGAGTTTTATATTGGTATTTTTGAGTTTTTGATCTGATTTAAAGGTCAACTGAATATAATACACCGTCATATCTATACTTTACGGATTACCAAAAAGCATTCAATACAATTGAATTATGAGCAGTAGAAATTGCTTTATAAAGTAGTAGAGTAGATTGAAAATTCACATAAATAATCACATTTATAAACATACTAAAATGCCAACCAAAAAAGTTGTAAAACTGGGCGACAAACTTACTTGTAACCCTTCTAGAAAACGTATTAAAGCTACTAAAATAAAACCAAAAGTGCGCGAGCATAAATGGAAGAAAGCTGAGTAACAAATCTCATTACAGACAATTTCTAAGGTTTCCAGTCTATAGTAAAAGCTAAAAATAAATAAAACCAAAACCAAAATAATGACAATAAAAATGGCGAGAAAAACATAACGATAGAAAATACTCAGCTGACCATTTAAACCAGATAAACAAAACCTGACAATTCAGCATTTGACAGACAATAACAGATACTTATTAATTTTGACAAAGTCAGCCTTCCGTCTCTGAACCTAAAATCAAAACCGCGACCAAGCAAAAATGCTTCCCAAGGGCCACTCTCAGGTCTTCCCATTTACCGGCAAAGAACGGAAGCAACAGGTGTGTGTCCTATCTTTTCTCTATCAGCAGGTTTGTTTGTGGGGAACTGACAAGCATCATTTAAAAAAAGCTGTGCCCGGAGACGAGGAAGACCGAGAAAAGTGTTGCTTTTCTTCTCCGCCGCTGGCTTCGTCGCCCGGCCGTATACGCTGCCGGATCAGCATTGTCGCCCGCCTCTTGTCTAACCGCTTACATCCCCGTCTGGCCGCCTGCCTAACTCGGCTCTCCGCTCCGCCGATGACGTTAGGCTAAATCTTAGCGTCAAGTTATAATAGGTTAGATTAAGTTAGTTTTGATAAAAATTTATTTTTTTGCAACCAGCGCCTATTGCACATTCCTTACGATTGCGCAATCAAATTTTGTACATTAATAATAAATATGAGCTATCCAAGACGCAAACTAATTGAGTTATAAATTAAACTATTTATCGGAAAAAAGGCAATACATGTACTATAACATGCAGCATCTTTGAAGTAGAGCTTCTGTATTAAAAACCGTAGACTGAAAAAAGCAGTGGGTGCCTTCAAAGCAGATAAAAAGAATGAATGGTTTTGCATAGAAAAGAAGTACCAACAAGCGTGAACTATGAATCAAGTTGACAGACCTATTTTCGACGTTGTATGGAAAATGCTGAATGAGTGAATGAGAAAGAAGAAAAAATGATCTACTATCAACCACTTCGTAGTTGCTATAGTTCGTTAAGAAATGCAAAATCGCACACTATTATGTTATAAAGCTAACTTTATAAAAGTTTCTAAAATAAATACGAACTTCAAATTTCCGAAATCACTTCACTATACAAGTCTACAAAAAGCATTCACAAAACCTAACCCCAATACATAATCATAACGATCATATGCATAAACAAAGAGACAACACAATAATGAGTACATCGAAGATACATCCATCGAGGCAGAACGATTAATTTAAATTACATAGAATGAGCATTACCTTTTCAGATAAAAGAAAAATAAATTCTACCGTATCATATAAATACAAATTGGAGAAAATATATCGGATAACTATCTTGGATGTTTGATTAATAACCTTTTTAAAGTTAAACTCTTTTGCATCAAGGGTCACTTCAATTATAGATTTATTATTAGTATTATACGGTGAATATCTTTAAGTGATTATCCTCTAAAATTAAGCTATCCTTTCTTGCACATTAGCTTTTATACTCGTATAAATATGTTAAATAATTAATTGCTTCGGGAAGTAGTTCCGAAGTGTTTATAATTTAAACTCTACGTGCGCACAATTGAAGCACAAAATCAAAAAACAGATTATTTCTTAATCGAAGAGCAAATGCTCACCGTAAGGAAAATCCCCCCCCCCTTTTTCATTAATCTGATGCAGTTGCAAATTAACTTGACTAAGAAGGTTCACAAAAACTACTGGTACAGAAAGCATCGCATCACATTCCATGGAGCCGCTAGCACCAAAAGCCGTACTTTTAAATTTTAGCATATACAGAAGAAATCTGCATTTTTACAACTACATTGCAAGCAAATTATAAAAAAATGCTTTTAAAAAGTAAATTTTGGCCCGAAAGCCGCCACTATACTCAGCAAATGGTAAAAGTTTGTGATAGCACTGAAATCCATTCACGTAGATAACATCATAGCCAACGTTGAAGTAGCTACGGAACATTCTAGAGGATAAAGCAGAAAAAGTTTGGGTTTAAATTTGTACGTGTTATTCCGCACTGAATCTCCAAAAAGTAACCTTTGCAGCACAAATTAAAAGTTCTTCGTAAGCTCTAAAGTATAAAGGTAACACAACAGTAATACTCCTATACTCTGAAACTTACACTGTTTTGAAATTGATACCACAGCACAAATACTACGTAATGCAAGCAAAGTCATCAAAAGCTTCTTTTTGTATGACTCTGCTAAGAAAAATATAAAATCAGAAACGTTGCCTGCAAGAATATACATACTCTCTACAATCCACAAGGATAGTATACTATTATGGCGTATTGACAATGGCTCTACCTACAAATTAACTAAATACTTATCTGGCCTATTACAACCACAGACTGTACTCACGAACTCTTACGTCAAGAACTGTATAAGTTAACACCTTTGAAACGTTCAACTTCTAGAGGAAAACCCAACCGTCAATATTAATGTAACGTTTTTTTTACCAGTTCCGATACCAAATGTTTTTCAATGACTTATATCGATTTAGTTTGATAAAAAGTCAAAGTAACTATAGAAATCCTACTCTGTAGTGGCTAATTACTACATAAAGAAATTTGAAAAACTTTCATTCATAATATCAAGATACGCCAAAAAAACTATTTTACCTGCTAAAATACCTTAATTCGATACATCCGAATGTATAGTTTAACATTAAACTGAAATTAAGCAGTTGAATAGTACAATGGTGATGTACAGGTGTTAAGGCCGATACATTTTAATAAATCGAATGCAATTATTGCATAAAAGTTCAACATAAAAACATTAAAACGAATTGCTACTCGGAGAAACATATAAAAAGAGCAATAAAACTCAATAGTTACTTGTGCCAACTTCAATAAAAATTGGTAGTGGTAGTGTCTACTTTATGTCCACAAAATAGAAACACCATTATAAGTATATAATTAGCTTCGACTAACCAAAGTCACAAAAAACACACAAAATACAGGAGTATATTGCCTACCTTGTTGATTGTTGCACAAAGTTGTTAGTACACACAATAGTGCACAAATACTGCTGTATAAATATCAAATCTGCAAATATTGTAAGCGTGCTCGTCTTGAATGCATAATAACAGAAATAGATGCGTTCGCGTGCGAAGCTACTGAAAACAAAAATAAAATCCTTGATTGGTAAGCCAACACGTAAGCATAAGCGGGGTAATTTCGTCGTGCTACACATAGTGTTTTTAGTTGATACGGCAATTATCAGCTCGATGTAAATGCAGGTAGGATATATCAAAATTTTTCAGACCTGCATCTGCTACCATCACTTTTCTGCTTTATTAGTTACAAAAATAAGTAATTAATGGTTGTATCACGTACTTACAAACCTTATATATTATCATAATTTTTTATGTTTCTCGTGCATTTAGAAAATGTATTGCTTTTAAATTTTATGTTTATACAATTCAATAACATGTTATGTCCAATTTGGACAAAAATACGTATCAATGTGTAGAAAAGCATAACTGTAAATGTTTCGAAGACAATAAACGATGATAAAAACACAAAATCTTACCGAATGCAGATTAAAGTAATTTGTTTTATACAATTGCAGTTAGTCTGACAGTTATTTGTATTTATGGAAGCACTGTATTACAAGCTATAGCCAAACTAAATCTTGTGTCAAATTTAAAATCCTACTATATAGCAGATAGCTTTTAAGACAGATTCCTTTAGAAATTAAAGATTTTTGCTTAATTTCCTTTTTCTGTACAATTTTGGCAGAGGCAGTTTGTTACTATTTGTTATAGTACAACTATTACGTAGTGTAACTAAAGACGTAACTTAGAGAATAACACTTTGAAAGCTACATACGTTATATGATAAAGTGTGAAGTAAGGTCAAGGCCTCCTATCGACTCACTTGTCTACAGTACGGTAATGTGCACTCTTATCAGGTTGAGAAGAAGGTTCTGTCATATTGGCGGCAAATTTCGACTCGTTTCTTAACCTGTGCTTTAGCCAACTCGTGTGGATCTTGTCGGGGCTTCTTGTGGATAAAGTCAAGTTGCTGAAGATTACTCTACACTCTCTTCAAGTGTCCGAGTGGTCGAAGACGGTTCGGTATCCAGACCGGCTTGCAAGTCTTCGTCAACTAGAACAGATGATCGCCCAGAACGTGGCTGATCTTCAAACCTCTTTTTCAACCTCTCTATGAAAGGATTCGAAGTTCAGATTTGTCCATCTAGAATTAAAAGAGAAGTTAACTGTAATATTATAAACAACACAACAAAAAAAATTTGCCTCTGTGGTGCTACAAAAATACAGAATAGCAGATGCATTCATATTGAAAGCTGCTCACCATGCCTTAATCTGGTTCTTTTAAAGTACAGAAGTGATACTCTTTAATTTTCAGTTTTACTTTAAAATAATTGCATCCTATAAAACTCAAATTCTTGTTATAAAAGTTTTTCATAATGGATCTTTTGGTAAGTTCTACAATTGCTTTCAGTCATGTCATAGAAGTGATGTATTCATACATATATATTTTAGTGTTAGATTTGTGATTGTATGTCATTTGCATTGTTTGAATAAAACTTGCCCATTTTTGAAAGTCGCTCACTTCTTCAAAAATTCCTACCTATTGTATGCAGAATATTGTCGTGATCTGGATTAACCATTTTCGATTTCTCCACATACTTTGATACATGTATGTTGCTCACATTTGTAAACTATTTTAAAGCCAACATTGACGTCAATACATAGATGTTTCCTACCCAATAAAAATAAAGTTAAATACAGTTAAAGAAATTTCACAGTTTTTGGTGACAATTAATTTTGAAAGTACAAATACTGTTGGATTGTTTACGATTGCTACATTAGTGCTTGGGCATAAATTAAGGCCCCTAATAAAATTACGTGACACGTAAGTTTTGTTTATAACCGGCATAGTGGAAAGTATTGTTAAAAATTTGAACAAACCCAAACAAACTGTTTATTATATTTTAAATCTGAAGTAAGAAGGTAACCTAAAGACATAAATATAGAATAACAAATACTGCTAATGTAAATGGATAAACTGAAGTAGAAGTTATTATAAAAAAATAGAATAAATAGATATATTTATAAATATAGCTGGCAAACCAAAAGAAGCAATTATAATACAAATATATACGACAACTAGAAACTGAGACAACAAAAAAATAGAGAAAGTAATAAAAGAAAGAGAGAACGTAACAGAACTGAAGTATTGAACCGTATCATAAACCTATGAGAAAAAATAAAAGTAGTAACTGTTTAATAGAGCTTTGTGCAAAGCATAATTTAGTAATCAGGAACACATATTTGACCAACATACAGAGACACACTGAAAATACCTATTGATATCAGGGATACCAGAACGATTTTCTGATTTTAAAACAAAGATTTAAAAACCAATAAAAAAATAGTAAAGCGTAATCTAACAATAACAATTTATGTCTTAAACCCAAGCATATTGTCAAAACCAAGAAAGCTCCAGGTGTAGATAAGGTCACAGCAAAAATGTTATGTGAACTGCCTAGAAAAGGCATACTAGCACTCATGTACATTTACAACACAATCCTACGACTTCGTTACTGGCGTAAACATATGAAAACTACTGAAATTATAATTATTCCAAAGCCAGGAAATGATCCGACAATAGTCTCATCATACCGCCCTATAAGACTCTTGCCTATTATATCAAAGATACTCAAAAGGCTTTTATTTTTAAGAATTTACTGACACATGCATGCCGAAGATTGGGTTCCTCACCATAAATTTGGATTTAGACCACTCCACTAACGACGCGGCAAGTTCACCGCATAACTCAAGTAATAACTCAAGCATTTGAACAAAAAGAATATTACACTACAGTTTTTCTAAATGTCAGTCAAGTCTTCGACCAAGTCTGGCATGCTGGGTTGCTCTACAAAATCGAGGAGTTTTTTCCATCCAAGTACTTCAGCCTGCTAAAATCCGACCTCAGTGATCTCTGCTAGCAGAGATATGGTCACTGAAACCTTTGCGGACGATACTGTTATTCTTGCCACGCACAAAGATCCACTTAAGGCCTCTCAAACATTACAAAACCACCAGATCAGCTGCAAAACTGGCTCGATCGGTGGAAGATTAAAATTAATGAAAACAAATCTGCGCACGTCACCTTTACATTGAGACATGAGCAGTGCCCACCGATATACATAAACGACACAGAAATATCAAGAGCTTCCTGTGCGAAATATCTAGGATTCTACATTTACTTGGAGAAGTCGCATCATTAAGAAACAAAACAAATAAACTTCAAAACAAAGGAATTATATTGCCCCTGGAAAATAAACTTCTTGTATGTAGGATTATCATTGCACCAATATGGAGATATGGCATAGAACTATGGGGCTATGTTAGCAAATACAATGTAGATATAATTTAACGATATCAGACCAAAATACTTCGAATGTTGGTCACTGCAACTTGGTACGTGTCGAACCAAACGGTACATGAAGATCTACGAGTACCATATGTCAAGGACGCTGTCCTAGTTAGCAGTATAAAGCACCACAACAGAATTGCAGATCACACAAATTTTCTACTCCAACCACTACTAAAAGTATCTATGGAAAGAAGATTAAAGAAGAACTGGCCAAACAGACGAACTAGGTGATTGAAGATCCCCTTAGTGGAGTGGGGTCTGAAAACGCCATTTTTAGAGTACTTTAGCTCGTAAGACAACACATAAACCTATAGAATTTATTGTAATTCTGATTGCTAATAAAGAAAAAAAATCTTAAACGCAGCGTTAGCCACTTTACTAAGCTTCTGTACCGTAGGTTCTAGATTGTAGCAGACCTATCCTGTTACAACCCCAAAGGACCTTTGTAACTTATTAAAGGGATTATTATTAACTATTATTAAGATTATAAAAAATTAGTGGACAATAGAATTCTCAGATATTTGGGATAACTACGCACAAAGCAAAATGAGATAGTTATCTGCACTGGCAGAACAACCCAACAAATGGACCATAACTAAACACAACATAGTAAAATAGTTAGCTTTAGAAAAGAAGTTTCTCCTGATTATGTCCATTGCAGATACGTATAAATAAAACACAACCTGATAACCCGAATACAGACAACAATTTGCCTTTTCTGTAAGTAGAAAATGCGTTATTTTTATCTACATTAAACAATGTGATAATACAAATCAAACTGGCTCAAAATACAAAAAACTGGTTTTTAGTCTAGTGACTTATCCACTAGACCACTACGGCTCTTATTATCTTCTTGTTTCAATTTATCTGCAGTGGCATAATTTGTACCAATAAACCAATCCAAATGTAAATAAGTTAGATTTTGTCTCTTTGTAGATATCAATCTACTGACAAATTTGATAGAACATCATGGTTGTCCATCTTTTCCGTTAATGGTCAGTCTCTTTTACTTATTTTAATTGCTTAAATGAAAGTTCTTTATGGTTTGATCCATATACGATCTTGTGGGGTTCTTCCTTCTTTAATTGTTTTAAGGATTTGTCCAATTAGATTTTGTCTCCTTTCTATTTTTTTCATCAGAGTTTGTCTTTATCCTATCCTTTCTATTGTTATTCTATTGGGGTTATATATCCTCAGCATCTGTTTATAATACCACATTCCAAAAGCTTCTATCCACTTTATTTCATTGCTATCCATCAATATTTTCATCTACATCATGTTACGCTCCAAACTAATGCCGTCATAAATTAATTTTTGGTTTCAATCGCAATATTATCTATATTAGAAGTGTCCTCTTTTGGAGAAAGGCTTTTGTTATTCTGATTGCTAGTTTTGGGAATTCTTTCATTACCTTTATAGTGCACCAGTCGTTAGTCTTGTTTACTATGTTGGTGTTTTTCTACAGACTAAGATTTCAGTTTTATTAGCATTTATTGTAATGTTGCAACCTTGCAGAATACAGTTCGTTACTGTGAGCTTTTCTCTCCTATTCGTCTTCCGTTGGTAGAGCTTTATCGTCTGCATGTCTAAGTATCGTAATTTTTTCTTCTAGTCCTTTTTACTGTAGTTTATTCAATGCCGACTGTATTCATTATGCATTAAATTGTGGTGGTGTAATATTAACCCCCTTTGCTATTCTCGTTTTTTTACTAGTTACTGTTTTATGTAATTACTGTAAGAACTGTCATGATTAAAGCCAAATTGATCTTGCATTAGAGTTTGTTTTACAATTTCTTCAATGCTGTACTAAATAATTTGGTATAGAGATTATAGTATTCGCAAAATTATCAATTTTTCCGTTTCAGATGTCTGATTTATTAACTTGGTTCTTTCTCCTAAATTACTGATAATTTTAGCTTAATTTGTGATGCTTTCATATACTCTGCGTTATCATAGTTCCTTTTTATATTAATTGATTCGATCTTCTGCTTTAAAAACAATTTTCTCTTTAGTAGCGTTTCTGTCTTTCTGCAATATCATTTTATCTCAATGGGATACTTACAGTTTTATGTGCTTACAACAAAGGTTGATTGTCTTGTAGGCCTAGTCAACTTTTGCTTTCTTGAAAAGGTTACTTATTTCTTTAAACCTTTTCTCTAAATACATTTCTTTTGTTTTTTACGTTTTCTTTTGTTTTATTTTTTAGTGCTCAATACTCTTTTTGCCCATCATTCGTTTGCAGATTTTTATATATTTTTTTCTATAATTATATAAATAGTACCTTTCATTTCATGCTTTCTGTTCTTTGTCTTTTTTAAACTAAAATATCTTATCTGCTGCCTTAACTAGGCATCATTTTATGCTGTTCCGTAGAACACCATCATTTCGCTTTGTGCGTTGTATTCCCAGATTTCTAAGAGTTCTATTGCCCCCTAATTATCTTCTTGTTTCAATTTGTCTGTTCGTTATTTTTTTTTCTATTTTTAAGTGTTTAAGACATTTTTCCCTTCATTAGTAATCAGAATTACAATAAATTCTATAGGTTTATGTGTTGTCTTACGAGCTAAAGTACTCTAAATATGGCGTCTTCAGACCCCACTCCAGTAAGGGGATCTTCAGTCCCCTAGTAGGTCGGCTGGCCAGTTCCTCTTTAATCTTCTTCCCATAGATATTTCAAGTAGTCGTTGGAGTAGAAAATTCGTGTGATTTGCAATTCCGTTATAGTGCTTTATACTACTAGCTAGGACAACGTCCTTGATATATGGCACTCGTAGATCTTCATGTACCGTTTGGTTCGTCACGTAGCAAGGTTCATTAACCAACATTCGAAATATTTTGGACCAACATCCATGAATTATATCTACACTGAATTTGCTAGCACAGCCCCACAGTTTTATGACATATCTCCATATTGGTGCGATGATAATCCTATACACAACAAAATTTATTTTCCTGTGACAATTTGGAGTGTTTGCCCAGCAGTCAATATAAATCTTTAGTTTTGAGGTCTATTTTCTTTCTCTTCTTAATTAAGTGACTTCTCCAAGTGAGTCTAGAATTGAAGTGGAATCCTAGATATCTCGTACAGGAAGCTCTTGATATTTCTGTGTTGTTTATGTATATCGGTGGGCATTGCTCATGTCTCAATGTAAAGATGATGTGCTGAAATTTGTTTTCATTAATTTTAATTTCTCACTGGTGGAGTCAGATTTGCAGCTAATCTAGGTGGTTTTGTAATGTTTGAGAGGCTTAGCTGAATCCTATTGACAGTATCTCTCCTAGTAGGGATGTCGGCAGCATAAAGCACGTACATGATCTGGCCTAACTACGCTCCCTTGTAGGATCCCTGATTATATTTGGTAGTTTTGAGATACCTCTCCACTTACTTTGGTTCTAAATTCTTTATCACTGAGGTAGGATTTTAGCAGACTGAATACTTGGATGGAAGGAATTTTATAATATAATGATTTTATAGAGCAACCCAGCATGCCAGACCTTGTCGAAAACATGGCTAACATTTAAGAAGACTGTAGTGTAATATTCTTTTTGTTCAAATTCCTGATTTATTACTTGAGTTATGCGGTGAGCTTGCCGTGTCGTTAGTGGAGTAGTCTAAATCCAAATTTATGGTGAGGAACTCAATCTTCGGCATGCATGTGTCAGTAAATTTTTAAAAGTAAAAACCTTTTGAGTATCTTTGATATAATAGGCAAAGAGACTTACAGGGCGGTATGATGAGGCTATTGTCGGATCTTTTCTTGGCTTTAAAATAATTATATTTTCAACAGTTTTCATCTGTTTAAGCCAGTAACTAAGTGGTAAAATTGCATTGTAGATGTAAATGAGTGCTAGTATTCCTTTTCTAGTTAGTTCACATAACATTTTTGCTGTGACCCTATCTATACCTAGAGCGTTCTTGGTGTTCGGGCAGCTAATTTATTTGTAAACTTTTTTGGTATAAAAAAATCAGTCACGTTGTCTCTGTCATCTAGAACATGTGGTGGGCACATGTTCTAGATGACAGAGACTTGCAAACCGGTTTAGTTCACGAACCGTCTTCAAACACTCGGAATTTGCCTAAAAATTTGGAGTCGGCCTAAAGACAGTATAAGGCCATCTTGAGCAGCTTAACTTTATCTACAAGAAGTCCTGAGAGAATCCATACAAGCTGACAGAAGCACAGGTCAATAAACGGGTCGAAATTTGCCTCCAGTGTGACAATTTTTTCTTCGTCCTATAGATGATATGAGGCCTTGACTTTACTTAACACTTTATCATATAACGTCTGTAGATATCAAAATGTTATTCTCTAAGTTACATCTCTAGTTACACTACGTAATAGTTGTACTATAACAAAAAGTAACAAACTGCTTCTGCCAAAATTGTACAAAAATACGAAATTATGTAAAAATCCTTAATATCTAAAATAATGTGCCTCAAAAGCTATCTCTTATATAGTAGGATTTTAAATTTGACACAAGATTTAGTTCGGTCCTAGCTTGTAATACAGTGCTTCCATAAATACAAATAACTATCAGACTAACTCCAATTGTATGAAACAAATTATTTTAATATGAATTCGGTAAGATTTTGTGTTTTTATCATCGCTTATTGCCTTCAAAACATTCACAATTATAACTTTCCTACACACTAATACGTAGTTTTGTCCAGATTGGATATAAAATGTTATTGAATTGCATAAGCATAATAGTTAAAGAGCAATACATTTTCTAAATTCATAAGAAGCTTAGAAAAAAATTATAATAATATATAAGGTTTGTAAGTACGCAAGGCTTCATAACCGTCTAGCAAGACACATGCTTAAGATAGACTCCGTGGTGCAACCATTAATTACTCATTTTTGTAACTAGTAAAGCAGAAAAGTGATGGTAGCAGATGCAGGTCTGAAAAATTTTGATATATCCTACCTGCATTTACATCGAGCTGATAATTGCCGCATCAACTAAAAACACTATGTGTAACAAGGCGAAATTACCCTGCTTATGCTTACGTGCTGGCTTTACTAATCAAGCATTTTATTTGTGTTTTCAGTAGCTACGCACGCGAACGCACCTACTTCTGCTATTACGCATTAAAGACGGGCACGCTGCAATATTTGCAGACTTGATATTTAGACAGCACCATTTGTGCACTATTCTGTGAACTAACAACTTTTTGCAAATAAGTATTCGCAATACTCATGGTGTAAACTAAAAAATAAATGAGAAATTACAATAGTTTCTGTGATAATCTTATTTAGGTGATGTATACCTGAAGTATTTATTCATATAACACAAAAAACTACAATTACGAGTGCTTCTCGCACTGTTTGTTCAGAAAATCAACGGTTTCCTAACACATCTTTGAACTAGTCGAAAAGAGCGCTACAAGAGTGCTACAAGAGTGCTACAACACCCCAAAACTAAAATAAGCAATAGTATCAAAGGTCTTGCAGGCAATTTGCTTTCTTGACACTCATCTCGCACAGACTTATGGTCGAGTATGAGTTGATGAGCAGAACCACACTAATCTGCAGGGAACACTACATTACCGATAATAACATTGACATGCGTCCTCCCTCTTCATACATTTCGCTTATCCGGCCACTTTTAACCTTCTTGATTACTCATACACACTTCTTCTACATGGCGAAGTACTGCCTCGGTATTGCCTCCTATGAATTTCAGCTCCTAGCACAATTTTCGACAAAAGAAATCAAATCACTGGTTTTTATTACTCCTTAACTAATAAAACTAATAAAAAACTAATAAAAATAACTTTGATAAAGCAACTACATTAGTATCAACTCTAACCATGCATACACAGAAAGCAGTGTGACAAACCTTTTTTACTTTTCTAGATACAATAACAAAAATTTATAATTTTAGTACAAATAGTACAAAATATAAGTATATAGTAAGTAGCCCCGGCCTACTCAAAGTTGTTGTTGGGATTTTACATATTTATCCCAATATCAATTCTATAGTTCAAAACATTTTGCATAGTTCTATATTGGCCTATAATTCGCCGACGTTCCGAAATTACTTTTCCAAAATTTTACCTCAAAATTTAACATACTTTAGTTTTTGGTTTCCCCAGCTCATCTTCTAGTTTTCGGGCTACTACTATGATCCTTGTTGATTGTAAAAGTTCAACATTTTACAGTGTTCTGCTCGTTGGTGATCTTCAAGAACGTAAATCATCTTTCAAAGATTTCCAATTACCTTTGAGTCATGTTCTTTATGCTTTTTATTGAATTCCCAAAGCTTTCCGTCTTTCCGGGCTAATATTTTGGTTTTGTATAAATTTGAGGGACTCTACTCATTCAGTCATTGCAAACGCAACGATTTTGCACTACATATACTTAACCATCCAGCAAATAACTCTCAACTGACCCCCACAAGTGAGGTTATTTTATTCACGCATGCGCTTTAGAAGCTACTCTCATCGACTATCAGGTTACATCGCAGCCACACAACTAAACCATTAATTGGTATACCCATTCCCCAACAGCGTCTTCTCCAGTTATTCAAAACTAGTTCGACGTGCAAATTAAACAATAATGGGAATAAACTACATCCCTGTCTCAACCCATTTGTAGTAGTTATCGGTTTTGATAATTGTTTTCCCATTTTAGCATAGGCTTTACTTTTACAATTCTTGAACAGTTGCAAACTTGAGATTTCCTATGTTAACTATTCTTAATGCTTTTCATAATTTACCCCGCGGTACCTTGTCATAGGCCTTTTCCAAATCAATAAATGCCATATGAACTTCTGCTCCTACTGATATTGTTTTCTCTATTAGTTGTTGAATTAAGAAAAGATTATCTACACTTGAACGACTATCCGTAAAACCACTTTGTTCTTCGCTTATTTGGTGTTTAGTAGCATTTCTTATTTTTATCTGTAAAATTCTCCCATAGAGACGACTAATATTATTTGTTATAGTCAAACCTTTATAACAATTTGGGTTTTGTCTGTTTCCTTTTTTAAAGACAGATACACTATAGACCTGTTTCCACTCCTCTAATGTTATTGTCTTTGTGAAACAATTGTCAACGTAGTTAAACGTTTTATTATTTTGGTACTGTCATATGGAGATGGTGCCTGGCCCAAGAGATTTCCCGTTTTTCATTCTATTCAGTTGTTCACTTTCCTCGTTTTGCATAATGATTACAATATTATCATAGGTCGATTTTTCACTTCTCAAATATTCAATTTTTAAATGCTTTGCTAGTAAATTTCCATAATGGTTCTTCCAATCCTTCATTGTTATCAGATTATGTGTTTAATTTGCCTTGTCCTTTTTTATTTGTTTGACTGTTCTCCACACTTTAGTTAATCTGTCTCTACCCGCATAGCTTTCTATTTGACTACATTTCCTTTCCTAATATTAATTGTATTCTTATTTTATTTTTCTTCTTAGTTATCTATTTTTGTTCTTATGTTGCTGTCGCTTCTCATTATATTTTTGTTTTAGCCATTCATTATATACTGGTTTTTGGTGTCTTTTCATGGCAGGCATGAAACCCGACGCTTGTTGAGCTGCTGATTGTAGAGCGGTCTTGATGTTCCTATATTCTGTTTCTATGTTATCTTTATGTTCCATCTTATGTAATTCATTATTTAGTCGATTTTCATATAGTCGCTTTATACTAGATTGCTGTAGCAGGTATAATTTGTATTTATCTTCATATAAGATATTCTGTTGTTTACCCCTTCTTTCGTTCATTGCTTGCGTCCTTATTCTGAAAGGTCATATTGCTCTCACTTTCAGAATATAGCGGTCTGGTCCACAATTAGGCTTTTCTTTGCGCTGCAATCATGCTACTTCATTTTAAATTATTGTTTGGTAATAACGTGGTCTATGTTGGATTTATAAGAGAACATATTTTCCATGTGTACGTGTAAATCATCGTATGTTCAAAAAATCCACTGAGAATCTTTAATAAATGCTATTTGCAGAATTCTATAAACAGTTCTCCAGAATTATTTTCCTCTACTTCGCTGAATCGTCCCACTATCTCATCATCTAATTTAGAATTTTTCTAGCATTTAAATCTCCTGCTACATTAATTTCATGATGTTGAGGAATCTTATCTGTTGCCTCTATTGGGCAATAAAATTCTTTTTTGCATTGTCTTGTAGAATCGCCTGTAGATGCGTATGCAGCAATTTTTGTTGTCTGGTAGTCACATATCGATAGTGTCATAGTCATGATTCCTTATACGATATAGTCGTACTTTTTAAGATATTTACTTTGTTTTTTGTTGATCATTATTGCAACTCCCGCAGTTGCTCTTAGATGTTTGATGACACCTGCCCAAATTTGTAAACATTCACTTCTTCGTTACTTTTTTATTTCTTTCTATACTTCGCTGTTCCAAAATTAGAAAAATCTCATCAATTTTGTTTGGTATTCTTTGAACGTTCAATGTAATCATTTTCGTAGTACTTCTTCGCGCCAAAAATCGTCGTAAATTATTTTCAGTCCCATTCTGAAGCTCCGTTGAAGATGGTCTGGCAAATAAAATATAAATTTTTATATGTACCTTAACATAGAGGACCAGTTTTTTCTGTAGAGGCTTTGCCGATATGTTCCAGTTTTAAGGCGCCGAAAACTCGCCCTCGTCTATTGTACGCTACGCATCAGCCAGATATCATGCAACAAAATTCCGCATTTGTGGACGTGGAGGAATAAAATCTCCTGGATATAATCTCATCACCAATTATTTTTTTTATTAATTTATTAACTATTTGCAATCTGTAAAGACTTACAATAAGCAAATTTAATGTGTGAGTTGTGGGTTGAGTAGTATGCATGTGAGTTAGGGTCCAGTGACCTTAACTCAGTGTTATCTTAAGATATAGTTGTTGCTTATATTTATAATAATAATAAAAAGATTAACTACAACTAAAGTCTATTTGGCAGGTCAAGGGGCTTTAATCTGTTTAGTCTTTGGATGTTGTCACTATTGTCCAAAAGGTTGATCACTAAGACGTTACTATAATGTTCTAGTTTATTTGGATATTTAGCACTAAACTTTCTAATAGTTTCCTTAACTGTGTCCACTTTCACATCACTCATTATGTCAGCATTCCTCACAAAATACGGAGCATCGCACATAGCACGTAGGACTTTTATCACCAATTTAGTGCTAACAGAGCTTACCAAAAATTTCTTAGTCTACCTTGCAACTACATCCAAAGCATGTCTCCGACAAGATTACTTTACACAAGCAGGGGAGCATGTCCACATATTAGTATTTTCTAAGTCGGAAAAGGACAAAAAAAAACTAGCAACTACAAGCCCGTAAGCTTGTTAACATAACTCTCAAAACTCTTAGAACTCTTAGAAGAAAAAAATCATCTACTCTTACCTAATAAGTGAACTAGCTCAAATTAACATACTATCATCGTTTTAGTTCGATTTCAAGAAAAAATACTCACCACTACGCCAACTACAGCGCATCATAAAAAATAGAAGAAAGGTTTGAAAACAGTTTTCCTTAATGTTACCCAAGCCTTTGATAAGATCTGACTTGAAGGCTTAAAAAGCAAAATAATTAAACTTCGAATAGACAACTACCTAAAGGAAATAGTCTTCTCTTTTCTAGATAACAGAATATTTGTCATAAACATCAACTCTACAAATTCTGAAACAAAGGCCTTTAAAGCAGGCGTCCCGCAAGGAAGTGTGCTGAGGCCGCTACTGTTTAACATATTTACATTAGACATTCCAATAACATAGGCAATTTCAACAGATGTTATGGTAGTTCTAGCACAACACATCAACCTCATCCAAGCTATAAAGATACTACAGACTGCAATACACCAATATGTTCATGGTACAACAGATACAAATAAATCGCACTAAATGCCAAGCAAAAATATTCTTCATCAAAAGGATCAGAAACCTACCTAGCATAGTAATAAACAATAACATCATCTACTGGAATCGCACAGACGCAGGAGTTAAATACTTGCAAGTACTACTAGATACACGATTAAGCTGGAAACCACGTAAAGCTCAAATTAAACCAAAGCTATAATTCATAAACAAAAAACCCTCACTAAAATTTAAATGTTCCTTGCTGATGTGTAAATCATTAATAAGACCACTAGTGCTTACTCATCACCAATCTGGAGTAACATAGCCAAATATGACTTAGAAAAAGTGCAAAGACTACAAAACAAAATTCGGCGAATCACGGTACAAACCTATATCAGTGCAAGTGCTAACAAATTCTTCAAAAACATACACGAGTGCGATTGTGCTATTCGTTACAAGTATGGGCGGACAAAATATGTATCATCTACTAAAACACAAGCTACTAGAAGATTTGTACTTAACCAAATCAGACAGTGATTAATCAATTATCGCAATGTCACACTAACATGTAAGGGGACTATCAACCCCCATAAGCTATTAAT
Organism: Sinelater perroti; assembly: GCA_036346155.1. Classification (NCBI taxonomy): domain Eukaryota; kingdom Metazoa; phylum Arthropoda; class Insecta; order Coleoptera; family Elateridae; genus Sinelater; species Sinelater perroti. The sequence goes on from JARFIY010000215.1 coordinate 5,774,561, forward strand.
TATATTACTGTCATTAACAATGCCGTGAATAACATTGTAATTTATTATTGAACTAGCAAATAAATAATTAAAAAAACTGAGTTCAACCTTTAAATGTAATTTTAAAAGCTTCTATAAAACTTTGTGGTGTCTTTATTACATCAAAGCAATTTATTTAAAAAATTCAAATATTTTATTCTGCTTGATATTCTTGGTAAAATAATCGAATACATATTTTTAGGTAGGCTCACCTCTGATCATATTCTCAACAAACCTGGGCGATTTCATTTGGTAAAGGGCATTCGTAAATCTTGGGCTAAACGAACGAGAAGAAAAATTGGACGCTTGCAATTACGTAACGCGCTTGACATATTTACTGCATCGGTGCAGGCGTGCGTCGCTGCTCCAGGTCTCATTAGAGCGCCTTCCCATCGAAAATAAACCGAGAGGCGCTGACATTCGAACCCCATTACTGGCGAAGGGGAGGAGAGACAACGACAGCCGGGGCCTCGCCGGGAAATTTTAAAGCAGTTGACCCGCCGCTGCATCGCTGGGCGCCGTCGGCATGGAAACGCGTCCCGACGCCAGGCCAACTGCTCATTAGTGAATTCCGAGAGGCGTCGTTTGAAACTTGTCATAAAAAGCCGACGCTCGCGTCCGACAAATAAAGGCGGCGTGTATTTTTACGCGCTCCACCGGCGCTGCACAGGTCCCGATTGTGCGCGGGCCTTTTCCTCTTCATCCCATTTTTCTCCGGCCGCGCGCTAGGCTGCCGGCGAAAAAGGCAAAAAGAGCGAGCTGCGGTTCGGCTTCGGAATGTTTTCTAATTAACCCGGAGGTGCGGAGGAGGAGGCCCAGGAAAGCTGCACATTATCAAACGGGCAGATAAAAGAAAGACGAGATCGACGAGGATCTTCCGTTGTTGCTGGCGTTGTTACACTCCTACGGCCATGTTGCAGCGTTCTATGCTAATGCGACCCACTAAGCAAGAAACTCTTTAATTAAGTAAATAATATTTTTTCTACTCAGCCGCGTTTATATTATATTGTTCTGTCTGGTGAGCACGACATCGGTCAAAAGAGACAGACAGGAAAATTCTCGCTCGGGCATCGTTTCTGAATTATAATTAGCGCTTGGACTCCCGGAGCGAAGCTTTGTAAATTAATAAGCACACAGAGAGATAGAGATTAAGCTCTGTCCCAACGTAGTGAAACTGTGCTTAAACCTGACGATGTATACAAGAAGAAACATAACTCGTGGTACAGCAATTTAGATTTTCAAAATTAGTACAGAATGCAGATGTCTAGATGAAAGCATCTATATCGATCGATGGTATCAGAATTTTTGATCATTTAAAAAGATGTCTCATGAATAAACTTTGAGATTTACATTCCAAACTTGTTTATAACCAAGTGTTTAATTTCACTAAAAAATACATGGTTTGTAGATTTTATCATCATGCATAACTCAAATTAAGACAATCATTGTACCAATGATTTTACAAGTTATCTTAACCACATAACATTAGTTTTGATGGTAACAGTCAAAACAGGATTAAGATTTTTGACACCCTAGGCTGACAATTTGTCAAAAAATTACAAAAAGTTTATTGTTTAGACAAAATAATTATTTGATTTTCAATTTTTGTTAATTCAATACAATTTTTATATACATTCACACATCAATGAGGAAAAATAAAAACAAATATCTATTTCATCTAAAAGCGATCTAAAAATTTTTTTTTCCTGGATTTGGGATGAGCAAATCTCTAGACTATGCCATCAGAAATATGACGGTGTAGAAACTGACTTTCAGTAAATGAAAGTGCCAGGCCCGCTATCTTTTCTTGGTTTAACGTTGATCTCAAAAAGTCCCTCGCCCTATTAAGAGCTAAAAGGGATGTTCTCCAGTGCAGGTAGTGACTGCCATACTTAAAAAATAAACTTTATATTCCATTACTACAATAATGTTAAGAGTCTTTATAGCTCCAATTGTGTTTTTGGTTTTATATTCTTATCTTCCTTATAAATACTTTTATTAATTCTTAAAAATGCTACTACAAGTGAAATCAACAGTTTTTTTTGCTTTTTTATAGTCGTCAAGTTTATTCGCAAATTAATAACAAGAACAACAGCAATTATTCTTCAAAGAGTAGCCCATCATTATCAATGACCTTCTGCCAACGATCTGCAAGCTTTAGAATCTGTCCGAGATACCAACTTGCCGACTTCGAATCGAAAAATTCTTGACATCCTTCCTCAACTTCATCACATAACTCAAAGCGACAACCTTTCAAAAAATGTTGCATGGAGCGGAACAAGCCGCAATCGGGGCTATAGGCTGGATGCGGCAGAACCTCAACTCCGTCCAACTCTTCAAACTTTCCCTTAGTCCTTTGGGCTGTGTGAGGCTTGGTATTGTCTTGCTGAAACAAAGCGCGCTTTCTTACAACTCTCCTTCGTCCAACACAGATGGGCGTCTGGAGCAAGACTGATCCTTAACGTCAATATCACCCTCCTTAAAACGCTTTAACCACATTTGTGAAACATGCACAGAGACCGCATCTTCTCCTTCAACACTGTAAATTTCTGGCGCCGCTTTAGCTGCTTTCAACCCCTTCTTCCAATTATATATATATATATATATATATATATATATATATATATATATATATATATGGTGGATCCAAAATAAAAAACAAAGGAGGAAATAGAAACAATAATGAGATGAGGGAATAAACAAAAAAACTAACAGACGTTAAGACATTAAACTCAAAAATAATACCAATTACCATTAAACTAGAAAAAACAATAATATTATCCAAAACTACGCACTGATAGAAGGAACAACAGAAAAAGAAATAACAAATACAAGAGGAAATGAAAGAGGAAAATCAGAATACAATAATAATGTGAGCCTGAAATAATAGAGTAGAAAAAGACCAAAACAAGGGATGGGATGTGTAGGAAACTTTGAAGAGAAACCCCAAAATAAAAATGCAGAAGAACGCAAGCCAAAGGCATAATAAATTATATAACATGCACATAAAATTTAGCAGAGAAAATACAAATAATCAAAACAAAGAAAGAAACTGAAATTAGATCACAACACAGATAAGTAATAACAGAATATCAAGCCAGATGAAACAATAACTAAAACATGGGGACGGCGAAGAGATTGCTCTGTAAGCAATCCCAGAACGAACTTAAAAAAACTTTTCGATTTCAAATTCGAAATCGAATATCTCGAAAATTATTCGACATAGAATTTTTTCGACTTCATTTTCGAATTCATTTTCGAATTCATTTTCGAATTCAGCGTAAAATTTCCTATAAGAATCACATTTAAAATCGCAATGTCGAAATTTTCCCGAAATTCGAAGTCGAATATCTCGAAAACTATTCGAGATAGAAACTTTTTGATTTCGATTTTGAAATCAACGTAAAATTTCCTATAAGAATCCATTTTAAAATTTAAAAAAAATCCATAATTTTGTGACAGCGACAGACAGACAGACAGACCGACAGACCGACAGACCGACAGACCGACAGACATATAGAATTCAGTAACGAACTTTTTAAGTTCGTTGAAAATAAGACGATATAGCATATTGGTAATACATAAGCTCAAAACTACAGAAAACAAAGAAAAATACCACAAATATACAGACAAAGAGTTAAAAAGAATTATGAATCTACAAACAATGTGGACTCTAGAAGAAAGATGAAGAGTTATTAAAGAAACAGTACTGAAAACAACAAAAAACATATGTGGAGTAAGTAAATATAACACACACCAAAAAATGACAAATTGGTGGAACAACGATATAAAAAGATTGGCAAAGGAAAATATAAAATATACATGAAAACGATATATTCAAACAAAAGGAATGGAGGACAAAGATAAATACAATAGAAAGAAAAACATAGTGAAAGACGCGATTAAAAAAGCAAAAAATAAATCCTGGAAAAAGTTTGGAGAAGAGATCACAGAAGTACATAAAATAGACAGCAGAAAGTTCTGAACAGAAATAAAAAATTAAGAGGTGATAAATATAATCAGGGTCAATTACAAATAGATACAAATGAAATTCTAGACACATAGAAAGAATTCTACTAGAAGACTTTTAACACAACAGCAGCATCGGAAGGTAGTCTAACTCAAGAGCAAGTAGAACCCAAACAACCAATTAAGACGAAAGAAGTTGAGGATGTAAAAATAAAAATCGGCAAAGCTTGTGGAAAAGACGGCATAGCCAACAATTAAATGAACGGACCAAAAAGCATAAGAAGAACAAAAAATCTCGAAATATTGAGAAAATAACCCATTAATATCAATCTACAAGAAGGGAATCTAGACACATTGTAAAAAATACAAGCCAATTTGCCAATATATATATATATATATATAAACAAACCATATTAGGACATAAAGACATCTACTTAGAAATGAAAAAGAAAATACATATGACAACAATACTAGTCGTAACATACGCCTGTAAAAACTAAAAACTTAAAAAAAATTAATTCAATAAAAATGAAATACATCAAAAAAATAGCAAGGTAAACTAAGGGAGACAGACTAAAGAATGAAGACAGATAAATAAACAAATAAAACCAATAATTGAAAAAAGCAGCTAAAGTGGTATGCACATTTTTTTCAGGGCTCTAACTCCTGTGTGGAAGCATGACCTGAGAACTGAGAGTTAAGGCTCTCATATGTTCACCTTCTCTGCCCGGTTGTTGCACACCATCTCTAGTGCGGGGCGATGTGGCAAGCAACGCGCCTTAGAGGACCACCGTTGTTGCCCCTTGTTCGAATTAACGCGGGTGTCAATTATTTTTAGTGATTGAGGCTCCGGGAATGGAACACGGATCTGTCTGCATCCCAATCCGTTTGGACCACTGTGGAGTGGTATGCATATATAATGAGAATGAAACCCAAAAGAATCAGAAGAAAGATAATGGAAGTAGAAAACCAACAAAAAGCAGAGACAGAACAAAAAGAAAATGGATGCAACAAATCAAAAAATAGGATTAGAACGGGGCGTGACAATAGATGAGATGAGAACAATAGCGAAGGACAAAGAAAGATGAAATAATTGATTACAGGACTAGCGACCGGCATCCGACGCCTAGAATTATAGAAGAAGAAAGTACCAGCTTGAGCGTTTCTACCACAAAAGAGTGTCGTCCTCCTTCTTGTAATATCTGGTTTTGTCAGTTCCACATCGATTTTGTTTGTGTTTTCAAAACTGGAAAACAATCTTTGTTTCGAAGAATATTTATAAAAGCCTCTAAAGTACTGTATAGAGTAATGAGTTTTGTTCTATCTGAGTTTCCTTCTTGTAGCTTTTCACTTACTTCACGAAAAAAAATTATTCCAGAAATATATCCTTTGCGTTTTTCCAATATCATATTTGCTTCATATTGTGCGACCTTATTCTGAAAACTATCATAGATACTGTATGTCAGAGCATCAGCAATCTCTTGGTTTGGTCTGTATGACGTTTGACTAACATAACACGTGCATTCCGTTTGTTGTCAACAAAGTTTTTAAAGATACGGAGTCCTTTTTAAAGTAAGATAGCAATATATGCCATCTATTGAATAAAGAAATAAAGAAGTTATAAATTTATTGTCCCAAAGAAAAAATTTAACAGAACACTGGCTATTCTTTACAGTTGTTTACAGTGCAAGAAAACTATGTGGCCAAGCAATCGCTTCTTTTATTTTACCCTGATAACTTTTGTAGCACTCAGGCATGTTGTTGGTATTGCCGTGGATCTGTGTTCTACAGCTATGTAGATCAAGACCTACGAAATCTACGGTCGAAATTAGAACATTTGCGATTATGTCGCCTTTATGGTCATAGTTAAAAATAAACATCAAAAATCATTCAATGAGAGTTTCCGTATGTTGCACGTAGCGTACCACAAAATCTAGTTGATCTGTGTGCGACACATCTGACGTTGAATCCACAATTATGGAATAATACATAACATTTGTAATCCCTAGGGCAATATTTGTTTGAACTTGAGGCAAAAAATATTTAAGAGAAAGATAATAAAGGTAATATTTGGACTAATAATGTTAGGAGATGTAGCGCACAAAACATTAATTAACTCGATAGTAAATAAAATGCAAGTACTAAAAGGTGAAGACATAGCTAGAACAATAAAAGTTCAGAAAATACCTTGACTCGGTTATATAAATAAAAGTAGGGATTTATCACTACTGAGGAAGATTACAAGATGGAAACCACAAGAAAAAAGGCAGAGAGGCTGATCAAGATTACGATGGATGATGAAGGACATTAAACTCTTGGAAATAACTAGGCGAAAAGAAAAATGTAAAATAGGAAAGAGCGCAGGAAGATTGCGGGAAAAGCAAAAACACACATCAACCTACAAATGCAAAAGTAGGCAAAAAACCGGTGCACAGATCAACGGAACACAAAATAATTGGTTCTAACTGTAACAAAGTATATGCTGTTAATAACAATTGTCCCATTTGCTAAAATAGAACGTCATGATACCAATTATGCTCACTACAGTTATTAATACATTAGCACAATAATGTCTAACTCAATACGATTATTAGCACGGACTCAAAAACCGTATTCATAACGTAACCCTATTTTTAACCTAAAACAAAATTTATGTACTACTTATTTCCGGAAGGTACCATACATCTCATACAGTAATAAAAATAGCATGCTATAACTTATACTCTGTACAACATCTGGACAAAACAGTACGTACAGGCTCGGCAATGATCATCAAATATGGAATATACTATTATCAATTACCATGTTATACAACTAACAAATTCCAAAGCATTTTAGTAAGAGTTAACTTATTCTCCTAGTCGGTCATTTTTGGAACTATCTACTGTTCTACTATCTACTAGTCATACCATTAGAGCAGATTAATTTCAACAATTTCTACTCCCACTTACACCTTGCTTTTTAGTGACAAGAGACGCCACACATACTGCCTGTAGTTCCAAAATAATATCACCTAAAAGTCGAACACTTCCATGCTATACAGCAGCACAACTATCGAACCAAAAAAGTAAAATGCCTGACTCATTGGACTTTTTTAGTCACCAAAGGTGTTTCGAACATATACAGGTAACCTCTAAGAAACTTCGATATAGCCTTACATCACTTTCTAATAATAATAACTGTAAGTACGAATATTATTATAATTCCAGTTATATATCAATGACAATATTCATCTAGCTCATGGAAATCTTACATCTAGAGAAATTGACGAAACCATAGAATACTTTATAAAGTTACCTGGCAAGCTATAGCAATTAACCACAAAAGTGCGCACGAAATCCACACTGTACTACTTACATATAATAAAAAAAAAACGCAGAACCTTTGTAAAATAGCCAGAATGCATAAAATCATACATTTCTACCTTATCACCACATGACTACCCCACGTCGTAAGCATATTATTCAAGTTCCACCCCTAAGAAAATCAGATAGAAGCTGGGCTTGATTAAATTAAAAAAAAAGCAAATATTTTCGAAGAACATATCGCAGAAATATTCATCCCACTTCCATCTAATAGTATTAATTTTGACACAGTGATGAAGGGATATTTCAACTCGCCTGAGCATTTGTCTCTAACTCTGATGCCAGTTTTACTTGCGGAAATATACAAAGAAACAAAACTAAATAGTTTATTGAAAGCCCCTGGCTATGATCTTATAATGGGATATATATTAAAACATTTCTTTAATAAAGCAGTAGTACTCACTACAATAATATACAACCGCATGCTTGTTATCTCTCTCTCTTTCTTACTTTTTGATTAATATACATGATAGGCCTAGGAAATCTCCTCGAGAAATCGTTTTTCAACTACCGATACACCTATAATAAATATCCAAAGTATTTGAACGCTTACTGCTACGTAGAATTAAGGAAGTAACACTTGTACCAGTTTGGCTTCTGCGAATAGTCAACTACATCAAGAAAAGGATATGTGCTTAAAATTTTTGGATTTTAACAAGCTTCCAACAATGTATGACATTGCAAGTTATATAAAATTAAAATGAAGCTTCGTCTCCAAATCTTCCTTCTCACAAAATTCTACCTAACTCAAAGACACATTCAAGTCCAGTTTGAGAGTACACTATTAAACTAATATACCATCAGTTCTGCTGTTCTGCTGTTCTGCAGAGAAGTGTCCAGGGTTTTTTCCTTTATCTCCTCTGTACTGAAAACACCAGGGATTTCTTTTTCCTGCTTAGGGTATGTCAAGATGGATGTATGTTCACTGCAGCCTACGGCTTATTATGATTACCCTATTTAAATAAATTCACAACCAATCTGTAATTGATGTCCCCTGAATCAGCAGATACAGGTCCTTTACAGGGTGTGTCTGGAAATCTTCCGGTTCCAGGATTGGTCTCCCGAATGTATGTTGCCTTTTCCTGCACAGCACATCGCACTTGCATAGGATATGTAAAGCTGTTTTTGGTTCCTTGCTACAGAGTTTGCATGCAAGGTCCCCATTGAATTTACCATTTTTTCAGGTGCGTTCTTTAACAGTTGCATGTCCTGTGAGAAACTCTATAGTTGTCTTTAACTGTGACCTACTTAGATTAAGAAGTTCTCCAGCTCTCTTCTGGAAAGGTCCCTTTTTAAAGGTTTTGCTGAAATTATGCCCTGGTCGAAGCTTCCAGTACATTCGATGATGAGTGTGTGTCCTCTCCTTAATAAAGCCCATAACAGTTTCGCCGTGTTGTGTAACAACATTTCCATACCAGTCTAAATGATGCTTTAGTGCTTGATAAAGCCTTTAAAGCTGCTTCGCTGTCTGATTATAATATAGATCCGCTTGATCCTGTAAGCCCTCTTACCATTTTCACGCACATACTGTAGTATGGCGTATACTTCCGTCTGAAAGACCCAGAGGAAAGCGTTGCTCTACCCTGGGAGCCTCAGCGTATATTCCTGGTCCGGTACTCACCTCGGTTTTAGAACCATCTGTGTACCAGATTAAGCTACCAGGTGCAATTGCCTGTCCAAATGTCTCGCTCCTACCCCGATCCTGCATGATCACCTCGAATAGAGAGTCGTCATATATTTTTGAGATCATGTGGTCCGTCCTCATTTCAAGCAGAGGCCCCCCCAGACTATCAATTATTCTAGTGTGGCCTGTACCCGTATGTGTCTTGTACAGTGAATGGTGCAGGCTCTAGTGATCCAAACTTGCCTCCCCCTAAATCATTATGTGCAGAGATGGGAGATCTAGAAAAGTTTCCATTGCTACAATGGGCGTGGTTCTCATAGCCCCTGTAATTCCCAAACAGGCACGTCTTTGTACCTTGCCTAATTTTAGTTTGGTGGTTTCTTGTGTAATTTTGGCCCACCAGGACCAACTGTTGGCATATCTCTACAAACTTTTGCTTTTGCTGAGTAGTGAGAATATGAGGATCCTATTGTGTACAGATTTTTCTATCTTCAAGTTCCCGTGGAAGATAATATACAAATTTTTGCTAGATCTGTTGCATTTACCTTTTTATTATATTCACCTACGTTGGATAATGTGTAGCTTGCACGCATTTGTTGGACGCCTGATGCTTTGGCGTATTCAGTACAGTTTTTACTGTCTATGAATTCCAATATTCAGTGAAATACAGATCTGCAGTTTGGTGCACACATGGCTACTAACTTCGTATGCATATTAAAAATTTCTTTTCTTCACAGAGACCAACCACACTGTCCATCGGCGATCAAGTTTGCCCCTTTAATGATTTTCTGCTTTTTTCACAATAGCAGCCTAGCACTACACTAATGATTCACTGCTTTTTCTCCTGGGGGTTTCTGTACTGACAACTAGTGGTAACTAGCTATAATTTGTTTTTAAACGCGCACTGGGTGCGCATTTTAATTTGCTATACAACAAGTTAAGAGAGAGAGGCCAATCCTTTTTGAACGCCCTATATAATATAATTAATATGGCTAAAGGAAGCTAAATAATCCAATAATCGCATTATCATTACTGGGTTAACATTCTTGAAAACATTGGAAGTCAGACATTCTTAGCTGTAATAATAGAAATTAAATACAAATTTTTAGGCAATTTAGATCGAATACGCGAAAAATTAAAGTGATTGTGACTCTCTGAAACAGTCACGTTATTTCTCTATGTCGTCCTTTGTTTTCTATGATTGGACAATAATTATATCTATGGTTTTTGCTTTGTCCACAACTGAACTTTAAGTGGTACACAAACAACTTACTATCTTTCCTTCTAAGCGTTCCAGAGCTATATTCTGTGGCGTAATTAGAGTTTTTAAGGATATTCCAATAATATTTGGGTGCCCTGATTAAAATATTTAAAAAAAACTTTTAAAAATTGCCGTTGAAATTGATTAGGTGATAAAAAAATAAACATTTGATCAAGTTTATTATGGAATGGAAGACGTTTTGAACACTCCATTGTAAACGATGATGCATAATAAATCCTAAATAAAAGTAACGCAGTGATTGCCAAGATGTTTTTTACTTCTGCGTTAAGTTTACTGAAAAGTATATCGTTAAAATAAATAGCTGTGTAGTACCTTGAATGTGGTTGTCTGCGAATGCAGAAATAACTCGAACAGAATGCCACTTAGCCGCTGATGCCCTGAGCTCTACTCTGTGGCGTGGCGATAATACAATCTTATCTTGTATTCGATATGTGGATGATACACACACATACATGTCACGTGGTCTATAGGTTAGATCTCCAATTTATGAGATATTAACAGTTCAGTCTTAGCCATGATGTTGTTTTTTATGGTCGTTTTTGTTGATCTGTACAATAATTCTTCTCCATGATTGTATTGACGTCGATGTACATAAAATCAGGTATAGTATTTTCATTTTTATTTTGCAAAATTTGTTTAGATAAGTAAATCGCCATATGTTCATCATAAAGTCGGACAATATTAATGTTTAAATTTTCTAATGAATCCTAAATCACCATATATCATAGTCTACCAAGATCAAAAGAAGGGCGAGAAAGTGTTGCTGATTAAGAATTTTGAAATAATCGTATTTTGAATTTAATGATTCAGACAAATAAAATCTCTCTGACGAGGTAGGCGCATTTGAAAAAAACGCCTGATAATGGTGGTGGTGATATTGATAGAAACGTATATAGCTTTGGTACAGATATTAATCGTCCGGTCATAAGGAAATGGAACGATGTTAGTAGTAATCGTAAGAATGAAATTGTGTTTACTTGTCAGGATAAAGTGGTTTGAAACCACAGCATGATCTTCATATATATTTTGATGATGTGATTGTCACTGAGACCAACAGAAATGTTACACAATATTTAGACGATATGAGCAGGCAAAGTATTAAATAGAAGTGAACTTTAAAACCTTTTTTCAAAATTTTTCGGCAGTCTTCTATATATGAGGCTCAACAATATAAGATTATTATCTATAACTATGAAAAGAAATCGTTTTTAGTTACTTCTTTCTAGCCTTCAGCCAAAGCAAGTGACAGAACTTACAAGTTCAGTAAAATTGTTAATGTGTTGCAAAAAGATTTAGTACAGAATACATTCCGGGTAAAACTATTGCAATTAATAAAGCCGTGGTGCTATTTAAAGATTTTTTAAAATTTTTGATTGTTAATTTACACTCTACTCTGTAGTGAGTAATAAGTAAACAATATGACAAAGTAGGTATTGACATGAGGAGGGCACCTTCCAGCGACGGGTCACCAGGATTCACACAGTGAGGTCTTCAGGCCAAAGTCTGTTTAATCTTCTAGTTTCAGGCTGTTGGGAGTAGAGATCAGCAATGAGTTGACTGGGATGTCCCAAAAAACGTGCTTAATTTTTGGCAGCCAAGTTTCTGATGACTTCAATGAGGAAGAGAATTTGAAGGTCGAAGTGGAGGATTTGATTGATTAAATACCAGGGGGCTTTGGCTGTAGCACGAAGGATTTTCAATTGGTAGGACTGAAGAGTTTTTGTGCAAGATGGTTTATTGCATGCCCAGAGCTCGATGCCATAGGACAATATAGGTGTAAGGATGACTTTATAGAGCAAAAGCTTGTTTTCTATAGGCAATTGGAATTTGTGTCCAAGCAGTCAATACATATTTTTAGTCTTTATATTTAATTGTTGTCTTTTCGCTTTGATGTGAGCTTTACAGGGAAATTGCTGATCTAAGTGAAGTTCAAGATATTTTACTTCTGTTGTTATAGGGATGGGTTGGTCATAGATGGTGACTGGAGGGCAAGTGAAGTGTTTAGTAGTAAAGGTAATTTGAGAGGATTTTGCCTTATTTATTTTAATCCTCCAGCGATCAAACCAGCTTTGTAGAAGGTTTAAGTAGAACTGAATGTCTTCAGAGGCCTGATTAGCATCATTATCAGAAGATAGAATTGCTGTATCGTCAGCGAAAGTAGCAATAAGGGTATTGTCTGTTTTTAGTATGTTTTCAGTGTGAAGAAGATAAAGGAAGGGACCAAAGACACTGCCTTGCGGAACATCAAAGTTGATAGGATGATTATTTGACAATGTTATGTTAATTTGTCTGGGCACTTCCACAGGGGAGATTGGTCTCAAGAGTAGAGAGTGTTGTCCATGGGAGGTGAGATATTCTTCGATTTCTACGTCAAAATTAACATTGTTAGATTGTAAAGAAGGGAAGACTTGTTCGAAGTGCTCCCCAAGAGTATTATTTTTCGACATTGGACCGAGCCCAACTTCCATCAGGTTTCCTTAATGGTGCTATTGGTATAACAGGCCGTTTGAACTTTTTAGTAGCTTTCCAGATGGTGCGATTGTCGAGCGATAAATTGAAGAGGTAGTAGTTGAATGTTACATTTCTGTTATTGTACATAGCGTTACTAAGTCTGTGGGTTGCAGCATTAAGAGCAGTCTTATCTCGAGGGTTTCTAGATCTTTACCATTTGATGAGGACGTTTTTCCGTTACAAGCTGTCTTATATGAAACGGTATATTATGAATTTAGGGTGCCATTTTGTGTTTGATTGGAGAACTTGCCAAGTAGCCTCTTGTACGAGTGTTGTAATGTGCTCTATTGCATCGTCTATTTTAGTAGGAGTGTGCATTCGGTGTCTTAAGTTAATGTTGTCGTTGATATAGAGCTGGAATTGATCCCAATCTGTTTTGGAGGTGGATAACTTTGATTGTGGAGCTGTCCAAATGAGGATTGTTCTCAAAGTTAGTATTATTGGGAAATGATCCGAACTTAAGTCACAGTTGCTTTCTGTTTTGCTATAGATGTTAGAGATAGATGCCTTTGGTGATCGCAAAATGGAGCAGATCAGGAATTTTTACAAGGTCTGCTGGCCAATAGGTTGGTTCACAGTTGACATTTAGCTGAGGTAGTATGGAATAGTGTTCTCCCTTTAGATGATATGAGCCTGGACCCCAAGCGGTGTGCTTGGCGTTCCAGTCACCTGCCACTAAGAAGCGAGAATCAAGTGGGAGTAAGAGATCTTCAAGTTCTTCAATAGTGATTGCATGTTTAGGTGGACAATATACAGCTCCACTGTCAGTGGCTAGAGGAATAAGTTAACTTTAACTAGAGCGCATTGGATGTTTTTGTTGAAAAAGCCGGTAAATAATTAATAATGGTCGATCGCTGATCTGATTATAATGGCTGCACCTGCGTGAGCAGTACCATCAGGACGATATGCATAGTAGACATTGTAGTGCGGTATTTTTATATTTGTGGTAATCGTAGAGTGGCTTTCAGATATGAGTGATATGTCTATTTTATTAAAGGTTATAAATAATATTACTTCGGGAATATGATTTTTAAAACCGTTTGAGTTCAATGCCGCTAGTCGTAACGAGGTAGCCATTATTGCGTTATTTTGTTTATGACAGTGGTGAACATGGTCAGAGAACATATTTTTAAATTCATTAAGAAAAGTTATGAGTTTATCTGTAATATCATCATTGGGGCTGGATTTTCTAGTTAATATTTGAGAATAAATAATGCGGTGCCAGTCGAGAATAGGTTGGGAAGGTTAGTAAATGGCTGACGTATGTAAAGAGAATTGATTTTTCTGGATGAATTAGAATTTGATTGTTTAGGCAGATTTCTGTTTTTTAGATCTTTGTACGCGGTACATCCTTTATAATTGACAGGATGGTTGCTGTTGCAAGGCTGTTGATCTAAGAATCAGCAAAAGTTACAACACGCATTCAAATGTTAGAAAATCACCAAGAACACTACCCGACAGTCAGTCAAGAAAGACAACTAAAATAAAAAGTGGGAAAGAGATGCCTAGAATATTATCTGTATAGTGAGGAGTAATATATGTTAGACCGGTAAGAAATGACTGCCCAATTCGTTATTTACAAATTCGTTACTTTTTATTTGTGTTTTGTATTTAAATATTTATTTATTGTTTTTGTTTATTATTTTTATTTTTATTTTAAGATTCTAGAAATTAAAAGATGTTTTAGGAGACAATTTTAGACTGGTTTGGTCTTTACTAGACTTATTATCAGACGAGATAAGTTTGAAGCAGAATGTTCAGAATGTTTATAAACAACGTGATGATAAACAAAGAACATTGACGAATGCTGCCATAGAAGGAATGACGTTGGAAGTATACCATTAAAATTTAAGAACATCTGTTCGACAGCCTTCTCGTTACGATTTCTAAAGAATAGAGTCTAACGCATTCTGCAGCGTTTCCGGTTGAAAAGTTATATACCAAGTGGTACTTAGCAATATATGAAGACCAAGAGTTTCCCCGACTCATTGGGAACGAGGAGAAGGTCATTACAGAAGAATTTCGATCAAGAAAACTATAATGTTGTGGCAGACTGGTTGAGCATTCAAGAGGAAATCGACCGGTAGACCTCGTACCGTTCGGAGACTCAAACAGGGAGGCAGTCTGTTGTCACAATATTAATAAGCGGAATTTCCGGTATTGCGCGCTACAAAACAAACTACTCTTTGAGCGATCTCTCCACTTACATCGTATAACTGATACGATGCTGTTACGGAATTTGGCTTCATAGGCCGTGTTTTTCAAGAAATTTTGAGACAAATATTTCCAGACTGCCTCATCTTATTATATAGTAACATCCCATAACCGACTAGATCACTAGACCCGTCCCCTTACGATTTCTTTCTGCGGGGGCACCTAAAAGATGAAGTTTTTCAACGCATGTCGCGTATTATTGAGGAATTTAAAGATGCTCTTTGCAAAACGATTGCAGAAGTACTAGTGGAAATAACTAGGAAAGCAATACGAAACTTTAAAATGAGGCTGCAGGAGTATACCATTCGTGTGGGCATACATTTGGACGATATCATCTTCAAAAGCAGTTGATGACTAAATGGCAAGCATTGTTTTGTATGTTGGTACAATAAAACATTGAACAGAATCAATTCTACTGGAAACGTATACATCTGCACATTATAAAGGACTATTATGCGGATCTACCAAGCGTGGTGGTACGTTGCGACTTATTAGAGCATGGATTAATTGGCCGTTCTTTTCAGATATCGTAGCCGGTGCCGCACGCTTAATTTTGCTGCAGGTCTTTTATTTTCATCAAGATGGAACACCTTTTCTTTATCATCGTAATATAAGGTCCTATTTTAATGAGAACTTGTCAAACAGAGGGATCGAGTAAAAAGTTCCTGTAGATTATCCTTCGCATACCAAACTTCACGTTACTAAACTTTTTTGGGGGGGTTTCATTTTAAAAACTGAAGCCATTAGTGGATTACAAGCATTCATTTAAAAAGAATTTACCCAAACACCAAATGAAATAACTTTTGATGTTTGCGATGCCCTTGTTTCATATTGCCAGCAATGTCTAGACCAGAATGGTTATCGGTTTGAAAACATACCAAGTACAGAAATACATTTATGTTCATTTCATAATCATTAGGAATGTGGCTACAGTTTTGCAACACCCTGTGTATATAAAACTATACGTTCAAAATAACAAAATTCGAATTAAGCATACGTTAGGATAAACACAATGGCTATCTGTCTCAAAGAGGACGTGCCCGTATTTAAAAAACTAGCAGTTCCTTGATATAATGGAAACATTGACTCATGGCATGGGAAATCCGACTGCATAATGCCATTGTAGTTGGTTTTTGCCACTTACATCGTCTCTGCGTTTCTTTTTTAACAACTGCAGGTTTCGAAAACTGCTCTTTAGCTTCAGAATGGTTCCATTTATTATTTAACCGCAAAAAACTGATGCGTTTTGTTGTGCTCCCCATGTTTGGGAGGCCTGCTAAAATTAGCAAAAAACGTTTTGCACATTAATGTACACCACTAACATGCACGATTTCTACGTCGTTGTCCAGAAGCTACATATGGAAGTAAAAATCCATGAATAATAAAACAATAGCAGACTATATTATCACAAAATTAAGTGCAGAACAATAACATTCTTCAACCACAACAAAATTCCGGTAGGGATATTATAAATGCAAATAGAATATGCGGCAAGATTGAATTAAGAACAAACCAGTGATAGTCTAAATATTCATTATATACTGGATGCCGTTATGTTTATGGCATTGTGATAACTAACGTGGGTAGGCCTCGTTACAGTTTAAGTGGTTTCGTAATTATAAATTAATAAATTAGTCCGCATTAAAGCTATCTCAAAATAGGAGAGAAAATTAATTTTTTAACAGCTTTAAAATATGTGGTTTTAATATCCCATTTTTCTCAATTTTAATCATAGAGATAACACGAACAAAGCTCTTGTGTAGAAAATACTTATTAAAAATATAGTATAAAACATTTGTTTGTTATATATGAAATCAATGACTTCGGTCTATATCTGGACTGCAGGATATCTCTTGCGAAAAACTAACGAAAACAAATGTTTAATTCTGAAAACTTGTTTTTGAAAGTATTTCCCCTGGCGGTAAATACATCGTTGCTTATTCTGGAATCAATTTTCATAGCAAATTTTCCATAGCGAGTCAGGTATCTCAGAAACATGGGTTTTGCACGCACCAACCGCCTCTTCCGGCGTCGAATGATGACCTATCAATTTGAAGTTTTGAGTGAGCAAAAAAACAGTTGTGGTGCGTCGATGTGTGGGAGCTCGCATTGTCATAGTGGAGAATGAAGACTTCTAGCAAACAAATGGTTGTGTACCATTCGGATTGACAGTTTTACGATCTTCTAAAACCACGGTTGCGACATATTCAGTTTTTTAAAAAACAGGCGACCATTTAATTCAAAATGCTTCAAGCGCGAACGACTTTTGTTGGGTTTAGCTCAACTTGGAAGACCCATTCAGTCGACTGCTGTTTACTTTAAGCTCATACGCGTAAGTCGAAGATTCGCCACTTGTGGCGACGTTGCAAACGATGTTTGAAGCAGCGAGATTTAAATTTCACGATAAGTCACATGATCTTGCTTTATTGGTTCGTGTGCGGCGTCGATGTTTTTGGCACCACAGCCGGTTTTGGACGAATTTCTTTAAATTCATCCACTAACAAACTATGATCACGATTGAATTTATTAAACCAAAGGTATACAGTGGGCTTCATCACTAAAAGTCGAAGTGAGTTGATCGACCCACTGTTGAGATAATTTATAGCACCAAAATGTTCACGAGTTAATTCCATTTTTGGACGAATGAAGATAAAATAAACAGCAAACAATAATAAATAATAAACATGACAAAACATTCTGAATACGTATGCCGTCAAAAATGTCAAATTGTATTATGCAAACCTTAGACCGCACTTAGCATACGCAGAGTTACCAATGAAAAGAAATTGTTGGTAGATTTTTGAATTAAAAAAATTTTTTTTATAATAGAGTTATCAAAACTACATAGTCATTTCCGATATTTAACTAATTCAGTAGTCGGTATTAGTTTATGGTATGTTTTTATTTGTCTTTAATCAAGAATCGATGCTTTTTATTAACTAGTTGCGTAATGTTGCTCATAATCCATATATTTTTCTTCCCAATATGGACTAATAAGTAAATTTTGTGTCATGGTTGTTTTATGATACGAATAGGATAGCGTCCACTAACAGATTGCTAGGATTCACTCAATGAGGTCTTCTGATCGTTGACTATTTAATCTTCTAACTACGGGTTGATGGGAGTAGATGTCGGCAATAACTTGATTAGTGGTATAATATAAGCTGCTTTTTGTGTGTTTACAAATGTTAGAGTGAATTTGTATAGCAAGTGCTTACTTTTTAGTGTCAGTTGGGATTTACCCCTAATTATCCATTAGATGCTTTTTGTATTTAAAGCGAGTTGCTTTATTTTTGATTTTGGGCTTTTCAAGCCTGTCTTTGGTCGAGGTAAAGGTCTAAGTATTTTATTTTAGTTTTAATTAGTTTGTAAATGTTGATTTAAGGACACGTAAAATGTTTAGCAGTAAAAGTAATTCAAGAAGATATACTTGGATCCGCCACGGATCGAGTTTTGTAACCAATTTAGGTGATACTAGATTTTTTCTGATGTGTAATCACTAAATTTGTAGGCACGAGGCCTCTGAACGTGGCAACTGAATGGATTGAACAGGAAGGCCTCAAGGTCAGTTCCGTAAAAACCACAATTATACCCTTACGCGAAGGAAAAAATTAGAGAGCCTTACATCTCTTTTACTTGGCGAAAAAAAATCACCATATCGGGAGAAGTAAAGTATCTAGGAGTCGCTTTCGATTCTAAACTTACTTGGAACCGTCGTATTGAGAAGGTGGCCGATAAATCGGCGACAACTGTAGCAGTTGTAGACAGATGTACGACAAGTCGTGGGGGCTAAAACCAGGAATGGTGAACTGGTTATACACAGAGTGGTTAGATTATCTCTTACATACTTTAAGTTTCTGGCATGAGACGCCGCAAACAGCACGACAGTATATGGAAATGACAGCACATTCAAAGCTTTCATCTCCAAAGACCATGGGCAGGATTATTTATTGCAAAATAGATGGTCATTGGCTTTTGGGTTAGGAGGGGATTCTGCTGACGTATTGACTGATCCCTCTTAATAACATTACCAGTAAACTACGAGTCTCTGATGTACCGTCTCCATGGAAAGTAAAGCAATACGCAATTTTATGTCAGTCGTTACACCTTTGCTTCTGTACAGAAATACACAGCTGCCTCACGCCTTGCATTCGACAAATCTTGCGTTAAACGACTACGCCCTATATGAGTCAATGAAAGAAATAATAAACCTTAAAAAGTTCTTTTCAGTTGACTGTCCACAAGCGATGCCGTGTTACATCCAAATAATTTGCAAAAACTTTACTGCAATTGTCGAAACGATGCAAAGATACATAAATATTGAAGGAAAATACCTCTAACTAAATATAAACCCATTTCTTTCTAATAAAAATTAGTAAAGAGAAACAATTACGATTTGATCACTCTTAAACTTAATAGATATTATATTAATATTCAAAATTATTAATACTTTTCAGCAGACAACCAAAGAGATCATCTTATGTCTGTCTTTTCCTCTCTACATTTTTGGCACAACTCAAGAATAAGATATACACTATTCTTTGTAAATTTTCTTTAACAAATTATAGGCTTTAAAAACTGATATTTGCTTCATTTTAACATTTATTATAACCGATCCATTTTAAATTTAAGTTACTTTCCAACTCACTTTGTCGAACACTTTGAGGTAAATAATATATAATAACTTATTCAGTATTCCAAAACTACAAAATTTTTTGTTTGCCTCACTTCTTCTTTTACTGTTTCCATTATTTATTATTTCTTTTTTCATCACATTTTTTATTATTTGTTTAATCTTCTTAGTATAAATTCTACAATTAGTGGACTTTTCTTCATACGAATCAAAGTGATTTTAGCTTTTAGTGATTACTGCTATTTCCCTGGGGCCAATGCAGTAGGCGACCAACAAATAAATCTCACCTCACCGACACCTGCACAAAAAACAAGGATAATATTTAATTTAATCCTCCGTTTTTTGCCCGGTCTGCTTAAAAGCAGCCTTAAACTACATAGCTGCAAAAAGTAAGGAGAAAATTGAAACTGCGACAGACTAGATCAAGGCGTTCAGGGGCCAACGCGGCTACCAGACAATAACCTTTCGATAAATGGGCTGTTAGCCATCTGTCCACGCGATTTGGGACACCTGTAAGATTAACACTTCGCTATCGCGATTGGGACAGCTGCAGAGATAATCGGCCCAACGGAGTACGGGCCCGCTAATGGTTCCTGGGCGCGAGCTCCTCGAATTTACATACGTACCCCGCATTACTCGGCGCATTAGCCGATTTTAATATCGAATGGAAAAATTAGCCAATTAGCCCCAGCAATGAAATTAAGGCGCCCGGCAGCGCCTGCGCCTTTAATTAAAATTACGCGGACATGCGGCGCATTTCGCAACGAGCTGGCCGAAAAGTCTCAAATAAATATCGTTTGAATCTCGCAACCTGTCGATTTTGCGTTTCGATTATCATATGAGTCAATAAAGAACAATGTTTTTATCTTTTTACAACTGGAAAACTATTCATTTCTTAATTTGTGGCTGTCAAATCTTGATTAGATAAAATAAGCAATGATCTAACTTTTGAAAATATTCTAGAACAAATGTAAATATTAATACAAGAAAAAAGAAGTACAAACGTTTTATCTAACAT
Organism: Sinelater perroti; assembly: GCA_036346155.1. Lineage (NCBI taxonomy): Eukaryota > Metazoa > Arthropoda > Insecta > Coleoptera > Elateridae > Sinelater > Sinelater perroti. The sequence goes on from JARFIY010000215.1 coordinate 5,795,195, forward strand.
AAAATTTTTGAACAAAATCTTTAAACTAGTGGCTTAGAAAATTGTTAGCCATTGACAGCAATTCCTAAGTTATAATCACAATTATATTTTGTTGTAAATTCCTAGTGTCTTGAATTGATTTGCGTGTCGTGGTCTCCATGTTTGACCTAAAAATAAAAAATAAAAACCAAAATACAAAATAAAAAAATTGTGACAAGATAAATCTAAAAGATAAATTATCTTATAAAACTGAAAAGCATACGAAGATGATCACTCAGGTGTTCCTGTAAAGAAAGTGTCAAAACTAATTCAGCCACTACACTGAAACCTCAACTTAAGAACTAAGAATACTTCGAAACAAAGCAAGGGATGCTGAAATGGTAAACGCTTCTATTGACAAGAAACGTCTTTACAATCGGGCAAGTTAAATGACAATTGATCCTGTGTAAAAAATAGAAACAGCAGACCCCTTATATAAGCATCAAAGCAGTAAACGTATCCACATCATTGTTTTTTAAAAATCAAGATGCAATAATCTAATATTATAAACTAAAATATGTCAAAGACAAACATAAAAAGTTAGTACGCCACATAAAGCGATTAAAAATAGCACTGCAAGTGCAGACGTCGCCTAAACCTTAAATTAAAGGTTCTTAATAGAGAAATAAGCAACCCGGATTTCAAAAAAGGTTTTAAAATGACAAATAAAAGCAATATAGACGCGTCTTTAACACATGGGCTTATTATTATATTTATCTACTTAAAATAAAAACAATAGCAGAGTACACTTGTTGATATTTACATTGCTATCGTAAAGAAAACCGTAATAGTTGTGTGTCTATAAAAGGATTTATATTTGGAAAAATCTTTTTTAGTATTATAAGTTGTAGAAGGGAAAATACCAGTTGTTTTATAAGCTTCAGTAAGGTCTACATGAGAGAACAGCATAATCAGAGTTTCTTCAACTTAATTAATACCATAAAAGCCTCATTAAATTTTCCAAACCTTGTATTTGCTTTTTATGTATCCCTGGAGTGGTCATCTGTCATTTGAAGAGTAAACACGGTCGCTGTGTTTCTCTTTTTATAAGTTCTAAGTGCTATACGCAGAGAAGTGAATCTAAAGATAACAATCTCGAGTAATATCAAGTTTAAAATTACACACCTTATTTATTTATAAAACTGTACATACAATCATATGCTTTAATTCATGGAAATATGCTAATTCACATTCCCAACCGGAAATACTACGGTCTCAGATTGCCCGGTCCCGCACCATCTGCTTTAAATACTCAAACCTCTCGGGATATAAATTTTAATTTCCTAAAATACAAACATTACTATACATACAACAACAAAACCAGTTCAGTAATGAACGAGTCACGATTCTTAATTGCAACCCTAAATCAAAAATTAACACCTAATTCTTATATAATAAATCTCTCCGCTAGCGAAACAAACCGTTGCAAATCAACAAGTACCTAAAGCACCAAATACTAGCAAACTTCCGCTGGGAGACAAAAACAGTTTAGAAGGTCCAAAAAATAGCAAACAACAAACGACTAAGAAAAAGAACCTAAATACAAACCCAACCCTCATATGTACTAGGTGACGAGAAAGTCATCACGCTATCGGAAAATGTTCTCATTTTTGCAAATGGCGCCTCATGTCATCGCGACTTTGACATTTGTCAAGTAAACAGAAGCAGAATACACGTAAATAAACCATAAATCACTATACTACTCAAGAACGCGAAATAATTGTGTCAATGTTTTTAACAAATAAGCGGTCGGTGATTTTCCTCGTGAATTTGGTAGTCGACTCCCTAGACGTGTAGCATCAACTGAACACACACCGGCGTTGAACCGCTCGCCTTGAGGAGACTAGCCTAACACGAGACGGTAGCAGATTTGGCCGGCCCCGGAGCAGCCTTTCGGTCACAAATATTGCGGCTGTGGCTGCAGATATCCAAGAAGACCCTCAAATAACAACCAGATGACGGGCCACGTAATTGGACATCAATAGACTATCTTTACAGCGAATTTTGGTGGATGACTTGAAGATGTTCCCGTACAAAGTGCAAACAGTGCATCAGATATCATCTGCAAATCACCAATCGCATGTAATTTTGAGCCCTTCTAAACCTGTACGATGAGGAAGATTGCCTATTGAAAATCATCATGAACGATGAAGCGAATTTCTACCTATACGAATACGTGAACAAGCAAAATTATCCTCTAAAAGTCACTGTTTGGTGCAGCGTCTACGAAGAAAAGTGATTGGCTCATATTTTTTTGAGAACGGCGTCGGTACTGTTACTGTTGCTGGTGAACACTACAGAACCATGATCAACGACTTCTGCTGTCGCAAATTGACGAATCTGGTTTGAAAAATATGTGGTTCCAACAGGACGGTGCAATTCTACACACATATTGTGCACAGTCAAAATCTGCACTATAACATCATACTCATACATAAAACTTACGGCACAACTTAGAAACAAGAACAATATATCATACGTACCATTCCAACTAGACTTACTTCAGTAAAACTGGCCGCACGGGGATACAAAATAGACAATAACATAAATATAGAACTACAAAACTACCACTACTGCTGTTTATAGTTGAGTTAAAGAAAAAGATGTTTGATTTTAAATACTTAAAAAATTGAACCACCCATGAAGAAAACGCTGACCGCGAGGCACGTTTTGTCAAAACTATGGCCAAACCAAGACATATTGCAATAGACCGTTTAACTGTGTTAAATGTGGTGAATAATACAGCAGTACTATGTGCAAACATCCCAGCTAAATGTTTCTTATGCCAAGGAAGTCATCCATCTAGCTAGAGGATTATACAGTATACAAAAAAATTTAGGGAGATAGAAATACATCATTTAAACCATTAACAAATAAAATGTATATAAAATAGACGCCCTTAATAAGCCAGAAAGCATCAAAAACATGTACAAAATTTTCTCTAGTTTTCTTACAGAGCTCAAAGTAATGTTTGCCTAGTTAAGAACTCAAAACAGCATACTAGTAAACATTCCCTCCACAGTTATTAATAAAATATCTTTAAAATGGCAATCTCAATACAAATCTCTATCTGAAATACTAATGGCATCACCCGACACGTCCAGAAAACAATCACGTCTTTACAATTATAACAAACTGACATTTTATTAATTTGGAAAGCTCATGCAACCACGAAAGCAAATATTAAAATACCGCATTTTACAACTTACTTTGCTAATCACCCAAATGGCACGCCACACGCTGGATCGGCCGTGATCGTCAAAAACACAATCTCTCCTTATGAACTAGATTATTATTGCACCACTGAAATACAAATTAAAAAGTGAAAAATAAAAATAGAAACACTACCTTACCACATGGTAATTGCGTCTGTTTACAACCCACCTTGACATCTCATATTCACTAAAGAATATAAAGATTTTCTTCCGACCCTAGGCCGAACAATTATCATTGAAGCTAATGGCTCAAATAAAATATCTAATCTACTCGACCATGCAATCATCAGTAGCTTAGCGAATATGTATTATCAAGTTGAATCAAACTTAGGCCTATCCTCGACAGTTATAAAAAAGAAAACCCTTTAAAACTATACACCACATATACTGATTGAAGCTACATTCGAAACTAGCTATAAATCGAAATTAATATTGCTGTTGGAATAAAATAACATTTAAGAATTTGATAAAGCAATACACTATCTGATCACAACAGCTGCATCAAACAATATTCTTCGTTATATACCGAAAAACAAGGGGCGAAGAAGCAATGGCAGAGAACCAAAGATAAACGGGACAAAACTTTCCTCAGTAGGCTTACTCATCAAATGCAAATAACACTACTCGCAATGAAACCTTCAATTAGTATATAACAAAGCCCTCGCCGGATAATTTTATATTGAAGGCAACAAAAAAAACTTAAGCGTCCAATTGTAATGATCTCTCCTATCAGAAAACCCAATAGTACATGAGCAAAGAAAGTGAATCCTTCCTTGATGTTGCGTGCCAACTATCACCTCTACTTAAACCCTTCATGCCAACAGAAGTTTTTCGGCGCATAAAACTAACAAATTTACTAGGAGGCTAGGAAAGTTCCTGGTTATCATCTCACAATAGATGAACTATTGCACAACCTTCCTAAGAAGGACATTGTATTGACCACTAAAGATTCAGTAGCAGTCTACGGCTCTGCTACTTTTCTCTCTTATGGAAACATGCTTAGATTGTAATGATTGCTAAGACCTCCCAACCACAATCCTACAGGCCAATAAGTCTCTTAGCTTTTCTTTCAAAATTTTTTTTCTATTAAACCCACTAAAGATGTTGTACACTTACACCAATTTATCCCATCACGCCAATTCTGTTCTCGTGAACGTCGCTCATCTATACATCATCCTGCAGATAATGGAAAGCCTAAAATACAAAAGTGTCTGCCCAGCAGTATTCTTAGATATAAAACAAAGAACTGATGACGTATGGTACAGCGGACTGTCACACAAAACTGAAACCATACTTTACCTACCAGTTATACTTCTTGATAAAGTTAAAATTAATAATGCAGTATCAAATCATTTCTGGAATTCCGCAGGGCAGTGACAGGGGCTCACTACTATACCTGCTCTACACTTCGAATGCACCAACTACAAACCACATTGCGTTACCCACGTTTGCGGACAGCATAGCCATCCTGTCAGTCAACCGGTCACCTGAAATAAAAATCGAATAACTGCAAAGGCATCTCAACTCATTACAGCACTAGTTCCCGTACTAGTAACCGTACGGTTATCACGAAATGTTCTGCACAAATTTTACTTTGTCGGATGCCCACAAACCAGTATTAATAACGCCCAAATCCCGATAAAAATCGATGTGAAATATTTTTATCAATCAAAAACCTATTCTACAAAATTATTTTGAAACCAATTTGGTCCCATGGGATTCAACTCTGGGATTGCGCCAGTGCGTCGCATAATAAAATCCTACAGAGATTCCAATCAAAGACCCTCCACTTGCTCTCCTAGACCGCTGGAAACCAATGACATACTTCACTACCTTACTAGGAGTTCCCTATGTAGCCAACAAAATCAGGAGACTTTCGAGTGGATACAACGACAATTTCCCTACACAAACGCCCTACACATATCATCAAACAACTCGCTAACCAACCTACTAAATGACTGCAACAACGTTGATTACAGTACTACAACCTAACTAGAACTGATATAATTATCAGAGAGACTGATACGTGACATTTATAATACATAATATTTACTTAATAATCGATATTTGTTAAGACTAGATTGTAAATCTACAATTTAAATAATAAAACAAAAATCTATCAAATACATTATTCAATGTACTTATTTGAAAGGAAACAAAATTAGATAGTTGCTAAATAAAGGGTAGAGCAGAGGAAACGCATGTTTTTTGAACCTCTAGTACTCGGCGGCGAGTCGGGGTATTGACCTTGAGTGATCGTTGACAGACTGCTCAGACAATGTGGTCGCTATGGAGCGTAGGGCATCGTGTGTTCGCTGCCGAGTAGTTCTATAGAAACAACGATTCTGTGGTTACGGTTCAACGTCTTTTCCGTCGATATTTTAATGTCGGACGTCGATATGCAGTCTCAGATCGAAACACTATACTCCAATGGGTTGCAGCGTTTAGAAGTACTGGATCTGTGATGAAAAAGAAACCACCTGGTCTTCCCCGTTCAGTTAGAAGTCCGTAAAATGTAGACAGAGTGAGAACGGCAGTTCTTGCTAGTCCGAAACGATCCACTAGGCGACAGGCTATATCGCTGAGTATGTCACGTCGTTCATTTCATCGCATCTTACATGATGATCTTAAATTGCACCCATACCAAATAATAATTGTTCAGCAGCTAAGTGAGAGATTTTGTACAGCGCAGAGAAGATGCAGATGTCACAGTATTCATGAGCGATGAAGCCCCTTTCATCGGTTACGTTAATGTACAGAACTGTCGGTACTGGGCGTCGGAGAACCCATATGAACTACACCAAAAGTCTCTCAACATCTCAAAAGTAACAGTGTGGTACGGCATCTCCAAGATAAGGATTGTTTGACCTTACTTTTTTGAAGAGGGAGGCACTGCAGTTACTGTGACATCAGCGCGCTACGTCGAAATGTTGAACAACTTCGTCCAGAACCTGAAAGGCGCCGAGTGAACATAAGGGAAATGTGGTTGTAACAGGACGGTGCCACAGCTCACACGGCGAAAGCATCCATGCAAGTGGTTCGACAAATGTTCCCAGGACATGTCATTTCTCGATTTGGTGATGTTCCTTGGCTCCCTCGCTCACCCGATCTGTCGATGTGTGACTTCCTTTTGTGGGGCTACTTAAAATCAAGAGTATACATGAACAAGTCCCGCACAGTCGAAGACCTCAAGATTTCCATTCGTCACGAAATTGAAGCTACACCAAACAACATGTTGGAGAGAACCGTGCGTAACCTTCAGGAGAGGATCCAACTTTGTGTACGGCAAGAAGGGCGTCATCTCCAAGACATTATTTTTCGAACCTAATTGACGTACGTAGATAGTATGTAGATGTGGATTTCAAAAATGCAGTAAAAGTACTATTACTGAATGCAAGTTTTTATTTTTTAATAAAACCAGGTTTCATTTATTCAATTGTGAAAAACATGCGTTTCCTCCGTTCCACCCTGTATAAACACGTAGAATGCAAATATAAAGTGATAGTAACTAACGGATTCTTTAGACAATTAACAGATGATCTCAATAGTTTATAAAATCCTGATTACTAAAGCCTTTAATAAAATCTTTGACAAAGAAACCGGTTATGTAGATTAGGGAAGAACATTAAAATTACATACTACAAACCAATCATCATTTGCTCCCACAAATACACACCTGAAATGCCACTACTAACTAATAAAAAAATTTCAGTGCCTAATGAACAAACATCAGCTCAAAAACATAAACCACATAAAGTTTATTAGAAAAGGGGATATTCTTTTAACTTTGTGTCCCTTTAAAAAAGTTTTTGATTTCTTCTATAAAAATAATTGTTTAAAATAACAGATAAAGTGGAAGAATCACCATTTCTTTAGAACAAGTTAGGAGACTTGTAAGTGGGACCGCCGCAAATTTTAATTTCGAAAGTTGAAGGTAAGAGTCCGTTCACGACTCTTGCAAAGACTATCAAAAAAGTCGAAGTTACTCAGATATTTGGGGTTAATCTATTTCTCTTCTACTGAGTTTTCAGTAACCAAAGGAACTAATATTTAATTTTTTTAATGAAACTAAACACGTGTAGCTTTCTAATCTCAATCGTTTACAAAATTCTGATTACTAGAGATTTCAATAAATTACATTAAAGCTACATTAAGCACAGCAGCACTTGCTGTCATATAACTATCTATACCCATGCTGTACACTACAGATATCACTATTCACTAAAAATCCCCAAAAACTAACTAAAAACACTGTACAAACTTTAGTACTCCAGCATGGACTTAAGATATCTAAAAGTACATTAAAATGTTAACTTGTATCTTACCACAGTACGCAATAATAAAGACATACAGTAATAAAAATGCGGTGAAAGTAGAAGGAGAAAAATATGAAAATATTCAGAAGTGGCATAGAAAGTATATAACATAAATTTTTGTTGTAGCTAAACTCACAGGACTGAGGTGTATCACAGAATAGTATCTCATAAAACTATTATTAAAAGAAACGATATTGTTTAAAATTGTTTTAAAACAGTTTTGGTTTCTCCTTTTATTTAAAATTCTATAATATAAAATTTAAAAAAATTACTTCCAAAAAAAACTTTCGATGATTTATTCTTGACAGGGGCATTTAAAGTATTTAAGACTCACACCTCACACGTTTTAATATAATTAGGGTACTGTAATTATCTCCTTAAAGTACATTGTTGAAGATGGATAGCAGTAGCACCTGCTGATCTTAAAAATAAAGAGAAAGAGAGGCGCTAAATTTTGCCTAAATCTTTTATATTGTTACCTTTGCTTCCTACAACGGATACGAGTTCTAATCAGCCTACAACAGTCGCTCCGTGCGTTATCATCTAATGTAACTTGTTCTTAGACCTGCCTCAAATTCTAAATTCTAAATTTGAGTTTACATCACGTTTATGCCATTACAAAAAATCTCATATAGATTTGTGCCAGAATATGTGGTGTGGCGGCCTTTCGCCCTTGAACCGTCTGTGTTTGTCTGTGGTGTGGGTGGCCTGTGATGTCTGCCGGCGCGCGTTTTGCTATCGCAAACTAAAAACGGCAGATGGGCTTTTTTCGCTCGGCCTGCGAGCCTGCATCGGCCACACTTTTAAAACGCATTCCGACAAGTGCGGTCGCATCATAATTTTCCCGCAAAGCCAGGCGCGAAACCAGCAGGACATACGGTGACCACTAGGAAATCAACGCAGAAAACAGCAGTCCGAAGCCAATTACAGGTGAGCGATTCAGCAATTTACTCGTTGGTTTTAATATCGGTAGCCGCCCCCATTCGCTTTCGTGCGGGCTGTTTAAGGACGATTTGGGCCTCAGCGTTTTCGCCGCTACGGGCCGTAATTTGTTCCCAATACTGCTTTACGAGGGCACGGCTATTTACACGCCTGCCTCTCCAATATGTTTCACAAACCATAAGATTTTCGAATTTATTGATGTATATATAGGGTGGTTCAAGCTATTCCTAAGTAAAACAGATAATATTGAAACAATCAGAATGTTATTGTTATCAGTGTAAAGCATAGACTTGTCAGTTACCTATAAAATACGATGTTGGCCAAATACTCTCTACAACTTCGTTGACCAATCTTTTGGCGAAGTTCTTCATTATGCTTTTCCATAAACGCGGCTCCATTTAAGCAATTATACGTCTGATGTTCTTTTTTAACACTGAAATCATAGCAGGTTTGTTGCAATAAGCCCTTAACCCTTAAATAGCCCCAAAGAAAAAAATCTAATGTGGTTACATCGCAAGACCGCGGTAGCCAATCGGTCACCCCTCTGCAAGATAAGAAGACCAAAAAATTTAAAGTAAAGTTAGTACTTCATGTACTACGTGACATGTGGCTCCATCTCGCTAAAACCATACATCTATCAAGTTTAAATAATTGGTTTTATAAAAAAAAGTTGATTAACATTGGAGAGCGTACGCCAACGAAAGTAATAGCGTTGCCAACTTTCTCTTGAAAAAGTACGGGCCAATGATTTCTTCGGCGCACAATACACATCACTAATAATAAATTGATTTTTCGTCAACAGTACGTAGATTTTCGCTACCCTAAATACAACAGTTTTTATTGATATTAATGCTTTACTCCACAGTATATAGTGCCATTACAACTTGACCATGTGTTTAAATATTAACTATACAAATGCACACTTCCAACGTTAACAGAACGCAATCGGAGCCCAACACTAATCCTAAAGTTCAATTTGAATCACCCTATACCTGCAGCTTTAGAACTACAGACCATAAATTCATATACTGGGTTGTCAAGGTAAATTCGGAAAATGAATAAACAATGAAAGTAATATTAGAATATAAGAAAAATTAAATTTGTTTACATGAAATACACAATTAAAGTAAAATTACCCAATATAACCTTTATCAGGAGCTACGACCTTTTTGAGTCGGGACTTAAACCTGCTGCAGGCCAACGAAACTTTCTCTTTCTGCATAATAAAGGCTCCTAAATTGTCCTTGGTGTTATGTTTCTCATTGACCTTACCTCGATCACACCTCACACGTAGTTGGAAAACGTACTTCCGCCCATCGACTACATTATCTGTCCAGGACCTCTCAACTGTCTCTAACATGTTGACGATCCTCTTCATGTCTTTCTTAAAGAAGTGGGGTGCCATAATACCCTCTTCACTGTGCACAAGCCTCAGTCTCATCACAAAGCCGGGAAACTTTGTATGCATGCGGGTAGGTACTTCAAGGGCATTTTGAGAAATCCAAAGGTTATTTTGGTGATTCACCTCTTTGTCCTGAATGAAGTTTATTTCGATCGAAAATAATCTCAAGAACACAGCTCTGTCATGCTTAATGCCGTTTAGTAGTGTTTCGGCCTCCAACTCATCATCATCTTGTTTCTCTCATTCAACAGATTCTTTAGTAGTTTCTGTCGAGTATAGCAGCTGTATTTTCAGCTCATTTTGTCGACAATCATAAGATTGTTGATTATGTGAAGCTAACTTGTTACTTAATAGAAGATTGGGCTTGCGCATAAAAAAGCAACCTAAAATTGCCAATTTAACTCGACGACCTTGTAATTCTATAATAAATATGAATTGTGCCCTTGTTCAATCTGTTTTAGATTTCCATTTCACAATTAGTCAAAAATAGTGATAGATCAGAACAGTTTTAATCTTAAGATCTTAATATCAACTGTATCGTTATAGATTTCCAATAATTGTAATTATAATGGCAGTGGTTGTGAGTAAGTCCTTTTTAATAAATTAAATATAGTAAAGAACCGAAAACTTCTTCTTTAGTTACACTTCCTCTTATTTGATAATACCCAAACTGTATAGCATTATAAAAATTTAAAAATTATCATTTATTTTGCTTATAAATAAAGAAATTGAAAATATATCTTATACACTTTAATTGTACTACAGACTGAAATGCATGTCCAGTGTGTATCTAACGATTGATGCCATCAGCGATAAACAGTATGATTTTTTTAAAATGAGAGAATGACTGCTTCTAACATCCACAGAAGATTAGTATGTGAACAAAACTGTGTTTTGCTTTATAGAACTGCAAGGACTGTGTTGAGAAAGGCTAAAGCATAAGGCATTTGACAATGCGCGTAAGCCGCACTTATTTGCCAGATCCTACGCTTAACCACTACTTTTTGCAATGACAGAAGTAGCTTCAGTCGGCTGTCCACAATTGTTACTCTGCTACACCCTAGAAATGATTTGCAAAACTTTATAGAGACTGTCGGAACGATAGGAAAGTGCATTGACATTGAAAGAAAGCAAAATGTGTACTCACCTCTTACTAATAAAAGGTTGGTAAAGAGAACACAGTTATAGTACCATTCATTTAACGTAACTGATTATTAGCCAATACGTCAGTTATTAACAAAAAAATCTTTTAAAATTAATCCCGTCCTCGGTCATGGTTAGGACAAGCTGTAGAATGCAATAACAGTTTTTGAGTGCATAGATTTAGTATGGTTTAAAAATGTGTAATAGGATCTTGTAGTTACTTTCGGTCTGATAAAAAAGAGTGGGTAGGAAGCTAACAGATCAGTATAAAGGAATTAGCTTTCATATATACATATTTAGTTGTCAAGCTGAATGAGGATTTTGTGACAACCGGCGAAGAAACTGACAGATAATAAGCTTAAGAGCGCCACTTTCGAACTCCATGCTGTCTTGCAAACACTACGAATAAAATTATATTAGTAATAGTACATAAATTCACTTTACTGCAACTTAAACTATGATTACCCCTAATAAAATCAAATAATAATGCGAACAGTGTAAAACACCCGGTTTTCGTGCCGATCTAGATTTCACAATATATAAAATAGCGTATTAATCAGTGTAAGCGCTTTTACATGCGTGTACAAATAGCGGCAGTTAGCTCCGACATAAATTTGGAAAATATGAAAGCCATAAAAGTACTGTAAAACTAATCTCGCCGTAATTTAGAGCTGTGTTACATTTATTAGAGTTAACAAACTGAATCAAATCAGTATATTTATAAACGAGCCAATAAATTTCAAACATAGCTGCATATGCTACACTGGATAATTTTATTGTTTTAATATGCTGATGCGGGCTTAACTATTAAAATATGTCGGTTTGGGTTCTGCTAGAAGGACGCTTACATTATTTCGAAGGATGTGGCAGGATTTAACAGGTTCTGCACGGTCATTTGCATTCTGAGGAGTTCGACGTAAGAACAAAGCATGACGTTTAATTGGACCGAAATTAGGTATTAATTTTTAATTATGGAGGCGGAAACTAAGGAAATGGACAAATATTGATAGACACTTTTGAATAATGCAGTGCGATTAAATCCGCCGAAATCGACTCGAGCCCGGTTAGAGAAGTGGCGGTGGAAGGAGTAACAACCTCGTAAAGAACTGCTTTCAATTGATAATTCCGCTAAAAGCACGGTTCTAGGGATATAAATGCCCCTGTAAAAAATAAAATATTATGTAGCACTTTGTTAACAAAGTAGGATAGAAAGAAGAACATGAAAAAGTAATAAAAAAATAGTAAATTACAGATTAACCCATTTAGTCTCATGACATATTTTGTTAAAAAGTTTTAATTACTTTTAGGTCATAGTTTTGTATTATAAGTAAAAATATGATAACTAAATTTAATACTTTTTTACCAAAACTTATAAGAAAATCAACTGTACTTAAATGGGTACAATTGGATCATAAAGACATGAACAATTAATGAAGGACCAAAGACATTTATTTATAAAAATCATCGAATACATCAGAAAAAATATTAGAATAATAGAATCAAAAGGCAAAAATTACAAAACAGCCCCGCTTAATAAAGTAGCCTTGCATTTCATACATTCCCATCTGGTTCTTTGATAGCAAATCCAACATCTTAATTGCTTAGTCCGTTTGGCAGAAAACGACCTCCTTTGTTGCGTATAAGACATTGTGAAACGGTACTAAGCTTCCTTTGATGCTGATTCTTCTCAAAATTACATAAATAACGGCGGACTATATATAGCATGAAATGTAGATCTAATTTTTCCCTATCGACTAAATGCAATTTCCACGCATTTAGCACAGAAACGTTTATCATATACAACCAAAGAGGCCACCACCATTTTTTAACCTAAACGGGCGCTCTGTAATTATTCACAGCTTGATCCAAATGATCAACGCCTCTCATTCTCATATTATAGTTAACAAATACGCGAGATTGTTGCACAACATTTTTTTCCTTTGTCGTATATCTTATAGTTGAAGTGTCGTGATCTCATGGTTGTAATTCAGGTTTTAGTTTGGGCAATATCCCTCCATTTGTCTCTGCCTGAGGCATTCCTAATATTTTCTTGAAAATGTGTAGCGTTGAATTCCTTGACTTGATCGATCCAGCGTTTTGGGGAACGTCCTCGCGGGCATTTTTCTTCTGTTTTCCCCTGAACAACCAGTTTTCCGAAGTTGTTGTCCTTCCCTCTAGTGACGTATCTGAGGTATTTCAAAATTCTTTGTTTTACTGCACTTGACAATTTTTCCTAAATTTTCAGCTCCTCTAATATGGACACGTGCATCCATATACTGTCCAAGGTATCTTCAGGTGTCTTCCACACCCCTACATCTCAAAAGCGTCTGACTTATTAATACCTGTGGCTTCTCAAAGTCCAAGCTTCTGTTCCGTATATGGCACTGAAAAACACAAGTATTCTGTGGTGTGGCGATCTTCCCAAATTATGTTTAACTTTTTTATACGGAAACCTACTTAAACTATTTTTTGAGATTTTCTACATCACAAATATTAGGTGCAATTTCTATTTTGTTGGAGTAGTTTATTACCATGAGTTTTGTTTTTTGTCGATTGAGTTTTAGGCCAAAGCGTAAGCTCTCCTACTCAACCCTTTCGATCATCTCTGACATTTCCTGTTCCTCTTTCGCGATAAGCGTAGTGTCCACGTAACGAAGATTGTTTATTGTCTTGCCACCTATAACTATTCCGTCTTGTCAACCATCCAAAGATTTTTTTACTATATATTACTCATAAACATTGAATAAAAAGGGCGACAATACACCACTTTAGCAAACTCCGCGTTGTATATTAAAGGGTTTAGAAATCTTGTCATCAATAGTGGTTATTTCTGTGCTGTTGTTATATAATTGTTCTAGTAATATGGCGAGATGTTAGGTGTTCTCATGTCCAACAGCACTTTCCAATTGGCGGTAGAATTCAGAAATATTACCTTCACTGCTGGATGCCAAATTGATGGGGTTGTAGCCCAGTACAATTGGTTGTATTTGTTTGAAAATGATTGTTGCCACTCCTTGTATCAAGTCTGTCTGGTGTCCATAGAAGTATATGGTGTTGTCGTTTTCGTGTTAAAATTTCCTCGATCTATCCAGTGCTTTTCGCACAGACAAACTATTGTAATGTTTGATATTTCTCGTTTGATAATGTCCAATTCACTAGATTGTAAAACAAGTCCTTGAACATTTCATGTGGCAATTGATATGCTTTTACGTAGAGGTAGTTTTGTTGACGAAGTTTGTATATTTATATCATTAGATCTACTCATAGCTTTTCCCTCGGAGATGCAATCGAGGAAATGTTTAGACTCCGGATTTTACTATCTATGAGACAATTCATAAGATTCTCTTGGGAAGATACTAGAGGTGGGATGGAAAATTTGACGAAGTTGAATTGAAAGCGCAAACTTTTTTTAGGAAAAGGCGTTGGAGACAATTAAGGGGCTTGCAAGGGCAAGGTCACCACTCCTTGGAGAAATTTATTCTTTACTTAAATCGTGAAAAAATGCCTCCCGCTACCCCTTTTTGTTTACAGAATCGTTTAACGATGAAAAGTACCCCTATAAAATCAGAATTGGTCGCCATTGTCACAATGTTATGGTTTTTCTATCTTACGAACATTAACAAACGTTTTTTGTCACACCGAAATTTAAAAACACCTCGTGTCCTTTTCTTCACTACAGCCGGAGGTAGTAAAGAACAATTTAGTACGGTTATCCCGTATTGTGTCTGTTTATCTTTCAATATCTTCATAAGGGAATGACTGGTAAAATAGTTATCAAAAAAGACAATATCATCGATGGGGTTTTCAACTACTTGTAGCAAACCTAAGACAACTGTAGATCCCAGCAGCTAATTGTTATCAGAAAGGGGTACCTGGTTGTGCTGTACACTATAGCAGTACCTAGTGGAACTGCACAGCATACAATCCTTGCAGCCAAATTGAATGGGCTTTCCACAAATAAATTGCTTAGAAGAGTGGCGTTCAAATAGTTCACCGTGGCCTCATGTACTGTGAGTTTTTCATGAAATATAGCCCACTGTAGAAAAACTTTGCGAGATGAAATATTTTTTTATTTGTTGACATTGATTCTACTCATATAATCTGTAATCATTAAAACCTGTTTGTCTAAAGATTAGCATAACCGCTCTCGGGAAAGACAGCAATAGCGGCTAAATAAAAGTATAGCAATAAAAATTTTAATTTCGTTTTCAACTACAATAAAACTGTGATCATTCTTTTGCAAAGCGCATCTGTTCGTTCCCTGACTTATGTGCTTCATTACATTGTTGTCAAAAAATCTATTGACTAATTCTACATGAGTGTAGTTTTGTAAGCTATTTTTAACTTCTTTCTCACGAACCCTATATCCATATTCACACTTCATAGCTATGTTTACCTAATCTTTGCACAATTTTAGTACATTCGGTTCAGTTGTTTGCACATTTTATGTAGCTGATTCAATGGTATATCGTCTTTCGCATCCCATTTTCGTCACTTGCAAAAACCTTTATTTCTCTGGGCACATCTGCTAAGACAAAATCTGCTTGAAAATCATTTTCCTCGATATCATCATTTATTTCGTAGCCAAGCCTTCATCTTGGTAGAATAATTACTATATCCATATTGCGGACTTCATATTTCAAATCATCTACTGCGTTTGCTAGATTTTTATATTACCTCCCACAAAACATACCAGGATCTATTATCAGTTCCTCTATAAAAATGGTGCATCATGAAAACGGCGCTGTAATCCCAATAAGTACACATTTTGTTTTGGTGCATTCCTCTAGTCACAACTTATTTATATATACCTGTAAATGCTGTTTTGGTGACAGCTGTATTACAAAGAAAAAAGTATATTAACAATTTTAAAATTAATTACGCACCTAGACAAGTTAAGAAATGCTAGTAACAAAGTGACAAAATATAGAAGTTAAAAAGAAGAAAAACCAAATTAAGAGCAATTGAACTAATGAAAAGTTTACTCAATAAATATTTAACAAAAATAATTAAGATTTTTAAAAAATGGAAAAAACCTGTTACTTCAGTCGACATACAAGAGTATGCTTAACAGAACTTAGAATAAAATGTTAGATTCAAAGAGATTGACTTTTCACGGCCTATAACACTTATAGCAATGTGCAACAGATATCTTTAGAAAAAAACAATTGGAATAGTTATAATTTACGAGCAAAAAATTGGTAATATTTCAAGTGGCTTATTTATAATCAAGTGCTAAAATCTCAGGAATTAGAAAAAGCATATTATTTATTAAGCACTATAATTACAAACAGGCAAAAAATGCCAGTTTTTATCTGGTGCTCCAAATATTGGCACATTACATAACCCGGCATAGCTCAAGGATGACCTTGAGAGTGGCCATCGGTCAACAACCACTCAATTGCATAACTGTTAGAACAGTCGAAAGCTCCACCAGAATGCTGGACAGTGCGGCGCACTCGCGCCAAATCTGGTGTGATTGCAATTAGAGTGGCAGGCTTTTTGTCAAATTACGCTAACCGCTCAGAGCAGCGCGGCTAATTGCCCAGTGGAAGCACGCGTTATTTGTCAGGGACTTAAATCGGGACGAAGTGTTCTCCCGGCTACCATTGCTCGCACATTAGCCACGGTTATTAAAATAACGACTGGAAAGGGCTCGACAAAGCCCGGCCTCGCCGTTTCGCGCCAGCCCGAAACCATTGCAAAAACGTCGTGTTTCACGACCGCTGATTAGCGTGCACCTCGCCTAAATACCTTCGAAAATTGATTTATTGGGTCGGTAATTGACAGATGGGGTTTGTTATGGGTCACTAGAGGTATGCATTCGTCTATCCATAATAAGGCGAAGTGGAAGTACTGGCGCTCACAGAACAACGTTCCCAATGAAGTATATGCGCTATTATAATAATTACTGAAACGTTAAGCACTTTATAAATAAGAGAAAGAAACTTGCAACTACTTACTGAAAAATGTTTTTTTTTTTTTATTTTGCTTATTTACAATCTACTCAACAATATACATAGAGTATTTAGTAAATTTTATGTTGGAATTGTGACTTGTATTGAGTACCATCCAGCGACAGTTCTTCAATTTTTAATCCCTAATTAGGTCTTCTGGCCACGTTCGTTTAAGTCTACGTTCGACAAGCGGAGGGCGGTACATGGAATTGATGTTGGGACTGGTGTGTGCTGCATATCATTGCTTTGCTTTAGTTGCATGGACGGTAGTTACTTCGTTGATGAATGGTATTCCAAGATCGGTGTGGGGGGTTAGGTTGGATACATACCATGGAGCTCCAGTGATCATGCGGAGTGTTTTGGACTGGAAAGTTTGAAGTATTTTAGTATTTGATGGTTTGCTGCATCCCCATAGTTCAATGCCATAAGTCCATATGGGCTTGAGAATTATCTTGTATATGCTAAGTTTGTTTTCCAATGACAATTTTGATCGTTTACCTATCAGCCAGTTCATCTGTCTCACTTTCAGGTTTAGTTGGGTTTTTTTGGCTTTAATATGTTCCTTCCAGTTTAGTTTTTGGTCGAGGTGTAGCCCTAAGTATTTGACTACAGGTTTTATTGGAATGGGTGAGTTATTAATCATCACTTGTGGGCATACACCTTTTCTTGTAGTAAAGGTTATCTGTGTAGATTTTTCGTTGTTTACCTTAATTTTCCACTTTTTTAACCACGTTTGGAGTGTCTGCAGGTAGCTTTGTAGTTTTTCCGAAGCATGAATAGGGTCTACATCAGAAGTCAGGATTGCCGTATCGTCAGCGAATGTGGCCATAGTGATATCATTGTTTACAGGTATGTCCGCAGTAAAGACTAGGTAGAGGAACGGTCCAAGGACGCTACCTTGGGGGACACCAGAGCATACCGGATAAAGGTTAGGCAGAAAGGCATTGAATTTAACTTGGAAGTAACGTTCATGGATGAAGTATATTTGGCTGGGCAATGATCGTTTTAATTTGTATAAAAGACCTTTGTGCCAAACTTTGTCGAAGGCCTGTTGGACGTCAAGAAAGACTGAGACACAATATTTCTTATCTTCTAGGTTGTCTTTAATTGTATTGACTATTTTATGACATTGCTGAATAGTGGAGTACTTTTGTCGAAAACCATATTTGGTGTGCTTTCATGTATTCTATGGAGAAGTAGTTTTTCAAAGATTTTAAGATGCTGTTGGCAGAAGACTTATTGGCCGGTACGAGGTTGGTTCTGTAGCTGGTTTTCCCGGCTTTGCTATCATTATAATCTGTGCATACTTCCATTGGATTGGGAAGTAGCATAGACGCAGTATACTGTTATATATTGTGGTTAGAGGAACTACTGCTTTTTTAGGTAGATGTTTCAGAACTTCCCCGATTATTAGGTCGTAACCTGATGCCTTGAATGGTTTAATTTGTCGAATTTCTTTTAGAACCTCTGCAGGTGTAAATGGGTTGATTGGCAAGCATAACTGACAGGCTGCACTGAGATAGTTCTCTATTTCCTCGTCTTCTATATTATTACCTGGAAGTGGAGTAAACACAGATGCTAAATGTTTGGCTAGTACTTCAGCCTTTTCTTCGTCAGACTGGGCCCAGTTTCGATCCAGTTTTCTTAGAGGGGGGATAGGAACTGTTGGTCGTTGAAGCTTTTTAGCCGCTTTCCAGAGCGAGAGGTCCGAAGGCGTGAGATTACTTAAGTAGAGGTTGAAAGTGTCGTTCCGGTTCTGCTGTAGGGCCTTTCTCAGTTTATGAGTTAGTCTATTGAGGCGAGTCTTATCGAGTGGATTTCTGGATCGGTGCCACTTGCTTCGTGCTCTTCTCTTCTCGATGACCATTTCTTTTATGTACAAGGGTATATCAGTGTTGTGTGTGGTTTTGGTGGTCGAGGGCGTGGATTTCCAGGCTGCATCTTGAATGACTGTCGTGAAATGTTGGATTACTTCTTCTATCTCAGTCGGTTCCTTAATCCGATAGTTTAGTTGAATGTTGGTATTTACCAAGTATTGGAATTGTTCCCAGTCAGTTCTTCTTGTGCACAGAGTCAAGAGTGGTTCTTTTGATATTGCGTGCTTACTTAGCGTTATTATAATAGCGCTATGATCAGAGCTCAAATCCAGACAAGATTCTATTTTATAGTAAATGTTAGAGATACCTTTGGTTATCGCAAAGTCAAGTAGATCTGGAAGTTTGTTCCTATCGGTAGGCCAATACGTGGGCTGCCGGTAGATAACTGTCTTAAATTATTTTGTTGTATTGAGTCAAGTAAGTTGCGCCCTTTTGTCGTTATTAATCTAGACCCCCAGGACGTATGCTTTGCATTCCAATCTCCCGCAACTAAGAATCGTGATCCAAGTGTCTGGAAGAGGTCGTTATATTCTTGAGTGGAATTTGGTATCGCGGGGGGAATAGATGGCAGCTACTACAAGGGCCAGGAAAGAGTTTCTAGGTTTAGTAAGGTACCTTGTATTTTGGTTGTGATATAAGGTTGAAGAACGTGATGTTTCAAAGTTGATTTTATGAGAATTGCTGAACCTGTGTGGGCAGTGCCATCTGGATGATGTGCAAAATATGTCGAGAAATAAAGGATTTTGATTACTGTGCGATCAGGTGAGTAACTTTCAGAAATTAAAAGGATATCAATTTTATTATAATTAAGAAATAAGGTTATTTCTGGAATATGATTAGTTATGCCGTTGGCGTTCCAAGCGGCGATGCGTATTGAGGATGCCATTAGTGATTTATTTTTTATATGACGGTAGATAACATATTGAGAATCATAGAATTTTGATTAAGGAGTTGATTGAAGAGGTTTTTAAATTCACTGAGGAAATTTGACATGAGAGTTGTAATATCTTGATTAACGTTGAGTGAATTCACATTGCCTGAAACTATTTGTGCATAGGTCGTCTCGTTTTGAAGATTTTGTAAATTTCTGATGATTAGGGGAGGTATGGGTGGAGCGTATGTTTGTTTTTGGAAAGTGGTCTTGGGCGAGTTGTTGTTGTTATTATTTCTTGTATTTAATAGCTCTTGATATACATTGCATCCTTTATAATTGAGGGCTACTGCCACATAAGACATACTGCTGGGGTGATTCTTGATTTTGTACATGATTTAGAGACATGGGGACCTCCGCATTTTACGCAGTTGTAAGGTTTCGTGCAGTAGGCTTTTGAATGTCCATACGCTTGACACCGCATGCATTGTATTATAGTATTTTTATGCTTTGGGGGTTCGACTTTGATTTTTGTGTTCTTGATATACTCGATGTCGTAAACTTCTTTGTTATTATTTTGTGGCTCAAGGTCCACGAAGAAGAGTAGCAGGTGTTCTTTTGTTATTCTGTGTCTAACATTGATTGCGTTTCTCACTTTGTGTCTCTTTTTGGCTAATTCTTCTTGGATCGTATTTACTTCTGTTGTGTGGTGTAAGCCTCTTATTACGATTCTGTATGCTCTGTTTTGCTTTAATTGGTACGTATGATGTATAATATTTTCATCTTTCATGTACTGTACAAGTTTCCTATAGGTGCTAGGTTTCGTCGGCAGCTACAACCGCAAAGCTGTCAGTCATCTTTTTGTAATCTGTAACTCCGTGTACATAGATAGGGGGAGGTCTGGGAATGTTATGTTGGCTGTTTGTTTTGTTATTAGAGTTGTCACTTGTTGTTGGGTTATCGTCGGTTTGTAATTGCGATAATGTTTAAAACCTATTTGATGTCTGAGTTTGGGGCTCGTTTTCTAACTGTGTTTGAATTTTAGTTCGTTTTCTCTTATGAGTGATTACTTGCCAATCATGAGTTTTTCCATTGTTTTCATTTGTACTATTATGTATCATTGTGTCATCTTCATCGGTTGTGTCGTCTTCATTGTTTCCGATTACACCATATCGATAAGATGTATTAGTAGAGGTTGATGATGGGGCTAATGTCTGAGTGTAATTTGAATTAGGTAGCAAGGTTGGTAGCAGTGGAAATTGGTTTATGGGGAGTTGGTTTTGGAGAAAGGGTTGCGGGTAATCATTTTGTGGTATGTAATTCATTTGTTGCGGATACGGTGCTTGCACTGCCATGTTTGTTGATAATACATTGTTCATAGTAGTTGTTGTAAAACCGGACCCGTTCCAGGTTGGGAAGATTTTGTAAGTTACAGGTAAATTATTCCCGTTGCGGATTTGTTTTTAATTAGAATAAAAACGCCTATCTGTTCTATTCTATTCTTTTTAAATTTACAGCACAGTCCTGCTACTTTATAAAACACTTTAACAATACGATAGTATACAAAGCTTATAGGTCAACGTTTGCACTGTGATAACGGAGCACACGCGTAGCGTCCGCACCGCTTCGCTTGCTTGGGCCAACTCTGAAAAATGTTAAAATTTATTTTCGTAGTACTTCTTATTTTTGTAACGCTGTACATTGTATAAACCATTCTTAAGGTAGATGTTACAAAAAAAAAACGATATAAATAATACATTTACAATGTTTTTGATATAGTTATCTTTAAAAAAGGTTATCTACACACCTTTTGACTTAAAAACTAAACGAAAATTACTTAACGGCTGAAGAGAATTATTAAATTATTTCCAACTAACAAAATTCCATAGCGATTCCATAGGCTATATATATACTCAAATTGGTATTCCATCTATGACCAAGTCACAATGGTATTGTGGGTACATGAAAACGCCAAAAACATTTCTATGGGTCGTGTGAGTGAGACAGGGAAACTCGATGACCCCGAAGTTATTCATTACAGCACTGGAAAATGTTTTAAAAACCTTAAATAGGAGCACAAAGGGCTAAATATAAATAGCAAGATGCTCAACCACTTAATATGTGCGGATGATGTGGTAGTCATATCAAATTCATTTGAAAATTCACAAATTATGTTAGAAGACCTATAAGTTAAATCGGAAATAGTTGAGTTATTAAATTAAATAACCATAAAACGAAAGTCATGACTAACCAACTAGGAAACAGAGACAACATAATTGGCAACCAACACATAGAAACAGTGCACTAATATATTTAGTTAGGACAAATTATAGTATATAAAAATTTAATTGTCGTTCAACATGATCATTAATGTAAAAACTTGCTAGAGCCCAACGATCCATGGAAAGACAAATGTTGAATGTAAAATCCAAAGACAGAATAAGGAATGAGAGAATTAGAGGAAAAACAAAATTACTAGATGCTAGCATCTTTAAAATAAAAATGGACTAGTGATACCAAGAGGTAGGATGACGAACAATAAAGTAAATACAACATTGAACACCATAGACTAGTAGAAGAAGCGTAGGCCGCCCGAAAACCAAATAGAAGAATGACGAAGATGACAGCAGGCTTAGCATGGATAAGGGTAGCTCAAAACAGAGACATGTGGAAAAGGAGAAGGCTCGTGTCCAACATTGGATGACAACAAGCTAATGAAGAAGAACAAGAAAATTCCAAATTTTTAGACAGTATATGACTGGGTATGATTTAACACAACAAAACTTGCATTTTTACGCAAATTCTTTGGTGTACCTGTTGATTATTGTGTCTGTAAACAAGCATTTATCCAGCGAACAGATAGCATATTTCAAACAACTATTGATTTCCATAATTATCATTTAATCTTATCTACAGAAGTAATCTTAGTTTTTGTCTTTATTAGAGATAATATGAAAGTTCTTGAATTAAAGGCTGAAACACAATATTTATGTACCACCACTTGCAACTATTTACTTCTAACCCTTTTCGTGTGTATGAAGAAGGTTCACATTCTGGCAGCCTGTTTCTGTTTGCTTTAGGATTCGATGTATCACTTCACCACTTAGAGCAAACACAACTTCCAAAACCTTACTCGATTTGCAGACAAATAACTATAACACATATAAAAAGGTTTTAGAAAATATCGAAAGCATGAATCCTTTGTCCTCGCAATTTTTGAAGTATAACCTCTAGATCTAAATTTTTTATATTTCAAAAATGTCTTTAATCTACTAGATAAGGTATAAGAAAATTTCTCAAAACATTTCTAGTTTGAGAAATTCGATAGTGATTCTTTGAAATTGCTAATTCTTTTGATAATATTACGACAGTTGAATTTATTTAATTTAATTACAGATTTCTAATTTTTGATGAATTAACTTCATTGAAAGATATGGCCCAGATGATAAAAGAGAAAGACAAAATCTTTAAAAAATAAAAACAACGTTATGTGTTAAACAACATATGAAAAGAACAAAAACGGAAACAATCTTTAAACATAAAAAAGTAGAGGCATTACCAAGAGCACTATAGAAGGCAAGATGTTTATAAGATGCTCTAAAAAAAGAATTTACTAACAGATATTAGATATGGTTCTCATATTACAAAAATAGAAAATAAAATCGTGTTATTACTACATAAAAGATACAAAAGCAGAAAAACAGTCTTCTGAAACCGGAAGGAAACTAACACCCTAGGCATTTATAATCTTTGAAGATAAAATGCCAACCAAATATAGGCAAAATGTAAAGAAAACGGAGATAAAGTTGAAAATACTAGATATGTATTTCGTAATGATATTTAAAATAAACTATAAATTTAAATTTCGACACATAATCTATTTGCGCATTTTATAATCACTTATGATGACATTAATCGTGACAAGTCTTATCAAAAATACTCTAAATTGCTCTGAAATGGATGATTTGTCATTTTTCAGAAGTTGATGCATTTATTGGTACATGTTAACATTGTTGGGGTGTAAGGGGCAAGGTAATAGGTCGAACCAGCCCAAACGTCAACCTCACCTGGACGAGTGGTGGCTTAGGCCACCCGGTACATCCTGCTAGATAACAGACGAGGCTCTGGCCATCGAGTAACAGCGGTATAACTGTAAAAACATGCTCTGAGAAAATGCTTAGCATAAATAGACCACTCGCCAACACGCCTGGCAAGCGTGGCGTTTTAATGCCAAACATGATGAATAGACACAAAGAGAAAAGGCCCTCAGTCCGCAGCAGTCCTGGAACCCTTAGTCACGACAGCAACCAAGCAGGGGAAAGGACAGAGGGTGCTAAGAATACCTGCATTAGGAAAGACTGTCACAGAAATACGAACCTGGCAATAATGACGTACAATATAAGAACAATGAGCACAGACGATAAAGTAGAAGAACTGGAGGAAGAACTGAAGCAGATGAGATGGGACATAATGGGGCTGTGCGAGATCAGAAGAAAAGGCGAACAATGCATAACATTAAGATCAAACAATGTACTATTCTACAAAGGAATAAATGAGGAGGAACAAGAAAACATCGGAGGTGTTGGCTTTATAATAAATAGAAAGATAACTAATAATATCCTAACATATAATGCAAAATCAAATAGAGTGGCATATATTATTATAAAAATAACAAGACACTGTAAACTAAAAATTATCCAAGTTTATACCCCAACATCCACATATAAATCAAGAAGCAATAGACACCTTCTACGAAGAGGTAACCGAAGCAATAAATGAAAACCCATGTCATTATACTATAGTCATGGGAGACTTTAAAGCCAAAATGGGAAGCCAATTAGACTCCAACGAAAATAAGACAGGAAAATTTAGACTAGGTACAAGAAATGAAAAAGGTAACTCATTAGTAAATTATCTAGAACAAGAGCAATTATATGCTGTGAACACTTTCTTCTACAAGAAAATTCATAGAAAATGGACAGAAAAAAAAATTGTAAAATATGTAACAGTCATAAATAACATCAACACAGGAAGTGACTATAGAATAATGACGGCGAGAATAGAAATAAACAAGAAAATGGAAAGAAAAAGATTTACAAAAAACGACAAGAAAAAAATAGACACGCGAATCTTACGAGAAAATAAAACAAAATATCAAAATGAAACAAACAAAGCAATAAAAAGCCACGGAGATTTAAGTCATAAAACATAGATGAAATCAATGATATAGTAATAAAAACCGTAACAGAGGCGGCACAAAAGGTAGCTAAAAAGAAAAAAACAAGAGCGAAAAAATTTGGAGCAAGAAAACGGAACAACTATTCGAAGAAAGAAGAAAATTACTCAGAGAGGATAAAAGAAACACTATTCAGTACATAGAAACTAATAAAACGCTGAAAAAATCAATCAAAGAAGGCAAACGAAAACAATTGGAACAACAGATAGAACAAATAATAGAAGAAAACTAAAATATGAAAGCAATCAAAAAAAGCCTAGGAAAAGTAACAATTAACAATCTAAAAGATGAAAGTGGACAAGAAATAAAGGATCGAGACGGAATACTAAGAGTAATAGAAAACTACTATCAAAAACTGTACGAATCAAAAAATGATATACCAGAAGAAATGAAAGAAAATGTGAAGAGAAAAGTTCTTAACGTCAACTCTGAGGAAATACCAGAAATAACGGAAGAAGAAATTATACAAACTGGAAGCTAACCAACCGATAGAACAAGCAGGTTTCAGAAAAAACTTTAGTATCCAGTGACCATCTGCTAACGATTAGAAGACTTATTGAGAAAGCCACAGAATATAATCTAACGCTTTATTTAATACTCCTAGACTATCAGAAGGCATTTGATAGTATTGAAACCTGGGCGGTAGAAAAAGCTCTGAACAACAATAGAATAGACTATAGATATACACAGCTAATAAGATCGATCTATAATAATACAAAAAATGACAATAGAAGCGCATGAAACTCATACCTATAAAACGAGGAGTATGCCAAGGCGATCTAATGAGTCTTAAACTAGTTAATGCCGCATTGGAAGAGATCTTTAAAGAGCTGGATTGGGATAAGACAGGAATAAACATAAACGGAGAGAGACTACATCACTTAAGATACGCCGACGATGTTGTTTTAATATCAGACAATATAGAAGACATCCAAAAAATGTTAAACGATCTCAAGGAAAAATCCGAAAGAGTGGGACTACAACTAAATGAAAAGAAAACAAAAGCCATGACAAATGACAATAACTCACCTGACATAAGGATAGGGAACAAAACACTTGACTATGAAGAAGAACTTATATATCTAGGACAAGTGATACAATGCGGAAAATCTAATCAAACTGCAGAAATAGAAAGAAGAATTAGACTGGCATCGGCGGCATTTGGAAAGCAACGAAACATCCTAACTAACAAAAAAAATCCTCTAAGGCTAAGAATAAATGTATATAATCAATGCGTATTACCCGTTCTTACATACGCAGCACAAACCTGGACATTGACAAAGGGCATAATGGATAAATTAGCCAAAACGCAGAGGGTAATGGAGCGTCAGATGTTACATATAAAGATGAAGGATGAGATACGGAATGAATACATTAGAGAAAAAACAAAAGTAACTGATGTAAAAGAACATATAGCAAGCCTAAAATGGAGATGGCCGGACATACTATGCGGCAATCTGACGACCGATGAAATAAGAAGATACAAGAATGGAGACCCTGGCTGGGAAAAAGATCAAGAGGTAGACCTCAGACCAGGTGGAAAGACGACCTAAATCATACAGTCGGATTCGCATAGGCCAGAGAGACACAAAACCGAGAAGAATGGAAAATGAGAGGGGAGGATGTAAAGAGGGCTAAGAAGAAGAAGAAGAAGAAGAAGTTAACAATTGTTCCCAAAACACCTATTTTATTTAAAAAAAGTTTACACTCTTAAAGTTTTATTATTATTATTGTAATTGTTGACTTCTGAAAGCCGAAAGTTCCAGAAATCTGATTAATGCGCAGATGTTGAGTCGCAAAAGCATGTACTTGGATATTTTAATGAATAAAGAGAGGTCAAAAGACATTAGAAAGCATTTGGGACAGGTATGGTTTGTACACAGTTTGCGTGGTCTAAATGCACTTGCAAATAGATAGACGAGTGAAAATAATAATAAGTATGAGCAGGTAACTTAATTTAGAGATATTAGTGTAGTAATAATTTAAAAATCTAATCATAAACCAAGTATGTTGCAACTAATTACAAAATTGAGATTGATCGCCACCCGAAAAACCATTTAAATAAATTATCATGACAAAGCTAACCAAGTTGCAGAAATTTAAAACATTGAGTTAAAAAGAGAATTAAAAAAGCCAGGTTTACAGATTACAATAAATAGAACTATTTGATATAAGAGATTATGACAGGTCCTGATCGACGTAGGTAGAAATACAGACACATATCTGTTCAAAATCAAGGATCAAACAGATGAATACAGAACCTACAGGGCCATTTAAGAGAATTTTCCATAATTTTGAGAAACTTAACAGATACTAAAGAACAACCCAAAAATTTGACATAAAAACTAAATAGAGACTTGCAATAAATAAAACTGTGTTTAGAAGAATAATGGGGAAAAATGAGGAACAAGTTACAAAAATTTAGAATATACTCAGAATCAAGACGACCATGAATTTATCAGAAAAGTTTGTAGAACAATTTAGAATTAGAGAAAACTACCAAAAACAAGTGTGAAAGAATACTTTAAAATATTCTAAACGTTTAACCGGGAAATTAAATGTAAACTACGAGAAACCAAAATAGAACCACTCAGAAGTTTCTATAAAGCGTAGAAAAGTAGATGTTTTGTTGATAAAGTCGTTTCCGAAAACCCATACTAATTAACTGCAAACACATGAAAAGATCTGTGTGTTACAGAGATATAACGGTAGTTACAGCGAGACCAGGCATTAAAAATAGAAAAAAATTCGCGCATTAAAAACCTTGTTGTACAGAATAAGGTTTTTTGAAGATAGTTTTCTGAAGGAAACATTGTAAAACGTCGATGACGTGGAAATCCAGGTCTATTTGTGCCGAGAAATCAAATGTCGGAAGTCGTACATCATCTACATGATGATGCCACCGGAAGGCAGCTATAAATGAAAAATGCCTTTCAAGAGATTCGAGAGCAGTTCTGTTAGATTAACTGTAAATAAGCCGTAGAACAATGGTGGCGAGAGTGCGAGTCATGTATTAGAAAATAGTCTTCTTATAAAAAAATCATAGGGCAATGCAATATAAAAATTGCAGAAAAGGAACAGTTGATATTTCTGGTTCATCCTTGGAGGCTAACAACGAAAAAAATGCACACTTGCAGTTTTGTAACAGAAGATCATAAAGAAGAGAGCAGTGTAACGCTTGACCAAGAAAGCCGGGCTTTATTGAAAGGGTTGCGGGCAACCGCGACGTTAGAGTAGAGAGTAGACTTCTAGAGTATTCTAGACGTGTCGCAAAGAAATATTCCAGTAATCTGCTCATCTTGTCGACGCGGTACCCGAGGCTTCTATAATTAAGCATATGATTGTCTGAGAAACAATAAAGAGAAAGGTGAAAAACAGTTCCATGTATTTGCCATTAGATACAATTCGTATGTTGATAACAGATTACTCTGGACAATAAATAATTAGTGCTAATATTAGTACATTAATTAATTAGCCGCTAACACAATGCAAAGATGAATAGTACTTACAAGTTGTTAAACAAATATCTAGTGATAAGTGAAGAAACCACGAAAACTAAGACAGTTAAAAGTATAAAAGTATATGTGTATAACTAAACAAGTTCAATCTGCCACGAAAACGGCTAATTCATTCAAAAAGTAAGCAAATCCAATTATGTGGGACCCCAAATTAGGTTAAAAGAACCACGTCGTGGAAAGTAACAAGAAACAAATATGAGGACAAATTTAAAAACAAATTGTATGAAACTCTCATTCGACAAAACTATACACACTTTTCAAATATTTGAATTTAAATAGTCTAATAAAAAATACTTTTAATATTATTTTGTCAAGTATATAACTCTATAAAATCAGAAAATGAATTTAAAAATATAACAACTAGGAACTGTACCGATCGTATAAAGATGGTCACGGAGTCTACAAAATTAAGTCAAGAGTATCTGAAAGCCAAAATATAGCTAGAAATCAAAATTTTAAAAATATGAAAAGAGATTAACAGTTTACTAAGTAGTTGTATATTATACAAAGAATATATGAAAAGATGCAGAAATTAATGTTCCATTTCATTCCAAAAAACCAACGGGAATAAACGGAAAAAGTGACCGACTCCAATAAATCTGGCTGTAGCAGCTAAGCACCACACAAACATTTAGAGGCTTCTAAGCTCCTCACAAAAAAAGGTTCTAATAATCTGTTCAGGTCGCAGTTGCAGAGCCGCAACAGTTCTGTATACTTAAGTGTGTATAAGAACCGGCCAATAAATTGGGGTGCAATGAGATACAATTCATATAGTGATCTAAGGGCGCCGGAGTGATAGTTATTTAATTAGCTGCTCAATAATATCGAAAATCGTTGCAAACGATACATTATTAGAACAAATCTTACACTTTAAATAGATAAACTGTTTACTCTCTTATAATTAAGAACAGGACACAAAAGCATAATAAACAAGTTCAAAACTATTTGCGAAACAATAAAAAATATTTAAAAAACACAGCAAGAACAAACACAACTTCTGGCCCCTTATGTAATGCTACATGATAGCGAAAAATAAATCTTAAAATAAAAAAGACAGAAACTGAAACAGTAGAAATGGAATTCCTGTATTATGTGAGGAATTACAAGCAAAGATAGAATTCGCCACGATCAAATTGGAAGAAATAGACGAAGCAAGGAAAGCTTAGGAAGACTGAAGAAAAATAAACTCTCATGCAAGTCAACTTGCACAAACTCAAAGTGGCGAAAATAAAAAATGAGCCAAAAGAGTGAGAAAAATCCAAAAATTTAACCAAAACATTAAACCCGAAGTTACAAGAGATAAACTTAACGCAAAAGAAAGTTTCGAAGGCGAATTAAGACTAAACACGTAAGAATATTTCTAAAATCTAATAAATGAAATAAAGATAAACGCAAAGGAATAAGTTGAATATCCCAAAAAGAATTTAAACAAAAACTGGACAAGTAACTGTTTAAAAAAAGAATTAGAACAATTAAAACTAGAAGCAAATGCCTCGTTGATAAAGGCGTGCAGTTAATTATTCACGTCCAGAGGAAATTCCAGGGAGTTGTGATAACGATTGGTGACCAACTACACCACGTAAAATAATCAAAGCTTTGAACTAGTGGTAAAAGCTTCATTGGCACGATGGAATTTCTTGAAATTAGGAGACGATATTCTGGTAAGAAATTTGGAGAACTCCAGTAATACTGAATCAACGTCATAATTATTAGTATCAAGAAGATAAATATCGAAAGCAGTACGTTACCTTTATGACAGGGTTTTAGGAGGACACTTTGAAAAGTATTTTAGAGCTGGTTCCATTGGATGAATTGTACAGAAAATATAAAGCAATGGTGCCGAAAATATAAATTGTAAAGGTCCGAAATAACCTCTTTAAAAAGAGAAGCCCAATATATCCACATTACGAAATGAACTAAATCGTATACGATACCGAATCAAAACACATTCATGCTTGCATAACCATTGATCAAAGAGATTTTCAGTAGCTTTGAGATGTACTTGAAGATCCGTTTATCCCAGGATGCAATTCTGAGTGAGACCTTTTTTAAAAATTATATTGGTTATTAGGGATTGATAAGACTAGAACAACACATTTACATTCCCAAGTCTGGACGACATGACGTAAAGAATAAACTATACAACGGGCAAGTATCACAAAAAGATTGTATCCGAACAACAACAATACTGGGATCAGTATATTCACCTATTTCTGATGTTTTACCAATCTGCTGTGTATGACACTATTGCATAAACCCCAGCTTGCATTATATTTGGAAAAAAAACTTCAGCTACCGTGCCATCTATATTTTGTAAGCAGGATAACGGTAGAGCAGGTTGCCGTTTGTAAAGACATCTAGATTACTAACAACCAAATGGAAGACCAATGTAACATTAAAACCAAGAAAGGAGATATTTAGTTCAAGTCCACAATCGTCAAGAGCACCGTGACATTTAGTCAAAGATTCAAACATAATAAAAAGGCGCCCGTAATGTCACCAAAAAGATAAATAAATATCATATAACATATTCGATAATCGTCCAATAGTAAACTAAAGATATTGCGCAACGAGTGAGTTTCCAAAGTAAGGAAAAGCCAGAAAATCATTTGAGCTTTGAAGATTTTATCAGTCAGTAAGGCACCCGCCAAGCATCTAAGCCCCGAATTAAATCTGAGTCCATCCGCATAACTTCTTGGTCATACTGACGCACAGCCCATATAGTTTTCGTAAAAAGTAGATGTAGTTCTACCATTAGCAGGTACGTTCCTATACTAGTTCATAACCAAATAATTTTCTTCTCGTAACCTGAAATAACTTGTATAAAACTCTATTTTGTCTGAAACATGATATCATAGTGAAGTGGCGCTACCAAAGATTAAATGTAGTTTAGACCGACTATTCTGATAACTGTTTCGAAATATGTTCGAAGTGCTTTTTCAAAAAACGGAGATGCAGATTACTATATGCACTTACCCACGGTATACGAAAATTAGAAAACAATTTACTGCTTTCTTCTATGACTGGTTCTACAGATATCAAAGACAATTCCGGTTTTGAGACAGAATGGCCTTAACCACCACATAGGCAGTCATCCACTAGGCACTCCGACACGGAACACGAACAGTAGATCGCGGTTACTAAAGAAGCCCGAACAAGAAGCATTGGCAATTGAAAGTGCGAAAACGGACTCGAAGGAGGTCGGAAGTGTCCTCGTTTTAATGGTCTCCAACGTAGAAATTGCTTATTTTGGCTCAGTTTTGCGCACACGATATAGACAAAGTGATCGAAGAATCTGACAAACAGTTAAATCGAAAGGACAAAAACTATTGCACTATTGCTGTCAGTGATACCTAACAAAGTGGTCTCATCAAGTGTTCGAAAGCTCACTATGTTCGAATTCAGTTATGCAGTCCGACTGTACTGTTACAGAAGGTTCATGGCTTAAAGTATATGCCGGCCGAAATAACCACGTCCATGAAATAAAAACTATCACACAAATAAAGTTTGCTGACGTCAATATAGAAGTGGAGGTAGTAACCAAGGTACCTAGCTGTTTGCTACACGAGTACGAGGCACTGTTACTGACATGGGATGAGAAGTAGGAAGAACAATATGTGACATTGAAATATACCACTAGCTTAACAAAGCATGAACTCAAGCTCACTACTGGAGTGGATAGTGCGACGCGTATATTAATTGGCAGCTCTATAAACGAAGAACAGTCTTTCTCACAAAAATAATATGATGTTCAAAGATAAATTTAAATATCATTTTAGGGCACAAACAGTATATATGCCGCAAATTAAAAAAAATAAAGAAGAAATACAATAGGAGAAAGTGATTTTTTTAAAACCTTTACATCTATCACTGAAGGCACACACACAAGTAGTTTCGGTAATGGATAAACATTAGATGTGCATGGCAAAGAAACCGTACAAATAGAGTCTAAACTTCTGAACGGCGTTCAAAAAATCTGCATGCGATCTTGATTTTGTCATCACCTTAACAAAAAAGACAATTAATTTGAAATATTATATGCATATAAAGCGGTCAAATGTTCTGCAAGCGTCGCGATGCTGTGGTACAGAAAACTAGGTCACATTTCGATGAATAAAAGAAGGTTTGTTGCCAGTGTTGGCATTGGTCTACCCGAAGAAGTGACGATAAAGACATAAAATGTGAATACAACCCGGAAAACTTACGCACTCAAACTTGTACTATCACTGTCAGCGAAATCGTGACATTTTTATCACACTCAAAAACTACTATAATGATAATATAATAATGTACTTTTTGGGAACCAAGACCCAAGGAGAGATGATTGCTCTCGAAGACTATATGGTTCACATAGGAACTAATATAGGATAAAAGTTTTACGAGCTGAGGACTGACAATGGTCTCAAATATATAAATAAAAACCAATTAGAGATTGCGAGAACTTATATACACATATACGGTCTTTCAAGAAACTTTGGGCCGAAACCATCAACTGAAAAGAAATCAAAAGCTCTCGCGAGAAAGATAATATACTAAAAAGAATATTATCATTTATAAAAAGAAATTGATTTCTTTGAACACACGTGATAACCTATCTTATAAACGAACAAACGAACAAACGAAGAATTCCAAGAAACTGTCATTGAAGAAAGAGAAGATTCAAATGCCAATGAAGTACCACCACACCACAATGCGATAACAATTTCACTTGCGCTATGGTAGCCTACGTGGACGAACCTCAGAGTCAAACAAGCTACGGTTTCTCTAAAAGTAGAAAACTGGCGCAAAGCGATGAAAGAAGGAATGAAATCTCACTAAATCAACAAAACGTGGGAGTCAGTCGAATTCTCAGCACTGAGAAGACCAATTTCGCATAAGTTTAAAATTAGAATAGTCGCGCATGTGTTTACTAAGTGAAAAGGCATTGATCATAAGGAAACAGTTTCATCCGTAGTCAAGTACCACTCAGTTCAAACGTTCTTAGCGTTTGCGATACAGAGAGATATGGTGTTATATCTATTGAAAAAGAAAGTAAAACCAAAAATTCCGTTTATAACTAGAGTCACTGGGACTTACGCAAACGGATACTGATCTGTACATACATCACTGGACGTCTAATGGTAAAACTGATGTATATGTGGACAATGGACTGATGGTCAGAAGATCGTGTGCAATAATCACTCTAAAATTGAAGCAACATCTTGAAGTGCGAAATGTGCGTTAACTCGAAACATATTAATTGATAAGCTGTAGGACCACTTTTATTCTTAATATCTAGTGTTGAAGTTCTTAGCCATTTCCTAGAAATCCTAAGGCGAAATATTTAAAAAGGATTAAAGACTGGTTTACTACCAAAAAAATGCACCAATAATAAAATTGATTGGTTATTATGATAGACTATGTAAGGTGTGGCGATACGTTTTCTCCTTAAATACGGTGTCATAGGACGAACCTTAACGCACCAGAGATTCATTTCTCTGTCGACTATAGAAGCGGAATGTGTGGCCACATGCCAGGTGTTGAAAGACGCGTTATGGCTGAAAAGACTGATCAAACATATTGGCGTTTGCGACAAACAGAGCGCCATAATATTGGTTTTAAAGCTTGGGTTCAACAAGAGGACCGAACATATCGATATTGGTGGCATTTTATCAGAAAACATGGACAGAAAAAATCACCTCGGTCCAACACGTCGCGACAAGGGACCAGTAGACCGACCTCCTAATAAAAGAATTACCAATGGGCATACTGGCACGCTTACGATTTGGTTTTAGATATCGCAGAAGAGAACTGGATGACGTTTGAGATCACTCTCTGCGTGGGAGTGTTCAGGATATAGATGAAGAGTGCTCTGAACGTGCCAGTTAGTAAGATCTATGTTAGTTGTAATATCACTTACCTTTTCTGTTCCTCAATGTGTAACCATTTACCTAAATGGCGACATAGGTATACGTAGGCTGCACGACATCTATTGCAAAATTGCAACTCATGCAGTTTAACATTTTGACGACGTACGTACTTAAAACGTTTTATTATATGGACGCCATTTGTTTTACTGTCATTAAGTTGAAATTTTCCTCTCGGCCAAAGAATGGATTTAAGTCGTGAACATTTTCGTATGATAATTTTTTACGGATTATCTCAAAAACAGTGTATAGGTGAACTCACTTCAACTTTAGGTGATAAAACGCCACATAGAGCCACTGTATATCGCTGGTTATATAAATTTAATCATGGTCGTAGTTCTCCGGCGGATGAATTTAAAGAAGGCCGCCCAAAATTGGCTGTGATGCCAGGAAACATTGATGCCGTGCGCGATTGTCATGTGACTTATAGTAATATTCAGGCAACCTTAGGCATTAATATGACTAACATACATTCGATCTTGCACAAACATTTGATTGTGAAAAAGCTGTGTGTGCGTTGGATCTCACATATGTTAACAATCTCTCAAAAGCAGGCTCGTGTCGATTGGTCGAAGTAAATGCTCAAGAAATACGATTGTGGTGCTTCAAAAACCGTTTACAACATCATCTCGGGTGAAAAATTTTGGATTTATGCGTATGAGCCCGAAAATAAACAGCTGTCGACTGTATGGGTCTTCCAAGGTGAGCCAAACCCAAGAAAAGTCATTCGCACTCGAAGCCTTCGAAGCAAATGGTCGCTTGTTTTTTTGAAAAACTGGACATGTTGCAACCGTGGCTTTAGAGGGTCATAAAACTATTAATTCTGAATAATGCACAACCATTTGTTCCTGGAAGTTTTTGGACAAATATGAAAAACTAATGCGTGACGCCGAATCCTTCTCCAGCCATGCATTGCAAGCTCACACACATGGACGCAAACAACTGGCTTTTGAACACTCAAAACGTCGAATTGATGAGTCATCCGTCGTACAGTCCTGATTTGACCTCTAACTGCGTGGACAACGATTTTCGACGCCAGAAGAGGCAGTTGAAGCATTCAAACCCCTGATTCGCTATGGAAAATATTCTATGAAAATTAGTTATAGCGCATGCAACACTGTATTGACCGTCAGGGAGAATTTTTAAAAAACAAATTATACTAATAGCACAACATTCAATCGTAAATTATAAAAGAATGCACAGTATTACTTTGGAGTTAATCAAATTTGGAAGAACAAATCTGAGAGTCACTTGTAAGCATTTTTATATGTCCTATGTATTATTCGCTATAGATAATAGAAAAATATACAAAATTTACACGAAGAACATGTAGTGGTCTAATAGCCTAAAAATAGTAAGGAATGTTTAGAACTTGCCAGCAAAACCTACTTGGAATTGCAGCTTAATGACATTAAAAAAGAGAAACGAACATATCGGTCTGATCTTTAAATCGCTATATTAGCAATTAGTGAGACAAATATAATGTATTACTGCAAATATATTTATTTTAATATTTTTTGTATAAATCAATTAGCCGATCGCGCGATTAATTCGCGGTTACCTTTGGCGAGGCAACAATAAATAACAATTACAGCTGTAGCTGCAATTTCACGATCTGTTTTCCAATTTACGGCCAGCTTTTCCATACATGAAATAATTTTCCAGCGCAGCTGCTGTAATAATAGGCCATTAATGTTATATATCACAAATGTTAATGTAATTGCGCTCAAATTATACAATGTACGTTTGCTCTAGCGAATTTATCGTAGATAAATGCAGTGCCATTAGATTTCGCCCATATTTATGGCGGCCATAACTTAGCATTGCGCAAATCCGCGCGACCGTCGAACGGCGGATCGCTTTGTTTGCCGTTAATTCCAGAAACAAATCCGCCGCCCATTTTTGCGCCGACTGAAACGCCGATTGAATCGTTGCGAGCAGGCGATCCGCTCTTAATTGAACCGTATTAAACGTCGACGACTAAATTATGGCCGCGGCCTGTAATCAAGCGCGCTCGCCAGTCTTCTCTTTGTGACCGCTCATGGTAGATTATTTCCTGTTCGTGTATGATGTGAAAATGAACGTGTAAATGCGGCGCACGATGATAAATGCGGCCAGGCCTCCGTCTGCCCAGTCAATGAGAGCATAAATATGGGGAATTAGCACCTTATATGTTTTATGCTCGTGCTGGTGCTCTTTACCCTGTACTTAGAGTGATTTATATGTTAATTAGGGAAAATACATTATTCCACGGAAATAGAGAAATGTACCCAAGGTGAGGAGTAAATAAGTTACGCTAGGCAGTTTATGGCTACATTAAACTAACTTTAGCGATATGGATCTTAAAGAACTTACTTTAACAAAAATCTTGTAAGCGGTGGCCAAAATACAACGCCGAATTTGAATTTTAAATAAAACAACTTTTGAATTGCTTTTTATTGAGGACACAATCTTCGATGAAATATGGAAATAAATGGCCACCTCAGCTTCAGCTGCAAACCTTGGTCTTTTTACAGAGTTTTCAATTACAATTTAATACATGTTCTTGTCGATTTCGTTCTTGAAGTCGTCCAAATTGTTTATAGATTGCCGGCGTAGACCATAAATTTCAAGCTACCCTTGCTGGCCTGTTGATGTCAACATTTCGTAAAATTATGCGACCAGGAAATTGTTGGTGCAGTAAATCAATTGTTAGTCGAGCTGTGTAGCAGGTGCGTCGACCTGCTGGAACCACATTAGTTCCGATCCAAGAGGTGGCGCAAAAGTCACCATTCTATCGGAAGATGCCTCAGTTTTGCAAATAGCGTCTCATGGCCTCGCGAGTTCTCAATGTTTTTAACAAATAATCGGTCGGTGGTTTTGGCTAAACTTGAATTTCGTCGTCGATTTCCTGGTCGTGTGATACTAACTCAACAAACACTGCGGCGTTTAGCCGCTCGTCTCGAGGGGACTGGCTCAACACGGAACAGTAGCAGACGTAGCCGGCCCCGGGGCAGCTGTTCAATCGAGAATATCACAAATCTGACTACAAATGTCCAAGAGGACAATAGACGGTCTTTACAGCAAATTTTGGTGAAGGAATTGAAAATTTTTCATTGAAAATCATTATGAGCGACGCATTTCCACCTCTAGGGCACTGAAAATCCTTGTGTAATGCACAGAGTCTTTACATCCTCTAAAAATCACTGTTTGGTGAGACGTTTACGAAGGAAGGGTGTTCGGCCCATATTTTTCGATGACAGCGTCGGCAACACTGTTACTGTGACTGGTGGGCACTACAGTACCATGATCGACAACTTTTGCTGCCGTAAATTGACGAATTGAGTTTGGAGAACATGTGATTTTAGCAGGACCGTGCAACTGCACAAGCTACACGAGCGACAGTGGACAATCTAAAGCAAGCGTTTCCTGTCCACTTAGTCTCTCTTTTTCTAGATGTTTCAGACTTCATTCTTTGGAGTTTTTTGAAATCACGGGTCTATACGTACAAATCACAGACTTTGCTGGCTTTAAAGAAAAACATCCGACAAGAAGTGGAAAATTTATTGCCAGAAATTCGGAGAAAAGTTATGAAAATTGCTGCATCAACTCTGGCGGCGGCTACTCGACCGATATTATCTTTGCGACTTAATGGGAAAAAATTAAACTTTTAAATACAGAATCAACAAACAAAGCTACTCTTAGGAAATCCAGTGATGACTTTTGCGTCACCTTGTATAGTGCCTAGTTAGTACCAAAACAATTAACTTATCTTGTACCGATAACTATCGTCAATTACAATTACATTTCCAACATCATCCTCTAAGACGTATGGGTCTATCACTCCACCTGTCCAAAAATTCACACTAAACAGTGGGGTGCATAAATTATGCGACAAACTACCGAATCCAAATGCAATAATTTTATTAATTTGTTAGAACGGTTAAAGATATTTTTTCATTAAAATAAAAATCAAGTTTATGATGCTTTAAAAATCAGTTGCTGAATTATTGCTAATGAGAATTGTCAGCAAGCTTAATCTCTTGCATAATTGAATTATGTATATATGAAGGTGTAGATCTTTAGTGGATATTCACTGAAATACCAGCCCAAATGTCAATCTCACCTACTCGAGCGATGACCTAGATCAACCGGTGCATTCTGCCAAACAACAAACGAGGCTCTAACGACCGAGTCACGGGGTATAATCGTTCCATTAAGTATTAAGAAAATGTAATACTGTAATGATGTTATAGATAAAAACTAGACAGCGGTGGCGAAAGAGAGATAAATATAAATGTTCAACGACAACGGAAGAGGATGAACTACCCTATAACGAGAAGATAGATATCGACACCTCTAAAATAAATCTATCTAAGAGAAAAACACCCCGAAATCACAGTTTCTAGTCTTCCAGCTTGGAGGGTTGGGGTAATGAGCCAACAATTATCTGGAAAACATTTTTTCTAAAAAGAACTACTAAAAACCTATATCAAGCCTTGGAGCAACGGATCAAACGGTAAACAGTTACGAAAACGTTCCACTGTGGAACGTAGAACAAACAATGATTGAAAAAGAAACGTAAACTCATTGTAAAAAACATGGAAAATTGTAAAATGTTAATAATTGCAGTTGTAGAAATAAAAAGGAAAAGGAACGCGTCAGAAATAGTACGAGATTTTATTCACTTTTATAGTGGAGTACATGAAGACAAACGAGCAAGAAGAGGGGTGTCTATTCTAATTAAAAGAAGAATGAAGCAACACAACAGATTAAGAAAGCTTCGATAAAATTTGATGCAAAGAAAATAATAATTAATAGAGTTTATGATTCATCCAATAATAAACCCGTTGACTAAAATAACCAATTTTTCACTAAGCTCAATGATATTATTGGGGAGATTAATAAGAAATTCTATTATTAGGAGCCTATCATGGCAGAACCAAAAAGAAGACAAACAACAAAATTATAAGTCTATAAAAAAAGATTAAATCAGTGATAACGGCGAGAGACTCATTAACATACGCAAATATAGCAACTTAAAAATAGCAAATAAATTTTTTAAACATAAAAAAATTTATAAGTGTATTTGGATACAGACAACCCGTAACCTAAAATACATAATTGATTATGTAATTACCAGACATCATACAAAAATTAAGATAAATGACATGAGGGTACTCAAAGGAACCATAAGTGATTCAGACCACTATTTAGCAAGGGCTACAATATTCTTTCCATACACTCATAACAAAAATTAGACACAATAAATAACATGGAGAAAGTTTAAAATATAAAATATAAACTAGACAATTTAATGCATCACAGCCTGAGATACTTAAATCATAAGCTAAACAAGAAATTCGTGTATATTACAGAACAATAATTCGAGGAAATATACTACAACATAATCCAAAGTATTCATACGGCAACTAAAGAAGCACTAGGGACAACAAAAAAGAGAGAAAGTAACAATTTGTGGTAAACAGATGAAATTGACATATTAGCTCGAGAAGAAAACGGTTATATTTAAAATGGTTAAACTCGATTAAGGAAAAAGACAGATTAAAATATGTCAATAAGAAAAACGAAGTTTGACGAAGGGTATAGAATAAAAAAACTAGGGATAAAAAATTTAGTATAATAAACGCATATGTAAAAAGTAGAAAAAATACAGAGGTATAAAAGTTGAATAATTGATACAGCATTATAGCAATTTTCTGTCAGAAAAGGGTTAAAAAGTAATCAATGCGAAAATCAAACCTGCAGAACTTATAAAATGCAGGACCGAAAAATTATATCCTATAATGACGACAATTGTAAATCGATGTTAACATGGCTACCGCTGCCCAAATCAATGGAAGCTCGCATTTCTTCGATACATAAGAAATGATCAAAAACGACCTAACAACGGTGATATCTCCGTCACGAACACAATGATCCGACTATATGGAAGAATCCAAAGAGATCTAATAGAAACTGAATACAGCAGCTACGAAGAAGAAGAACGAGGCGGATTTAGAACTAGGAAACCATGCAAAGCATGTACTTTGTTTAAAACAAATAAATGAAAAGAAATACTGCAATAAATCAAGAAACGCACATAACATTTATGGGCCTTCAAAAACTTACGATACCACAACTAAATAAATTGTGGAAAGTCTTGGGATAATCCAGTATAAATTACACGCTCATAAAAGCCTTAAATCTGTACAGGCGATCAAGATCAAAAGTAAAATTAACGGCTTATGATCAGAATTTCTAATAACAAAGGGATTACGTTAAGAATGGTGTTTCCTCCAACACTATTAAACTATGAATACTGAGAAAACCAAGTGTTTGTGTATTGGATAAGATGAAACAGACTTAATACTCGATAATAACAAAGAAATTACATAATGCACAGTGTAGAAGTATACTTGGAAATAACATTTAATTGAAAAGGAAGAGATGAACGAGAAATTAACAACATAGTGATATAAGCAAGAAGGGCTATTACATACCTAGATGGTATTTTATGGAGTAAAGATATAACTAAAGAAATACAATATATATGAAACAAGGATCAAATTATACTACTGTACGGCTGCGAAACATACAGGCTTGTAAAAAACAGGACATAAGAGGATGTGACTGAAATGGGCGCGATGAGGCGTACAATGAGAATTTCAAGCAGAAAAAGAATAAGGAATAAAGAAATTAGGCAACGCATGAGTATAGAAGGTACAGTCACACTAATATGGTATGGCCACGGTACAAAAAATAAGGATTCATAGAATACCTAAACAAATACTATAGTGAACACCTCGAGAAAAAAGGAAGACCAAAAAGAACATGGGTGGAGGGAATTCCAAAACTCAAAAGTGCAAGAAGAACAGTGAAATAACCGACAAGAATATAAAATAGGCATCGGACAACGTAAAAAATGTTCTAAACCGAGAATGCACGTGACAATATTTCATCATATTTTGTGATTAATCTTTAGATAATCGATTTCTTTGGTGGACTGTATCGAGCATAGCCTTCACAGAATTTTTGTACCTTCATCACAAAATTTTTACAAATATATTTTTTTTCTAGTATATGACACCTTGCCATACACTTAATTCTTTATTAGCAACAAGACAACAATACTATATGAACATCAGTAGAGGTACCACTTACGAGCCGATTCGAATCAATCCGAATGGGTGCCTGCTTCAATGTTTATAACTCTATAGATCCATGATATTCTTAACATTCTTATATTATGTAGACATTACTTGAAAACTTCCAAGAGATTTATTGTTGCTACGTTGAGAATCCACGGTTCTATGTCATATAGTAGTATGAACCATACATAACA
The DNA here is from genome assembly GCA_036346155.1 of Sinelater perroti. Lineage (NCBI taxonomy): Eukaryota > Metazoa > Arthropoda > Insecta > Coleoptera > Elateridae > Sinelater > Sinelater perroti. The sequence goes on from JARFIY010000215.1 coordinate 5,836,920, forward strand.
TTTGACCATGCTTTGCAAATATCTTGCTTGAGAAACGGATGTATATATTTCTAATAAAATACTAACTGCAAATTTTCTTTTCACAGTATATACTTGCTCCCATTCCAGACCCAGCCATTGATCTGACCTGCAACCCCAGAAAGTTCGCTCATTGTATCTTTCCCATTATTAATGTATTTTTGCTTCCGTTTTGAGAGTAGTTATAGGACTCTAAGGATTCTTTGAGAATATTTTATGGAGTCTGGTTTACACTTCATCACAGTGTCTACCTCACGTATCTCTTTTAGATGTGCTCTGAGCCTTGTTATGTTTAGTTGGGGGCTTTCTATAGTTATCCCATATTCTAGAATTATTTGCTGCATTAAAAAGCTTTCTTATCTATTTTCCCATTGGAGCAAGGTCAGTATTCCACCATGAGACATTTATCTAAGACTACAGTATCCTGTCATTATCCTGCTGTAATTTCCCGCTCCGTACTATTGTTCTATTCACCCACCTAAAATTGTGTTTAAGATCTGCTTGGCAGGCTTCCCAGATTGTCGAGAGTTATGATAGATTTCTTATATACGGCTGACACTTCCTAGTGCTTGTGATCAAAACAATTTACCTCTTTAAAAACATGTCAATTCTGGACAAAGCTACTAACTTCGTTCCTATTGTATCTATAACTTCCCTTCTTTATATATTAATTAAAGTGTTAATGAGTTTGAATGCCTACATCCAGCGCGTCTAAATTATAATAAAGACTCACCTCGTTCATTGGCGTGTTCATTGTATCACAGCCTTTAATGAGTTACAAGCCACTTTCTCTGCATAATATCACTAGCTCCTACACTTTTCTGATTAGCAGTAGAAAAGGGTTATCGTGAGGAAGGTATACCAATCCGAGCATTAACTCCCTCAGCATACTCATTCTTCGTCCTTAATCTGACTACCGTTAGGTTTCTAAAATAAAAATAATTTAAGGGTAGTGTTTTAAAACCTTTTTTGATAATAATTCAGATCCTAGATATCTCTAAGAATCGACTGTAGACCAGTTTCCTTATTCCACGTCGAATTTTCTCTGTCTTACTAAGATATAAGTTTAGCCAAAGCACCCGGGTTACCATCTTTAAAAGATTAACACTCCGAGTCTTTTTGGAAGGAACTTGGACTCAACCACAGTCAAATTCGCGGCCTCCCAGAGTCGACCTAAGTTACCAATCGTTCTTATGAGTCAGTCTTCGGTGTCCGCATTAGTACAGGTGATGACCTGTGCTAATGCGAACACCGAACACCGAACACCTCCGCTAAACGATATCCTTTGGATTGGCAACGGACTGCTGCCCCAGTAGGAGTGTTGTCCATCGCATCAGTAAGTTTTCCTTGAATCAGGTTGACTTTTTTCCGATTTAAAGTTACCTTTCACTGCCATCTTGGGTACACTAGCCGCTTTACTACGTATACCAGTCTGCACCTGTGTGCTCCTGGGTTTTTTTGAGTCTCATCGGTCTTTTTTAAACCCTTTTCCTTTCTCTACGTTACTCCCGTTGAGGTATTTTTCGGCTTTTTATCAGTCCCTGTCACTACCGCAATCTTTCTAGCTTTAACAAGCTGCTTTCACTGAGCCTCAAATAGCCCCTTTTTCTATTTTTATCCCAACTTCTGCTTGTCATCGGAGAACTTGTTTCCTCCTGTGGTATTTCCGTCTTGGTCCGCAATGGGTTACAGGTTAATAGCCTATACTCTCATTGTCTCCATAATAATAAAATTCAATTCTGAGTCAAAAACTTCCTCAATTGTAGTGTTTTGACAAGTATGCTTATCCTTACTGCTCCCACAAGTATGAAGGAAAAGATGATCCACACCTGCGGAACCCCCCCACATATGTAAGACAAATTACTCTTGGAGGTCTCCTGATATCCAGAAACGCGTTAGCAATTGTATACCCCCAGCCTGTCTTTTATGCAATCCTCTGAACGTTACAATATCAAATCAAGGATTTTCACTTCCCTTAAGGAAACTTATCCTCTAATTTTTCTGGACAACCAACAACTTCGACAGATAAATGTAAGCATTTAATCATTGACGTTTATCGACGACTTACACAAAGAAATAAAAAAAACTGAATACTAAATTCCACAGATTGTACTGATTAATGGGTTGCCACTCCAAATTATCTCTAACAGCCAAAATAATTCTATATAAAGCAATATTGTAGCCAGTGCGGACTTCTGCATTGTAGTTACATGGACGTAAACGTGGACAACTTTGGCTTACAAGGTACTTGGGACTAAGTCCCTAACTTTTCTTCTCTGGAAACCCCTGGTGTTGGAAGTTGATTGTCTCTCAAGCACTTTCGAAGTGGCGAAAGTTTTATTGATACTCAGATGTTTAGACAATCCTGAACATACCAAGCTTCGATTTTGTTGCTGGAGGTCATCAGGTCTACAATTAACTCCACAAAATTGGTAGCGGTCTGCGTAGCCGCCACGATGAGCTGAAAGGCTTTCAGGAAAACGGTGGGATCTATGATCTGGAACTATCCGGCGATGGTGGCCCAACCCTAAAGATTCTTTGACAGGCGCCACAGAGCCAGCTGGGATTGCTGGAAAGCTAGAGCATCCTCTTTTTTTTACTTCGGTGTAGCTGCGGCCTGAAGTCGGAGCGTTGGATTGGGGAAGGCAAGACATCCCCAGAAGCCGGCTGGGTATAATCCCTGAGAGTTAGCACAGATGGAAAGCTTATCCCAAAGCTTTTTGCAGTCCCCGGAATAATGCGTGCTTCCACATTTACGAGCAGCGTGACAACAGGACAATACTGGCAACGGTAACAATGCCTTATGACGTTTCTCTTATTTGACTATTTTACCATTACAGACAAATCGAGGACGACGTGCTCGTAAAAGATGAACTTACCTCTTTGTCGGGCCGCTCAAGTTCCAAGAACATGAGTGGCATGGAACGTCTTTGGGACCCTTCCTCATACGCCTTACCGTAAGGATGGGATGTCTCGATCAAGAATGTCCTGCTTCGACCGTGGATAAGTCTGTTTGCCGTAATAGGTAAAAGTAGTGCTGTATCTTTGCTTCCTCAAGAAAACGAGTTAAACACCAGCAGTTATCTGATGTAGCGGTATGGATGGTGATTCCATCCGCTACATTCTTGGCCTTGAGAGAACCAATTTTCTCGTGAACGGCTTTATGAATTGCAGGCTAGATCTCTTTGTCGCAAGATAATCAGTGGGATCCGCGGGGGAGCGTTTACTGAGCAAGCTTGTGTGTCCGAGTCGAAGCTATAGGCGGAGACGGTGGGCATTTTTACATCTACTTTTTCGCGGTCTCTTAAGACCAGGAAGGAGTTAGCGATGACAGCCGCTACCGTAGACGAAGACGAGAGCATCTTCACCTTATCATCGTTGAGGCTATTTTGGTGGCGCTGGAGTGCTCTGAGTCTCTCTCCGGTAAGGTCGGCAGGGGCGCGCGGTGCAACAGCACTTATTAACAGCCTGGAGTAGCTATGGTAGCTGCAGGAGTGGCCTCCTTGCCTTCCTGCGATTGGTTGTCCAGGAACGCCTGGAAGAACATGTATGTACCCCCTGAGTCCTCCAGGTAGCGCTGTTGGAGGCAGCGCCAGAGACTGCGCTGTTTCGGGTCAGCGGTAAAAATAATGCAATGCCACTGCTACCAGCAGTACGGGCACTAGCGTTGCCCTAAAGTGCGTGAAGTGCGATGAAGATCATCACTCCGGGGACTTGAAGAAGCTCCCGGGAACGGTCTAAAAACATTCCGACGGTAACAGCAACTTCATAGAGGTCATTGCAGGGTTGATGTTCTTCAAAATATCATGTCAAGGACATTTTGGCTTATACAACGGTCACTAAACGCCTGCGCCGCCATCAAGCTTCTGCCATCTAGAGAGCGCCTATACATCATTCAAATCTCCAATACCAGGCTAGAGAAGAAAGGTTATAGGCTTGGACTTGCCAAGGGTGTCGACTTCAACACGGCTGGGACGACCAACCCCATGCCATATATAATCTACTACTAAATCCAATCTAGTAATATTTCAGCAATTCCAGCGTACTATTGTAAATTCCTCATGGTATGTATCAAATGAACTTATCCATCGAGATTTATATGTACCTACAATTGCCAAGGAAATCACAAAGTTTAGCGTACGACATTGAGATAAATTGTCCTTTCATTCTAATACATTGGCAGCAGACCTTCAGTACGATGAAAATAAAACACAGATTTAAGAGGTTTAAACCAATAGAGTTAACAAAGATATTCACTTAGATTTAGCTCAAGCTTACCTCTTTTTATAATAATTTTGACTTACTTCATGTTATACGACTCAAGACGTTTGTAGCGTACAGGTCAATTTGTCATGTTATTGTTAATTTAACATGACATATTGTAAATAATAATAGAAGGTAATAAAAATAATTTAAACGTGCATTTTTATTAGTTTCTTTCAGCTAGCCCTTTTCAAATATTTGCAATGTATTCATACAGTCATATTTTACTAAAAATTTGACATAATAGTGTTAATGTTTAATAAAAATTAATTTAAACAAATTTTTAAAGCCATTTAAAGCAACTAATTATAAAAAATGTTTATGTGAACGTCAGTTCTAGAGATTCAGAAGCAAAAGCCCCCGCCTAATTAATTAGTCACAAAAATTCACATAATTACGACGTGATTTATGAGGCCGCAACTACAATAGCTCATTGCACGCATAATGTGTAGCCAATTAATGCGGTCGAGTTGTACAAAATGTACAACCGCGGCGCAATTAACGCTTACAACCAAACTAAAACTAAAAATTGAGTTCCGTTGTGTGAATCACACAAGGCTGCCAGACGAAATCTGGTCACCGGATGGAGCAGAAAAAGATGAAACGGTATTTCGAACTACAGTTGAAGAAGGCGATGCAGGTAGCTCCCACGGTTGTGTTGTGCGTCAACACCAATCGATAGATTCGTCCGCAATTTTTCCTCCGCGCGGGCAGATAGGCGCTGGCGCGATTTTTTGCAGCGGCTGCTAATTCATTAGGGCATGTTTGTGCACGGAGCTATTGAATGGCCATATCGTGGGACCTGGGGGCACGCCGGCGCTGGAAAGCATCTTGCGGCGGAGGGTGAAAAAGTGTTATCAGATCTTCGTGCTGAGAACGCCGCTTTCGTCAAGCCTCCCCATCGATTCTGCCCCGGCGCTGCGGAAATTCGCGAAAACTCTCGCTCCCGCTCTCGCAGCCGCCCCGAGAAGGACGAAGAGGCCTGGCGTGCGCGGGCACCGCGAGTGCAACAAGAATGACTATAAAGTACTAATTGGTTGATTTTTATCTCGAAACTGCGTGAACTGTAACCTGCGGTAAATGAATGTGCCCGTATAGCTAATTTATGTCACGAACGCTGAAATCTCCGCATCTATTTTCCATTGTCTCGCCATTTTTCAGGCCGCCGGGGCTCGTCAAAATCGCCGACGCGTCGATTCAACAGTTGTGTGCGAGCGGATTGAAGCGTTTACCTATGTGAAATTAGTTATTCAAATGAGCTCGCGTGTTTTTAAACACCAGCGCGGGACCAGTTTTTTGAATCCGAATTTAAATACGTAAATTAGATGGCTGATAGTATTTATACATCGTAATTGATTGTGGGACATGCTTTTTCAAACATTGCGCTTTTGATTTATGATATTATGTAAAAATTCAACATCACTTTTAATATGTTGACCACATTATTACAGGTGGCCTAACAGGTCCAAAACAATTCGTATGGGTAGAACGATTTGAAAATAACTCACTGCTATCTTTAAATCGCAAAATGTTAAAATTAAAAATAAACAGGAAAACATTTCACAGCACAACAAATATTTAACTTTTTATAGCCCTAATTATAATGTTAAAATTAATTCAAAGAATGAATTAAGAATGTTATAGATAATAATTAATTTATTGCAACTAAAATGTTTTTCTTTGCACTTTCCTGTTGTACTCGGTTGAGCAACTTTCAGTGGCCACCAGTAATCGGCAAGCATTTTGCTATTCTACTTCCCTTGGTAACGTTTCTCAATAGCAGCAATGTCTTGGTGAAGCGTTCTCCATCTTCGTCGCTGACATTCATCAAGATTTGTACGGAACAAAATCTGAAATCCAATGTATTATCAAGCTCATATTACAACCCAATGATTAGTAACTCTTAAGGAATTCACCGACAATGTCTATAATTTTCAGATTTTTTATTTCTTATAAAGTTTTGTGTTACTTTTTGAGTGCGTCCCAAGCAGTCCGTTTCAAGCCGCTTAGGACCTCTTCAAATGCTGCACTTTGCATTAGAAGATTAAAAAGTCCTGCAAAGACTTTTGCGTCGCTTCAGCCGAGACATTTTTCTTTAAAATATTGAAATCCGCGTCCTTTTTATTCGTTACCTCGACGAAATTTTACATACAACGACGTCGAACGAGATCTGGATGAATTATGTTTTTTGGCTGAGCATACGCTGTTTTCCTGTTGGTTATAGTTTAACAACATAATCCGAAGTTTTTTCCCAGCTATCCCACATAAAAATGCTTTGTTATAACCCAACTTTTAAATCGGCACCAATATACCAATTATATTTTTTGAAATTAACTTTGTTATATATTTCAAATAATTCCTTCATATAAACAGCATATTCAACAGGAACTGGAAAGTAAATATTTCCTTCGAGTAAAAGAACAACTTTTAGACACAATTTCAAAGAATCGATGAAGCGACGCCATTTTCTACATTGTCTTTATAACCTAACGTAAGTCGTCAATATTACGGTAAAAAAGACCTTCAGCTTGAGAAATATTGTAATAACTCTTTTTGACCATTGTGATATTCTTCGATTCCTGTAATCTTGATTCTAATATTCCTGCTTGAGCTTTCGAAAAACATAAATCTTGACCAGATCATTTAGTTCAATTTATTTATTAGATGAGATTTATAATCGTCATATTGTAAAAATTATTATTACTGCTACAGTACCGGTCAAAAATATATCAACTTTTGGTATTTCGTCCACAACTTTTTATGTGCTCATGAACTTTTTCAAATTTAGGACAAAAATTTTGATCTTTTCTAAACGCCTGCTGATAATAGGGTGCAGTTTTGAAGAACTCGTACTTTGTTTTTAGAGGTTTGCCTTGTATTTATTAAATAATAATAGACGTATCAGGTACGCCTAAGTAGTCTGGCTTCCAGATACACAGAAGGCGATTGTTAATAGCCGTGCTCAAGGTCAAATACTCCGTGAGCTTGCAGCGCAGTTTAACCTACACAAGAGCACCATTTCTTATTTCCTGAAGTGTTGAAAGATTCAAGGTGATGTTATAAAAAAGTCCAAGGCCAGTGGTCCCAAGACTATCTCGAGAATCTTCGACAGGAAGGTCATCCGCATGACCCGCGACAATCCCCGCCTCACAGCAGCCGATATTCTCGCCAATTATGTGACCTCCTAGATCCTAAACCAATTGTTCGTCGTCTGCAGCAAGCTGGACTTAATATACGTCGTCCTGTCAAGCAAGTTAGCACAGGCACACGAAAACCAGAGCACGGAAGAGTAGAAAAATGTGCTCTGGAGTGACAAAGCAAGTGGATGTTGCTTGGAATAAACGAGATTTATTAGGTTCGTCGTTCTGAAGGCACTCGTTTCGATCCCAAGTACCAGATTTTCACGATCAAGCATGGGGGCGGAAGTGTAATGGTCCGGGGTTGTATCTCCGGTCTTGGCATGAGTTCCTTCAGGAGAATCTACGATATTATGGATCGCTATCTGTATAAGGACATTCTCGAGAACACGATGCGTCCATATGCCATGCAGAACATGGGCAGAGGTTTCATTTTCCAACAGGGCAATGATCCCAAACATCATTCGAAGCATGTCCAGAACTGATTCTCTCGCCGTTAGGTGACCGCCTTGATAGTCCAGCTAATCCTCCGGCCTGAATATCACTGAAGGCCTCTAGCAGAGCTGCAGCGTAGTCTGGTTGACAGAAATGCCAAGAATGCAGATGAAAAGTATGCCCCCCTCTTCTTTATTCATTGATGCCAAAGATTATGCCACTAACTATTAAACTGTTGTTGTTCACTTTTAGTTGATTCTCGGTGAATTAAAGTTATTCTGGTGTTTTTATTTTATTTTTGTTTCGTTGCTATATTTTGATCTTTTTTTCCTGTGCTAGTTAAATTGTGTTTTTTTGGAAAAAATCAGTTAGGGAGCCGTATAAAATACCTCGAAAAATGCAGCTAAAATACAAAGAAACGAAATAGCAGTTGGATCTTGTGCTTTTATTAAATTAGCTTGCAAGGGAAACTATTTCTGACTAAGGTTACCAACCAAGTAGTAGAAGAAAAACTGGATACACAATTTGCTTTTCTGCCTTTGCCCGAGAAGCCGAAGATTTTGGAACAGCAGAATCAATAATTTATGGTAAGATCCTAGGGACTCCAAACAGCATAACGGTGTTCTTCCTACCCAACTAACTTCCTAGGATAACAGCACAACGTGCAAATCAATTTTTGACAGTCTAAAGTTGATCTTGATTTTTAATTTTAATGCCAATGTAGTCGTAGTACGCAGTTCTCCACAAACTTGTTTAAATTAACAAAAATTATTTTTGGAAATAGAAGCCATTATTTTCTACAATCTTTTGCCACCGGTCTGCAAGCTTTCCGATCCAATCGTAAAGCCGCCCTAATTATACGGCTTTGAATACAAGAAATTTTGGTACACTCCTTCAACTTAATAAATTATTCGAACCGGAAACCACGCAAAAAGTATTCCATATAGCGGAAGATGTCTTTACCGGGCGAGGCTTTCAATGCCATCCAACTCTTCAAATTTCTCCTTAATCTTCTTGTCAGTGTAAGGTTTGATGTTGTCCTGCTAAAACAAAGCGTACTTTTGGTTGGCCGAGGTCGGGTACTTCTCCAACTTGTCGTAGATATAGCCCAACTGTTGGAAAGTTCGGCAAAGGTAGCCTGGCCATTCGGTACAAGTTAAAAATACAAAACTCCTTCAAATTTCCACCAAATCCAAATTATGACCTTCTTACAAAAAGGATCTTGACGTGGAGCCGACGGCGGAGTTCGGCTTCGTGATACCCATTTCTTTTGACCACTGTAATTGACCAAGAAAACCTACTTGTCGTCCGACAACGACAAATTTAGACACTTTTGGTAGCTTTCGCTTTAATATGCGAAGTCAAACTGTTGAAGATGTTGATAAACTCCAAGAACTGATGCCAAATCTCAGATTCTCGACGAAGGCTCATCTTCCAAAATTTCAAGCAAATTCAAAAAATTATTATCCAACTTCAACTTCGAGATATATGTCGCCGGAATCGAAGCGCTTGTACCAGCTGGATACAGTAAAGTGGTGGACACTTCCTTCGCTTTTAGCATCGCAGATTTTTTTTGTAGCACCTCTTGACGAAAGTCCCTGCTTCCAGCAACAGCGCATCAAAATCAAGAGTTTAGCTTTGTCAGAGACAGATGACAACAAACCGACTTAATTCACTTAACTAATCCTTTTTTGATCTTTTATTTATTTGCATAATTCCATATTTAAGAATTTCTAAAATGTGCTTAGCTTAAAAAGAAAAAATAGCATAATTTAGGATTGCGATGTACGAAACAGATCAAGATTTCTTTCTTAATATCATATTTACATCATAAAATTAAAAATGAGAACAAATATAGTAAAAGACAGACATTTTAGGCATTTTTTTTAATTTCTCGAAATTGTAACGGGATGGGATAATAGTGAAAATATTTTTTAAATCAATAAAAAAATAAAAAAATAAAAAACTGCATCTGTTACATGTAACAAAATGGGGGAAAAGCATTTATTAATCAGTGTTATCAAATTTGGCATTTCAAATATTAATTTAATTAAAACTGAAAGATGGAATTTATTATTATAATAATTAAAATAGGTATTTTGTTCATCAAATTGTATAAAACTGCAGTAGAAGAGTTTAAATTAAAAATATATATAAAAACTTACAAACAATTATTGTTATAGAAAGGCGGATTGTACCTTAAGATAATAATCTTTAAAAATATTATTAGACGTAAATATTTGTTTTTTTAATTAATAAATTAAATAGATTAGACCCCCATGTCAAATAAACATTAAATAAAAGACACGATTTGGGAAATCTTAATGCCAATTAGTGATTTACTATTTATGGTTAATTTTTGTAACAATAAATATTTGCTATACACAGGTTACAGTAAGCTAGTTTTGATTTTAGAAAAATATAATCACATATTACGTACGAAACCCGTCTCAAAGATATAGAGTTAATATTAATCAAAACCATTTTTGGAGCTGCAATATATCCTGGCAACCGATAAGAGTAGATTTTAATGCGCATGCGTAAATGTAAACGACTTTACTGGCCGGCTCAGTTGGGAACTAACGCTGGTGAATGATTCTTATACTTGCCATAAGTGAGTGAATAAAGCAGCAAATCTGCATAAAACTTACAATTACTAGAAGATTAGTTGGGGATTCCAAGAACTAAAGTGTACAAAATTGTGTCAGAAAACCTTGCCATGAAATGTGTACACTCTTGAAAACTCGCATAATTTTTGGAAAAATAAAGATTTTAAATTCTCAACGAGATCGGGGTAAATAAAAAGGGAGAATTATTTAGGATTTTAACGCAGGACTTGGACCATTTTTACTAAACATAGCACTTTTGGTATTATAATTTTATTTTCTTGTATTATATGGCTTGCTTATTATGAGATCGCAAATTTTTACTCTTAGTTTCTTAGTTAAATGTAACATTTACTTTTACATAAAAAAACACTGAATTACGAAACTAAAAAAGTACTAATTTTTACCTAAAACCCTAAAAAGATGTTCTAATTTTAGTTGAATTCTTGTTTTATGTTCTATATTATTAAATGTATGTCTTACAACATTTACAGAACTAAATGCTTTACGAGTATTGACGTATGACAAGTGCAGATGCTTCACATTCGTTCATTCCCCATTTTTGAATCTTTTTAGACGAATTTCTCATCAGTTTTAATCACATCTGCATCAATATCCACACATTGGTCTATTGACAGGCAATTTCAAAATTCTTGTTGTCTTTATTCTTTAATCAGACAAAAAGCGGCCATGTTCTCTTACATAAGAAACGTAACCTGCTTTTTTGTAACAGTTCTAAGTTGTTATAGGGATTATACTAATTCACGCATCACCCATTATGTCAATTTTTCATTAAATGCTTACTTTAAAATTATCTTTCTCTTCCCTTTACTTTATTAACTACAAAATTAATAAACAATTGTAATGATTTTTAATTTAATAATTTCTTGGTTTGTAGATTTATGTTGGTGCAAAAATTACAATAGGCGACTACCATAAATCAAATATAAACCGGAATTATTTTCTTATATATTCTTATATACAGTCTTATATATATATATATATATATATATATATATATATATATATATATATAAATTGCCTAAGCGGTACCTATGCGCAAATTGATAGGCACTTTATTACTACCATTTAACCACTCGTACTCAAATACTGACTCTCAGCACCAAATAGTAGATTCTGAAAATCTGAGTAACCTCGAGGAACATTGGGTGACCAATTCCAGTGAGAAACAAAGACAGAAATTGACGAAATCTGGAGACCTGAGAAGGTCGGTCACCTACCCAGGGGAAAACTGACTCGCTTTACTACCACCATCATGAGACAAGAGTACTTCGAAATGAATAAACGAAATATCTCCCTTTGCGGTGGACATACAAATTATATATTTTAAATAATAAATACACAAGAAAATGCAGCTTGGATAGGATGAATACAATTGGGAATAAAAAACTGCATATGTTTATATATTTGAAAAAAGCATAAGTAAACATAACTTGCATAACTAAAACAAAAAAATACACTTTAATTTATAATGGTGTAGGACAAGACACTTTAGCTGTCGCAGTAAATATAGATAAAAAATGGGCATAACGAATATAAAATGTCAAACAGAAAGAGAATATCTAACAATAATACGTATGTACGCTCCCGAAGAGAGCAAAATGCTAGAAAGTGAAGATTTTTACTTTAAATTGCAAACGGCATTACCCAAGGTTATTAAACATGATCGCATAATAATTGATGGAGATTTTAATGCCAGGATACGTAAAGAAACATTTGAAAGAAAATACTTTAAATCGAAATGAAAAACTACTCCAAGACTTTACAAACTACAATAATAAATAGCTTTTATAAACATAAAAAAATGCACACTTTTACACGGTAAGTAAGAAGCTAAAGATCAATAATTGATTATCTCTTAGGAAATAAAAAATAAAATAATATAATGATATAAAAGTCTATAGAGGAGTAAAGGTAAACTTTAACCATTACATATTAGGAGTATAGGTATATAAAAATACCAAATGCAAATAGAAAGTAGATCTACTAAAAGAAGAATTTATAAATAGAAAAATATAAAATATATAACAGGGAAACCAGCAATAGAAACTATTAAGAGACAACAAAAAAAACTATAAAAATTATACCTTGATCAAAAGAACAAGCACGGGTAGTAAAAGAAAAATGCAGCATATCACAAATGGCTACCTACTGGATTTGAAGACAGTAAAGAAGAGTATAATAAAGTAACAAGAATAGTAAAATATTTAAATAAACAGGCACAACAGAATAGGTGGGGCACTTCCATCTCTAGAGTAGAAAACAATATACGTGGAAGATAATATATAAAATTATAAAATATCTAAACAAAGATTATCATTTTTGGCTCACGAAACGAATAGTGGGAAACTTTGGTATAGATCCAATCAAAATGAAAAAAAATAACTTCCGTCCTAAAATACATTAAAAACCATAAAGCCGTTGGAATAGACCAAATTAATCAAACCAAGGATACACAATATCCTATACAAAGAACATCTGCATAAAAAATTCATAAATTCAATTACTACAACAGCAGAAACCCTAATTAAATTTTATAAAACAGTTTCTGATCCAAGTTTTACATAAGGTAGCGTATGCTAAACAATTTCTAAGATGAACGTCGAATAGCTAATGTCGAAATACGATTTTTACGCAATTTATGAATCAGGCAACGTAACACCAACATGAGAAATGAATGACACATACTTGACATGAATGAAAAAATCAAAGAATGCAGGCAGAAAAAACAGGATTATCTACAAAGAACGACAGACTACCGAAAATGTTTTATAGATATAGAACACAAAGAAGAAGATGCATAGGCAACGAATAAAATCCAAAGCATGAAGAGGAAGAAAATATTTAGTAAAACATTCTAAGAATACAAATCAAACAAAATTATTTTTCTACATAATCATCTGACTTGCCGTCAATATTTTCCCACAAATAAATAGTTGTTTTATCACGCTATCGTAAAATAAAGATTATTATATCGCGCACTCACTTGGTCAGCAGTATCGTCATGAAAGTTCTGTTCTCCAAGTGCTTATTTTAGTAGTTCAAACATATGACAATTGTAAGAAAAAAAGACTATAATAAAAGTATTTTAATGTAATCTAGAAACAATCCTAATTATGTTTATCGGGGTTTGGCAACTGTGTGGGTCCGGACATTGTTGTAAAGCAGGCTAACGTTTCTAATTGTAGATTCTTAGCTGTTACGGGGATTATAGATTTTCCTCCATCCCAAAGTTGACAAGAGCAATTTTATTAACAGATAATTCGCAGTCATCCTCAAGAATGTGAAGTATAATGCAAATATTCTCCTCGCCAAGCTAGTCTATGAAAGACATAGGTGGCCTTCATTTTCAACTACTTACTGATTTCCCAAAAATTATTTATGCTACACGTACATTTAAGCTTCCCCAAGGATGTTGTTTCCGAAATGAACCTTAAGTCTTTTTGAAATTTAGGTCGTAAGAAACTTAATAAAAACCGGTAGTGCAAATACTTTTCAAGCATCCCTACCTACAACACTTGGAAGCTATGCCTCTTTTCGTTCACCTTACGTGGACTGCACAATATCTATTGCGAATTCCCAAACCTACGTGTGCTAGGTACGATCTGACTTTCACATTTTTGACGGCAAACCTATTAAGAAAATTTTATCATACAAACATTATTTGTTTTATTGTCATTAAGCTAAAAATTCCCTCTCGTCTAAAAAAATGGAATTAACTCGTGAACATTCTCGTGCGATAATTTTTTACGACCTTCGACGTGGATTATCTCAATAACGGTGCGTCGATCAGTTTACTTCAACTTTTGGTGATGAAACACCACACAGGGCCACCGCATATTGTTGGTTCAATGAATTTAATCCTGGTCGTAGTTGGCTGGCGGATGAATTTAAAGAAGGCTATCCAAAATAGGCTGTGGGGCTGGTAAACTCGATACCATGGGCAAACTGATAAAGCAAGATCGTCATGTAACTTATAAAATTCAAGCATCCTTATGCATCTGTATGACTAGCATACATTTGATATTACATAAAGACTTAGCCATGAAAAAGCTATGTGCTTGTTGGATCCCGCATAAGTTAAGGATCGCTCAAAAATAGACTCGTGTCGATTGGTCCAAAGAAATGCTCAAGGAATACGATCTCGGTGCTTCATACACCGTTTACAGCATCATCACAAGTGACGAATTTTGGATTTATGCATATGCGGCCGAAATTAAACAGCAGTCGACTGTATGGGTCTTCCAAGGTGAGCCAAACTCAACAAAAGTTGTCGCGCTCGAAGCACTTTGAAGCAAATGGTTGCTTGTTTTTTGAAAAACTGGACAAGTTGCAACCGTGACTTTAGAAGGTCGTAAAACTATTAATTCTGAATAATACACAACCATTTGTTTCCAAAAGATTTGGAGAAATAAAAAAACCAACGCGAACACCGGATTATTCTCCACCATGGCATTGCAAGCTCACATACATCGACATAAACAACTAGCTCTTTCAGGATTCAAAACGTCGAACTGATGAGTCGTGATTTGGCCTCTAACGATTTCTTTTTGCTCCCATGCATAAAGAACAAACTACGTAGACAACCATTTTCGACGCCGAAAGAGGCGGTGGATGCGTTGAAAACCCATGCTACCTAATTCGCTATGGAAAAAACGCTATGAAAATTGGTTCCAACGTATGCAACAATGTATTGACCATTAAAGAAAATATTTTAAAAAACAATAAAACATTATTAATTAAACATTTGTTTTTGTTAGTTTCTTGCAATAGATATCGTACAACCTACGAACAATACATAAAAAGAAATTGTATTGGTTTGAATAGGATGGGTAAAGACGTGTTTGGAACGCTCTGAATTTATAAATGCAACTGAGAGTGATAAGCGTGATCGGACTCCGCATATCGAACTGTGGCTGTGGCCGTGACCGCGACCGCGATATCGGAACCTAATTAAAAAATAAAATAAAATGTTGCAATGGTCAATGAAATACAAACGACTGCAATAAACTCAGCATATTTAATGCAACAAGATAATGAAAAGATAACGTCAAACGTTTAATAAATGAACTATAATATACAGAGCAGCAAAAAAAATAATGGAATAATTCAATCAAATAATACGATGATACAAACTCGGTCACATATAAGTAAACTTAAGTTACAAATAAAGTCGCCAAGAGATCAATTTAGCGCTGCTGAAAACACAAAAATATTAACGAACACGAATTAAGCAAAGTTTTAAAAATGCGTAAAGTAAGGGAGGAAATGGACAATTCTTGAACACCGTCTACTCCACAAAACTATAAAGAAACAACTATACGGTTCTCATCTAAAGCTAAAAAATGCAACTTCCACCTTCATGAAAAAGGAATTAAAAAATACAAGCTCTACAGGCTCCTTACAGTGCAAATATACTAAAACAAAATTTCCAATACATCGTAAACAATGAAAATACTCAACTCAATCCATATATACATAACACATATAAAGGAAAAAATACCAAGAAAATTGTTAAATATCTGCCACATTCCTGCTAGCCAAATAATATAATCTGCAAACTGGAAAATAGGAAATTAAAAGCTATAAACTAAATTAAATGGAAATCAAGGTAACTATTCCGTATGTTTATTCTTACTATTGAGTCCAGGAAAGATACAAATAATTACATGCAATATAAAGTAGAGATCTAACCGCAAGAACATTTGCAGTAGCGATCCCAAAATGACTGTCAAAGAGATGCGAACTCGACAGCACCAAGACTCATCAACCCATATTTTGTGCTATGAAGATTACATTGGCGATATTATTTTTTATACAAGCTGGTGCAACACCCCATTTTGCTCTTGCTGTGCGTGCGTGTTTAAACCAGCATTTTCCAAGATGCGAACCTCATAAATGGCCTCCAAGAAGTCCAGATCTCCCTCCGTGTAAGTTTTAACTGTGGATTACGCAAAGGATGAGGTGCACAGAAAACAACTTGTACACTGCAGAACTTAGAGATATAGATTCGGAAGGTTCTAAGCAATATATTAAACAACTTTCTTTCGAAGGCCGTGCATTCCATTCATAGCCATACAAGTAAATAGGTTAAATCAATCAGTAGCTACATTAAAATTTAAAGATTAACTTTTATTATGTAATAGAATACACGTACAATTTGTCCCATTAATTTGTACTAGATATATGAATTTTATCACTAAATTTTAATGCCTAGTTACTTTTCACTTATCCTGTAGTGAGCATATCATATTTCTCAAAATTTTAAGAACGCCTCTATAATTGGCATTATTTTCAGTTATCTGAACAGCATGGTATTGTCAAGTAATGAAAAATGTTTGATGCCATATTTATTAAATTGGCCACAAATTAAGCAGTGCACTAACATGTGTATTTCCAAAGACAAGAAGGATCTGCCGAACCCCAGGTGCCGAAGAATTAAGTGATTTCCGAAGAAGATGTGTTATGAACCAATACGAGAGTGGTCAAAACCATCGTAAAATTGCCCGAAAGCTAAGTATTCCGCTGTCCACCGTCAATCGGGTGATTGTGCAGTTTAACACGGAGGACAAGGAAACTGTTCGGTCACGTTTAGGTCGACTGGGACCAACAGCACGACAAATGAGGTCTGTAAAATGAACGGTAGAAATATATTCCCATTGTCCAGCTGCAGATGTGGCGGAACACTTAAAAGTGAGCCGTAAGACAGCTGTCAGGTATTTGCATCAGGCGGAAACCAGTACTCACCGCAGCCAATATTGCAAAAAGAAAGAAAACACTGACACGCCCGTTGAGCCTTTGACATTGTGTTATCTTCTCGGATCAGTCCTCCTTTACCAAATTTTCATGTATCGGAGGCATATGGATCTGGAAGAAGAATTCCACATAAACAGCCTGTAACCAGCCGTTAAGCATCTGGGATTTTCTGTTTTGGTGTGGGCTACAATTTGAAGCACAGGACGATCAAAGCTCGTGGAATGTGTGGACAATATTAATGCCCAAAAATGCATTGCCATATTGCAGGGGGGTTTTCTGTCAATATTTTCTGGTAAGACACAGAACAAACCTACGACTTTGTTCATGGAAGATAAAGCTCCTTGACACACTGCTAAAAGGACCAAGCTTAGTAGACATAAAACGCCATATAGAAGCTTAAGTTACCTGAAACATATCCCATAGAACATGTCTGACATATGCTCAATCTTGCAGTAAGACGACGTCTACGAAAACCCGCTTCCTACGGAGGTCTGTTAAAATATTTGCGTGCTGAATGGGCCAGCATCCCCTAAGTTAAGGTAGCAGAATTCGTTGATTCCATTCCTAACTGGGTTAATGTTTTGAAGACAGCAAAAGGTGGAGCAACTAAGTTTTAATATACATGTTTAAAATTTATACCACGTATATACCAGGAAGTAAAGGTTAATGTTCGATAATTAAGGTGTCTATGTACTTATAGGTTGTCCAAAAAATAATGCAATTAAGATCATAAAAAATCTGTTTAAGATACCGTTACAAACATTTAAAATTCTTTAAAGTATTCTCCTTGGGAGGGCTGTAATAGCTTAGTGGTAAAAATCATCGTTCCTCTGTCCTGAGCCGGCGCAGGCGAGTTCGAGTTTCGCTGAACCCATGGGTGTATGTGATATCCTAGCTTTAAATGCATGTTAGCAGGCACAATAAGCCCTTGTAGCTGTAGCGCCGGTAAGTGCGCATAATAAAAAAAAACTCTCCTTGGGCATTCAGACACTTTTGCCAGCGATTTTTTCATGCACAGCATCCTGAAAAATGTCGACAAAGACCTCGTTTAGAACTTTTGTCACGGCGGTTCCGTTTCAATGGTTCAAAAACAAGTTTCTTTTAGGGCGGACTTAATAACTTAATAACCAGGTCAAAACTATAGGGGGAGAGGCAACGTTGCCAAGCTGCGCTTGGCCAGAAACTCCTGGGCCCACAGAGCGGTGTAGCTTGGAGCGTTGTTTTTCGTGCACAGTGGTTTTTGGAATACTGAGAGTCTCTGATATCATTCGAACACTCATTCGTCGATCGGTATTCAAAGGATTACAAACACAAGACACACTTTTGTCACTTTTGATGGTTGACGGCCCTCCAGAGCGAAAATCCACGTCGTCCCGGTCATATTTAAACAACTTCAACCATCTGAAAATTTGAAAATATAAGAAAGGAGAGTCTCTGTGGGCTGCCTAAATCATTCGGTGGATTTCTGCAAGGTTTTTGTTCAGTTTAGCACAGAACTTGCTCGCGTAACGTTGTTCAGTAGTTTTCTCCATTGCGCATCCTAACACAGGTACTAACAACAGGTTCACGGAACAGAAATTCTGATGCTCCTAAAGTTCGTAGGAGACCGATCTTGAAAACGTTATGAAGCTAAGAGTCCTCCCTCTCCCCACCTAACCTAATCGGTCCGAATGTGCTGCGACCAGGGGGAGCGGTGCGTTCGGCAAAATTGCATTCTTTTCCGGATAAACCCTGTATATTCTGCTTGTTAGAAATCACGTAGCTACTAGCTAAATTTATATACAAGGGGGTTCAAAGGCATTTGTAGTCAAATAATAATCTATTTCAGAAAAACTAAATGAGTCATTGAAACTTACACAAGAAAAGCCAGGAACAATTAAATCCACTCCTTTAGAGAAGAAGGCAAACTTCATTACTAAAATGAGAGATTAACCTTATTCTTAACATAGCTATCACCCCCCTTGCTGTGTGGCATATCGCACGATCTTTCTAAAACCACATTGTTTGCAAATAAAGTAATTTGAGGGATCTAAAAATTCTCTATCGTACTACAGTAGCGCTCTTCAGTAACGGTAGAAAAATTTTGTTTTAACTTTAATAAAATAAGGTGCAACTATACCCCTAAAAATATTCCGCCATATTGTGACCCGACGAATATGTAAGAGTTCTTTCGTAGATAATACGAGAGTTTTCCTTCCATTGGTTACGGTAATTTTACTTATCAACATATCCAAATACGTTAAAATTTTGCTCACTATAAGTTTTTCAAATAAAAACGTTTACCTTCAAAGTTGCAGTACTGCAGTACTGTATCTAAAACTTATACGGCTTTAGGTGCAAGTTTGTGTTTGATGTATTCTCAACATAACCCCCAAAATCACAACTTTGGATGTGTACATTCAGAATGGCGGAAAATACAAGTCTGTTTGTCATAAATTGTCTACCTTGTATGATCGATAGGTCGTTCTTGTTCTTGCTCAAGTCGAAATACATCTTATTCTTTCGTTACACGCGTTTCTCTTTAGTAAATACATTGATGCGTACATCTTTTAAATGTTTCAGATATCTTTAGCAAATTAAAGTGCTTTATATAATTGCGTTAGCAGTTGCTTTTATTTATGCCAATCATATGTTGCTATTCTGAATCTAAATTACTCTTATATTCACAAAACCATATTCTGATATAACTTTTTAAATGCTTTTTGAGAATATCCAGAGCACTCCGTTCCCATTTTTTTATCTTTTACTAAGTTATAGGGGTCTAACAATGGACCTGTCCCCCATTTCACGGAACTCCTAAATTTACGAAAAAGCCTAAGACTAGCCACAGAAGTAAAGATGAAATAAATGATAAAATACAAACGCAAAAAAACGGATGATAATTTTTGAAACTATAAATACGCAAGGCTGTACAGAAAAATTAAATAAAGTATTTCAGGAATTAAACAAACACCACTTTAAGATAATTACATTAACAGAAACAAAAAAGGAAAATTTTTGCACTGAAACAATTGGCGACTACCTACTCGCAAAAGCGGGTATCTATACTGATACATAAAACGCTGAAAAGGCGATAACAGATGTTACAGCACAAACTCACTATATTCAAAATTTATGGAATATCAGATAACTAGAACATCAGTTCTTTAGAAATATTTGTCAGGAATTAACAAAAGTAGTAAGCAATAAGGAACTGACAATATTGGATGATCTAAATGGAAGAACAGGAAACATATAAAACACTAATATAATAGCACCATGAAAGGCTGCAATCATCGACAATGGAGAAAGTCTTATAGAGCTGTGCAAACAACAACAACTGAAAATCATAAAAGGAAATTTTAAGCATAAAAAAACACATAAATATATATAGACTCAACGTACGAGAAATCTAAAATCAATAATAGGTTACGCAATAGTCAAACAACTCCACTAAAAACAGAAGATGTTAAAATTTAAAGATTCGGCACAAAAGTATGCCAAAAATACAGGTCACAGAATAACAAACTTCAGACATAGAAGAAGCCTAACACACGACAACACTAAGTATCTATTCCAAAACAGATTATACAGTTATCTTCAAGGAAATGGTAACTTAACAGCAAGTGAGCTTTAAGTATTAAAGAAAAACCAAAAAGCGAAAAGTGTTGGAGTTCCGTA
The DNA here is from genome assembly GCA_036346155.1 of Sinelater perroti. Classification (NCBI taxonomy): domain Eukaryota; kingdom Metazoa; phylum Arthropoda; class Insecta; order Coleoptera; family Elateridae; genus Sinelater; species Sinelater perroti. Next base: position 5,857,816 of record JARFIY010000215.1, read on the forward strand.
ATTGAAGACATGGTTAATAAAAAAATACTATACCACAAATGGTTAAATACAAAGCGTGAAAAAGATTACTGAGAATATAAAGAAAATAAACGAGAAACAAGACGAAAGATCGTAGGCAGCAAGGGAAAAACATGGTTCAATAAATGTAAAAAAAACGAATTGTGGAAATTTATAAATAGAGTTGAAGCTACCAAAAACACTATCTCAACACAAATGGGTTCAATATTACAAATCTCTGTTAATAGAACACAGACCTAAATACCTATCACAGAATCAGACTGATATGAAGATAGAAGAAGAAGGAATTCTTATAGATAAAACAGTAATTAAAAATGCAATAAAAAAACTCAAAAATGGAAAATCTACGGGACCAGAAGGAAACAACATAGAGCTATCAAAAAATAGAACGGTTTTTGTTTTACGGTCGGAAACTAGTACTTAACAGAAATCATGTAGGATTCTTCTAATTAACAAAAATATTGTAGAACATTATATAAAGAAAAAGCGAGTTATTATTCTAAAAAAGAATTTTTTTGTAACTTATTGAAAATTTATAATTTACTTTAAGAGTATTAAGTAAACAGGATGTATGTCTATGACTTGGAAAGGGAAGTGTTCACTGACAATTCTCCTTATGGTTAGCTAGCAGTTAGTGGTGTGGGAGTAGGTCGGCAGGCCAGGTTTTGATGAGTCTTCTAATGGGCGGTCCATCCCAGTAGAGGTTTTCTATGAGTTCGTTTGAATTTCCTGTATTCCGGTGTCGGTAATTGGCAGAAACTGTAGTGATTAAGTCCGTGACGTATGGAATTTAGAGGTCTTGGTGGAGCATGAAGTTGCTAACGTACCATAGAGCGTTAACAATTGCACAGAGTGTTTTGTTTTGGAACGCTTGAATTGGTTTTAAACGATTGGACTTGGCACAGCCCCAAAGCTGGATGCCGTAAAATCAAATGGGTTTCAGAATGGTTTTGTACAGTAGGAGTTTATTTCTGATGGAAAGTTTTGATTTGCGTCCCATGAGCCAGTACATTTGTTTGCTTTGAGATCCAGCTGCTTCCTTTTCGTTTGAATGTGTTTCTGCCACGTTAGTCGTTGGTCTAAATGCAGTCCTAAGTATTTTACTTCGGTTTTTACAAGTATAGGAGTACCACTGATTGTTACAGCTGGACAGATTTCCCTACGATTGGTAAAAGTTATATGAACAGATTTAATTTGATTAATAATGATTTGCCACTTGGAGTACCATTCGCTGAGCATGTTGAATTGGGTTTGCATGTTATGGGAGGAGGTTACCGGAACATAGTCGGAGGAGAGGATAGCAACGTCGTCCCCAAATGCCGCAATGATAGGGTTGTGCAGGACGGGTAAGTCGGCAGTGTATATTAGGTAAAGGAGCGAGCCGAGCACGCTACCCTGAGGGACACCAGAGTGTATAGGGTAGTGGGGAGAGACAGAGCCATTATATTTGACAGAGAAATTCCTATCAGTGAGATAAGATTTCAGAAGGAGGTAGTAGTTACTACTAATCATGTTTTTAAGTTTGTAAAGGAAACCTATGTGCCACACTTTATCAAACGTTTGGGAGACGTCCAAAAATATCCCGTCACAGTATTGTTTAGTTAGCTTCTAGACTCTTGGAGATCTGATTCACTATTCGGTGAACTTGGTGGAGCGTTGACATGCTTTCGCGAAAACCAAACTGATAGTCAGGCAGCAAGGTTGTTAGGTCATGGTCTGCTTTAATTCGTTTAAGTAGAAGTCTCTCAAATAGTTTAAACGGGATGGGCAGTAGGCTTATGGGTCCGTATGAAGATGTTTCATCCAGAGGTTTACCAGGTCTATGTACCATAATGATTTCTGCGTATTTCCATACAGTAGAGAAGTAGCAGAAGCTTAAGATTCGGTTATGGATTGCTGTTATGAGTACAACAGCTTTATGTAGCAGCATTTTTAAGATTTGGACGGTGATCAAATCGTATCCTGGGGCTTTATGGTGTTTTAGTTTGGTTATTTCAGATTTCACTTTTGACGGGCTAATGGATTTTATTGGCAGTGACATTTGGCATGGGATGTCGAGGAATGTTTCAAAATCGTTATTTGGGGCACCAGAAGGTGGAACTGTGGAGTAATAAATTTTTTAGTAGCCTTCCATAGGCTATGATCATCACAAGATATATTTTGAATGTATGCTACAAAGGTGGAGTTTTGAGCTTTTAGTGCTTCAGTAAGCTGCCTAGATAACCTCCTGTAATAGTGTAAGTCTTCCATATGGCGTGATCTCTGCCATTGCCCTCTAGCTCTTCTTTTTTCGCTAATAAGTTGGCAAATGTGTAGCGGGTTGTCTTTGGTACAACTTTTTAGAAGTTCAGAACTAGGAGTCGATTGCCAAGCGGCTTGTTGTAAGAGAGTCGTAAAGTATTGTACAGCTTCATCTAGATATGCTGAGTCTTTAGTTCGTATGTCAAGAGTTATGTTTTGAGTAACGTATTCTGCGAATTGGTCCCAATCGGTATGACTTGTAGTCAGCGATGGATTCGTAGGTTTGTTTATGATGGTGGTGCATAGGCTGAGGATAACAGGCGTGTGGTCTGATGACAGGTCGTAATTCGAGGTAATTAAGCAGTTTTGCGTTGGTATACCTCTAGTTATGTAGAAGTCTAGGAGGTCTGGGAGTTTCCTTTGATCTGTCGGCCAGTAGGTGAGCTCTCTGCTGGATAGGTGGGTGTAGTTATTAGCAGTTATGGCTGCAACCCTTGGTGGTGACGGGTATGGAGCCCCAGTGGGTATGCTTTGAGTTCCAGTCTCCTCCTGAGATAAAACGATTACCAAGAGAGTGATGGGATATGGTATTTTTAATTAGAATTTTTGATCGGCCATGAGCCGTGCCATCGGGGTGGATACAGTAGTAGAAGGTTGTAGTATGCAGAAGGCAGTGCGTTCGGTGAAGTGGGTTTCAGATATAAGAAAAATGTCAATTTTATTTGAATGTAAAAAGGTTATTACCTCTTGTTTGTGATTGAGGAGTCCATTGGCATTCCACAATGCATTTCGAAGGATATTAACCATTATGTGAGTTTACTGATGACAATGGTAAGCAGATTCAAAATCATGCTATTTTGGTTTAATAAATGGGTGAACATGGTTTTAAATTCATTTAAGAATAAAGTTAGATGTTCTCCTATGTCTGCTGGCTGCTGTGGGAGAGGGTGTAATTCTGCTGGTTTCTTAGGATAGAGGTTTATTTTGAGTCGTGAGCATGTTGGTTGATTTGGGGATTATGGGCTGGGTTGGCATAGTAGGGTAATTGATATGTGTGGAGTTGATAGGGAATCGTCTGATGACGTGCGATTAAGTCTTTGTAAACTCTACAGCCTTTATAGTTTTCCGGGTGGTCGCCTGAGCAAAGGGCGCACTTTGCAGGCGTATCTCTAGTTTTTTGGCAGGTTTTTGAGTCGTGGTGGTTCCCACACTTGACACAGTTGGGTGGTCGATTGCAGTAGATTTTGGAGTGATCATACTCTTGGCAGCGCATACATTGGACTATATCGCGTCTTTTCTTTGGTGCTTCTACTGTTATTTTGGTATTGTTGGTGTATCGTAGGTCAAATATTTCTTTATTGTTTAGTTGTGGTTCGAGATTGATGAAGAACAAGGAAAGTGGTTCTTTAGTAATCCTATGCTTGACGTTCACTGCGTTCCGCACTTTGTGTCCTGCTTTTGTTAATTCGTCTTTGATGTCTTCAATTGGTACTGAGTGGTGTAAGTTCCTGAACACCACTCAGTAAGCGTGGTCTTCTTTCGCTTGGTACGTATGATGAATGATTTGTTCCTCTCGTGGGCGTTTTACTAATTTTTTGTAGTTTTCAATGGTGTGCGCGTTGATTTTTATTATGCTATTAGCTAGAGCTTTGGTGTGGTATGTTTCATCTTCCGTAATTTTCGCTAAGTTAGTAATCATATTTTGATAATTTTTAACACTGTGTATAAAGATTGGTGGTGGTTTAGGTGTAGCTGGCGTGGCACATGGATTCAGGCTGGGGTCATCATTTCTAGTACGGTTTCAAGTGATTTAAATCGGTTATGCACAGGAGTGGGAATCAAAGCAGGGGATTGTATTGTTAGTTGATGGTTGATTTTACGTTTTTTGGAATTGACAGTTTGCCAGTCATGTTTAGGGGCTTCCGCTGGGCTGTCGTTCAATTCGTCGTCACTGACTAAAGTTGTGGTAGCGTCAGGATTTGAATTAAAGTTATTTGAATTTATCAGGGGGCTAGGTTGGAAGGGAATATGATTATTTTGAAGTGCTGCATTTGCTGGCATAAATTGCGGATTACCGTAAGGTACGCCTGGTTGTTGGAAGGATACTGGATTTTGAGAATTAATTGGGTTTGGCGGAAACCCAGGTATTTGATTTGGCTGAAATTGAGAAGGATACATGCTTACCCATTGATGAAATTATTTGATTGTAGTCTAAATAGTAGGCTTGTTTTGAAAATTGACCTCTTTACAACTAGAAATGCAGGCACGCGGCCTCGCATTTATCGCGTCCGATAAGCGACCTCACTTGCACTTTCTTACGTTTAACGCTTCGAAATTAAAATGGGAACTATTATTCTTAAAATGCATTACAAATTTGAAGAGACGGTACAAAAACTCAAATTAACGAAGTGTCCGAAAATTGATTACAAAATTTGATAGTAATCGATCAGTAATAGATGCAAGACCTCGTGAGTATCAAAGTAAGATAAGTGGCCCTGAAAATATTGCCATAGTAATATACATTGACTTGGCATCGTGCACAACAAATGGACACTTCTAGAAGCTCCCTTCAGCGAATGCCCACTAACATGTACCTTCACACATACAAAATTCGAGTGATGCAAAAACTTAAGCTTGCTGACTGTTGTCACAGTATACAGTTAATCAATTAAATTTTACAGCATCATGAGGTGGGCTCCCAGTCTAGTAGAAAAACTGTCTTTAGCAGTGAGACCCATTTGCAACCAAATTGTTGCATTTATGGGTTCGGAAATGCATCTTCAACGAATTGCTCCTTGGCGTATATTTTGGGCTGGTAACATAATACACCCATTCTTTTGCGATGATAATGCTAGAAGTTCCATAACAGTGATTTACAATCGTTACAATTATACAATTTAAAGAACAAATGTAAATTTTGCAAAATGGCGCCACCTGCATAACAGGCGATTTACCCCAACACTAATTTTCTGATTGTATAATTTTCCGATATAGCGATATTAGCTGAACGGAAAAATTTCGCGACTTTTATGGTGTTACCTGAAATCCAAGGCTTATCCAAGTTAATGACTTTAAAAATAAAATCTGGCGTGTTATTAATGAAATTAATGCGAAACTGTCAAACATATATTTAACATCTCAAAAGTTAATTTATTTAAAATTTAAATAGGGCGTCAAATTGAAGCCACCCTGTGGTATAAACAATAGCAATTATTGTTAGCAATTTAGGAAATTCTAATAAGTTTTTTGCTGATTAGCATGTTTCTTCCTAAGCATAACCTTCGTTTATCTCTTGTGTACTCAGTAAGATTTAGATCTTTATAGAATAAGATTTATACGTAGCGCTGTTAAAACTCTTTGGTATTATTTAATATTTAATTAGAGTCACTGTTTTTTAATCTTCAAACTTCTCTCTGCAATATTGGGTGGGTGAAGTCCGTTAATCCCCTGTTTATAGCCTCTCTAAATGGGATATGGAAAATAACCATCAGGTTTAGCAAATATCAAAAATAAAATTGATGCACGAAATAACAACTGTGCCGAAGGCTGTTTTTAGATATAAAATTATTAAACAATGCATTTTACCTGCTCGGTGTCTTTAAAGCATGAATTTACAATATCTAAAATGGTTTAAGGGTCACAAAATTTATTAAATTAGTAATATCTGAAAATACGATTTACTATTAAATATTTTTTGTTAAAAAATATCTACACTATTATAAATAACCAGTTGAAAGACGTCAGATAGGAAATGGAGTACAAGCCCTAGTATAATACGACATTTTGAACGATTATTTTAAAATCGGTAAGATTTCCGCTCATTCGACGCCACAAATATTGCGGCCACGGCAAAACTGAAATAAATCCGACACTTAACATATGCTTTGTCAAAAAATTATGGCAGCTGTTAAAACGCGGACTTATCTTAATCTAGACATAGAAACTCAATCTAAAAAGTGTTATAGGCTAAAAAAGTGATTCGCTTGAAAGCATCTGCAGTTTTTCTTTCCTCTAATATTAGCAATCAGAATATTATAATACATTTTCGATAAGCTAATCTGATAGATATGTACATAACAAAATATCTTCGAGTAATAAACATACTTGTGACGACAACAATATTAGATAACCAAATAGTCTAGCCTCCTATAACTGATAAAATCATCTTTGATAAATATTATCCATTAGGAGTTGTATATTACCTTCTTTTGACATATGATATATTTAGATCTTGCTGCAGGGCTACCACGCAAACTTTCAGAGTAAAATTCCTGCACTAATATTAACATTTCTGAAAAGAATTGGAGCAACCTGCCAGTTCAATCCCATACCTCCACAAAGGTTTTTACATATCAATACCAATTCAGAAATGAATTTTTCTTAATTTAACGTCCATCTTTTATCTTTTCTTAGCAATCTGTACTTTCCAAGTGTGACGTTGGTATTCCAAAATATTTCATTTTTTAAATTGTGGAACTTCAGTAGCACTTATTACTATAGGAGAAAAGTTATCGCCGCAGCGTAAACATAGCTTGGGCGGACTTATTTTATTTGCTAATGAAGTGTCTGCTGAATTGCAATTTCTGGACTATTATAAAAGGAAAAAATAAATATATATAAATGAAATAGTAATCCAAGAACACTATCTTGAATTTGTTTATTCTTGTAACTTTGTTGAGCAAATGTATTCAATATTCATAGAAATGGCGTAGTCCATTAATTTATTTGGCCTCATATAGGTGGTTTTTTAAAACGTTTACTAACTTTTAAAATCTAATAGTCATGTCTTAACAGAGTACTTAAATATATTTCAATGTTCGTTGCAAACTCTTCTTGGTAAGCTAGTTGTATCTTGTTTTACCTACAACATTGTGGATACACGACCATTTAACCTGTACTCTTTATTACTAAACTATTAGACAAATAGAATATTTACTAATTGGCAAGCCAACAAACGAGATTTACTAATTATAATGAGTAATTATGTAAAATGCTATATCTTTGATCGTTTTTATTAAATGGTGTGTTGTACTATATAATTCTTCCAATCTTTTTAATCTGACAAAGTTTTAAATTTTTTCAGCAAAATCCCAAAATATATACTAATCTGTAGCCCTATTATAAACTTTTGAATAAGCTTTTTTAAACATAATAGTGACAACTATAACCAGTGGCCAGTATTTTATTTGTAACACTTTGCCAATAGAATCCCATTGCGTATGCTTTACATTGTAGTCGCCTACTGAAAGATATCTCTATCGAAGTGTATCAAAGTTTTTCTTTAATTAATCTATATTTTGGAGGAGAGTAAATTAAGAGACAAAATTATGAGTCTCAATTACCGTGGTCTATAAAAGATTGTCTTCATGTTTATCAATTTACGATAAGTTATAATTTTCTTGTGATGACTTTTCCACTATACAATGGTCTGTTTTATTAAAAAGGTAACCATTAGAAGAAAAAAAATTTCTTGGTGGCAGTGGTAAACATAGAGAGAATTCTATTACTTTGATGAATAAGTTGAAGAAGAAACTTTGTTAACAACAATTTGAGATTTGTTGTAGTTTGCTTTAAGGTCATTAGCTTATCGGAGATGTGATTATATTGGAATATTATTATCCTCTGTCGATTTGTCTTATTTTCTTTCGCAATTTTTTATAAATTGCACATTATTATTTTTCAATAGAGCCTAGATCTGGAAAACAGGAATTCACACGGTTATTCTTGTGATCCAAAATTGTGTAGATAATTAGGGGATTTAAAAGTAAATTTAGTGGGAGGGAGGTAATCAAGTGTATGTAAAAAAAACAGCCTACCACAAGCAGATCTGAGGTAAAATTAAATTTAAGAAAACATTAAGCCTTTTAGAAGGAAAGCAATACAAGGGCCGAACAAGGCCAGATGCTTTGCGCGATACAGATAAAGACGAACTATAAACATTGTTCGAACGAACAGGGACGGATTTAGGAAAAATACATTCTACGAGAAAGAATTAAAGATCGTTAAAATGCAGGCAATGCTAGAAGAAATTAAAAAAAAATCAACATTTAAAATTAAAGGCTACACAACAAGAGAGGAAAATAGGTGACAAGGCCAGGAAAAATAAAAAAAGAAATATAAGTATATAGAGTACCGATGATCAAGAGGAGGAGAGTAGCTTACAGTTAAAAGAAAAAATAAAAATGGTCCTAAGGGATATGGAAATACCAATAGTAATAAAAAGGGGTCGTAGAAACCAGAAGACTGGATAAATATCAAGACGGAAAAGTAGACTAATACTAGTGGAACTCGGTAAATGATCAAAGAAATTGTGGAAATCCAATATTAAATCCGTCAAGTCTTATTTATCGCGAGTAATTGGTGACCAGATTTTGACATACGAGGAGCTTAATACGGTTTTGACTCGAATCAAATCTTTGCTGAACTCCCGACCCCTTTGTCCACTGAGCTCTCTCTGATCTGTCGGATCTTCAAGTCTTGACTCCGACCCACTTCCTTAATCTAAAATCTGCGGAAAATCTGCCGGAGAAGGTAGTCACCTACACCCCCCTAAACCGATTAAGTTGATTCCAGTTGTTGGATCGCGTCGTATAAGATTTTTGGAAGGATGGAGGCGAGAATATTTACACTGTCCACCTTTGAAATGGCTATTAGGGGTGGTGGATGAGGTGTTTCCTGGAGGAGTTTATACTCGACCGACAGTGAAACTATCCCCACTCCCTTCCCAATAATGCCGTTATTTGTGGCTTGTCAACATTTGTATATAATTTGTATATGGTGTGTATATAGTTTGTATATAGTTATCCAGGTCGTTTGTTTGCTTCATTATGGAGAGGCGGTTGGTGCGTATAACCCTATTGCGTTTGTTGTATTGCAATTTTGTGGGGTTCGACTTCGAAGTTTGACCGTCCCACGCGGTGGTTGTTGGTGCTGAAGGCGGTGGCTTCAAGGGCGGGGAATGTTTGCGCCAATCTCCAATTACTTTTATTTGGATTTTAAATTAGGGCCGGCCGTCTTAGGTCTTCCTCTGTATACGCGATTTGAGATAGCTGCGACGAATTTTCCCGCTTGCGCGCTGTGTCGATAAATAAAGCAGAGCAGCTTTGGCCGCGGCCTCTTTGCTCTTTTGCTCAGTTCGTTTTTGAATTTTAGTTGTGATGGTTTAGAAAGCGTGCAACCGGCTTTAAATTTTCCGTGTCCGAAGCCGTTTTGACCGAGAATTAGCTGGCGTGTTTAATTGGTGGCAAGAGTTTTCACATCCCGGTAGTCCTTTGTTGAAGGCCGTTGTTATAGCGAGATTCATTATTTTGCCGACCAGATTTTCTTCTTCCCGGAGGTCGTTTTGTTGGCCGATTGCATTTCGGAAGTTGAAATTTTGTCAGCGAAAAGACTCGGTTCGGTTTTCTTGTATCTGACTCAGCAAGGAAACAAGGAAAACCTAGTCGCAAACCTCGGACGCCATCCAGTTGGAAGACCCACATCAGGAAAGACGCTTCCGATCAGCCCGCAGCGAAGATTGGGGCAACTTGTCTTTTTTCCACCCACACCTTTTTTCCTCTTTTTTGATTCCAGAGGAGTACAGCACGGGGAGCCGATTTCTGCAGCAGAGCGTCCAAAAGTGAGTCTTCCAGCTTTGGCTTTGATTGAAGTCCCTTTGTTTAAAATTTTTAAAATTGCAATACAGTCCACTTTTGGTCCTTCGAATCATAAAAAAGATTACTTTAAATAGACGCAAGAAATTAGAAAATAACTGATCAAACACAGACACAAAATAAGAACACAGAGGCACCACGAAATCTTAAGATACAACAAACTCATAATAAACGGAGAAGACTGTTATCTAGAACAATCAAATGCAACAGGCAAAAAACTTAAAATAAACCCAGGAGACGAAAGAACACAAAAAAGTGAGGTAAAGAAAAATTAGCGAGAGATCCCCTGTTGATAAACTGCATTATCAGTTATATAAAATAACTAGAACAAACCGAGGTACCGGTGCAATTCCAAAAAACTCCAACAGAAATTAACCTATGCACAAGCAAATATAAAGATACAGGCACCGAAACAGGACATGAAAAAGAACACAAACAAAGACAATATAAAATTAGAAAGAGAAATTAAATTAAAAACAAAACGATAGGTGTAGGAATCTAGAATATAGGTAAATTAATAACGAAAAAGATAGAACTAACAGAAGAAATGGTCAGAAACAACATACAAATGTTAGGAATAAGTGAAATTAAGAAAAAAGACAAAGAAAGAACTTATTTAACAAATAAACACATCATATCGGGAGTGAACCTAGAACACAAAGCGAAAGAGGGAGTAAGAATAATAGTCACAGAGAAAATAAACAAAAAAATAACAGACGTTAAGACATTAAACTCGAGAATAATAGCAATTACCATTAAACTAGAAGAAGCAATTAATATTATCCGAATCTACGCAACGATAGAAGAAACAGCAGAGAAAGTAATGACAAATTTTATACTTGCCCACAACAAATACAAAGCGTATTGAAAGAAAAAATTAGAATAAAATAACAATGGGAGACTGGAATAGGAGAATTGGAAAAGACCGAAACATAGAAATGGGATGTATAGGAAGCTATGGAGAATCCAAAATAGAAATGAAATAAAAGTGATAGACTTCTGTAAAAGGAACAACCTATTAATAGCAAATAAACTGCGAGATCAACCCTTAGAGAATACATTTACATTTATTGCAGAAGAACGCAACGCCAAAAGGTTACATGACATATATACAAGATTTAACAGATAAAATACAAATAACCAAAAAAAAAGAAAGAAGCTGAAATTGGAACACAACATAAACTGGTAACAACATAATACCAAACCAGTTAAACAAGAACTAAAAAATAAGACAATATAACAGATTGACAAAAAATATTCCTAAAAATATATAATTCCAAAGAATGATGAATATACAAAAAATGTAGACTTAAGAAGAAAGTTGGAGATTTTTCAAGGCAACAGTACTGAAGACAACAGAAAACATAGTGCCATAAATAAATATACCTGAAAATGACAAATTGATTGAACGATATAAAAAGTCTGGTACAAACAATTAACATAGAAACGATATATTCAAACAAAAGAAATGGACGACAAAGATGAATACAATAGAAAGAAAAAATAGTAAAAGAAGCCATTAATAAAGCAAAAAATAAATCCTAGAAAAAGTTTGGAGAACCGATAACAGAGATAAAATAAACATCATACAGTTTTAGACGAGAATAAAAAGATTAAGAGATAATAAAAAAAAAGATAAAAGCAATAAAAAATAAAAGGGAACAAATATAAGTAGATAAAATTGTAATTCTAAAAACATGGAAGGAATTCTACGCGAATACATACTACACAACAGCAGCATTGGAAATCAGTATAATTCGAGAGCCAACAGAAATATAATGGAAAGAAAAATTCAAGAAAGAGAACTGTACTTAATATTTATACCTTGGAAACAGTAGATATACGGAAATATGGAAAACCTTGAAAGAAATAGAAGTAAATAACAACCTTATAAACACAATATGAAGCACATTCGAAACAGTAAGAGCAAAAGTACAAATTATAAGATAAAGATCAGACAATATTAAAATAAATAAAGAAATTAAGCAAGGTGATAGTCTAAGCTCTCTACTATTAATTACTATAATGGACAAGATAACAAAACAAATTAAAGAAAAATACAGTGAGTTAGATAAAGTAATTGGTAACAATAATTTAGTAACGTGGTAGCGGGTAGACACTCCTCCACGATTCAGGTGGGGGATAGGTCTACTTCAGGGAAGCGACCCTGCCCACGCCAGCCTTGATTTTTCCTCACTCCGTAATACCTAGGAAAAATCATGTCCTACTCCTGTACTCCTAAACACAGTCAAAATATATTCCTTCCTAAATCCCTATTCCCACCTAGGAAAGCAACGGGAAACTACCTAACTGTAAACATGTTTTCCCCAGGACATTATTATGGCAGAAGAACAAATATAAACGGCCCTCAGTCCTGGGCATCCCTTGAATGGGGAGAGGGTGGGAAGTCAACCAATTCTTTAAAAATAAATTTGCGAAAGAGAGTCGGTACGTGGAATGTCCAGAGTATGTTTCAACCTGGAAAAGCAATGAACATTATACAAGAAATGAAACGTTTAAAAATAGACATACTAGGAATCAGTGAAACGTGGTGGCCAAATAATGGAAAATGTGAAATCGAAGACCACATGCCGGAAATGATAGCCCGCAACATCGCAACGGAGTGGCTATAATAGTAACCAAGGAAACTGAGAAGGCAGTATTGAGATTTATCCCGATATCTGATAGAGTAGCCCTAATGAAGGTTAATGCTCACTCTTGTTGCTTAAATATTTTACAGATCTATGCACCAACTTCTCAGAGCTCTGAAGAAGATATTGAAAATTTTTTGACAGATCTGGAGGAAGGTTTAAAACGTACGCGGAAAGAAGAGTTAACATTGCTTATTGGGGACTTTAATGCCAAAGTTGATGAGATTAGAATCGATATCGTAGTAGGCGATTACGGTTTGGGAACCCGTAATGAAAGAGAAGAGAGGCTAATCAAATTTTGCAAAGTAATGAATTATACAATACAATTATGAACACCTACTTCCGGCTTCCTCCTCGACGACTATACACATGGAAATCGCCTGCGGATAACTAACAAAATATGATCAGAAACCAGATTGACTATATTTTGGTAAATAAGCGATTTCGAAACTCAGTGACGTCAGTCAAAACATATCCCGGAGCAGACGTTCCTTCGACCCATAATTTATTGCTAGCGGCAGTAAACCTACGGTTAAAGAAAATTACACGATCAAAAAGACCACCAAAAATAAATGCATATAAACTCAAAGATGAAGAACTTCGAGAAAGTATAAAAAAAGAATTAAACGAGAAAATCGTTAAGATCAAAAGAGATACCAACAGCACAAAGCAACAATGGGAGGCTACTAAAAACGTCGTAGTGGAAATTGCAAAATCAAAGCACACTACTAATATAAAAAAGAAGAACAAATGGATGACAGATGAGATCCTGTTATTAATGGAACAACGCAGAAAACATAGAAATAAAAATGAACTACAGTATAGACAGCTTCAGAACACAATTAAAACGAAAATTAAAGAAGCTAAAGAAAATTGGTTAGCGGAAAAATGTAATGAAATCGAACATTTAGAAAATCAGCATGATTATTTTACGTTACATAAAAAGATCAAGGAAGCTGCTGGGACCAGCTGCAAACGGACCAGACGAAGTGTGCGGAGACATAATCAAGCTTATCGAAGAAGATGGCTTAGACGTATTTGTAAACCTATTTAATCTAGTTTATGGAACAGGGGTAATTCCAAAAGATTGGCTGCGATCAACTTTTATTCCTGTACCAAAAACAGCCAACGCAACAATATAGATCGATGAGCTTGATGAACCACATTTTAAAAGTATTCCTAAAAGTAATGCATGAACCTATTTACCTCAAACTCGTGAAGAAGATTAGCGAGACGGTATTCGGATTTAGGAACAGTTTTGGCACTAGCGAAGCATTGTTTAGCCTTAATGTCCTAGTGCAGAGGGCGCGCGATGTAAATTGCAACGTTTTCGCTTGTTTCATTGATTTCGAGAAAGCATTCGATCGAGTTAACCACAACAAATTAATGGAAACGCTTCACCTAGCAAAATTAGACGGCAAAGATATTCGTATAATCACCAATTTATACCAGCAGCAAAAGGCAGTTGTACAGGTGGAAGATAAGACATCTGAAGAATTTCAAGTTCGTCAAGGAGTTCAGCAAGGGTGTGCGCTCTCTCCATTGCTTTTTAATGCTTATTCTGAGAGGCTATTTAAGGAGGCATTGGACGATGCACAAGAAGGAATTAGATTAAATGGAGTACCAATTAACAACTTACGGTGTGCGAATGACACCGTTTTGCTCGCTGACTCGGCAACAGTACTGCAACAATTGATAACAAAGGTAGCGACTGTAAGCGAATCATACAGCATGCGACTAAACATAGATAAAACCAAAGTAATGATTGTGAGCAAAAACGGGAATGTCACTGGCCAGTTTTATGTACATGGTTCCCAACTGCAAATAGCTCCAACAATTAAATACTTAGGTACCAGTTTAAATAGCAAATGGATCAGATCCATAAATTAAAGTCCGGATAGAAAAAGCCAGAGCCTCTTTAATAGCATGAGAAATGTGTTATGTAATATCAACCTTAATCTCCAACTTCGTATCCGCAGCCTAAAATGTTACGTCTTATCGATACTATTATACGGCGTGGAAGCTTGGACCCTAACCTAACCAATAATGTGGTGCTACCGACGCATGCTGAGGATCTCTTGGACTTACCATATAATAAATGAAGCTGTGCTACAGCGAATGAACAAAAACAGAGAAATAATGGAGATTATCAAAAAACGGAAATTTTCATACTTTGGACATATAATGCGTAACAGTAAATATCAATTGTTGCAGCTTGTCATGCAGGGAAAGTTTGACGGAAGGAGAGAACTGGGAAGACGAAGAACATCGTGGCTACGGAATTTAAGACAATGGTCCGACATTACATCAATAGAGTTATTCCGTGCTGCAGGCAACAGAATTAGATGGACTATAATAATCGCCAAAGTCCATTGAGGATATGGCACAGATAGAAGAAGAATTTAGTAAGCAAGTAACCCACTATATACAGATGCCTTGATATTACTATTGAACACTAGGAACAAAATGTACAAGTTAATAAACGCGTAAACTAAAAAAATAGAAAATATTAAAATATAAGTGAACATTAGTAGACAAAAAGAAGATTAATAAAACAAGGACATAAGATGTAAAAACAAGATATTGGAAAGAATATTGACTTAGAAATTTCTTAGAAGTATACTAACGGAAGACGGAAAAATGGATGAAGAAATAGCAAGTAGAGCAAACAAGTCAACAATAATCTATTATACCACAAGCAAAACAATATTAGGATATAAAGACGTAATACGTAAATACGAATATGATAACAATACCAGGCATAACACGCTTGCGAAAACTGGACACTTAGAAAAGAAGACAAATCGAAAATTAATGCAATAGAAACGAAACACATCAAGAAAATAATACGGAAACCTAACTATGGCAGACTAAATAATGAAGACATTAGAGAAATAATCAAATAAGAAGCAATAATGGATAAATAAAAAAGAAGCAACCCAACAGAATCCCAATAACAATAATAGAAGCGGGAGAACCAACCAAAAAAGCAAAGAGGCAGGTCCAGAAGAAAATAAATAGATCAAATAAAGCAAATAGGATTAGAACGGGAAGTGACAATAGATGAAATGCATTCGTCCCCCAAAAGTACACAAAGGATTAGAGAGAAAAAAGAATATTTAATAAGGGTCGTTCCCATAAAGCATATTTTTGTTTATTTGGTAGTCTCCTTGGTATGTATCGATAAAAATATGCCTTATTATGATTATATGACTGATTACTAGTGATCCACACAAGTTTTGTTTTTACGTGAGGATTTAACTTAAACGTACTTCACTTTATAATTTTTTTTATTCTTCTCTACTAGCTCTTAATAAACAACAAGAACGGTATAATACCGTAAAGGAAACTTGCTACAGCGGTCACTTCCGGTTGCCGTTAACCGATTTGGCTGAAAATCAATCCCATGAAAGCTACTGACCTAAGATGTGTGTATGCTAAGTTTGAAGTGAATCCGTTGAATAGAACGGAAGTTATAGTGTCTCCAGACACAGACAGGATGATAATCTCATTAACTTTCTACTATAAGCTCCGCTGTAGAAAGTTAATAAAGGTAAAGGATCTTTAGTAATTCTGTTTTTGTATGTTAAACCTATTTCTGATTTTTAATATTTTTGTTGTAGTTCTTGTTTGTTTCTTTCATTGCATACAGACATGTTATATGTATTAGGTATGCTCTTTTCAGTTTAAATTAGAAGGTATAACGTATTATGCTATTTTCGCGTATTTACTTAATTTTTGATAACTGTCAGAAGTTTTTACATTAATTTTAACTTTGTTATCAGTTATCATCAATATAAGATTTTTATCAGGTCTGGATAATTAACGATTTGCTAGACGAATATTGGTTCCGTAGATGTTTCCGTGTGATTCGTTTTACCACTTCTAGTTTAACGAATTAGAACAGAAAATATGTTCGCTTGCAATATAGAAGTGTTTGTTGTTTTTGGGGTCAAATTTATTTGCTTGTGCTAGTGTAAGTATTGCGCATATTCGATGATATCTTCAAACTTCTTTCTGATTACTTTCTTCAGTTGAGTTTCTCTTACCCAAATCAATACTATATACATACATACATCCCTCCGTCATGTTTATGTTGCTTATTTAAGAAAAACGAGCGGATTATCTAAAAATGAAAACTATTTACAGACGGGAAGGGATTGAAAAATTTGGAAAACGTTACAAATTACTTAACAGTTATGATTGCTTCGTTGGCACCGCTATAAATAATGATTGATGGTAGTAAACACCATTTAGATTATAGTATAGCATTGGGTTGTAATTAAAGCCTGGAACAATGCGGGGACCAGGATCCGTGCTGGCAGACTGTGTAATATTTAGCAACTTACTGTAATTTTATAATGAACAATATTTACCAAAAAGTTTTTAAATAATTATAAGGCACATAAATACATATAATTTATTACTTCTGTGATAGGTCAACCAGTCGATGATCTTACAGAGCACTTATCAGTTGCATTCAAGACGTAGAATATTAGCACTATGTTGCGCTACGAAAATGATATCTTGTGCTGAAAAAGTTAAAAATAGAATACTTACCAAAAGTTGCCACAAGAATATTATTTTAAGATTATATTTGGTGACGCGTTCACTATAAGTGAATAAAGAAAATCCAAAATTTATTAAGTTTATAGATATTACTGTGAAAATATTTGACAAAAATGATAATCCCACCCCTTAAAAGGAAATTTTTGTGATATTTAAAATTTTTTCTGTACTTTTTTCTTTTTCTGTTTAGCAAAAATCATAAAAAATTCTACTTACAAGTCTACTAAATTTATACTACAGTTAAGACCATTTCATTTGCAATAACACTTTCCAAGAAACTTATTTCTGAATTAGAAGAGGAAATTTGCAGATTAAATGAACACTCCAAAGGTAATTATTTGAGGAATTTTCTATTGCCTAGAAAGAATAAAATCAGCCAATTTCAGACAAAGGCACATGTCCCATAGCTACTCGACTTATTAGATAATTTATATTTAGATTAAAATTAATGAATGTAATGTCAGATAAAACTATATAACTGATTCTACAAAAAACTTAAGAATAACTGCATGGGGTAGCTACAAAAAATATAAATATATGTATCTCCCACTTAAAAAATATCATTTAATATAAAACGCGCTTAACATGAAACAAAAATTGTAGTCTCTTTATGTTTCTTTTATATGAATTTTATTGTTCACTTACACAATGCTAAGGTTCACTACAGCTAATGATAAACTGACAAGTGATGAATCAGCCGGTGGTAAGCTTTGTTTAGGGATGAACTGGCGATAATGAAATGTTCTAGATCTTCTCAATAATCAACTATCCAGATCTGCAGCCGTTCTTGTTATACTGCTTATCGAACATGTGAAAAACTTCTCAATAAAAGAACGGCTAATAAGTTCTTAATTAGTACTTTTAACTATTTTCTTTGGACTAGGTGAACCAAACTTTAAGTGAACGGCGAAATTGTAGCCGTAAACTCACATTTTATTCACAGTTATTTTTTTTTGAGAAAATCCGGTCCATTGGTGGCACTTCGAGAGAAATCATTAGTACTGAAGCCCAATGTTTCTTCTGCTTTAATAACAGAACGATTTTGCTGAAACACGTTTTGTGCTAAGACCTTCTATTAAATTTCAGGCATTTTAGTGTTTAAAATCCCTAAACGCATCTTCTAATTTTCTTACTACCGGCCGCCAATCTTCGTCAATAATCATTGATTGTTTTATACCAAGGCTTTATTTGTGCTGCACTAAATACATCGTTTCCTAAATCGTTTTCTAAATAATAATAGTTCCCCGTAACAGGCCTTGAAGGCCCTTTGGGGTCGTAACAGGATAGATCTGCTACAATCTAGAGCCTCCGGTACACAAGGATAGTAATGTGGCTAGCGCTACGTACCGACCGCAAAGTTTGACCTCCAGGTACTCATTTATTGCAGCTTGAGTCGAGCTGGGCCGTAAAAATGCCAGTGATCGAATTGGCGAGGATTCGAACCCGCAACTCTTGGTTTCGTAGTCTAGCGACCTACTCACTAAGCCACCACGACTCTCAACGTTTTCTAAATAACACGAATAATTTCTGCCATTGCAAACATGGCGATCATTCACTACATGTGCTTATGCACCAGCGTCTAACTCCAAAGTGCATGCGCATTACAATCCACTTTTATCAGCTGTCAGGGCCTACAAACTGTTCCATTGTGTAACAATTTCTTGATACTTATAGAACAGATTTTGCATGTATAATTGTATTAAAGTAAAAATTTAACTATAAGAATATATAAGTATCATTTGCAACTACTTAAAAACCTCAAAGTTACTTTTCGCAAACAAAATAATTGACACGAAAAATAACACCACATTTAATACTCGCTTAAGAAGGTTATGGCTTTTGACTAGACAATACAATGTTTTTTATGTCAGAAAAAGCTTTGTTTATTAAATGAACCAATGGTGCATTGTGTACTATAATAGTAAGTACGTTAGTTGTTCAACAAAACAATTGAAACTTTATTGTTAGAATTGAATGCATTTTCTTGTGTATTTGGTCTAAAAGTTTTATAAAACGAGAATCTTATGAAAACCTAATATTTATTCCAGTTCCTATTATTTCATATCTTATGACCAACATCTGAGACTACAATAGGCACATTAATAAAATAATAAATTATGATAAAAACATTCGTTCGAGATAATAATAATAATTCTATTTATTTTGTGTTTACAGGGTATTTATAGTAGAAACTACCATTAAGAAATCAGTGGCTAATACAGCTAAGAAAACGTTAGTTGTATTAAAGAAGCTTTCCTAATTTTAATATTACAGCTTATTATAGCTTGCTACATTTAAATTATCTTTAACATTTAAAAAAATATTCTTTCAAAAATACCATCAATAACCACTACAACTGCAGAATAAAAACATCATATTAAAAGCTGCCTGAAAATAGTACTCTTATAGAATGAAAAGTGAGTGCAAAGAAAGTGCTTTAGCAACTTAAAATGCTGTCAAAAATTTCTAAATTCTGACTTTGTCAGAAGTTGAAACCAAATGGCGCAGATATACTGCCTGTAATAGCAATAAATTTGGTTAAAAGGCAGTTTTTGTGTCTCTGAAATTATCATCAGAAGTAATTATTAGATATAAGAATCAGAATATCTAGACGTGGCAACATAATTGAAAAAACATTTGGTGATACAATAGACAATACATTAAAAATCACAGGAAGTAGGTTTATGTCGTTGAGATTGAAAATTCCTCTCAATAATATAGCGACTTTCACCATTAGTTATATAGTATGAATGATATTATTAGAGATTAAAAACACGGATTGGAATATCTAACTGTTATTCTGGACAATAAGCGTACGTAGAGGAAACACCAAAAAGGTGCATATGAAAGTTACCAGACACAATCATGTGCAAACATTTTCAGAAAATAAAACTAAAGCAATTTGGTTAGACTATGTAAATAATCAATTCAATTTTTTCTGCCACACGCACACCAAGTAAAAATGGGGTGAAAAGATAATGAAGATCAATTTAAAACAGAAAGATGGATCCATAGTTGCTTAAGGCAATGAGAAAAGAGTTTTTAGGCCAAGAAGACGAATAAACTTTTGCACCACTTACTTCTAAGATAATGAAACACCAAACAAGTGCTAAATGCATAAAGTGACAGGTTACCTTCACAGATTACTGTGACCATGTAGAGGAAAAAATCAAAAATGTGCTCGCTTATCAGAAAACGGACAACTTATTATTCATTAGCCGAATCAGAAGCTTTTGTGAGTTGGTTAACATGCAACGCTACCTAGAGCAGGGAGAATACAAAGTTCTACTCAATAAATCCATTAAAGAGGAGACCATGATATATGTAAGTAGCAGCAAAGATAACATAATCTTAAATAAATTCTTAGCAGGACGTTATTTGCCTTAAAAAGACTGGAGTGAAGAAAATACTGAAGACCAAATAAAAAATAAAACAATAAAATGATAAAGATGTAGATCCAGAGTTGCTTAAGGTAATAAGGCAGGGGTCTTTGAGTCTAAGTAATAGGAAATCTTGACTCGGAAGGATATTACCATCATGCGTATTGAATAATCACGACAATAAAATAAAAATAAACTCTAATTACATTATAATGAAGAATATAATCACACTCTACTGTATTCCTAGTCACACATATACAGAGTAAAATAAAAAATCTACCCACTTAATAAGAAAAGGGCAACTTCTTCATTGCTAGATTCAAGACATTTTTGTAGATTTGCCAACGTGCAATACAACCCAAATCAAAAGAACACAAGGTTCTGCTTAGCAAATTCGTTAAGAAGGAGACCATTACATTTATAAGCAACAACAAAGATAACATTACAATCGTATCTGAATTCTTAATAGGGCAGTATGTACTAAATATTCACCTGAAAAGAACTGAATTAAAGAAGACCGGGTCGTGAGACAGAAAAAGTCCTGGCACGCATTCCATAAATTATAAAAAAACAATCCATGACAGGCGGAAAGACTTCGCACAGCTTAAAAATAAACGTGGAAGAGATAAACGCTTTTGAAACCAAAACCAACCCCTTGCCTTATTTTAAAAAATAAACTTAATTGAGTTATTTGGGTACAATAGAAATTTCAGTAGTTATTACGACGCAGTTATTTCTATTTATCTTTAACAAATTCGTTCTTTTTATGCAGAGAATTATCAGAAATGTCTACTGGACATGTTGCAAGTTGCAAGTACACGAAGGACCAGTTCTCTCTCTTTCATTGAGGACACTTAAAACACCGTTTAAAACACTGTAGTGGTAGATTTAATGTACATTAAAAGGTACAAGTTGCTTTTATACTATCATTTCTAAAAAGCTGAAAAAACATTAACAAAAAATGGTTTGACTCTAAAATATTTAGCAAACAGTTTGTGTGGCCGCTATTTGCAGAATGCACGGTAATGCGCGTACGTGAACAAGGACTACTACATCATCCGTGTCGGTTAGGAGTTAGACGCCGGTGCGTGAACAAATGTAGTTTGATCGTTACATTTGCAATAGCCAAGCGAATAGGGCAACAAATCTGCATCAAATTGTGCGAATCGGGCAAAATGGTCTTTTGGTTGTTTTCAAAGTCACCTTTGAAAGAGACGAGATTCCAAAAATTCAAGCCAATACAATGAGGCACAGTCATTCGTGATTCCTAAACAAAGCTTTGCAAAATGTAGTGAATCTTGTATTATTTTTACTATCCCTATAGATTTAACATTACTATTGTTGTAATTGTAATTTTTTGTTATGTGGCTTGATACTTTTGGAACAGACCATGTACACAATCACATTAACAGAAAGTAGTTCTTTAAGACAGTACAAAAACATAAAAATAATGGATTGCAAGATGTTGTTTCTAATAACAAGTACATAAAAAATTATTGTTATGCCTGAAATTCCAAACGTAATGCAGAAGAAAGTTTGACTTAAAACTGAGGCGTAAAGTATGCGCCGTAATGGGCGCAGATAAGGAGCCTGCGAAAGCACTGCGAAAGATAGAGCAGAGGCGCACTAATTAAAAGTAAACATGCCCAGGGAAAATGTATTTCAATTTAAACTTATTGACGCAATTTTTCAGCGTAATGAGTTAAAACGTTCAGCAAGTCCGAGCTATCTGCGCGATCTGCTACTGGTTGATGCGAGCCTTCCTCGGCCGACTAACATCTGCGATGTAAACCCGATCACTTTGTAAACGTCAGGACAGCATAGCAGACTACATTACATGAAATTATCTGCAGATAAGTGTATTCCGCCTGGCCTTGGCTTGAACGCTGAAAATCCCATCGCTCCTCACTTCAGCGGCCAATAGGCGCATTCCTCCTCATTTTAATGCGCCGGACGTTACCCCCGTCATCGCGCCCAGAGCGGCAACAATAAAACCGGGCCTTCGATCGCGCCGCGCTCCGTTTTCTCGTGAAAGCGAAAAACTGGGCTCGGCGAGCGCTTAATTTGCGTTAATTATGCCGCTCGGCTTCTCTCCGAAGGGCTCGCCGGGCACTATGAGGCTCGGTCTTTATGATTTGCGCTCAACCCCCGGCCATCCCGTGATCCTCTTGGAGGCACGCGACCTACGTGTGCACTAAAACATGGAGCTTTTGTTGGCTGCAGCCAGGAGCTTTGATCTCCGGATTAGCGGGTGTCAAATTTGAGTTTAAAAAAGACGATGGGTGATCCATTGTGCATTTCACTTAACAAAAGTCGAATTAAACGCAATAAGCCTTATAGTCATGCTACGAACATGCACGCCCTTTAAATTTTAAATAATCATCTCTAAATGTTGTAATTTTCTACATCTACAAAATGTTTAAAAATTCAGTCCATAAATGTTTTCTAATAAAAAATTCTAGAATTGCGTTCTCATTAAAGGCATAAAGATCTTCAAACTTTAGTCGCTCATTCTTCGACAGTTCTTTGCTCCTTTCTTTTAGCTAATATTCTGCTATTTATGTCTTAAGAAAACTAAAGAAGAGTCATTTTTCATACTTCTTTATGCTTCGTTGATAGACAAACATCAAGTGATTATCGCTCATAATTTTATTATTACTATTATTAATATTTATTGTCGTTCTTTATATTATTTTAATATTACTTGGTATTCTTTTGTTCAATAAACAATAAATATTTTCTTCACTTATCAAAAAAGAATAAAGGCATATTTTGTATTCTCTTTTTTTTTAATTTTGTTAAAACTTACGAAGTCAAAGATTGATTTGCAATTTGATCTTTATGGGATACCTGGTTTGTTCAAGTTCCCTAACCTGGCTCGTGAACTTTAATTGACATAACCGAACAACCAAACGAAGATTGAGAGGAAAAGGAAAAACCGTTGTCTCTAGTAAAGGTTTTAAATTGCCTTAAGTGATATCGCCATAGAAATGTAACTTAAGTTGTTATTTCTTTTTAGCTTTGTACATTTTGAATTAATTATATAATAGATAATTTTGAAGAAAATAAAATAGTCTTGTCTTTACAGGCGTATAAGTTACTTCTAAGTGCAAGTTGCAAATTAGCGAAGAAGTGCAAGGGAGTGGATGGTTTACAACCAGACTAAAGGGTCAGTTCAAATTGAAATTTAATATTAACGTCTTAATTTGTTTTATTATTTCCACTATCGGAAGATAATTCAAAGAGTGAATACATTCTAATGGCGTAGATAAATCAAAGAAACTTTGATTTAATCATTAATCAATGTAATCTTAACCACACTAATTTCAGCATTATTTTTATTATGCTGTAACGTTTCTTGTACTACTGTTTGAGTCCAAATAGTTGCAAATTTGTGCTTGACGGCCTATTTATAATTTTATGGGAAAAAAATAAAATAATCATCTTTAATACCCGTATTGCAAGTGTGCATATGAATCAAATGGGTTTGGCCATCACTAAGTCAAGAGTGTTTTTTTTTTTAAATTTTTAACTAACACGGTTGAAGTGACAAAAGCAACAAGCAATTACAAATCCACACAATTTTCTTACCACATATACTATTTGGTTGTACTCTGTCAGTTCTTTCAACAGGGTTCCCCGACAAAATGTTGATTGGATTGTACAAAAGCCAAGCTTCAGAAGCAGCCAGGGTTCTTGCAAACAGCAGCCTCTTAGAATACAAAATGTGTCATAGCTTAAACTGGGAAACTACAAAAATATTGTAACTTTGCAAATTTGGACCCATACAGGTAACTATACACTCGTCGGATAATGTAATTGTTTGAAATTTAAAGATGCACTCAATTATATTCAACATATTTGAGATTTCAAGGTCGTGAAAACTACGTTCCAATATGCAAAATGCCTGTTTGATATCAGACTAATGCTGTGGCTTCAGAAAGCACGCCAGGATATAATACGCTTAATGTAGACCACGTTCAGTGAACACCATAAATTCACAAATAATTTATTTTGATGCACTAGCACTTCATTTTCACATTACAAATTGGTAGAACCCCCTGAAATAATAAGTGATTTCAAGATTTACAATTGTAGCATCTAACAAGCTATAATAAATCATTAGTCTTTACGTATTTCAATATATTTATGTTTTTGTTATATAAATAATGCATAGAATATACTCTTTCTTTTTTTTAGCAGTTTTATTATATTATTAATTACATTATTCTAATCCTGGCTTTAATTATAAGGTAATAAAATATTTTACGCTAATATTGTATTAATTGTAAAATTATTCGTTCGATACTATAATAATGGAATAAATTACTTAGTAGACATAAGATTTTGTTGCTTCCCCAAAACGCTTACGTTAAACTTAACTTAGATCTTCCAGCTGTTGAATTGTTATGAAATTACCCTACAGATTTACTGTGGGGGGTAGCTATTTTTTATATGCACATAAGAATCGTTTGATTTTGTCGATTACGCAGAGTACTTGCTAACTTTGAGTGATCGACTATGACTAGTCAAATCTTTCTAGCATCTTCAAAATTCTATACCCTAATAGTAGAGGGGAAGGTCCAAAAACGAGTAAGGCTCGAAAGGCTGACGAGGTTTTAAGTAGTGGTAGATACCGCTCATTAGCGAAAATAATATCAAATGAGACTCAAGATCAGACTTATTGCAACACAATAGTTTCCATTCAATGCGGTGCGGTGATACGAAATGCATTTTTAGTGTTCTCCGAACTTTTTTAGATGTGTAATTTTTATTTTCTTATACAGTACTTTTGCGTAGTTTATATGAGTGGTCCTAGCCATTTTTTATTAATTAAATAGAATGATTATCATTCGTCTTTATTATTTGGTTAAGCTCAAAAATTTTATTACAGCATGTCTAAATTTAAGCCATTAGCCAAAATTTAGATCACAACATGAAAAGGTTTATATAAGAAATCTTTGTTTCAGAATGACAAAAACAAATCAATACATGCTTGCAAAAACAAAAAAGATTGTTAAAAGCAATTCAAGCTGGTCGTATCAAAAAGATGAGCGCTCTAAGTAAAGGAGAGGAGGGTATTATGGAACAGTCGGGAAATATGGAATATCGAGGTTTCGGCTCTGTTTGGTACTACTATCACGTGGCAATACCATAAACTACTTAAGAAAGTCTTTCATGATGCGGTGCAGTGAGAGTTGACCGCTTGTTGTCGTACCACTCGCTACAGAACAAAGTGTGTTTTGTAATTTTCAAGAGTTTTTGCAGATAAATTTTCAAAAATTTTAACCTGCTAGTACACATGTGACTTGAACATTGATGTTAATCATAATGTACACCAAAAGAATTGTAGTTTGTTATACTGTGGTCGTTTTTTAGCTACAGTGTTTTGTCCATTAGTTTAAAGATTTATTTTTTAAGATGGCGTGTCGGGTATTATGGAATACTAGGTATAGTGTTCCATATGACCCGACAAAATATACTGAATAAAAATAAAGTTAAAAAATTAGTTTTGAGTATAATATTGATAGCTAAACAACAATTATTAATTATATAAATAGTAATATAGCCTAATTAAAAACCAAAGTACAATTTTTGAAAAGCTAAATGCAATGGAATGAAAATTATTATTTAAAAATTAGTATATAGTCTAAACCTACAAATCGTTTCTTTTCAGATGTGTTTTGTATATTTAAACCTAACTCCCCCCCCCTCTTAGTTATAAGGGTTTTAAATAGTCTGTTTTTTTCAGATGTACCTAAAAAGAAGGAAGATGGAGAAAAGAAGCGAAAGCTTTAGTGTCAGACGCAGATGGCTAAGCTATAGAATATGTTCGTGAGAAGAAGATAGGGTACCTTAAGGCGTCCAGGTAATTCCAGGTTCCCAGAGAGTCTCTCTTCCGCCTTGTCAGCAGTAAGGAGAAAAATCCAAAGGTAGCAGCCTCAACTACTCTTGGCCGTAAGCCAGTTTTTCTTAAAGAACTAGAAGACGAGTTACAAAAATATTTAGTTGAGGTAGAGGCCATGTTCTATGGGGTCACAAAAAGGGATGTCTGCAGTCTTGCCCATCAACTTGCGAATTGTAGTAACATACCCCATCCATTTAAGGACGAAACTACAGGCAAAGACTGGCTGTACGATTTTATAAAAAGGAACCTGAAACATTTAGTACGTAAACCCATAGGTACATCTTTTGCCAGAGCCAAGGGATTTAATAAAGAAGAAATAGACAACTTTTTTGATCTAATCAGTGTTGTTTTCAAAAAACACAACCATCCTCCTAAAGGATATTTAATGTAGACGAAACTGGTTTATCTGTAGTTCAAAGTAAAGTTCCTCATGTAGTAGGTCTAAAAGGAAAGAGACAAATTGGCTCCCTTACTTCAGCTGAAAGAGGTTCTCTCGTTACCATCATTCCCTATGAGTGCGCGAGGTAACTTTGTCCCGCTCTTGTGATATTCCCGCGGAAGAACATAAATGAACAACTTCTTAGAGGTGCTCCACCAGAAACCATCGCATTCTACCACCTTATTGGTTGGATACAGACAAACATTTTTACTAAATGGTTTAAAGGTTTTATTGCAGTAACAAAACCCACAAGCGTAACATTGACGTAATTCATTTAGCTAGAGAAAGACATGTTACAATTTTATATCTACCTCCCACCGTTCGCATAAAATCCAACTCTTGGATAAAACCTTTATGGGTCCATTAAAGTCTCACTATAGTGAGGAAGTGAAATCTTGTTTAAGGGATAGCTCAAGGCCCTTGAGTATTTTTGATATAATGGAACCTTAAAGTACAACGTAGGGACGTAGCAGTAAACGACTTTAAAGTGATTGGTATTTATCCTGTCAATAGAAATGTTTTTAGAGGTGCTTCTACATCACTGCTCCTAGGCCTCAGACTATGAGTCCAACAGATAACCCTCTTTCATGTTGATTCACCTGCTGATTCACCTCAACCCTGTCCTTCCAAGAGTCCTAATATGGTTGCCCCTAATACGTCTAAGTCAACAAATTTTGTCCTGCCCATAGAGATATCACCACCTCCAGAAAAGCAGAAGTCAAATAGAGGCAGGAAAGCTGGATCTTCTTCTATAATAACCTACTTCCCATATAAAAAAGTGTTAGAGGATAAACTGAAAAAAAAGGACAATAAAAAGGAACCAGAAGTTTCAAAGAAACCGGACATTCAAAGACCCCCTGTTAAGAAATTAAACTTAAACTGACCTTGTAAACCTAAACCTACTAGAGATAACTCAAGTGTTGGCAGCGATGAATCATTCTATTCTAATGTATCCATCGTCTGTAATGTACTGCATGCCATCAACTAAAGAACCGGAAAACAAAGACAGACTGTATGTTCTGTAATGGAAAATTCTCCGAAAATCAACGAGGGGAAATTTGGATTGAATGCTTCAGCTGTTCTCTGTGGGCTCACCTTGACTGCACCGGAGCAGAGATAGACTATTATATCTGTGACTTTTATAAATAGGCTGGAAGCAGAAATGACTTGCACATAATCTTAAAAATATGGTTTTTGTAGATGTAATAGGTTGCTTAAAAATGACAGCTAGAAAATCAGACGATGGCTTTGCTAATCACGAGAACTTATAACCCATTAGAAATTATGAGGCTCTTAAGCAAAATTTACTAAAATACAAACAAGGTTTCAAATGTTTTTTCTCAACAAAAACATCTTTACGGATGCTCACCATGTAGTGTCACAGAGCGAATCAGCAAAATCTTGTTCTAGACGAAACTATAACAAAAACCGGACCAAACCTCCTAATCCTAAGTGAAATACTCCAAAAAAAATTTAATCCATACGAAATTATGTCTCTTATCTCAACAAAAAAAGATCATAAGACAGTAGGACCATATGATGTAAGTTACTCTCCATATAAAAATGTCTGTGAAAGTTGCTGTTACATATTTTAATCGCAAAGAAAAAATTCTGCAACGATTTTAAAAAATTCATTAAATTAACAAAAATTTTAAAAACTAAGAAGAAATAAAAAAAACAAAAAGAAAAAGGATTCGGACACAGACGCAGAAAGCTTGCTGAACGCTGTCTTGAACCTAACAGAAGGCGTATTAAATTATGTAACATGTAGGCAATTAATAAATATACTAGAGTTAAAAAAATATTTACTAAAAGTTTTGTAATTAATCGAAATTATTGTATAAAGAATTTTGTCTATTTAGACATTATATATAAGGAATTCTTTGAATTTCATCTCAATAAAATGGGTAGGACTGAAAAAGGAGG
This sequence comes from Sinelater perroti, assembly GCA_036346155.1. Lineage (NCBI taxonomy): Eukaryota > Metazoa > Arthropoda > Insecta > Coleoptera > Elateridae > Sinelater > Sinelater perroti. The sequence goes on from JARFIY010000215.1 coordinate 5,886,600, forward strand.
TAGTAACCCAAAAAGATAGAAAAGCCTACCATTTAACTAATCTGTTTACTTAGTTTTGAGGCTAATTTTGTTTCTCTTTCTCTGTTTATCAATAGAGTGGCCACATTATCAGAAAAATCTTCACATGCCTGCGCAATTTTACTTCACGTGCTTTTCTTTGTGAATTAAAAGATCAATTTCTTTATATGAGTTAACGTGAAAGATAAAATTTTATCTTGAAAACAGTTCTACATATCACACCTTGTCAGTGTCGAGGAACGAATGTACTGCAGAAATTCCTTTGTACTCTTTATTAATATGTAGTGAGTCTTTTGTCCTGCTAAGTAGTGTTCCTAAAATTCAAATTAGAAAATTACAATTACTTTTTCTTAATCTTTTGTTTTTGAATTTATTCAATGGGTAGTTTTTCAAATATTTTATAAGGGGGTACGGCTTGTGCATCGAAGCCAACAAAGTTATAAGCTATTTATACCTGCCCTATCGCAGCGAAAAACTGCAGCCTTGATAAGGTTAGGCGTATTTATTTGCCAATTTTTAATTTTAATTTTAAATTTTGCACGCATATCGCCGCTCTGTGTGCATTAGTGTACAATTTCCATAAAAGCTTGCGATTAACGCGGGTCAATCTTTCGATCCCGATAACCCCCATTAGACTATTTAAAAAACTGCTATATCATACACTAATCGGTAAACGATTAATTATTACACAAACAACTCAAAATGAATTACATGCAGCCAACAACGACGGATGCAGCTTTCAAATGTCCCCCTAATCAAATAGGAATCCAACTAGCTATTATACTTTCCACCCAACTACTTATCCATTACAAGTTTCTTACACCTTTTCGTCAAACAATATAACTGATATGGTATGGTAATATGGTACGGCCCTAATGCCCCGCGTGGGAGCACAATTTGCAAACTGCGAAGTTAAGGCTCTCATATATTCGCCACTCTGCCCGGTCGTCACGCATCTTCTTTGGTGCGAGACGATGAGGCAAGCACCACGCCTTAGACAACCGCCATTATTACCCCTTGTTCGAGTGAACGCATATAATCAATTATTGACTGAGTAGACTATTCGCCAGACATCAGAACTCATACGAAATGCTAATTGACGCTGTTGTATCAGAAAATAACGATACTCAAACTAACAACATTAACGAACTTGTTAGGGAGCCTAACCACCGCCATATTTATTTACAGTGTAACTAATTTTAATGGTAGATAATATTTCACTAGCCGCCGAAGAAAAAATATATTACTCCAGTGCATTGGCAAACAATAAGATTAAAGTCAACGTCCATAGTTTGGAAACACATAGAATGCTAAGATATTTTAGGAACGAAAACATACACCACCATACGTAACAGATGAAGCAAGATACAGAGTTGTATGACAACAAAAAAAATAATTTTAGCAGGATATGAAGTCCGTAACATATTAAATATAAGATATAGAATAAGTAAAAAATCATTATCGTTATATTATGTGGACTTAGAACCCATATACCTATAAAAGATAACCTTGAAACTTTAGGGTTTTATTCTTTGTATGGCGTAGGGACGTACTAAGAAAGGGTCTACTAGGGGTCTAATAAAAGTCCAAAGTTTTAGGCTTTTTCGAAAACGGCTAGAGTAAGAAATGTGAAACTTGGCAGGAATGACCTTTGGCCAAATTAAAAGGACCTGTGTTTTGGGAATTTTTAATCCCACCCCCCACAGGGGCTAAACTCATGGTCAAAAGTTTTAGACAGACGCTCATTTACTGCCAAGCCAGTAAAGAATACCTTTGGTATTTAGTATGAATAATCTTTAGTTAAAATTAAAAAACCTTTGTTTTAGGAAATTTTGATTGGGCCACTCAACGGAGCTAAATTGTGGGTCCGAAATTTCGGGTGGGGGGAAACTCTTTTACTTTAAAACCACTAAAGATAGATCTTGGATATTTGGCAGGAATAATCCATATTTAAAACCAGGGAACCCTTATTTTAACAAATTTCGATCCGACCCCCCCAAGGGGGTAAATTAGGGGTCCAAAGTTTATACTTAAAGAAGTGGTCCAAAACTCAAACTACGAAAGTGTATCGAGTTGGGTGGCGTTGAACGTGTTCCAAATGTTATTAAGGTGTGCACTTTTTTAAATGAAAATGTAGCCCCGCAGGGCTAGACGGGGAAGGGGAGCCGAAGGCGATCCGAGCCGGTCGGTGTGGTCTTAGATGAATTTTCCCGTTGTAGTTTGACGTTTCAATGGACGGGGCGTATCCGGGATACGTGGAATTCTTGGGGAACGGAGGAGGGGTTTTAGTGGGTACAAGTCCCACATTGCTCTGTGAATTAGTAGTAGGGCGTGCATTAGGCATTTCCCCTCCTCTATAAAAAAATAGATAGCAGTATCTGGGTTTGTTGTAACCTTCTAAGCCGTGACATTTCATCTTTTGACACCTATAGTTATTTAATTTCTTTAAACAGAGGGATATCCATCTGTATACTTATTAAAGATATTTGGCAGAAATGATATTTAAAATTGGAGAATCCGCGTTTTTGGAAATTTATTAATTGCGGGTTTATGTTATTAAGGGGTGCACTTCCTTAAATGAAAACGCAGCCCGCAGGGCTAAACAGGGAAAATGTCCCTGCAGATTAAACTTTTTACTGTTACCGCAGTGAGATCTGGTACAAAAGCACTAAAATGCATAAACCACCGGGCTGCCCTGATAACAAACAAGATACTTAAGAAATTATCTAGAAATGTCGTTGTTTCATTAACAATAGAATGCTCAACCTATCATATTTTCCCTTATAGTGGAAACATCCACAAGTTATTATGATACCAAAGCCAAATAAGACACCGCATCTAGCTCTTATAGGGCGATTAGCCTATTACCACTTCTTGGCAAATTATTTGAAAAAAGTACTACTGGAAAGACTGAAAGCAGATAATGATACTAATACACTAATACCTAACCACCAATTTGATTTTTGGTAAAAAACACTCCACGATTCAACAAGCCCTTAGTATTGTTAACCAAATAGTACAGAGTCACCGAAGAAAACAAGTTCTGCACTGCAGCTTTCCTAGATGTGAAACAGATCTTCGATAAAATCTGGCATATTGGCCTGTTGTACAAACTGAAGAACATACTCCCGAATACCTATTACTTGCTGATAAAGTCTTATTTAACTCATCATTATTTTACTGCAAAACACAACAAACAAGTTCTCTCTAACTAATAAAAGCAGAGGTTCCACAGAGCAGTGTCCTAGAACCTTTCCTCTATCTGCTCTATAGCACTGACATCCCCGAAACCGTGAACACGTCAATTGGTACATTCGACGATGACGCTGCAATATTATTTATTTACAACGGTGCCGTTGTTGCTTCACAACACCTGCAAATACACTTAATCAAGCTAAATGGATTGATGTAGGGCGAATTGCTATAAACGAGAGTAAGGCAATTCCAAGTAACATTTACTACTAGAACCACTACATTCCCTCCATTAACTATTAAAGTCAAACCTACCTCAGTTAATGAAGTAACCAAGTATCTTGTACTTTACTTTGATCGATGGCTAACTGGGATGAGCATCTGAAAAAGAAAAGATTGCTATTTTACCTCAAGTTTAAACAAATGTATTGACTCCTCGGACAAAAATCAAAACTCATACTAAAAAACAAGGTATTGCTGTATAAAACAATACTTAAGCTTATCTGGGCTTATAGTGTTTAGCTGTGGGTCTGTGTCAAGAAAACAAAAATAGACATAATCCAACTAGCTTAATCCAAAATCCTTAGTACGTTAGTAATCAGACTATACATGATGACTTTGATGTTCTACTTGGGAAAGAAGAAATGCATAGATTAGCCATCATCTACTTTAATGGAGTAAGTGAACATAAAAATAACGTTATAGAACAGTTGATTGAAGCGCTACCGATTGAATGTACTGTATATCTGTGCCTCACAAAATGCCAAAAAGTTTCTTACGTTGAACTCTTTCAAATGCTCTGTTAAAGGATAAAAAATGGGTACATCTATCACACTTACATCAAATGCTATTTGACCATGTACTAAACTCTTCTTTATATCAAAATCATTTATATTTGCAAGCATAATGTATAAGAAGATTTTTAATAAAAATCATTAGAACATTAATCCTGTGTTAATCACTGACATTTTTTAGTCCAATTTAAACTTGAGGAAACACTTTTAGAGATTTTTCAATTAACAACAAAGCATTTTAAAACATTTCAATTAATGGTAATCTAATTTTTAAACTTTTTTAAGATATCTTTTGTTGCTGTCCACGTACCAACAGGATTTTAAACAAGAACCAAAAGTTTATAATTTTTTGATAAAAATTATACCAAATAAACCAGCCAATTCAGAATACTAGTAAAATTTGCACTAATTTTCACAGCTTGTTTGCTTAAAAAAACTACTAAGGTACAAACCCAATTGCAATTATTTTTATAATCAAAAAACCTATCTGCCAATAAGGGTGTAAGGTTACACTTAAATTTTTTCACAATAGCATTTCACAGTCTTATATTTACTAAACATTGCTGTCGCATTAGCACAATAACTCCTTCAGTTCGATATAAATTTTTTCCACTTGTTTCTATTTGCTGCTAACCTTTTGGCCTTTGTCCGCAATTTTTCCTTCTACTTCAGTACTTTTTCAATTGCATCATTCGAAGTTTGTTTTGGCCTTTCTCTCTTTCTTGTAACTATTGCTTTGGATTCCCAGATCATTCGTGTCTGCCCGTTTTCCTCCCTCCTTTGCAGGTGTCCCAACCATCCCAGTTGTCTTTTTTCAATAAAGTCTTCTACAGGTTCGATCTTTAGTTCTTCTCTAATTACTTCATTTCCAATTCTATCACGCTTGGTTATACCTTTTACTCTTCTCAGATATTTCATCTCAACTGCCTTTATCTTACTTCTATCTTGGTCAGTTAGCGCCCATGACTCGCATCCGAAAGTAAGAATTGGTCTGAGTACTGCCTTGTACACCTTCATCTTCGTTTCTCTTAATATTTTTTTTATTGATAAGGCCTTTACTCAGTGCATAATACACTTTCTTGGCTGACTCTGTTCTTCTATTCACCTCTATACTTTGTTCTCCTGTTTCTTCTATAGTTACTTCCAGGTAATGAAATTTGCTCACTTGTTCTATCTTTTCTTCATCTATTTGGATCTTTACTTTTTTCTTTTTATTTGTTACTACCAGTATTTCAGCTTTGGCTTATTCATCTTCGTTCCGTTTTGGCTTTATACTTCGTTTCATACCTGCAAATTTTCCTTAAGGTCCTTCTCATTCCCCGATATTAACGCTACATAGTCTGCAAACGCACATTCGGATATAACAACCTTCTTCATCTTTCTGTATCCCACAACCAAGGGTTTTGTTGCTGTCTTCGCAATTCGTATTTTGTATTAAATGGTCCCAATTTCAATTTACCATTAGTAAATATGTTTCCAAAGCAGCATTTCAAACTAAGACTTCAAATAAACCAACTAAAACTTTTTCAGTAATATTCGTTAATTTAAAAATTGCTTAAGATTAACAGCAATTTTGAGGCGCTTCTTTCACTGCTGTGTAGTTAAAAGGGGCTTCATTTACATCTTCACTAAATACGTTATAGAACTTTACTCAGCTTAATAAATAGAAACTCCCTCTTATTATTACTTAAGTGTAGTTACTCAACCATTTATCATCATAATTTTTAGGAAAGTCTAATCCAAATTCATTATCTGACCTACCAACTGATGTAATAGTTTCTCTGTATGTGACAAAAACACGTCTCGATGAATTTCCTCTTAAAAAACAAATCCAAACGAATTCTAAAGAAAAATCGTAAAATAATAAATAATAATCTAAAATTTGGTATTTACAAAAGAAAAAATATTACCGTAATTTGTGACCGATGAAAACTTTAATAGAGCGCCAATACTATGCATATTAAGACAGAAAGATGTATGTACCCTATAAATACCAATTTTAGGAAACCATCATGATTTTCTTTAAAATTTCCTCAATAGTTCTAAAAATATGCAAGAGTAGTAATACTTTTTGAACATTTAGTAATTAATAATCAACAAAATTCTTTTTTGGGTTGTTTCAAGACATGCTGAATATTGATTCGATTAGAAACAAAATATAAATTTAAATGTTTCCATTATATGCATCTGTCAAGAGCTTCGACCTGCTTAAACCATCTTCGGTGGTGGTAACAAGCAACTAAACTGACGCTCAAAAATCTGTGACAAACCGAGGTGTGGCCATTTTGAATAAATTTTACACCACTTTGGTTAGCACTAACTAACCTTTCCAGCAGGAAATACTTTGTTTTCTAGCTAACTGGGTGGAATTAATAGTCGAACTAAACTAAAAATAACAATCAAGGTGGTTGGAAGGCAGCAACTGCCTCACTTACTAACGAGCAACTAAACAGTTTGTTCGCTGAATGGAGCCAATGTAGTTTATGTTAAAACTTAATTTTTATAACTGTTTGCCACATAACTACTGTAGGACATTTATTACCGCATAGTGACAACCAGACCGTTAAAAAACTGCTAATTCATTCAATTAACTTACAACTTTTTTCAGTTCGTAAACAACAGTTCAATACCTTCATAAATTCCAGTTCCCACTTACAAAAAATTGCCAAACGCTGGTTTCCTTTGCGTATAGATATTTGTGGTAACTGAACGTAATTTTCACATTTTTAGAAAGAAATATTTGATAACAATCGTTTAAGTTTTACCCCTTTTATCAACCTTCTTTCTTTAAAAGACGTACGCTTACTTATTTAATCCTCATATCTTTAATAAATTACTGCAACGAAGTTTAATTTACACAAATGCTGATTATTCGATTCAAATTTGCCTGCAGTTCCTGTGTAAAATTCTAAGAGAATTTCAAATGTGTTATGGTCCACTGAAAATTATATTTTTAGTAATGGTTACCTTAATATGGGTTAGTTAGTGTTTATATATATATATATATATATATATATATATATATATATATATATATATATATATATCAATAAAATAGGAAATGACCAGAAAACATTTTAGTTAGTTATGAATAGTCATTACCTAAAAATTGATTGATTTTCTTCTTAGTTAATTTAAGAAAACGATTTATTAACATAAAATAATGAAGTAGATCTGCAATATTATATTTAACTGTCATAATAAAATATTCTTGAATACAACAAGATTAGCAAACATAAAAAATCTGCAAAGCATTCAATACAAAATATTAGGTCTTTAGCTAATGTTTCTTAATGCACATATATGTAATGTAACATTACACATCAAGCTATGCGTTCACGAAACTACATATGATAAGTGTGCAATTAACCATTGGCTAGTATAAATACAAACTCAAAAAACCAAAAACCATCTAACCTAAAGCTTTAATGCGATGAAACATACATGAGCCATAAATTTATCTAATGGAATCCGACTATTTGAAAAAACAGTGAATCCGGATAATCAGTTTTCCGTATAACTATCAATAAAATAAACAAATATCACTTGAAGACATATTTCTAGAAAGCCACTTTGCATTTGGTCAGCAAATAAGAATCGAATTTTCAAAGATATAGTTGGCAAGAGGCATTATGTTTAACATTAAACAATAATAATCAAAAAGCTACTGTTTTATTTTGGTTTGTCTGTGTGCCTGTGTGTCGCCCCCTCTTGTTACCTGTAAGCAAGATTTTTTGAACACCTAGGCTGACCTTTACAAAATTTTCTAAAATGATTGACATGTAAACTAATTCTGTGACAAAAGTTATATGATTCAGCATAACGTTGCATGTAAATATTAACATTAATAATAGAAAAACAAGGAATATAATTTAATAAATATTTTGTTAGCGTAAAGCTTTTATTTTTAGCTCTGTGTGTTATAGTTGCGAATACAAATCAGCTGTGCTTCTAATAAACGAAAACAATGCGACAAATACAGCAGTGGCGACAATCTGGAACGGTTGCAAACGAATCATATACTGGTCAAACGGCATTCTTCGAATTCCTTAGAACACTGGACGCATGCAAGTCGCCTTGCAACAGAGACCAACTTGTTTTGTCTATCATCATGTTTGCAGTTTAATTTTTTCTACTCAAAGACTGCGTAAACAGAAAATGCTAGTTGCACTGATAAAAATTCACAGAAAGAGATGATACGCGGAAAATGCATACAAATGCTGAGAAACTTTGTCGTCCAAGAGAAAAATAAAAAATTTACGATTTCAACAAGGTCGTGCTGCAGCTATAATTGCTTCCTATTCGTCTCTATATGATCACCAAATCCTACCGCTCATTCTTTCTTCATAAAATAAAAGAATAAATAACCACGTCTTACTTCTGTAATGGGATTTTAGACTAAGTTATGTAAAATCACAAATTTTACAATCACCAATGCAGTGGCTATCAACCACCTACTACACATGATAATATGCAATTCTTCTCAATATTGTAAGCGTACCAATACCGAGTAGCATACTTATTCTTACTCGAAATAGACATGTAGGGCCATAAATTGCCTTAAAGTTCAAAACTACCAAATAATTAACAACCAACCCAAAACGCATGTAGCAGTTCTCTAATGTTACAACAGCGACTAATCTAACCCAAACCAACAGATATGAAACATTGTCACATTATAATGGCAATTTTATTGGTCATGACATCTACTCACATTTTTCTAATAATTAAATAGTTAACTATCTAATAATTATTGAAAATTTAAGCCAAATCGTCACTGAGGACAAATATAACAGTAAAATCATGGCTAACAATATAATTTAGATTTATGCAGACGCGTCCAACACTTTATTAATTAATTAAAAAATATATGCAAAACAAAAAGATAAACTTCGCACTGAGAAAGTAGAAGAGAAAAGCGCAATCAATATCAGCGACTTTTACCAGCGCCCTGCAAGTTGTCGAATCTGCCAAATGTGAAAAATAAGAATATTCGATATACTTGTCCAACTTAATCAAACAATTCAAATAACCACATGAAAAATGCGGTTCCAGCAATAGTGGATCTAAACTCAAAGTTTAGTATTGTCAACCACCATCTTAAATCCAATATAAAGATTGTTACTACACCGTAAATACAAAAACACCAAAAAATTAAATAACATTAAAATTTTTTATGATTCAGTTGAAAAGCATTGTTATCTCTATCTTTTGTAGATCTTAAACAAGTTGCTAACAGTAAGGATGCCTACAAAATTTAAAAATTACAGCATAAGAGTATGCTAATCGAACCACAAAAATGTCAAGTATACGGTCATAGAGAGAGTGTCTGTAATCGAGTATATAATTGAGTCAAATGCCGAAAGCCTCATAAGACACAAATTGCACAAAATATGGAAATACACTAATCAATGTGCTTTATACAAATGAGTGTATCCTACAAATTATAAATGCTCCATTGTATATTGGTATTTTGGAGACAATCCATAAAACGCTTAATAGTTTGTCCTTAAAAAGTTAAAAATCGAACCATTTGCAAAATTAAATTAAGTCAACAAATCAAAATCGACACGTGTAACTTTCACCATGAGATAACAAAACGATTAATCGATGCATATAGGTGCATCTCAAAGCCAACAAGTTTAATATTTAGAAAGTATCTGACTAAAATAGCATCCAGAATAGGCGAAAACCGGTTGGAAATATCTTTTCTTACCATGCCACCCGCATTATTTCCTACAAAAGTTTAAGTAATCTACATGGTAATTATTTGTTGTTCGCAGTGTTCTTCGTGTTTAATATTCCAAATCAGTTTACTTATTCGGGTACTCTAAAAGCATTAAATGCTGATTCAAATATAGCTCGAAGTAATATCAAGTAATTTGTATTTTAATTGTAAACTTTTAGATATTCATGACGGAGAAAAGGATTATTTGTAATATAAATGCAGATAATTTGCAGACGTTTCTATTGATAAAGTTATTATTACCTTAAGGACTGAAGAGACCCATAGAAATGCCATACGTAGATCATCAAGTTTAGCCCTTACCAAATAAAAAAGTTCGAGAGTTGTAGATGGATCTAAAACCATTTTTAGGGTAGCGGCTAATAACATAAAAAAGTTGCTATTATATATTCTATAATTTTGGCACATTAATAACATAGGCAAAAAATCTGGAAGGGTTAAGTTGTGCATTAAATAACGAACAAGAATTTACGTTATATAGCAGCAGAAACAACAATTCTCCCTAGAATTTTCAACAATATCCTTCTACTAAAAGACATAAATACGAAAATGATGCATACACAAAAGTCAATAAAACTTATCAAGGGGAAGAGAAAGAGTCAATTAACTTGATTCAAAACCGATTGTTACTTTCTTTTCGATGCGTATGTGAAGACATACAGGGTGGCGCGCGGCAGACGCATGGATTTGAAAAGATCATTGCTCCCTTCCTAACGGTCCTAGAAGGTTGAAAATGGGGAAATTCGAAAGAGGAAGATAAGAAGTTTATGTTCTACGAGATTCCAATAGCTATAATAGAGTGATCCGTTCAACAACGTGTTTTTTGTGTGCAGACTTATTTGTCAAACGCCCGCTCGATCGTGCAATGTACCTTCTGTTTAAAGTTCAATATCGCCCCCCGCGACCGAATTTCCGATCCAAATCAAATTCTAGCGTGGATTAATACATTCCAAGATACCGGAAATGTGTCCACGATAAGAAGGGGGCCTCAGAAAACATCGAGAGGGTTCGAGCTGCAATTCAAAAATCTTACAAGTATTCCATTCTGGAACAGACAGGTACTTTGGCATTTCGAGACGTTCCATTCAACGAATTGTTAATGAACATCTTTATTTGCACCCCTAAAAGACGATTGTCGTGCAAGAATTGAAGCCACGTGATTTTGAAGCCAGACAACTGGCTAGTGAACACATGCTTGCTTCTCTGACGAGGCACATTTTCACCTCAGTGGATATGTCAACAGACATAGTATGCGCTATTAGCGTGATACGAATCACATAAAGCTCCAGTAAAATCCCTGCACTCCGACAGGGTGAGAGTATAGTGTGCAAGTTCAATAATTGGGATCATCAGGCTTTACGTTTTTGAAGAAAATGATCGAGAGGCTTCTGCACTTCACCTGACCATGATCCAGGATTTTTCTTGCCTGAATTGGAAGATATAGACCTGAAAGGCGTTTGGTTTCGGCAAACGGGGCCACAGCTCATACAGCAAGGGTTTGAATGGACTTTTTGCAAGACAGGTTTTCCGGGCGATTTGAACTCTTCTGATTTGGCCCCTTGTGATATTGTCCTGTGGGATACCTAAAATCCCTTTTTACAACAATCGTCCCAGGACCGGAAGCCCCCAAAAACAACATTCGAGCCAAAATCGTCGATATTCCTGTGGCAATGCTTCAAAGAGTGGTTACTCAGTGTTTCTTCTTCTCCATCATGCTTTGGACATAATCCGTTGCGACACTACGATTTTGTATTTTTATACCTTGCTCCTTCCATCTCTTTTTCGGTCTTCTCAAGCTTCTTCCTTTTGCTCTATATCTATATTTTGGGCAGTCTGTTGTTTTCCATTCGTTCTAAATGTTCTTGCCATTCCTGCCTGTAGTCTTATTTTGTCCATAATGCTAAATATTTTTAAATCTTCTCTAATTTCTTCGTCTCTTTTTCTATATCTGAGATTGTATCCGGTGGTTGGTCGCAGGAATCGCATTTCTGATGCAGTTATTCTGCGTTCGTTGTTTTTGGTAACTGGTCCAGCATTCACTACCGTATTTTAGGCTTGGGACAGTTGCTACTTTATAGAGCTTCCTGAAATTTTATTCTTGAGTGTTTTTTTATTGTCCATTTTAGTAATTACATTTTTCGAATTTTTTGGATGTCGACCTCTCTCATGAAAGATATTCAACAGTCCAAAAATTTAAAACAGTTTACCTGTTCGATTATTTTTTCATCTAGTACTATATTTGATCGGACCGGTTCATTACCGCAAAAAGTCATTACATGTGGTTATTACATGTGGTGATGGTGTTATGGATGTGTCTAACGTGCGTTTGTGGATGCGACAGTTCGAAGAAGGCAGAACGTCGTGTGACAACAAACCAAGACGATTTCGGCTTCGCACCAGCCGGCCTGACAACATGACCAAGCGAGTGGAGAAACTTGTTTTGGAGGATCGCCGAATGAGTGTGGAATACATAGCCTCCAAAGTTGGCATTTGCGTGGGATCTGTGCACACAATCCTGCATGAAGATCTGAAAATGCGAAAAGTATCCTTCAAGTGGGTGCCACAATTGCTGACAACTTTAAAGTAATTTCTTATACTCCCTACTCAGTTGATCTGGCTCCTAGCGATTTTGGCTATTTCCAACGATGAAAGACACTGTCCGTGGTCGCAAAGTTACTAGTCGTGCCGCTATTGCAGCAGCGATTTTCTAGTGTTCAAAGAAGACTCCTAAAAAAGCGTTCATGGCGTCAACGTTGTAAAAAATATGTACGGCTACAGGAAGATTACGTCGAGATGTGACACAAGTTTCACAGTTTTTGTGTGATTAGTTTGTGAAGAAAAAATCGGAGGTGTTATAACTTGAAAGCACCTCGTACTTCTATCTTTTCGTTTTCTTCTTCTTGGTCCTCTTCTGTCAGTTTTTATAGTACTTTAACCATTCGGTGGGTGTTATAATGTTTATTTGTACTGTATCTCTTTCTTCACTGTTCAGGTGTTTTATAATTTTATACTCCATCTGTTGTCGTCCATGTACATCGTTGTCTATTCTTGATATGAAGGATATTCCATCTATTTTGCTTTGCTTGCCGATTTAGGTTTTTTACAATTTGCATCATTTTGTTACATTCTGTTTTGTTTATTTCTATTGTATTTTGTTGCCATAGGTGGTAAGCCTTGTTTTTATGTTCAACTGCCTTTTGTTGTTCTTCTGACCAGGGTATTTTTTTTTATTATTATATTTTGTGTTCCTCTTTCCAAGGGCTTCTGTTACTTTTTCAATTATATTTTTTATGTTTGTCCATTCTTCGTCCACGTTGTCAGATTCTGGGAAGCGTCCACTATGTTCCGTTAGCCTTTTTTGATTGAATTGAAGCAATTCTACGTTTCATTTTTGTTTTAATGATGAGCGTTTTTATTTTTTACTTTACACCGGAGGTGACGTTCATATCAACGATATCAACAGAAACGATTATTGGGTTCTTGAAGATGGTGTTCAGCCGAGAAGGCAATCTTAAAAACCTCATTTCGGACAAGAGTCGACAGTCCGTCTCGCGAAAATTTAGAAGCTTTCCGAAAGCTTGAAATATTAAACATTTGTAAATGTTCAAATTGAATGCTTCAGTGGGACGCTTAAACCACGGTACAGATGGCAAAGATGAATGGGTATGAAATATATGTTTATTGCCAAGAATTGTTAATAAATTTTAAAGCAACGAAGACTGAGCCACGAGAGAACTCAACATATTCAGTGCGGAAGAGTTCTCCAAAGAAGAGGAAGAAATGCAAAGAAAAGTTCAGAAAGAACAAGAGAAGTCGAAGCGGTACTTGATGAGAAGAGAAACGTGGGAGGGCCCTCTATAAAGATAGAAGATTGGGTGCGGTTAAGGATAAAAGTGACTTAGAAGAGTGGTTTGTCGCATAGGACGCCACACCTATAAACTTTCGGATGGACGAACCTGGAACGTATCAAGAATGGTAAAGTCGAAATCAAATGAAGACTCGCTTGAAGCGAGCGCGGAAGAAACCCGACCACTACAGAACATATTTAGTTCCCTTATTTAAAGAAATGGAGAAATGTAAAGTTGTTATTATAATACAACCCCTTGTAAGACTAAGAGCGCTATAGATAGTAGTTAACGTAGCGTACTCGAAGTGACCTGTGAGCTGTTAAATTTTGCAGACCTTTCTTCGATTGCTGATTCTATAGTTTGTGTTGTCACCTTTATATGTCATAGCTATTAAAAATTGTAAAATTTTAACTCAATTTTTTTAAAAATTCTGCTAATTTATCTTACACGAGCAGGTGAAAGAAAGATAAAAGTACAACTGGTATTATTTGCCATTTCCTACTGTTAGATTGTTTCCAAAAAATTAAACGCGCCGTTCAAAGAACACACCATTAATTAAGCCTAATTAAATTTAATTCGTTCTTGCCATTCCGTGCATTTCACGAGCGATTGCACCGAATGCATGCGCCAAATGCAGCCGATGAGCAGCTTGCCGTCGGCCACACAAAAACCCAATTCGAGCCGAAAACGGCCACTTTTTGTAATCCCGAGTTACAAACGTGCATTGAGGAAAGAGTTTCCAATTTGTATGCGTCTCGTTAGAGGCAGGTGATGCCGGCGACGGACGCACGCGAACTAATCCATAACTGATAAGTTGGCTTTGTCCGGCCGCCGCTACTGTCCCTAATTACCCCGGTCCGCCCTTTAAACGGCCAGGCCGGGGACCGGTGCTAATAAGTTTAGCTTGACCACTGGCCATTTGTCGGATTGTCACCGCCGTCGCCGCCGCCCGCCGCCAGAATTCGGCCCTCGCGGCCGCCATGAATTTTCATGGGACATTATGCGGCCGCTTTAATGGCGCGCCTGTTATCCTCGATTTTATTCGCGTTTACGCTTTGTTAAGTTTATTAATAATGCAATTCTAGAGTGGATGCGCTCGTGCAGTCCTTTTTTTAGCTGGCGTTTAAGGCGATAGGCAATGGTAATTAACGAACTGTTCACGGTGGCTTCACTAAGTCACCGGAGATACCATCGAGTCCTGACCTGCGAATAAATTGATCTGGCGGGCTCCGGGCTCCGGGCGCTCGACATGGCACAATTCGCCGCGCCGCGCTATGATCGCGCTCAAATCGTCATATAAGCGGCCGAAAAAGTGCGCTAATTGCCCCATAAATTCCCGATTCGCGCCGAACAGAGAATGGGAGTGATCTCTAGCGGATTCTGTTGTGAACCCGGCCTTTAGAGCTTGTTTGTTACAATGCTAGTATATCACCACGCTACAAGTGCCCATAAATCAGGCGTCGCACTTATATCAGAGCGATTTCATTCTTTTATGCTGCGAGACCTCGTAGTTTACCATCTAGCAACATCGCCTTTTTGTTGTTCGCCTTTTGTCCTTGCTAGTTCTCACGTTCCGAGTCTTCTGCAGGATCCCGGCGCAGATGTACCTCCGTTTGCATATTACAACTTTATCTCAATTACCAGACCATACCTACAACTAGATTATAAATATATCGATCACAATATTCATATCACTTTTAATCATTTTATTTTTATAAATAAATGGAATCATAAAGGAAAATAAACATTATCATACGTTATTACTTAAAAACATACTAAAGATAAAAATTAATTGCTGTTTTATCTCTAATACAGGAAGTAATAATCATAACTTTTAATACTTGTATACTTCTATTTAGAATGTCATATCTGCTAAAGAACAACACAATTCAAAATATGTTTTTAGATTATCCAACCGTTACATCAGCATTTTTTTATAAATCATTTCTATTTCCGTCCTGAGTAAAAGTAAGTTTTTGATTTGAAATATTTAATGTTTAGCGTGTTGTAATTAAAAAGAGATCCTAAAGAAAAGGCAAACATAAAATACAAGCTCTTGAAAATCTAATAAAGTGTTAATGTCGCAGCTTTGCAAGAAAAATAAAAATATATACTACCTAAAATATAATATTACTATATCAATTCAAATAAACACCATGAAAAAGAAACCTAAGAAAAAGATAGGAAACTAAGTGAGGCATATACAGGTAAAGGGGATAGGAGAAGATGGTTTCGGCAACTGATCCTAGCAGAATGTCCAGCTCTCAGTTGTGGCTTCTTGCGCCATATTCCGAGCAACTGCATTGGTTAGCCAGATATGGGAAGACCTAACGACAATGGACGACTGCCAACAGCATCTAATCCAAAGTGGGCGGCCGATTCTACAGGTTCTCCAAGTAAGAAAATTTTGACATTAGGAATTAACATCCTAACATATGTAAAAATAAAGGAGAAAAAGAAAGATCTAGCAGAATAAAAAATTATAAAACATGTCAGGTTAGAAATCTACACCTCAAAAATAGTGACTCTTATTGCATACAAGTGGGGGGGTAGTTCTCTAAAGTTAAGTTTGAATTTCAACCAAAACCAAAAACAAGAACAAAAGAAAAAGATGAGCTGGAGAAGAAACAAAGAAAAAGAAATCCGTTAAGAATAGCAACATGGACGTGCAAAGAGTTAACTAGGGAACAAGAGAACTACTTGGAGTGAAGTAGCCAAAGCAAAAGTGCAAAAAGTGGAGTAACCGTAATAATTAAAAAAAAATAGGCAAACGCGTTATAAACTTTGGATGAAATTAATAAAAGGATAATAAAACTTTATATAAAGTTATATGGTTAGCGTTAGCAATCAAAGCAAGCTAATAGTAATCAGATATTTGAACCAGGGTGAGTAAACAAAAATGATAAGACACTTGGACAATTTTGAGAAGAAGAAATGATGCAGCTATTTACTTTATGTAGAGAACATAGATTAATGACAGCCAACTCCTTCCAACACAAAAACATTCACAAATATATTTGGATCCATTCAACACAAGAGTTCAAATCTATTATTGACGTAATAATAGTGATATAAGAGTAGAAAATGACAATAAAATGTGTAAAAACATACCGGTGACCACATTGCATTACCATATAGTTATAGAAACCTTTATTTGCAAATGGACAGCAACGACTAGAAAACAGGAAGAAACTCGAATAGAACAGTTAGAAGAAATAAACGCCCAATATACAAAATAGAACTGTTAAGACAGGGTAGTATCAAAAAACTATACCAATATACATTGGAAATGCACTTAAATGAGAAAACGATAAAAGAAAATTAAAATTAAATATGCGATCACATAAAAAGTCATAATTCATAAGGCGGCATACGAAATAAAAGTAAAGAAAAATAATAGGAAAGAATTGTACAGTGAGAAATCAGAAAATAAGAAGGGTAATTATTTGGAATGGTTACGGAAAAACACCAAAATCCAGACAAAAGTACGTGGAATGCAATAGACAAGCGAAACAAACAAGTAAAACAAGAGAGGAATGAACACCGGGACAACGTATATATCAACATAAGTAGTACAATGAGATTCAATAAATCCAAAAAGGCATGGAGAATAATTTTCAGCTTAAAACAAAAATCAAAAGGCAACACCAAGCTTAATCTAATAATACCGGATACACACACTGTACGACACTTTCTAAAACTATCAAAAGAAATCAAGAAGTTATAGAAGAAATAACTACAAGATATGACAGATGAATTGAAGAACAGTAAAAATAGTAAATAAATGAGGCTGGGCAACTTTAGTAATTAGTAAAGCGTGGTAGACATGGACTAATAGAAATAATAACTAAAATGTTTTAAGAAACAGAAATAGAAAATAATAATTATTATTATACGGATTCAATCAACCTAGGTCTTGGTTTATCGCTCTCAAGGGGCAAAAAAGACCGCACTACGGCGAAAGAGCGAGTGACGTCAAAAAATGCTAAAATATTACTTGCAACGTCCCGGTGACGTCAACCACGCCCCCTCCCCCCCAACACCATCCCTATCATACTCGCACGAGTATAAAAGCTAAAACGCAGGGGACAGTCACTTAATTTTTAGAAGATTTTCTTCTGAAGATGTCTGCCGCAGTTGTGGATGAAACGTCAAGAGTTTCTGAACTCCGACCACGGCCTTATAACCCGAGAACCAATCACACGATGCTCCGTAACACGGTCCGTGAAAGCCTTCGCATCTATAAAGCTAATCAATTGATCATAAACAGCACCGCTACATTAAACTTTTTAATCCACTTCAGAATTGAGTTTCTTGATAGCATAGAACCGTATTGATCAACTCGACAATGTAATCGAAATAGTCTCTATACTTGTACAACAGACTTAGATTTAAAAAAAACTGAAGCACAATACCATCAAATGCTGACTTATCAAACACAAACACAAAAATAATATAATAATAGATCAGAGATGGCGGAAATTTAAATGCATACACTCGCGGAATCACCATGTATAAATTCAATAGACAGTCGTGATACATTTACATTTTCAGCTCCGTAGTGCTACTACCAAAGCTTAAAATGCGTGCTAGGACTCACAGAAAGTAAAATAGTAAGTCATACGTCTAATGCTCCCAATACAGTTGTGCAGACAATCACGGACAGCAATAAACTGAATAGTTGCCTTGAAATTGAAAAAGTGTTTCTGACATTCATTCTACGTTAGTAAAAAAAGAATGCAGAACTGTAGGTTGCAAGATTCTGAAATTCAAAGGTGGCAAGGACTGGACTGAAAAAAAAGCAGCGGACGTTTGCAAGTGCGACCAAACCACTCATTATCTAATGTATGTAACTTGATCATGGCGAACGGAAAAATCGCATCATCCATAATGATTTAAAGATGACAAAGATCTGTGCATAATAGGTCTCCCTTACTCTTATTACTCACCAAAAGCAAAAATGTGTAGCGGCATGCCAACAGTTGCTATAACTGTACGGCTTGGATCCAAAGATACTCTTTAAGTGTCTGATCACAGCAGATGAATATTGGAGTGCTACGCCAAAAAAAACGCCAGCGTATGGAAGGGCAACACATTGGAAGCCCTCGTCTCAAAAAGTCACGGGCAATATTGTTTATTTCAAAGCAAATAACAATTGTCTTTTGGGGTCAAAAGGATATTTTTCGGATGGATTGGCTGCCCCCCATAAACCCATTACCAGTGAGTAGTACTCCAAGTCACTCGAGAAATGGGAACGCAGCGCATTGCTTTAATGTGACCATATGTTAATCTCCACACCGTTGCCGCCCTGCAACCTATTGGGCACCTAGTGGAACCGTGTTACCAAAAAAATGCATAAACATAGAAAGGCAACACCTCTAATATAATCTTAATAAAAGATTAGTAAAAGACAAAATATTTAGTGTCAACTATTTTGATGTTCCTAAATACTTGATTCTTATTTTTAAATTTTTATGACATTTTTCCCTACAACTCTGCTTTGGTTTGGAATACATATGAAGCAAGTATATAATCCTTTTCGAGCATATGATCTTACCTTTACATTGTTACTATATTTGCAATCCAAAATGCAATAATCGTTCTATGTATTTTTGTAACATACGACTTTATATTATTGATACTTAAGCAATACTTTAAAACAGTATTATAAATTCAATTTAATTGTCGATGTATATCACAAAGTCCATTAACAAGTTTTAAGGTACTATTTAGTACCCCAGATTGCCTTATATACGAAACGTAATAAAAGTGCTGTTATCGCGGACAATTATTTTGACCCCTCATTTAAGGTTTTTCGATTTTTAATCAACAATGACTTTTTTGCAAATGAATTAGCGTTTGCTTCTTCAGTCGTACACGCCATAATATTTGTCACAATATCCTGTAAGGTTTGATTTGTTCTTAGTTTTTAATTGTCGCATTTTAGTCGTTCCTTGATTAAAATTGCATTTATTATTTAATGTAATTAGTGTTATGACAATTTAACCGTGTCGTTGACGTTTTTTTTTAAAGATAGTTATCACCGATTTTAAAGGTCTTAACAAAAATCACGTACGGTATCGAAGATCTGGTGTACTAACGGTTGTTCACTCATCGGCACAAAGAGAGCACTTAAGGACTGATTTGTACCATATATTAAACTGAGTGATAACACAAAATTAAGGCTAGTACATAAATTGGAAAATAACCACGTTTGAGGACTTTTTTAAATATCCTTTTTGATTAATTTTTAACGGTTTGGTGGAAAATTGATTTAATGAAAGTATCTTTGCTGATGAAGAGTCACAACAAGGCTGACTAAATAACGGGACCACCTTGTAAAACATTAAAATGGTCAGTGGTATCTATCGTTGGAGTCCCACAACTTCAGAACTTCATCCAAACATTATCGTTCAAAGATCAAATGTCAAAAGAATTTTGCGTGACATATTGGATTCATTTCTCTGTAAAATCCAAATTCAAGAGCCCCAAAAACTCATTAAGAAATTCGATTCGGCAAATTAGTTTTGAAGAAGAAGAATAAGCAAGTCGTTCTTAAGCAAATATTTCACTGACAAAACTTATTTCTACTAATCCATCCTTAAAAAGTCAATTTACAATACAACTTTTTAGAATTCGATTGGATATTCTTGACGATGGTCAAATCTATTGCAAATCAGTTCTGAAAAATGTATTTCTATTTCGAGACAAAAATGCAGGAAGTTGTTTTGGTTTCAGCAAAATGCAGACACTGCACGTCAAATCTAAAAAAACCTATTCATAGAGAACATATTAGCAATGGACCCAAAATCAAAACCGAAGAAGTTTGCCGGCTAATTCGTTCACATGATCTAAACTCTTATAATTTTTTTTTAGTTATTTTAAGAATCGGGTATATCAAAGGCAACCCAAGTCTGGCGATTAATTGAAGCAAAACATCAAAACCGAAATCAGTCCCGTTTATGAAAAAATTCGGCACCACAATTTCGGATCCGCTTTAACATTTGGATTGCGAATGAAAAAAACAGAAGACAAACTTCGACGATGGAGGAAATATACCGAAGATTTACTTGCAGATAATATAACTGCTCTATATCTACAATGCCTACAAACCAAGATGAAGTTAGTCCGAATATCACCAAAGAAGAAGTATTGTATGCCCTTAAAAATACAAAAATAGAAAAAGTCATGGACGTGACAAATTCCCAAGTAATATCCTGATAATTATTAATATGGAACATATGGATATATTTGTCAGTCTATTTAATAAAATGTATAGATCGGAAAATGTTCCTAAGTATGGTTTTATCTGCTTACTCAAGAAGAAAAACTCAAAACAATGTAGTGATAATCGTACCGCTAGTTTAATGTTCTACACTTTAAAATTATTCCCTCAAAGTATCCATAATAGAATATACAGAAAAATGGACATATAAGCTACATGTAATGTAGATTTCGAAAGGTGCTGAGAAGTGAAGAAGCCCTCTTCTCATTTAATGTATTGATTCAAAGATGCTTAGATGTAAACCAAGATGCATACGCATGCTTTATCGATTACAATGAGGCGTCGTGATCAACTAATAAGAGTGCTCTTAGGTCAAATCAGTTGTAAAGATTTTCAAATTATATCAAAATTGTATTATAATCAAAAGGCTACAATATGCATCGACTATCAAATATTAGAAGAAAAAGAAATAAAAAAAATAAAACAAGAATGTGTGTTGTCACCACTCTTTTTAATAGATATTCTAAAGAAGTCCTTAAAAATCTCTCAAAAGAGAAACGACTGAATTAAAAGTTAATAGAACCAATTAATAACATTAGATATGTCGACGATACGGTTATTTTGGCAGAAAAAATTAAAGTTTTACAAAATCATGTCGCGAATAATACGAACCAACACTTAATCTTGATAATATCAAAAACGTACATCAACCGAAAAAATATCGAACAAGGCCACAACCACACATATCTTGGTAGCTTGATAAACCAGACAAACAAAATTAAAATAAGAGTGGGAGGATGCATCGTATAACAAACGTGCAGATCCTAAGATTAATGACAAATGATAAAAAACTCGTAGGCACCATCAAGAAACTAATGCTGGAATCTTGGACATTTCATAAGAGAAGAAAAATACAACAGACTACAGTTAATAATACAGGGTCAAATCCAAAGAAGAAGGAATATGGGAAGGAGAACAACATGGTACGAAACTTCGGAGAATGGTTCGGATGCATCTCTAGTAAACTGTTCAGAGGAGCGGCTTCTAAAATTCTAAAATAGCAATGATAAAACGAAGATGGCACACGAAGAATAAGAGAAACACTTCTAAAACCTTATCCATTAATTATGATAATATGTTTATTATTTCGGAATAAAATTTATTTGAAATGATTATCAAATTATTTTTTAATAAAATTTTTGTGTCCTTGATATTCTTTTGACAAACTCTATATAAAGCATCTATAGTGTTCAATGCATTTATATTTTTTTCTAAGCTAATTGTCCTTGTCATAAATTACCTGTATAAAGTTTTAGATTCCAAATTTTTTTAATTTATTTTTTTTTGTACTGCACCTGGTTGCGTTAATACGAGGTGCCTTTAAGTTCCCCAATTTTTTTCCTAGGCAATGAATAGAGATGCAATTAATTTTAAAAGACGCGGGTAATGTTTCTGAATTTGTGAATATAGATAGCAAAACCATACAATGTACACAGATCGGATCACCGCCATTGCGGTGAGTGTTGTTTTGTATACTTTAAATGGCGACCTTTAGTGTTCAAGAACAACATATAACCATCCGTTTTCTCCTCTTGTGAGTGAGATATGCGGTGAAGGCGTTATGAATGGTAAAAGGTTGTATTCATGGGCGCGAAAGTTTAAAAAAGGTCGAGAGTTGTGTGACAATGAACTAAAGCAGCCTCGACCACAAACGAATCGGACCAAAACCATGATTGCGCGAGCAAAACAGTTGCTTTGGAAGACTGTTGGTGAGATACTACCCGCCGTACAGCTCCAGCAGCAGTCCATTAACTGAACCAAAAATTTCCTGGTTCCGTAATTTTACGGAATACCGACATTAACTGATCAATAAATTTTATGATTGAACAATGTATGATTTTTTCTTGAGGAGTTGCCTGAAATCTAAGGTCTACACCAGAAATCCATCTTCAGAACGAAATTCGATGTGTTATCAGTGAAACTGATCAGACCGGTTGCGAAATTGTAGTTTAAAATTTTGTAAAACTAACCAAGAATTGCAATAGAAGCCGAGTTGACTATTTATTAAACAAGTGGAGATTTTGTACTTTAATACTTAAAGGTCATCGTATTTAAGGTACTTTAAGGTGTTTAGGTCATCATTTAGATATAAAGCAAATATTCGATGCTCAGGTAGGTGTTATGCTACTATTTTAAAATAAGCTCAACTGGCTTAAACGTACAAACTAACTAAGATGAATTAGAACTACAACTTTCAACAACAACGGCGAATCGAGAATAGAAGAGAGGACATTCCTCGCGACCAATTGATCATTTGCAATCCACAACTACCCAGTAACGCTCACAGTTCTTCTTTTTCTGTACCGAGGAACTACTAGGCATAATAACAGCAGTTGACGAAACTTCGTCTAGGAAGGCCGAGAGTTTGCTCCGCTATTACACACCGCAATGGAAAAATCCACATTGGATAGGAAATCCCTCTCCGTTGATGGCGGAACATTTTTCCCTGTTTCTATGAACCTTTAGTAATCATTTCTTGACGTTCAAAACGCTTTTTCAGGACGCCCATAGTTACAGTAAGATTGTTACCTGAAATAAGCATTGACTGAACTGATTCTTTTGCTTTGCCCTTCAGGCATCGCTGCAATCTGATCGCATTTTTCTCTTCGGAGATTCCATCGAGTTTGGTCAACTTTCTGAATCGTAATTTGGTAGTGGGTTAGTCTTCAAAATCCCCGTTAAATACCGGGAGGTTGCTTGCTTCAGTCTGTTGCGACACAAAGTTCTTTATATCGTTGCTACTTTGAACGGACTGGATCACATTTTTCATCGCTATGGTTATATTATATAATCGGTTATCGTTTAGAAGGGCTCGAATTTCATTGACCTTTTTTGTCAGGATAGACATGAGCTGTAGCTTTGGCAACATTGCGAATTGGACACTTACCAGTTAGGCCCTTAAATATATATCCGTTTGTTGTTTAGTTTAGTTTTGCTTCAGTCGCAAGGCCGTTTTAGCCTGGCTTGTTGTGTATTTGTTCACGATCGCTAATCCCTTTCTTCGTTTTTCTTCAATTTACCCGCTCCATTTACCCGCTCTTTATCTTAAACTTCTTTTGCTAATTCTTGTATACTTTTCTAGTTCTAC
This sequence comes from Sinelater perroti, assembly GCA_036346155.1. Classification (NCBI taxonomy): domain Eukaryota; kingdom Metazoa; phylum Arthropoda; class Insecta; order Coleoptera; family Elateridae; genus Sinelater; species Sinelater perroti. The sequence goes on from JARFIY010000215.1 coordinate 5,910,571, forward strand.
TTGCTTTAATCCTCGTGATGTTTCGTTGGATATCACTTGCACTTCTCCTTGTTGAAGGTTTAAGTATCAGGGGTGATTAACTTCAGACGCATGATCCACACCAACGCGATTTTAGACTGCGACTTTTTGTTCTCTTTTTTACCCCGGAGGTCACCCCTCTAGTTGAGTAAGATGCTTGCACTATCCTTTTGGTCATTACCGGCATTAAATTTCACTTATGATAGTTGAAGCTAGGTGTTATGCTGCATTTTCACTTAATTGATGCATTTAAAACCAGCTCAGTTGACTTAAACGGACAAATTAACTGAGATGCCTTATACACCCTTTAACAGGCAGCTGAAAACTTTTGTTTCATAAAAATGATTTTTTCTTAGAATCTAATGTTACATGCTAGGTACACATGATAATATATGAAACTAAGTGTGCAGGATATCATCTCTAAACTTGGCATTTCCGTAGGATCCATGCAGTTTTTTTGCATGATGACCTGATAATGCAGAAAGTTTCTTAAAGGTAGGTCCCACAAATGGTGACCGACGAGTACATGGATGTGCGGGTGGCAATGTTTCAGGATATATTAACACGTAATGCCGCCATAAATTTCCAACCATGAAAGACACTCTCTGTAGCCGTTCATTATCCAATCGAACAGCTGTTACCTCAGCGATCTTCCAGTGGGAAAAACGCATCTCTAAATAAGTGTTCTCATCAGTCATGGAATCATGACGACGACGTTGTGAAAAATTTATACGTCTAGATGGAAATTGAGAAGAAACAAAAGTTTTAACTTTCTTGGAGAAATTATATTAAAAACACCTCGTATATAATCCTCATCGTTATCATTTTTTTGCTTCACTTTTAATCTTATCTAAACTTTTTAATAATATAAATTACATTTCTCGTTTACCTTAAAAAATGAGGTATTGAGAATTAATTTTTTTACATTTTTCCTCCACGTTTGTGTTCCAGTCGTTACTCCCATTATTTAATTTTTATTGTTCTCCAGTCATTGCAGTTTTTGTTTCGGAATGGTTAAGTTTCTTTACATGGTTCTGGTTTTGCGTTCTCAACTTTTTAATTGCAGGTTAAAATTTGAGACCACGATAAATCATGAAGAGCGTATGAGTATACGACCTCTTTATGAGGATTAATGTCAGAATACACAGAGTGAGAGACCAGCGGCGGAAAAAACAGAAAAAACAGCATACGAACAGCGTGTACAAAAACAAAATTATTTTTGTGGCGCTTTTTGCCCGACCTCTTTGCATAGCAATGGCTTTTATTTCCTTTACTTTGCATAAGTGCTGTTCAACTTGTTTGCAATTTGGCATCGTTATTTAGCTCCTTTATCTTCTGGAAACGCCGTGAACGGATGCTGGCTCTTAAACAAATAAACTGGCGGCGTCGGCCTTCGGCGGCAGAAAAACTACCGGTGTTGATGTATCATGGAAGGCAGCGAACAAAGGTAATGGCATGCGAGCGAGCTGTCGGGAGTTTCTGCGGCTTTCCCGCTTGTTTTCAGCCGCGCAGCGCCTCCGCAAACACAAATGACAGCGGTAAACGCCTCTCCCATTGGAGTGGCGAAACAACGGATCCTGCTTGGGCAGACTACCGAAATGGACGTTTGTCTGCTGACGGCCGCACAATGGGTGAATAAGGCCGATGTGGCCTTCGGGCGCTCGCTGCAGCATGTAGCAGAAGAGTTCGGGAAATGATGTGGGACTTATCGCACGGCGATGATTTACATGCCCATGAAGGCAAAAGCTATAAATTCGGGCTTTTTGGCTGGCAGTACGAAATGATTTATTGCGCTTATCTTATCAGGCCTTCGTGTACTACATAACTCGTGAAACCGGAGTACAGATAACCGATTTCGAGGATGAGCCTCGCTCAATATTATCTGCTGGTTGTAGATAGAAAGTGATGAATCACCCGAGCGGCGACCCTGCCAGAAATCTGAATCACGTGTCGCACTTGGGAGGAAATGTTCTTCGCTCTTCTAGAGGAACTTTAGGATTTGAATTGCTGTGAACGTTAGAAGTTTGCAATTGTATAGTTGGTATCTAAACACATGAAAGAATATCATCTCATTCAAATTTATTATGAAAACAGGCTCTTGGTTGATAAAGTTATTTTCCTTTAAGTGGCTTTGTAAATTATCAAAACTGTGGCTTCTGGAGTAGTGAAAATCCACATGCTATTCACTAAAAACCAATTCAACCACAAAATGCACTGTTTGGTATGCGTATTAGGGTGTAGGAGTTATTGGTCCATACTTTTTTTAAGACAAAGCTGGGCACGCTATTACTGTCCTAAACAACTTTTTTCAATTTAACCAATAATTTGACTGACATTGCCTTTAACAAAATGGAGCCTCATGTCACACGACATTTTACTTCAAACCAAATATCCTAGTCCTGTTATCTTGCAAAGACCTGACATCGATTGACCACCGCGGTCTTGCGATCTAACCCCATTATACTTCTCCCCTTGGGGCTTCTTGAAGAAAAGGATTCATGTCAACCAACCTGTTACAAAGTTTATTTACAACTCAAAACCGTCTCTTACATCTAAAACGCCAAAAGTTTTTATCTTGACTATCTTAATTGGTTAAGTTTGGGCATTTAGGTGGTCGGCCTCATTTTTTTCGTTCCCAGGGTTTCCAGTTTCAAACCATTTGTGGATATTTGTTTGGTACCTTTTTCCTCAATTTTCTTTTTTTTATGTTTTCTCTAAAGTTCTTATTTCTGACATGTTCCAATCGATTCTTTTTCACTTCCATTTCCGTAACTAAAATGCTTTCTTTGTTTCTTTTTATTATTTCCATGTTCCCGCGCCGTAGACAAAAATGCTCTTGCCAACCATATTGCATTCTCTTTTCGTCTCTTTGTAGATTTGTTGTGACCTATAATATTAGATTTAATTTTTGTATTTCTGAGTACCTAAAATAATTAATTTTACAATTGGTACACTATCGCATTCTTTTCTAAATCTTTAGAAATGATGTCTCTGTCTCTTTCTTTCTGTATCATTTGATTTATAATAAAAATATTGTCTGTGCAGAATCTGGAGAACCGCCTTGTTCTTCTGCAATATCAACTACACTTTCTACTCTTTGTTTAATTATTCGTCTATTCAACCTTCCTAATGATGATGTTACTGCAATAATATGTGACACTGCACTATTTCTCTTTTTATGTATTGGACTAATGTCCGCCAATTTTCATTCTTTGTGATCTATTAAAAAGTTGCTGTAATAATTCAATGAGCCTAATAGGAGCGTTTTCTACTAATTCAACAAGAATATCTCCCAGACCTATCGCTTTATTATTTTTTATATTTTTAAGTTGTTTTTGAATTTCCTGTTCTGTTATTCTTTCTATTTCGTGTATAACATAATTTAGAGAGCCTTGCATAGTTTGTTGTTTTATATACTTCTGCCTGTTTTCCGTAAGTAAAATTCTTTCCATTAATTAATTTGCATAATTTGTGTATTTGTTTTTGTCGATATTCTTGCCTAAGGCTTTTTAATACTTTCCAAACTTCTCTAGTTCTTGTTCCTCATATAGTAGTTTCTACTCCTCCACATATATTATTTCATTCTTTATTTTTTGCAATAATTATATCTTTTCTTCTTGTCTTCCTATTCTTATGAGTTTGGTGCAAGCATTTCAGCTGAGTAGTCGTATGTGCGAATAGTGACCTCAGTGATAGCACGACCTGAGCAGCCAAGAGCTATTTATACTTTCCATAATAATTCAAATGCCAACTCAGGTATTTATAATATTTTTTAAATAATCAAGCTTGTATTTTCTGCCCCCTGTGGGGGTAGAACAATGTCAACTACTAAACGGAATGCTGATCATTCATCACCTCCTATAAGTGAATTGCAAAAAAAGTATTTATGGAAGCCAACATCTTTATTAGAACAAAATAAATACTATCTACCAGCACATCTTGACCCATCTGCAGACAACTCAACAACAAATAATAACGCAACAACATTTGAAATTAAAAGTGACGCGAACAAAGTTAAAATACGGCCAGTTAATCACAAGCAAGTAATCACTGATATCAAGGAGCTTGTTAAAGAAAATTTCACTACTAACCTCAGTGGAACATCGCTAAAAATTAATCGGTCTTGCCAGAACGACTATCAAACGTTAGCCAAAGAGGTAATATTTCTCTAACGCTCGAACTATCAGTAGTCATAAGAAACGTACCGCTTTCATTAACAGAGCAGACAATTGAGAAAGAACTAACTGCGTATAATCTACCAATAATTAGTATTATAAAATCCCTTAATAAAATAAAAGATCCTATCCCCGTTTGTGCCGTACCTTTAACAGCCGACGAGAAGGCAAATAAAATTTTCAAAATTGGCAACATCTGTCACTCTTTAGTCAAAGCTGAACCACGCAAAACAACAAGAGACACCCCTCAGTGCCACATGTGTCAACGCTACGGATATACTAATAACTACTGCCACCTGCAGCGTAGATGCGTAAAATGCTTAGGCAATCACCTGTATAATGACTGCAATAATGATAAAAATGCCAGTCCCACCTACGTAAACTGTGGAGCTGACCATCCAGTCAACTACAGAGGCTGCAAACACTTTCAAGATTAAAACTCTAAAAACAACCTAAAAACCCGCGATAACCCCCAAACCAAAACAAACCAAGCAGCACCAATATTTGACCCTAACAATTTCCCTTACCTTACACAACACACCAATACCACACATCACACCAATCAACCTTAGAAGCCAACAGCAGACACTGTAAATACTGAACCAATAGTCCAAACAATCCTAAATTCAATTCTTAATCTAATTAAACCCTACCTAGCTCATATCAAAAATTTCTTATTAAATAATCTGTTACCTCTTCTCCTTAATGGATAATAATCTTAACAAACTCCTTGTTTATTTAAATATCCTAAACTGGCATCAAATTCCAACAAACCTTATTTACTACCTTTCTTACAAGATACAACATAGATGTAGCATGTATCACGGAAACACACTTAACCTCAACCGACAACTTCAAGACATCAGGCTATCGTTGCTACCGAGCTGACAGAGTAGCAAGATTTCCCTCCGGAGGAGTAGCTTTTAGTAAAAAAATTATACAACACGAAGTACCAAAAATTAATGTAACCAATCTCGAGACGGTAGCAGATAAAATTAAAACACACGATGGCATCTACGTCAAAATTATTGCTGCCTATCGACAATCAATTAAACAATTATTGTAAACCGACCTATACGAAATTTTTAATAGCACAGAACCTACGCTACTGATAGGCGACGTAAACTCTAAAAATACCGTATGGGGCTGCAGAATCAATTTTGATGTCATCGCCAGAGCCAACTTATTTTCCCTACCGGACAGACCACCAACCAGAAAAAAAATTTTACTCTAAATATCTCCCAAATAGTCTATGCAGACCATCTACCAGTCATAATTTCATTCACTACAACTCCTTCCTACAGATCAAATGAACCTAAGTTAATCAATGGAGTAGTTGACTGGATTAACTTCCAGGAAACCCCCGACAAAAATCTTAGATATCCCAATGATCTCCAAAAACGCAGATAATATAGAAGAAACAATAACTAAAATTACATCATGCTTAAGGAAAAGTGTCCTTACAGCTACTCTGCCAAGAATTAAAGGAGAATCCACAAACGCTAGAATTACACCTTCACACATAATCAATTTAATAAAACAGAAGAGTCAGCTCCGAAGACAATGGCAACGCACAAGAAACCCGGCAACTAAAAACTTGGTTAACAACTTATCTCACCGAATTACACGAGAACTGGACAAATACAGAATTACCAAAAATTTATTAACACCCTCGAGCCAGGGGATCCGGGTTTATGGAAAACTACGAGGAAAATTCTAAGACAGCCACAAAAAATACCCTTCATAACATCACATGGTATAATTTATAATACAGATCAAGAAAAATGTGAGACTTTCGCTGACCACCTGGAAAAAACCTTTACCTCTTTTAGTAATCAGGATCCTTGCTTTGCACACATTGTGGTCAGACATATAGAAGCCCACCGACCGGTATCTGGAGCTCATATGAAACCTCGCCTAAAGAAATAGCCGCAATAATCAAGACACTTCCATTAAACAAATCGCTAGGTGAAGATGGAATCACCAATATCATTCTCAAAAATCTGACACGCAAAGCCCTGGCATACCTTTAATGCCCGTTTAAAGAATGGCTACTTCCCTAATAAATGGAAACATGCTCAAATACTACTTTTTCCCAAATCTGGTAAAGACAAAAAATATATATCTCTAGCGATCGGCCTATTAGCTTCCTAACAACACTGTCAAACCCGAAAAAGTGATATGCAGACGACTCTATGATTAACCAGCGACACTAGAGTTGTTGGCAAAATTTCAATTCGAATTCAAAAGGAGACATTCCACGTGCCATAAGCTCCAAAGAATCGTCGAGACAATTGAAACAAGATATGAAAACAAGCAATACACAGGTCTCAAATACAAGATCGCTAAGCTGCAGTTTCCTGATTATCTAATAGCAATCTTGTTTTCATTTCTTGACAACAGAACTTTTGCAATTAAAATTCACGCCACAATATCGACAACCCGACATATTCGAGCTGGAGTGCTTCAGGGGAGCATCCTGGGACCTATACTCTTTAATATCCTTCTTAGTGATATTCCCTGCGGATCTAGCGGAAACGAAAATCTTTTAGTAGCGATCACCCAGCTACAAATCGCTACAAACACTCTAGCCAGATGGATGAAACAATGGAACCTGACAATTAATTATAATAAATGCGTTGCAAAGATTTTTACACTTAAATACTTAGGTCTGTATTTGGTGTGGAGGTTTCACATAATTAAAAAACTCAGTGAGGGTCACGCAAGACTAGTACAGCTATACCCATTAATCAACAAAGAATCATCACTCAAAATTGATTGTGCCACTCTACTCTACAAATCTTTAATACGGCCTTTAATCTTCTGTGACTGCGTTATCTGGGGGAACACTTTAAAAACGAATTTGAATAAAATCCAAGCCCTCCAAAAGAAAATTCTCAGGATCTCTGTCAATGCCCCATGGTTCATCACCAACTACCAACTTCACGCTGAGCTCGGAATATCTACAATTTATGAACATATTAAAAAGTTAACAAAAAAATTCCACAACAATATGGACAATTGTGCATTATAACCTAGGACAAAAACTAATACACACGCGATTGATGCGTAAGTTACCTCAAGACATTTTTTTAATAACGAGCCAATCTGATGGTTATTAGCTAACTTATTTTACCGACATTATGTGTTTAAATCAGCTATATTAATGGGTATTTCTAAAGGTGTTAATAACCTTTCTGTTAGTCTAATCTTTGTCATGTACAATATTTGTGTCAACGCTACCATGAATAACAATTAATTTGTTGAACTGATAAATACCTAATAAAAAAATCTTTTTCTTATATATTCTTTTGTGTCTTTTTGCCCTTGCGTTACCACTCTCTTTTGATAAGATTTTCTTTTTCCTTTGATGTTTTTTTCTAGGTCTTTATTTTCCCAATCCTTTGTTGCATGTTTTTATTAATCTGTTCCCATTATCCTATCCCAAATTTTCTTATTACTGAGTCTTGTTCTTTGTCTTCGCATTTAAATCTCCTAAGAGTACAATTTCTTTTCTTTTTTCCAATTGTTTCTAGTATATAACTTAAGTTATTCTAAAATTCGTTAATAGCATTTCTGTTTGCATCATCTGTAGGAGCATACGCCGCTAGTGTACGAATGTTTATAGTTCTATTGCCATTAATCTTTCATTTACCTCTTCCCAGTATTTAATGTGCTTTTTTTACATTTTTGATATAATAATAGCTACTCCGGCCTTTGCTTTTTTCATTTGGGCATCCCACTATAAAACCATACGTTTTTTGCTTCCTCTTCATTTCTTGTTCTTTTTTTGTCTCTGTAAATGTGAATACGTCAATTTTATATTTAGGAAGTTGTTCATAGACTTCACTTTTTTATGTTTATACCCTAGATTTTGTACGTGTCCTTTTCTGTTTGCTTTTTTTTGTCATCATAATTTCGATCCGTAATCAGAGACTTGAACTTTCATCTTTTAATAATTTTTATAATTTTACAACTCACGAGGGGTTAGTCCATACCTTCAACCCACTACCTGAAGGACCATCAGAAGCCCAATTGTTAAAAAAGAACTGCATTTACGGGAAAGCATTGTGGAAAACCTCGTTAAAAGTATGAACACATGTCAATGAAGTCGTGGATAGCACACTAACTAACGTTACATTTTATACGTAACTGCCGTCTATACTTTATGCTAACAGTGATAAAATTCAAATTGTTCTAATATTTTGTATTTCGTACAGGAAAAACGTCCTAAACTTCAGTTTGGATCACTCTATTTTCAACATAAAATAAAAATCACAAACTTTAATTTTAAAAGAACTGTAAAAGATATACTACGAAAACTATTAAGAAAATAAAGCAAAAATAATTTTAGAATTATTAAATGGGCAATTTAGTTCCTTATCACAGAAGATAATTAAAACTTTATTGCTATTATAAAACCGGTAGCATAAAGTTAATAAATTATATTCGCCGACTTGGGACAAGTTAATCACTAGTAGCATTTAAGTAGTTAAAATAACTTTTAAAACACCAATGAAAATACTGCAAAGACATAACTGTTCTGCTATGATTTATAACACACTTAATGCTTAACTGTATCTTATAATTCCCACTTTTAATGGTAAAGGTTAGTATAATTCTGTAAGTTAATTAATATCGAATTTTAGACAAAATGTGCAGTCGGCTTTGGCGTTTTTACAGCCTTAAAACTATCCTGGTAAAGCTATGTTTATTCTATTTGGTATAAAGGCAAAAATTATTTTTAATTAAAAAGAAGAATTTAATTTTTCGTTTTTTATCAAATTACTGGGTTAGAATCGGCGCTTGTAAGGAGACTTTTATCTTAATTGCTGTGCTCGAAATCAACGAAGCGAGTTATCCCGGAGCAGGTCAGTAGTAAACAGCAGATTATTTTGGTGCGCTGTTCTAAACAGCGGTTTAACAACAACGAAAAGGACGCCGACAAGTAATTAACAATTTTATTTTCTCTTCCGGATTGTATTACTGGGATGCCTAATATACACTTGAGACCAAAACAATCGACTCACTAGCTGCACATGCATTTTAGTCTCCTGCTTCAGACTAAGGAAATGAAAATAAAACATTAACGTGCAAAGAGTATCTTTATTATCGGGCTTTAAAAAACTGTTACTGTTGCATTAATGGGATGACGCATTCAAAAAAATATACATCACGAACGAGGTCTTACGAATCTTGCTAATTGGAACGTACGTGCGCAGGGACTGTGACTCGCCTATATTACGCTTGCAATCCGGTAATTCATCTCAGTCACTTATGCGAAATTGAGTAAGTGCTCGAGTGATTCGCAAGAAAATGGATATCACAGCCGAAGCAGCTCAAACTGTTGCATGGTTGAGAGAGCTCTGTCGAGAGTATGGCGTCGGTACCGGGAACCCGGGGGCTACGTTCGCCGGCAAGGAGGCGACCGGGGGCCGGTGACAACGGAGAGAGATGGTAAATTCCTCGTCTCAATATCTCTCAGAAATCGACATATTACTGGCGTTGACCTCAAGCAAGAGCTGAGTGCGTTCAGAGGTGTGGTCGCCAGCAGTTGGACAGTGAGGAAAAGACTGAAGTAAGCCAACCTAACCCAAAAAAGCAGCTACGTGTTCCAAGCTGACTGCAGTCCAAAAGAAAAGACGACAGTAATTTGCTTGTGAACATCTTGATTGGGACCTTGGTCATTGGAGGCAGCTACTATTAAACGACGAGTCCATGATGTGCCTACATTGCAACAACATTAGACGTCGGATCTATAAAAGGCCAGGGGAGCAATTTGATCATTGCTGTATTCAGGAAACTGTCGCATATGGACATGGCTCTTGGATGGTCTGAATGGGCATTTCCATGTACGGAAAATTATGATTTGGCTCTCATACATAGTGGAGGACGCGGAAGAGATTTAACAACAGACCGCTACATCAAGGACATTCTGAAGGAACATGTTGTTCCGTTTGCAAGATTTGTTGGTGAGGACTTTATGCTAATACACGACAATAAGCTATGCCACACCGCCCAAGAGAGCGCTGGCTGCCTGGCTGACGTCAGTATACCGAAAATGGACTGACTTGAATCCAATTGAGCATGTTTGGGCTGAGCTTAAGCGAAGAGTCGTCCACCAGGGGCGTAAAGTAAGCGTGTATTAACACCAACTTATTTTAAAAATAACAAAACAAACATTCTAAATACAAAAAATGTAAACATTGCGAATGGAAATTATCAACTTTATTTAGTATTATTAATATATTAAGAAGTGAAGGTTTAAAAGGCAAAAACTCTTTGTTGAAAAATGGAAGTTGAAACCGATATAGTATTTGGAGCAAGAAACTTACAAATGGCCAGAGAAATTGGAGAACAACTTTCAAAAAATTAAACACATACCATTTAATGGCCTTTTCGAATAACCCAAACTTTTCCTGGCAATGCAGAGCTTTTTAAATCTAACGAACCAATTTACTGCTAAAAACAGTCGAAATCTTGAAAAAATCTGCTTTCTGTGCAAACAACAAAATAAATTACGAGCAGCAGTCCATTTGAAACGCAGCACGACTCGCATAATCCGTCCTGACAGCCCTCCATTGTGCGATTGGTTCCGTTTCGACGACTTAGCGCGCGTTTGATTTCCACAAAGGGGCGCCCATGGCTACCAATTCAAGCGGCCGCCACGAGCGTCAAATATTTGCTGATAATGACCTTAACCCGGCCCGATTCGAAATGCTTTGAGGATGCCGAGGCCACAGCCGATGCACCAGAAAACGGCGGCTGAAAGTGTACACGCCGGCGTAACCTGAAGTATGAGCAAATATTTGTGGTCGCTGTTGTGGGTTCATCGAAAATCCAAAGGCGGCTGTTTGGATTGTGCCAGTATACATAGATACTTAAGCAACTATAACCTTGCATAATACTGTTTGCCGTTCAAACGTACTTTATTGTACACTTCATATAGTACAAGGTTCGCCCAAAATAAAACAGCACCCGGCTAGTACCACTGTATTAATAAATTTACAAAACAAATTTCTTTAATACACTCCTCACTGTAGTTTTTAAATTTACACCTATTTAGGGATTTCATGTTATTTTCTACATAGTTGCCTTTCTTTTCGATACATTGTCCAACTCCCTCCAAGAAGGTTTTTGATTGACTGCCCATCATTTCTTGTACTTCTGGGTCCGTAGAAAACCGACGACCTTGTAAAGCATCTTTGAGCGGTCAAAAAGATGATAGTCAGACGGGACGTGAGCTGGGCTGTAGATAGCATGTTCTATCACCTCGAAACCAAAATAAATAATGGTTTTAATAGTCTTGACGCCACGTGTGATGATAAGCTCTCTTGGCAGCCATCTTGCATAGACTTAATTGAAGCCGAACTTGTCGTGACTGATTTGATAACTAATCTGCAAAGGACACACTTCATTTTCGTTGGTTTGCTAGCACCATTTCTCGAGCTTGCTGAATCTTCTCGTCAATGCGTCATGCGTCACGCTTATTTAGCCGTTTTTAAACTAAGTCTCGATTCTACGTGATAGAGTATTTTATTATAAGCTTCCGAAGAATTTCAATCCCTGGCACACCTTCCGACCAGATAAATCCGATCACTGCTCCGTGTTTCTCTTTACTGTTACTGTTTCTAAAAAATAACTCTAGCAAGGCCAAACTTCGATAACGTGACCATAGTTGTATTGAATCTAAGCATGCATGCAGGAAAGCAGTGTAACAAACCTAAAAAAACTTTCCTGCGTAATTCAAAATACATTAAAATGCCATTTACAGAATTTAAACAATAAACTTTATTAACACTACATTTACGCAAGCAATTAATACTTGGTTGAACCTCCTTCACTATCTTGAAATGCTTTTAGAATTTGAAGCATGGTATTGAATAAACCAGGGTATTTTTGCTGCTCTTCTATCACCACTTTTTTGACAATGATTCATGTCTAGCGACTGCCCGATCATAGCAAAAATAAAATTTGCTGCTCCTCTATTCTTAACGAAAATGTTATAAAAACCAGATAAATGTTCAGTATTCAAAAATTTGATGTGTTTGGCTCCATTTATGATGCCATCGCACAAATTCTGCCAGCATACCACATTATACTGGGTTTTATACTCTAGTGAACAAATTTATTTTACATTTCAGTAAATGAAATTCTTCATACCCCATTTTGGCTACTGCTACTAAATTGTCAGCGAGAACGCATCTCTACATTGCCCATTTTTTCTAGAAGAGCATTAACTAAGGTGTTTTCTTAGCGACTCATTTGTACAACGTTACAATATGCAAATAACAATTAATGGCAGTCTTAGTTTTTTAGAGGACTTTAACAGAGGAGTTTAACAGACTCGTTCTGAGTGTCTTAGAAAGCCGGGTCTTGGTAGTCCTGATCGTTTATTACTTCTTTCAATTTGAGTTATAAGTAAATTCACTGTTGGCAAGGGTATTTTTAAACACACTACGATCAGTTAACCTATGATAAGCCTGGGGTTACAATCATAGCAACTTTTGCATTTAGGTAAGTGTGGCATGATTGAAGTAACACAAAAGTGTGCAAAGATCTTTAAGAATTAATTACTTAGTCTATTTTACTTTGATACCGTATTTTATTTATACTCTTCTTTTAAAAATAAAAAAAACACATTGATGGTAAAATTAAAGCTTAAATACTTATGTATAGAAATAAATTTCGTTACTACAAAACTTAAATTTTGTCCTTCTCAAATCTTATATCTTAAGCAAACAACTTTATTCAAAAGATTCAAATCTGAATCCCTGTTATCGTAAGATTTTGAACAAATGGACAAGTATATATTATTTTTCGCCGATTTTATAACGAAATACAAAGCAATTAGGTTTATTATCGTCAATTTTTTATTTAGCTTTACAATAATTTTCAGACTAGAATAATACTAAGAAAATATGAGCTAGAATACAAATTTTAGGGCTTCAGTCTTCTCTAAAGACAAATACTATCGTTTCTCTACTAAATTTTAAATAACTTATTTAAAATTTAAATAACTTTCGTCAACTTAGTAATAAATTGCAGTATTATGTAATTTTTGAAGTTAATTTTGAAAAATTTGTAATTATTGCACTGGAATGAATCAATGAATCGTTAAACATTTGTGTTATTAAAATTGCTAATAAATAAAGTTTTCTTGCACTTAAATTTTTAATTACATTTTAACTAAATTAAATTTTTAAGTCAGTTAATGAGTGCACTAGAACATTTATAGCAATAATCTTTAGTGTCCTTAAAAATAGTTAAATATATACGCTACTCCCAGTGAAATACCTAACCACAACCATCCAACAAGTTGCATGGTAAGCTACACCCATTATACACCAACAAGACAATCGTGAATATGTTCCAATGATAGTAAAGCGATAAATTGCAAGGAAACTGCGGCGACTGGAAACCTAAAAAGACTCTTAAATAATATCAGGAATGATGCGATACAAAACCACTTAACCAAACTGTCAAGTATGGAAAGCAACTAAGAAGTTAAATCAACCACAACAACATATTTATCTAGATGGATATTGGGCAAAAAATTAATCGAGAAAAGGTCTTTCCATTGGCCACTACTAACGGAAATTTTGACTCCATACGCACCAAATAATCCCGAAAAACATGAAAAATATATTCATGAGTATTTAGAAACACCAACTCAAAAAATATAAATAAAATATAATAAAGAATTATACTCTTAAAGTGACTAATAACAGGAGAAATTCTAAGATAATTACTAAATGCATGTACCGACCTTATCACATACATATTTAACACTGAATTAAGAACTGGATTCTTTCCCCACCACTGGAAAGTTGCACAACTTATCCCTACACAAAAACTTGCCATTTCCAGAAGAAATAACTTTTTATCCATAAGTCTTCTTTCCATCATATCAAAGGTTTATAAAAAAATGTTTCTAAGAGAACTGAAACCTGTCGGAGAAAGTCTAATTCCGCTCCACCAACTTGGATTTAGAGGTCAACACGCTGGTACACAGAATAGTTAACAAAATCCAAAATAGACAAGATACCAAAACACGCTGCTCTGCAACTTCCATGGACATCTTTCAAGAATCCAACAAAGTTTGGCGCAAGGGCTTTCTATTCCAAAAGAAATCTGGCCTGGCCCATCCGCTCTACAGCGTCTAACATTTATATCTGACAGATAGACACTTTTTTGTCATATGTAAAGATGAATGCATGTCATTCTTGCTCACCAATTCTGGGGTTTTTGGGGAAATATGTTGGGTTCAACCTCGTTATCCCTAAAACACACTAAATAAAATTAGAAGTTGGCTTACAAAATTGCATATCCCAACTAACGAGACAAATTTAACTATTAACGGATATTGCAAACAGATATCAAGTATTTTAGAGTTTATTTTGATTTTTACTTCACTTGAAGGAAACATAACTGGACTAAGAAACCAACAAGAAAAAAAAAGTACTGGCTTATCGTTCCCCGCTCCCAGCTATCAATAAAGAAAAAAGTCCTATTGTATAAAGCAATCTAAAACCAGTTTGGTCATATGGACCACAACTGTGATATTCAGCAAAAAAATCGATTATGATACAATCGCAGTGCCCTAGCAGGTTGAATTATATCTTGTCTTTCTCAATGTTCAATTTTGTCTTTACACACCTCACTTAGTCCACTCTGCGTCTCTCTTAAAAGCCTTTTTAACTTCTTTACTCCACGGTTTTTTTTGGTTTTCTTTTTTTCATTCCAGTCCTATCTTTTCACGTTCTTTTAAGTAACCTAGTCATCTTGGTTAGTCTACTATTCCTGCCATTCCTATTCTCTCGTATATTTCCTCTTCCAATCTGCTCTCCTGTATTACTTTTGTTCCCAAGTATCTCAACTTACTAGTTCTAAGGTGTTTCTTAATTTTATTTAATGTCGCTTTCTGTTTTTGCTGATGAACATTGTTTTTGACTTTTTTGTCTGAAGCTTTCAGGCTGCTATTACAGTTTCCTTATTAGTGATCAGCACCTATATATACCAGTTCTGTAACTTTTGTACCCTTCATTTTTTATAGGCCTACTTTGTATTGTTCTGCGGTTCTTTGTGCTTCTTTAACTTTACTGGGAACCCAAACTACCTAACCCAGCGGATAACCTGAAGTGCTCCATGAGCTAAAAATATGTGCTTGACCTGTGCGTACGTATACTTTTGCACGTTCGACCGATAAAAGTGTCGCAGGCACGTTGACGCTAAAAATAACTGCAAAGGTTATTAGTCGTCAATGTTACCTTGCGCGCTGTGAGTTACTGGCACCCAGTTGGCCCAAAGCAAACACTCAGCATATGTTTAACAGATTCCCCATTTAAAACTACCGCAAACAGTAGCGAACTCGAGATGTAACCTTACCTAACTTCTTTTTTGATTTTTCATTTTCACTTACATCTCTCTTTTTCTAAAATTCTCCGCATATCACTTCTATTCATTTTATGGAACGTCTTTTTTTAAGGTGATAGATTATAGATATCTTTCTGTTCTCGATACTTTTTCATTTATTTGTCGAGTAATGAAAATTGCGCCTATCATTACTCTGTCCGGTTTAAAACTATTATTACGAGTCTTCTAATACTTTTCATAACTGCTTTTAACTTTTTTAATGCTCTAGTGCATAATTTACCTACTACGCTTAATAACGTAATTCCATGGTTATTATTAGAGTTCTTTACGCTCCTTTCTTATAAATCTATATAATTATTTTAATTGTCACTCTTCTGAAACCTCTGCTTTATCTTATTTAATATCGTTACTATTTTATCATTTCCAACTTTTAAGATATGAATAATAATTTGATCACAAACTAGCACCCTTTCTAGTTTTATTGTTATAATTGTTTCTTCGATTTTTCCACGGTTATGTCATTCGGTTCTTCATCTTTCACACCCATTAAGCTTCTTCTTTTCAATCTTCTCCGCCTTTAAGCACGCCCCATCTAAAATCTTTGAAATGCCTTTTCCATCGCTTTGGTATCTCTAGTATGTCTACTAGAATCTACCGTCTTCTTATTTATGTTTTATCCCTTTTATTACCATTGCAACATCGGTTTTTGTGTCATTTTCTTTGATAAGACCCAACCAGAATTCGTTGGATAATTTTATGGTACCATTTTATTATTTTTTTTGTTTCTGTTATTCAAAAGTAATCAATATTTATCTTATCTATTTCATTAGTTAATTCTTCCTCTTTTCTGGCTATGCTCTTTATATTCTATGGTTCTACTTTACTAATTTTGGCTACTATATTAAATATTTATGACCATTTTTTCCTTGCTTATTATTGTGTTGTCTTGGATTTTTATGATTTTTTATTTTTATATATAACCCAATTTTCTGATTTACCCTCATGCATATTGTATTCTCTGTATTGTTAGCTTTTTATAGTCCTCTTTTATTTAACTTTCTTTGCTTGACTATTTTCTGATTTCGGCTTGTGTATTTTTCTCGGGTAATATCATTGATAGTGTGAATTTGAATTTTTTAAACTCGTTTATTTGACATTACCTCTCCTTTCTTTTTCCACCTTCCCATCTCGACAGTATTAACTATTAAGGCTTTTTTGGATTTCATAACGATCCCTTTCTTCACATCATTTCTACCTCCAGTTTATCAAAAATCAACTATTTTGCTACTTCTTACTTTAGATCTTCCTCAAATTCCACCTCTTTAATAACTGTGTTGCATTGTAGTTTTTCTATATCTAGTCTCTTGCCATTATTTCCCGGTTTTTCGATTTTTCCTAAGAGTTCTCTCTCTATTGCAAATTTTTATTTCTTTTTATCATTTCTTCTTGTAGTTTCTTGTTCTGCTTCCAATTCATTCTATTATTTTCACTCATGTTTTTCGCTGTTTTTGTTTGTGGGGCTCTGATTTTTTTTTATTAATTTTCTTCTCAGTTACCGTCCAAATCCCTATCTATTTTTTTCTATGTGCCAGTTCTGAGATTCCCAATCGCGTATTATTTTTAAAATCCTTCGCGTTTTCGGCTGTTTGATAACTTTGCCAACACGCTTATCTGATCCCCTCAGCGACCGGCCTGGCCTTAGCCTACGATATTACGTCTCGCTCTACTTTAGTTCCCAGTTTTGAACTAACTTGAAACCAATTCTTCTCAACTATTACATTTCCCGCGCTGCTCTACAAGCGACACTGCACTGTACTACCGCATTTTACCGCGTGAAGTCAGTTAAATGGGGCCCGTCGAACGGATGATTTATTGCCGCTGATGGTATTCACGCCCTCCTGATATGACAATATTGCGTTTGTATATAATTTGCTTACCTTGATATAAAACGCATAAAATTGTTCATAGAGATCTACACATATCTACCATAAATAAGAAAATTACGAAACTCAGCATTAACTGCAAAAGATAAGTAAGTAAGAAACTCCCAGGCTCAAGAGGCTCAAACCAAAAGAACTACTAGATAGATTCGATTAGGCCCAGTCTTAACCCTTCCCACTGCTAACGTATGTTAATACATTAGATTTGTTTATTAATTAAATTACGATCACATTTGTTGATTAACAATTCTTGAGGTTAAAAAAATGCATATGCACTTATTCTGTAATTTATAGTAGCCACCTCCATCGGTAGTGGATATTTCTGTGGGGAAATAAATAAACCACTAAACTCAATTATAAATAATTTGTGGTTTATTTATCCAAGTATTTATAGCCTAACCTTCAACTGAACTCTACAGACCATGACGAAGTAACAGAGTAAACGATACCATGGTTAAGATACAGAATTTTAAGAAGGCACTTAACTCCATTTGAAATGTGATATGCTAATGTGTTGGATGTTTTGAGTCTCCTAAACACAAATATTTCTGTATGCTGCCTAATTCTGGCTGATAGTCAACTTGTTCAATAATTTGCTAGCGTGTTTCTTAATTTTTTGTTACAAGTTTACGCTTGTACAGTTTTAACTGCGCATTTAATAATTGTGCAGCTAGATGGAAAGCGTGTCGAAAATTCCGTACATTTGAGCAGCTACAATATCTGGAGTGGGTAACTTTCGGGAAGCTAGAAGATTTAACTGCGCAGCTTATCTTGGACTGCAGTGTATGTTACGTCCTCAAGGCGAAGCTTTGTTCCTACATATTTTTACTGCCGCCAACATCACGTAGCCTAGCTATTCGGCGCAAAGATTTTCATCTCGAGTTTATTGAACTCGTCCAAGCAAAAGCATGCTATGGAAAGCAAAATCGAAAGATCATTATAACAGATCAAAGAAGGATACAAGTTGCGGAACCCTAATCGGAAAGTACAAGTCGTTTAACCTAATACTACGCAGGACAGTTGTAAAAAACAACAATTTATACAGCGCGCTTAAAAAAGAACAAAAAAGTTTTAAAATCACAAGTGTTATAATTAACTTCTTTTCCTGGTGATTAAGAAGCACCGCACAGTTCACCGTGAAGTGTACAATAAAATATAGAAGACAGTGAAACAAATTTATTATTTCTTTTACTTCACTTTACTGCTACGTCTGTGTTTACGTCTATTGTTTAGTTAAATATTAATATGGGTTGTAAACATACCAAATGTTGCTATTAAAATATCGAAGACGTTTCGAATCTATTCTTTGGGCACAACATAGATTCTAACAAAGAATTTTTCTTTCTCTTGTTAATTACTTCACACTGTAAGGCTTCAAAAAGTCGTTTAAACTCAACATTTTGTCGCTAACTAAGACATATAGCAACTTTCTTCCCTTTGCATCAAATGTTTCTTATATTTTCAAGCATTCATTAAGGAACTTTTGCTAAAATCAGATACACGATCATCTAAAATTAAGATAAACGAATTCATAATTTGAATTCATGATTGTTGTAAACTTTATGGTTAAAGAAGCACAACTCATCCCCTGGAGATGAAACTGTCACAACGTACTTGCCAGCCACAGCACCTAGACAATGTGGAAAACTGCGTTTTATCCCAAAGCCTTTAGCAATTCGTTCCCAGTCCCGTTCACTTGTTGGAAACTGCAAAATATAGAAAGTGTCGTATATTAATACTGACAAACTTTGATTTCGATTATTATAACTTATCCGGTTTTATCATCTTCAGGAAAATGGACCAGAAGAAGGTTCAGTTCTTGTCGTAAAAGGAGAAGTACGTAGTCAAAATTTTAATTCAACAGTCTTAGTTCATGAAGTGATGTCACGTGTAATTACGGAAACATCAAAATCTTTACAAAGAAAAATGTTTTCAGGCTGCAAGGTTTGGGCAAGGAAAATATATTTAAAATAATCAGAAAAATGTGGCTTTAAAATTAAGAATATTGACTAAAGAGAAAAATTGATAAATGATAAGTTACATGAAGCACAAATAGAAATTCAAGACAACCATGAACTTTATAGACATCTTCAGTGGTGAATTCACACCATGGTACTCAACTTGTGAGTTTAACCCAATGTTTGTGGAATCATTATAGTAGAAAACTTGAGATCCTCATAATTTTTCTTTATCACCAAAAATCTAAAAATTGATATGTCTTTCGTAAGGTGTTATAGTTTACCACATTCTAAATCAATAAAGAAATCACTGATAATAAAGGTAAGGTAGGTTCACGCAGGTTAAGAAAGTTTTGCTAGTTTTTTTTAAATAAAATCTTTACCCTTTTAAGATGTTAACGTGAGCAAACATTTTTTGATCCTCTCCTCCGTTTTCTTGCAATTTCTTTGTTTCCTTGCTAAAACTACTGCTAGCTGCACAACACAACTAGAGAGAGCTGACTCCATGAAGATGTTTGCAACCACCTAAATAACACACTAAACTGATCTACATGTGTGGTAAAACCTTGCAGGTCAAACTGAACAAACTTGGTACAGTGTGGCTTGAGCAGTTACAGATGAAAACAATACTGTACTTGCGTGATTCTTATTGAATCTTATTGATTATTGTACTTCAGGGGATTCGCACTAACAACAGTTTTCCATTTTTGTAAACCACTCTCACCATTTACTAGATGTCAAAAATGATTCTTGTCTTGTCTCTTTAATATTTTAATTGCTTTTAGTTTAATAATATTTAAAGAATAGCCAGTTATGGAAAACAATTAACGCAAAAAATAGTTTTGATCTTCCTTATTGCTCCAATGAAGTGTGCAATATGTCTTTTCCAGATAAGCTTATAACCCAAAATAACCACAACATATTTTACTTTCGACACTTACGATAAGGCTGGATCAGTGATCTGAGCGTTCTCCTCCAAATAAAAGTCTGGTTGTCACTATTTTGGCAGTACTGTTTTCTAGATTAATTTTGACCTTCTTGAGGCTAATCAAATTTCTAAGTTAATTAACTGTTTTTTGTAAGCATACGTCTTTATACTTCTACGTCTCGATTTCTCGAAAACGTTCGCTGACTAATAGAAAAACCAGACACCAAACTTCATCAAAGACTAAAAAAACTAATTACTAAAAATCACATTAATGTTTCAATAACTAATATTACAGCTATAGTATCTATTTACAGATTGAGTGACCTACCAGCCAAAACTACCAGACCTAAGTATGCACATTAGAAAGCTGAAATTATGCATGTGCGCTACTTTGCTCTGAAACCTTTGGCAAAAATCATTTTAAAAAGTAGACTCTTAAAGTATACCAAGAAAGAAAAACTTAGAACAGCGATTATTGAAAGCTTTGCAACTATCATGTTACTGGCTCTTACAGTTGAATAATGCTACTTACTTTTTATTACTAACATCTTGACAACAGTCCACACCCTTAAAAAAATCGAAACCTTAATAATCTTGACATTTTATTACATTGAATGTCTTCTTGGTACAGAAGTTCAATAGATTTATAATTATGTAAAACCTCGTCCACTAATTTAATCAAAAAAAAATAAATAAATAAATAAAAACAAGTATTTTTGTTACTAATTGCACTGAACGAGCATCCATTTCAGCTCTTAAAAGAGCAAGAAGCTTTTTGAGATTAACATTAAAACAAAAAATTATGGATCTTGCACTTTCATTTATTGAGAGTGGAAGTAAGATTCTATATAATCCAGATGTATGAGGCCAGAGGATTCACTTTTTTTATTATAGTCTTAAGATCTTTGTAGCACTCAGATATGTTGGTATTATTGTATCTTTATTCTATATACGAGGTATGGCAAAAAAGTAATGAGTCTGATTTTTATTTACCAAAGTTTTTATTTTTTTCAAACATCAATGTTATCCCCTTCAAAGTAGTTCCTTGTGCAGCTACACACCGATCGAGACGTTGTTCCCACTGTTGGTAGCAGTGCTGGAAGTCTTCAACCGGTATGGTCTTTAGCATGTCCGTTACACTCTTTTGGATGATTTCTAAAGTCCCAAAATGACAAAAAGAAATCTTGCTCATTAACGATTCTGTCAAGAAGATCAAACATTTGTTTTTTCGAATGTCGTTCTGCCGAACTGTGAGGTTTTTCGGCACTATTTTGGCACAGACCTTTCGCATGTGCAAATGTTCAGTCAAAATTTCAAGTTCCCCATAGGCCTGTTTTAACTTTTTAAACGTCACACTTGCCGATTCTCCAGGCTTAACACAAAATTTAATGGCACAACGTTGCTCCAAATTCCGCTGTTCCATTTTGCGTGACGCACAACCAAAATACAACTTCACTAATAGCAGTCACAAAAATCACGTAGTTAACGGAGCGAGTTGAAATTCGCACTGAGCTATGCGAGGGTATTTATACACGCGCTCTATCAAGGACAAGAGCGTAGTGTTGCCAGATCGCTTGCAGTGTTGCCAGTCTCATTACTTTTCTGCCACATCTCGTAGTCATTTTGATCAAGACCTACGAAATTTACGGCCGCCATTTTCACCTTTATGGCCACAGTTAAAAATAAACATCAAAAATCGTTCAACTTGAGTTGCTGTAGCATACTTTTAGAGCTCTATGAGCTCGAAGCCTCTTGCAGCGGTGCATTTAATGTACTACAATTTAGGGTTGAAGTCACTGAAGTCGATGGCAACGATTGTGATTGCTGCACATTACGTGAGAAAAAATGTTTAGTTTTGGTATTTTCCTTTAAAAGTTTTCTGAATTCGGCTCCACTTGATTTTTTAACAAAAAATCGACCATCTCTACCATTCACTGTTCAGAAGTAATAAATGAAATGCGAATTAAACGAAGATTTAATTCAAAACTAACCTTTATTCACAACAGCACTGTAACAACACTAATTTATTTCCACCAGTGTTGTTCACTTATATGACTTTTCCTATTCGTCTGCTGCGAACGCTCATCTCCTCCTTTCCTTTTATTTATTGGCATTTTAAGTATCTGGGTCCAAGCCCTTAAATTTCTTTTTCCGGAAAGCCCTGGAGTTGGATGTTGATGACCTCTTGGGCATTTTTAGGTTGGCGGAAGCTTAGAAGGTGCGTAGATAGTTCAGGCGACCCTGAGCATGCCAAGAATGGCTTGTATTTACTTTCTGCAGGTTATGAGTCTTGAAACCACCTTCACAAAATTGGTAACATTTTCGGTTGCCGCTACAATTTGTTGTATAGATGCCAAGAACACGGCGGGGTCTACCCGACGATAGTAGTCTAGCCCTGGAGGTCAGACTGTGGTCGGGTTGAGGTTGTTGAGGAGCGGAGGCATCCTCTCGGGTTGCTGCTGCGGCCTACAATGGCCACCGTTATTAGGAGTGCTGGTTTAGGGAAGGCAGGAAATTGGCTGGGTGTGCTCCCTGACAGTTGGCTTACGTAACTGATTCATCGCGGAGCTTCATACAATCCCCGGAGTGATGCGTGTCCCCGCACTTCAAGCACTTTAGGACAGCACTGCGCGTGCCCAAAGCGTTAACTGCGATGGCGCTGGGTTGCGACCTTCCTCTTGTTTGGCTGCTCCACCATTATAGTTGAGGACGCCGTTGATCTGAAATATGTCTTTGTCCTTTTCGGACCACTCAAGTGGTGGTGGTTGTTGAGCGTCTCTTCAATCCCTTTCTCATCCTCCTTACCGTACGGATGGGGATGTCTCAATCGGGGAGCTCTTGCCTTAGCTCCTCCTTGGTGATATTTTCTGGGGCTACAGCAGATGAAAGTGGTGTTGGGTCTTGGCTTTCTCCAGGAAGCGAGTCAGACACCTACAATCCTGGGCGGTGGCGGTGACGATGCTTATTCCATCCCTGATGCTTTTAGCCTTTACGAGGCCTGTGTGTTTATCACGGATGGCCTTCTGGATGACAGGCCAGGCCTGATTCTCCTGCAGAAAGCGTTTTCCGGGCGAGCTGGAATGCCCGGGCGGGGGCAGGTATCTTCTATTTCGCGATCGCCTAGGACCGCGAAGGCGTTGGTGGTGGTGGTGGTGGCGGCATCGATGCCTCAGGGGAAGGCGGGAACATCTTTACTCGGGCTCGACGGCGGAGTTTTAAACCTGCCCGGTCCTCACTGGATTTTTTCTGCTCAGGGTAGGCGGATGCGGTTGTGAAGCAGCAGTACTGGTTGATGCGACTGGGGCGGTTAGAGCGTCTGAAGAGGCTGGGGCAGGTAAGGCGACTGAAGCGGCTGGGACGGCTAAATATTTGAGTCGCCTACCTCCGCGCTTTTAGAGTACCCCTTCGAGGATCTTTAACATTCCTCCTGAGTCGTCGAGGTAGTGGTACATAAAGTTCAGCCACAACGATCTCTGGTCCGGATTTGCGCTGAGGATTTCTTTGAACCACTGATCCGATCCTTCACCATTGCTGTCACTCATTTTGTAAAGTTGATATCTGGCTGGACATGACAAGACACGTCCGACCGCATGCACTGCTCCACTGCTGCCGTCTGCTCCGTCTGGTATGCAAATGCGTGGTTCTAGAACGAATCAGAAAGTTCTGGTGATCGATAATTCTGGAAAGTTCCTGTATAATTTCTTTGTGATATGTATTTCTATTACAGCATAAATGTTTTTAAAAAATTATTATAGGTCGATGAACGATGAATGTACCATTTCAAAGTTTTAATAGTTAGGAATATAACCTATTCGAAGTTTCTATAATTGAGTTCACTTTTTTGTTTACTCAACTCAAAATTTTGCGCCCGAAATCCTGGCGCCCTGAGTTGCAGCTTACTCAACCTATGGGTTAATCAGGCCCTGAGTGTCATGTTTAATGACTGCCCTTCTCGTAAATGCTTTTAGTACGTTATTCATAACAAGAAATACAAAATACTAAATTATTTGCAACGGAAATAGCCAGTGGATCAATTTCATAAAATAAATATATAATAACTAGGTTAGTAGCTTGATAATAATAACTACACTTACAGTAATATCTTATATATTCTTTCTATAATAAAACTAATGAGTAATACTTTTATAGTCTTACATGATTTCTAGGAACATGTCCTAATTCCGTGAAAATAAAAATTGCTTTTTTAGATTTTATTGCTACATTAACCACGGTAATTGAGGTATTTTCACCGTATTTCAGTTACCTGATGTAGAAACGGCTCTTCAA
The DNA here is from genome assembly GCA_036346155.1 of Sinelater perroti. Taxonomy (NCBI): domain Eukaryota; kingdom Metazoa; phylum Arthropoda; class Insecta; order Coleoptera; family Elateridae; genus Sinelater; species Sinelater perroti. Next base: position 5,935,253 of record JARFIY010000215.1, read on the forward strand.
TTTACCTCATTACTTAAACGATTATTAGACATGGGAAATTAAATTAACGATGTGGTGATTGCACTGAAAATATAAAAATTAATTTCTAAAAACTACAAAGTTTCCGTTTATCACATGTAAAACAAATTCTGGAAAGTTGAAGCGATTGTATTGCGTGTGGCTTCTAATCATCAGAGAGAAAAGCATAAAATTTTCCGGCAAACAATAAAATGCAAAACACAGCTGATACAACTACCAATATAACTTTAAAAGATAAGGCTGCTATATTTTGAATTATGGTATTGACAACAAAAACAGTTACGTAAGCTAACATTTTTGATGTCTCAGAACGGGCCGTGGTAAACCTAGTAAACGGTATTATACAGGGTCCGGCAGAATTATCTCTCTTTTTTGAATTGACGACTGATTCTGTTAATCTGATGTAGCGACTGTTTCGTAGGAATTTTGGGGTAGGTCGTTACGGGAAAGTACCAACCAAGAAAATCGTAATATTGTGAATTCTCAATTTCTGACAGACTGGTCTAGCATTAAAATGAAAATCACTCGGTATACCTTGTAGCGTTTGGACGCCCGAGAATATGGTCACCAGTGAGGCAGGCTGTTCTCACATCGCCACAACGTTCTGCTGCTAAGAATACTCTCGCCTTGGGAATATCTGACCGGAGCGTGCTGAAAATTCTACAATGCAATTTGATGTACTGCTTGTGAGGCTATATTAGCAAATGTTGCAGCTAGTACTGTTGTGCTCAATAGTAACGAAGATAATTTTTATTTATCGCGCTGCGTCAATAAGTAGCATAAGCGACCTCTCTATAGTCAGTGTGTTAATGTTTTGTGTGCTGTTAATGAATGTGGCGCCATTGTATTTTTTTAAAGTAAGACGCACAGTAACTGTCACATTTACCCGCTTATGTTACGCTAGATCCTGGAGCCCAGACTCAACAAACATGGAAATGCTCTTTAATGGTTCCAACAAGATGGCGCTACTGCACACAAGGCAAGAATTTTTCGAGAAGATCTGGGACAAATGTCTCAGGCCGTTTCATCTCATTCCAAGGTGACTTCCCACTTTCACCAGTCCCGTTGCGATTTCTTTCTGTGGGACACCTGACGGCTGAAGTTTTTGAACTCGGGCCACGAACTATTGAGAAATTAAGGAATGCTATACTGAATTTGGCTATAATTGTTTCATTTTTTACCATACATTTGATTCACTTGACTTTTTCTGTTATCTAATACACTGGTCTTATTAATTATTATGTTTATGCAACATGAAAATCTATTAGTTTTATTCCGGTAATTCGATGTTTGCTTAAGCCAACCGAAAATCTCTTTCAGTACAGTGTACTTGCATAACCATGGATACATGGAGACCATTAGCAGTCAAAAAATTAATATAATGCAAGAAAGTTTGCTTTTGGCATTTATATCTGTTGTCTACTTGTTCCTAGCTCTTATCGCCTTTTTTCTTAAGAATCTCATTTCCATTTCATGTGTGGTCTACAATTTGTTATTTTTTAATTTAAGACCTGCGATTTAGTTATGCATTAATTAGGTATAAATGCAGGTAGTCTTTCCTACTACCACGCTTTAGAGTTAATAAGGAATTTGCATGGCTTCCAAAGACTCTCTGTAATCAGTGCAAAACTTCTATATTTGCATGGTAATTGCGCCTTGCTAACAATAATAATTTGAAAAGCTTGTGTGCATTCGGAAAAATTAATTCGAAGTGTTGAATATTCAGTTTTATCTGTCGCGCCATGAATGTTCACTGACGTCACAACATCCGCGAAAGTCTTGGAGCAAGTGAAGCCACGGTTGCGGTGACGCGGTTGCTTGAGCATGTGATTTATAATTTTAAGTAGATTTATAAATGTTAAGATTAAGGCTAGCCTTGCATTATTGTGTTACTTTTTGGCGTAAAGTAAAATTTTGTTGTATTTAAGGCGACCCGGTAAAAGTATAACCTCCTATAATATTTTGCTTACTCTAAGGTAAAGTAAGCAAACCGAGCTGTTATGGAATGCCGTTATTTACATGCTTTAAGTTCAAATTAGTAAATTCCTATTACTATGACTAAAAGCTAATTTATAATATATAAATTTGTCACTAAAATTCAAAACATTTAAATAGTTTATTTATTGTATCTTGTTGAGTTTATTATGTTTACAAATTGTATAAGCAATAAAGTCTTGAATAATATGAAATTAAGCCTCTTTTAGCATAAAAAATAGTAAACAAAGCTTCATATTTCAGTTTTCTTAGATGCGACATATCTTAATTGCGAGAAAATATCTCATTAGTTAGGTACGTTCAGAGCGATTTTGGTTTTTTAAGTATGTAGGAGGATAGGGTGTAAATATGGCCACCCTATTTTATTTTTGACTTAAAGTAACTTTCATTTTAAAAAATTCTGTTTTTGACCTTCATTAATAACTATAACAAGTTTACTAAGTGAGAGGAGGCAAAACAATGATTAATATCAATTACTTTAATTCGAAAACGAAGATTTAAAAAAGTAACAGAAAAAATGGGGTGCAAATATGGATCCTCTCCAAAAAAGTGACAAAAATAGTTTAAAATGTTTTAAAATAGGATAAAACAATAAAAATACGATACGAAGAACAAGTTGTATATTTGAGAATTTTAAATGAACAAATCAAAAATTATTTACAGAAATGGCTCTTTCAGCTCCGGCACAATCCAAGGGTGCCCACATTTGGCACATAACACATTTACCCCACACTTCTCCGCGAGTGTCTAGAGAGAACTTTTCATCACAAAAGATGCAAGTTGCATCGCTCGAGTCTGGTTTATCCCCATCGTTGATATCCAGGTTGTCAAAGGAGTCTGATGAGTCCGACGAGGTTTCATATCGTTTTGTGGGTTGAATTTTCTTTTTCTGGAGGCTTTTGGTCTTTCCGCCCCTGCCCACTGGGCGGTCTCTAGCCTCGGGGAAATTCAACGACCTCTTCTTGAAAGCACCTTTGTCAAGCGACTTGGTCAACTGATCTTTGTATGGCGTTCCAGCGGAGACGCTGGTCCTTGCTGCTTTGCGTCCCCGAGTAGTGGTTCTCTTCTTAATGTTGAGGACAGGAGATATGTCGATTGTAGAAACTGCTTTTGAAGTTCGGTGTATCAGCAACCTGATCAATTGGCATTGCTAGAGCCTGATGTGCTTGTATATTAGGATAACTCGAAAGAGAGGCAGATAATGTCGATGGTCCAGAGAAAGCAAGTGGAGGAGCACATGATTCTGGAACTTTATTTGCCATTATGAAGCAAGTTTTTCCTGCAACCAACTCAGCAGCTATAAAATCAGCGTGAATGAAGATGTAGCGGTTCAAAGGGTATAACTCAGTTACTTTAAACCCGTTTATTGCTATCTCAGCCGTTTGGGTACGAATGTAGGCTTGGCCAAAAACCTCCATAACGTCATAGGGTGTGAGAGGACGCCCATTCTGTTGCATTCATATTATCACTGCTTCGCTGTAGTACGTTTTCAGAAAGTTTTCAAAGGCCCCATAAAAATTTTATCTAGGAGCTGCAATTTGTGGACGGACTGAGGAGGAAGTGAGATGAAAGTCACATGATTCTTTCTGGATTTTTATCATGGCTATAATGACCATCCAAGATAAGTAGAACAGGCATTTGTTCAGTAGAACATGCTTTCTCAATGAAGCGAACGAACCATTCGGTGAATAAATTGCTTTAAACCCATCTTAAAAAATGGGCTCTACCAATTGCACCATCAGGGCAACCTCTCATTAGAGCTTGGGTCTGCTTGGAGCGGCTGCCAATAGATCAAAGAAAGCTGTCACATTCTCTTTATTGAAACCCAAAGCTCTGGCATATGATGTTCCACAAGATTTGCGAATTGCCAGCTGATCCTCGTGCCTCTCAAGAAAAAGGTCAGCCCAAGCTCGCGCTGCTTCTCCGTTTTTGAAAGGGGTTATCAAGCCATTTCTCTAAACAAGTAAATATTCCATTCTTTGCAGGTTTGCCAAAGTGCACCCAAAGAATGTTTGCTCCTTCACGACTAGGTAAGAAACTAATTGCTTTTCGAACTCTGCATTTAAGAATGGTTTCCTTCCAAACCTTGCTTTTTGAACCGCTTGCTCGGGGGTTTTGTCAAGTTAAAAAATCTTTGCATAGTACTACAAGGTACCCCAAACCTTCTTGCAGCACCTTTCACGGTAGACACCTTTGCTTTTATAGTTGCGATGGAACGTACCATCTGAGATTTATCCCACTGATTCCTGTGGTTCTTGCATTTATAGCGCTTTTTCGTCCTCGGAATTCTGCAAACAACCAGAAAAAAACGTTATTGACACAATTTGAAAAACAATAAAAAACGCTGTGATATCGTTACCCGGGGGTTTATTTTTAGCTCTTACTAAGTGAATAAAACTAAAATACTTTTAGGGGAGAGAACTTTAAAATGTCCTTGTAATTATCGATGAAGTTGTTATTACATCAAAGAAAATTTTAAAGTTCTCTTACCCCAAAGTATTTGTTAGTTTTATTTTTAATATATTAGGTAATGTGCATAGTGTAACATGTTATACATCCGGTTTTCAAAAATATAAAAATAACTAAAATAAAATAAATAAACAAATAAACCTCAGTGTAAGCACGTTACAGAGTTTTTTACCCTCTTTTAGCTTCAAGGGGGAGGGGAATCGAGTAAAAAAAATCTAAATACTTTTGTTGCTATGTCGGTTGCGCATCTCAAAATCCGAATTGCTGTGTTGCTAGAAAAATTACAATATAAATAGGTACTACAAAAATTTTAATTTTAGATTAAAAAATTGCATAAAAGTATCTTGTCGGATACGGTTTTGTTTTTGATTTTCAAGTGTGCAAACACAATATTCTGACAGAATTAAATAATACCTTCTATAGTAAGAGAAATTATTTTTAGAAATATTTTAACGGAAATATATAATGAGTACCACATTTAAAATTAGTTTTACTTGTGTGAAAGTGTCTTTTTGATTAAGATTACATTCACAGAGGTTTTGGTTTTCTAGAAAATACAATATTTTGATAGATTTAAATAGCTCATAAAGTAATAGAAATAGTCGCTAGAATTATTTCAATAGCTTTGTGCAACGGGTACCACGAAAACGATTATTCGCCTTAAAAGTGAACAATATGTTGTTGATTAAGGTACGTTCAGAGCGTTTTTGGTTTTCAAGTGAAAAAATGCAGTATTTTGACAGATTTAACTTTAAAAATAAAAACGGCCTTAGAAATATTTCAGTGAGAAGGTAAAACGGATTCTATAAGTGTATTTACATTCTAAATTCCTAATTGTATGAAATTCACTTGGTTAAGGTAGGTTCAAAGCGGTTTTGGTTTTTTAAATCGACAAACAAAATATTTTAACACATTTACGTAATTAATAAACCTACTAAAGTAAGGCTGCCAAAATAATTTTGAAGGACTTGTGCATTAATCACATTTTATATAATAATAATAATAGTAAGGCTCTAAGGCCCCGCCTCCAAATTGAAAGGTTAAGGCTCTCACGTGTTCGCTTTCTCTCTCTCTCTCTCTCTGTCCGGTCGTCGCGCATTATCTCTAATGCGGGGCGATGTGGCAAGCAGCGCGCCTTAGACGACCGTCATTATTATCCCTTGTTCGAGTGAACGCAGGTAATCAATTATTTTTAGTGACTGAGTAGGCTACCCATCAGGCATCAGAGAGCACCAAGAATTGAACTCGGGTCCGTCAGCATCGTAGCCCGCCACTCAACCACGGGACCACGCTGGCTAATCACATCCGTGTATACGGTGGAAATTATATACACAAGTTGAACTGCCACTGCATATTATTTCTTTGAAAACAGAGTACCTGCAATTCTTTTTAGATATTTATTTGCGGTCTGTTACAATAACAATAAGCAAATCAGCTTGAAGACATTACACTTACTGTGATAATTTACATGTGGAACAAACGCCTATTACCGTTCCTCCTTGTGAGTATACTTATAATTATATTTATATATTATGTATTAGTACAAATATTAAAAACGGTGAGGAAGATCCAATGGCTTGAAACGTCTAAGGATTGGGATGCATTCCCATTCGCTGAATGAATTTGACACTACATTTTGCTACTTCTTTTTTAACTATTTTGACATCCAGATCTTCTCGTATTTCCTTATTTGGAACATAATAGGAAGCATCACTAATAGAGCAAAGAATGTTCGACTGAAATCGTTGGAATACCCCAAAACGGGATTCCATAGCTCCATATTGGTTTTATGGCAGTTTTGTAAACCAGCAGTTCGTTAGAGAACGATAGCTTAGAATTACCAGTAATATTTTTTTAATTTTAGATTGAATTATTTTCTCTTCGTCCACATACAGGTTCTCCATGTGAAGCTTTTGTCTAGGTGCGGACCTAAATACTTCACGCAGTCTGTTTGTGGTAGAGCTTTTCATTATTCATGCGGGTGCATTAGAATTGTTATGTGTAACAAAGATTGCCGTGTCGTCACCATAAGTTGATATAGTTGTATTTGGGCTGATTGGTATAAAACGTATAAAATTGGCTCCAAAACGCTTTCCTATGGGACTGCGAATTTAATAGTATATACTTCTGAGACTGTTTTTCTAAAATTCACTTAGAAGTATCTTTCTTTAAGGTAGTAAGGGTGTGGAATGGCCTGTTTTAACTTTAATAATACACTTTGTGCCAGACCTTATTAAAAGACTGATTAACATCGAGAAAAAGTGGAGTTTCTCGCCTTCGAGAATAAGAAAGTGTTTTTTGAGTAATAGTCGTTCGAAAAGTTTAGAGAGCAATTATAGGCCTGTAGAAAGACAGACCATTGATTGGTTTACTGGGATTCTGGATAACGATCACTGGACTGAAAAAAATTCTGTTTAGTGATTAGATTATATACTGGAGATTTTTTGCAATATATTCTTGTAGTGATCACTGTTTCCATTTCATATAATAGGGAAAGGTTTGATAGGAAGCAAGAGCTGGATAGGGGCTGATAGGTAATTTTCAATATCACTATCTTCATCTTCGGATAGTAATGGCTGAAAGAAAGACTTCCTAAAGATGAATAGGTAGCAAAAGCTTTAGCTTCGCCCACATCAGATTGGGGATCCATGTTGTTTAGGCCTATTGAGACAACTAGTGGCTTTCCAGAGAGAGTATTCAGTATTTTTTGTAGCAGTCGGTCCTTTAAGGTATTCGTCAATGCATCTGTTGTTCGATTCTTTGATCATTTCTTTTAATTTTCTAGTTGCAAACCTTTGTTTGTCATTAGGTGGTCTACTAATCTGCCGTGTTCTTCGGAGACGTCGTTTTTCAGCAATTTTTAGCTTAATATCTAGCGAGTATAAAGTTCAATTATTTTTCTGCTATTTATGGTGTCGCTTTGGTAGCAGCCGTTTGCAACGATTGTGCAAATTTTTCTACCGCATTCTCTATGTCAGATGTTGTTTTTAGTCGGATATGGGCAGTTAATTTTTATTCCAATAAAACTTTTAAGTAGCCCCAATTAGTTTTATGATGCCCATAATTGCTATTATCGAGCTGTGGTTCGAGAATAAGTCAAAACATGTTGCAATTTTTAAGTAGCCAAGTGGTATATTGTAATCACGTAGAAGTCGGGAAAGTCGGTGATTTTGTCTTTATTCGTTGGCCAGTAGGTGGGCTGATTGGTAGTTTGTGTTGTAGATATCATATCCACGAAGTTTAAAGTAAGAATTGTCGACAATGTGGGTTTTAGAGATCATTAAGATATATATGTTATTATGTAGTACGAGGTGCGTTCAAGTTCTAAGGCCTCCAAATTTTTTCTGAAAAAGTACTTTCTCAAGGAAGTTGAAACTTACTTCTCAACATGATCTCCGTCTAGACGTACACATTTTTTACAACTTCGTCGCTATGATTCGATGGCTGTCTAGAACACTTATTTAGGGGTGTGTTTTACCTACTGGAAAATCGTTGACAAATCGCAACAGCAGCTCGATTGGAAAATGAGCGGGCACGGAGAATGTCCTTTATGGTCGGAAATTCACAGCGGCATCACGTGTCAACATGTCCTGAGACATAGCCACCCACGCAGCCTTGCGTTTGTCGGTCAGCACGTGGGACCCACCTTGAATAAACTTTTCGCATTTTCAGGTCATCAGGCAAAATGGACTCCACAGATCTTAGAGAAATGGCAAATTAAGAGCAGATATAGTTGTCACACATCTCCCGACCTTCTTTAAACTTTCATGCACATATTTAACATCCCTGGCGCTTTCACTGCATGTCTCTTTCTATTGACAGTAGTTTTCATTGGGCATTGATGATTATACGTTGTTCTTGAACACTAAACGTCTCTATTTGAAGTGTACAAAGCAACACTCACTGCAATGGCGGTAATTCGCTCCTATATTACAAAATTAGAAGTATTTCTCGCGTTTTTCAAAATTAACTGGTCTTTATAGTTACTCTCACTGATGAGGAAAAATTTGAGACCTTAGAACTTGAACGCATATCGCACAACTGCTTCGACTTCCCGGTGGTGATAAATCAACCTGTTTAAGTCCTTTTGGGCTATCTTGAGTGCTTGATCTTTTATTTTTGATTAGTGTTTACTAGCTGCTTGCCCAGATCTTTTAGAACTCGTATCTCTTTTATAAGTTTGTTAATTATAGTTTTCTGGGAATCTATTATTTGCTGCATAAAGAAGAGTATATCATTTGTAGTTTCTAGTTGATTTTTATTAATAAAATAATATATATTAATAAAAAAAAATAAATGGGAAGAGTTTCTTGTTTGTTACTAGGTTTGGGTATGATAACTGCATTTAATGCTGGATGTTGGACTTGGCTGGACGTAGTACGCCTTTCTCTGAGCGGAGAAAATCTTTTATTTTTTATTTGTTTATATACCGTGTAAGCCAGAGTGGTCCAAGCGGTTAAAGGCGCGAACAGCAATGCGAACAGACCCGGGTTGCATGCCCGCTGTTCTCTGTTGTCTGATAAATGGCTTGCTCAGTCACTAAAAAAATTACATACCTGCGTTCACTTGAACAAGGGGTAATAATGGCGGTCCTCCAAGGCGCGGTACTTGCCACATCGCCCCGCATCAGAGATGGTGCGCGACGACCGGGCAGAGAGAGCGAACATATGAGAACCTTAACCTACCAGTTTACAAGCCTTGATCTCACGCGAGGCGTTAGAGTTTTACCATTAATACCATTAACTGGCAGGGTATTCTCCAAAACAACGTATACATTTAGCTTTGTTGTCTTCTTCTTTTTTCAAAGGGCATTTTCTGTAGTCATGATTCATTGTAGATTTTACACAACGAATGAGTGGGTGTAGTAGATTTGTGTATGGCCATGGCACTGACTGATAAGGACTCTACTTTCACGATGGCATTTAGGAGAGTGTCGATTCTATATAGATACTTCTTTATTGTTATCTTGCTGCTAAGGTCAATAAAGAATAAATTTTGTAGTCTTTTTAGTTTGGCGGGAATAACGTCTTTTACTTAATGTTTATGGGACGCTAGAGCTTCTATTAATTCTTCTTTGTTAGTGGCGTGATGTAGATTTCTAAATGACTTATCTTCGGGCAGTATAAAGGTGGGTAGGATGACTTTATAATTATACAGTATCTTTTTCACCATGTTGTATTTATAGATTGTTTAAAGTAATAGTTTTATGGTGCCTCCTGACATGGTCTGATATTGATATTCATTTTTATTCAAGTGAGAATTGAGAATATTTAAGAATGTAGTGATGTTTGCTACATAGTGAGAAGGAAGTCTGTGTAACTTTTCTTCATTTATTTTGTTTTGGAGAACAGGATGAAAGGTTATTTGAGTAATGAATTGTATAGCAGAAATCTCAGTTCTTTTTCTTGTATGTGTAGATAGAATAGATTGTTGATTATTTTGAGGGCACGAAAAAAATGTTTGTTGCGGTTGTTGTACGTTTAATGAGGAGTGAGGTACAATTTGAGGTTGCATTGAGTAAACCTCTGCATCTGGGGTTGCAGTTGAGTAAATATCGGAGTGTTATTGTTTGACTATATATTGAAGTATACGCCAAAGTTTGCCATATTTTGAATAGGAAGACCATTTGCATTTACCTGTGGTGCTGTATTATTCTGCATTGCAGAGTTGCAAGAATTTATTTTAACTTTGAAAATAACAGATACTTTAGATACTTTATCAAAACAACGGCCGATACTGATCTGGCCTTACGACCTCGCACTTATCACGTTTACCAGTTCACCGAAAACTGATTTCGTCTTTACTCTGTGAAAGTAAAACGCAAAATTGTACCTACAATAGAGGAAATTTAGTTAATGCAGATAACAAATAGATTCAAACGATAGAAGTAATTGATAGTCTTTTGTAAAGAAGCAGAGGGATAAAAAAATATTAAAAATTTATTCTGTGATTAATATCCTCAAATTTCTTGATCTGTTTAATGGTTTAAAAAAATGTATTCAAGGTGGCATACGCTAAAATAAAGAAGCATCGTGTTTTCACTATTCTCTTAGAATCCGAACCAGACTCCAAATACTATTTTTAGTAAATATGTAATTTTGTCAATAATAATACAAAATAAATTAAAGATCCATTTTGTACAATAATCAATACGTTGCAAATAAACAAATGGAAAGCAATATCTGAAAGAATACTAAAGGTGGAAGTGAAATATAAAACACATATAAACACAGCGACAGCTGTGTATGGACCACATGAGGACGAAAAAGTGGAAAAGGGTAGGTTTTTGGAAGAATTGACTCTTGCAATGAAAATGGCAAAGAGAAAAATATACCTTGCAGGGACTTTAATGGAAAAGTGGAGAAAAGGGATAATATTTATACATCAATTATCGGATATTACGGAGAAGTAACATGAAACAACAACGGAAAGAGGTTATGGTGGGGCCACTTACAGAGAATGACAGTATACATACAGTTATGTAAGGCTAATATACCGAAAAAGAAGGAATTTTAGGTTTTTAGGATCCAGTCCATGTTTTTGATGTACAGTTTTAAATGGTGTTCCTTTTTAATGGCTGTAGAGCTAATAGTTATAATAACTGCTGGATGATAAAAGGATCGGTTTAAGTGGATATAACCTATAGGGTGGGCTGTAAACAAATGTTTGTTTTAATTTTTATTTTTGCATTTTATATTTGGTCGATACAGTAATGATCTAGTTTATAATGGGAGATAGTGTTTTTGTTCACGATGAATCCAGTATGTGCTGTACCATCCACATGATTACCAAGATAAAATGCGGGATTTAAATAGGATATCAATTTGTTGAAATTGTAAAACGTGATTTTATTTGGATGTCGTTGGCGTTCCACTTAGCGATTCGTATGGAGATCATCATTTTAAGCTATTCTATTAATAACTATAAAACTGTTTTGCCTTATTAACTGGGCAAACATCGCTTTGAACTTTGTAAGAAAGCTAGAGCACATTTTGTTAATGTTATTGATGTTGTGTTCAAGACCATGAAAAATAACAAATTCATGCAAGCATTGTAACTCGAGTTTAAATAAACTATTGCTTTGCTTTTGAGGGATTTAAAAATAGCATTGGTAATCAGGTCAAGACTTAAAGGATTATTTTCTAGAACTTTATCTGTAACATTAATAAGTTCTTTGAGAAAAGGCACTCTTCTTATAATGTCATTTATAATTTATGAAAATGAGTAGGCGTGCAAGTGATTGTAGGGATAAAAGCATTTTCTAGGTGAGTCTGAACTGTAAGTACTACTATCAGTTTCCTTGGCAGTGTGTGCAATTTTTACCTTTGTTTTAAACTAAATTCAGCTATATATTGTTTACATGTGTTGATTCTTAAGTTATTAAGTTCCCTTTCAAATTGATGCGTTATAAAGTTTAACTTACTTTTAAGTTGATGTTTCCTAGACCTTTGTCATTCTCGTCGGATCTGAAAGGTATCAATTAGGTAACTTCTTGAAATTGTACAGGCTAGTTTTATGCTGTCTTCTGTTGTTGAGGTAAAGTGGTTTATGACTGTATGAACGGTTTCAATGCCTGTCATTTAAACACAAATGTAAAAAATAAGATATAAGAATGTGGACAAATAAGAAAAGGATAACGTTAACAAAATTACAAAACTACCACAGCAAAGATAGTGCCATAATATATAAATAAACAGCTGTACTACGATGTGGATTTAAGCTCTAAAGTCTCTTAATATTTTTTTCGGCACTGAGAGAGTAGAAACATTCGGTTAATTTTAAAAGACGCAAAAAATATTTTTGAACTTGTAATAGGTCGAAGTACCGCAGTGAGTGTTGTTTTGTTTACTTCAAATGGCGACGTTTAGTGTTCAAAACAACATGTACTCTTTCGTTTTCTCCTCTGCGTGGTGAAACACCCATCGAAATTTATCGCCAATTGAGTGACACATGGGGTGAAGGCATTATGGATGTTAAAAATGTGCGTTCGTGGTCCAAAGAATGCTGATCGAAGAACACAAAGCTGCGCGGGTGGAAATGTCGCAGGGCATGTTCTCATGTAATGCCACCATCAGCAATATTCCAATCGGTAAAACACACACTTAAAGAAGTGTTTTCAGAAGCCATGGAACCATGGCCACGACGTGGAAAATGTATACGTTTAGACGAAAGTTACGGTGAGAAATAACAAAAGTTTTAACTTTCTTGTTTAAGTGCTTTTTCAGAAAAAAACTTAGAACTTAGAACTGAGCACACCTCGCACAATCAAATCTAGAACCAAAAAATTGAAAACTTTGGACAAACATAAAAACGAAGAAAAAAGTGTTTTGTGTAAAATCCAACGATTTAGTTTACAATGGTACTGTGAGCATATCTGACAGTATCACTTTAATTAACGTTATCATGTGCCGGTTATCAATTTCAAGTAACTACATCTGTTAAAAGTTATGTTAAAGTAATTTCATCATAAATCCAATTCTCCCCTCTGATCGTGGCCAGAAATTCGATAAAAATACCTTCATAATTTATATAAGGTAGTTATTTTTTATCGCCCAGTTCATTACAAAATAATTTCATTATGGCAATAATAATAACTCATAAGCAATTCTTCGAGAACCTGCCTGACAGGATAGAAGCGGAATGTGAAATGAGCACTTTATCCTGAATTATGCGCTACTAATGCGGCTAAAAGGCTAGAAAACTTGACTTAAGCCAGATAAACACAAACAATGCGAGCAGGCTGCCAGGGGCGGCGGCGACGGCCGGCGCGGCCGCAAGCCGGCGAACAATGCGGCACGAGCGTCATCTGCCTCGCCAGGTACGGCCACTCCAGAGACGCCCGGCTTTCTCGAAACTGTTAACAGCTAAACAGAATTGACACCTGTCACTTCGCGCGTTCTGCTCGGCCGCTTCCCTGATTCTAGTGCGAGCCTTCAACAGATAAGTTCATGAAACTCAGAGGCCGGCGAGTTTTTGCCGCGCGATCCAGCTCGCCCGATACGCCGGATTAATTTACCGTTGGCTAATCGGCGGCCGTGCCGTCGCCGGGAAGAGATCGGAAGTCCCACGGGGCGAGAACCGGGAAGAGCGGCCCGGACGCCGCACGCTGCGCCGCAAGGCAGGATATTCGAGGGCATTGTGGGCCGCCGCGGGGGTCCGGCCTAAAATGCCCTTTAAAACCTCGCAGGGCAGCTACCAACAGCTCGGCACCGCGAGGGCCGTCTGCAGCTAGACACAACCGTCACCGAAGTGTCAGAAACCCAATCCCCCTTCTTTTATGTTGTCACAAATGCTTGTAGTGACCGGTACGCGACACTTTGTACCTCATTTCCATTTATATGCTGTTTATTCCCATTAATGCACTCTGTACGTTAAAGGAGAGAGACCCGGATTAAAACTGCCCAATATTACTTACAATACAATTGACAAAAAATATATACATATAAAGGCAAGTTTCAAACAAAACATTGAAAAAGATCTGCACAAACAAAATATTAAAAGATCATTCAAACAAACGACCATACCTTATAGCTTTAACTTCTTATTTTATCGAAAAACATGACCTTCCTGTTCTACAGAATATGTTCTAAAATACTGTTACAAACTGATTAGAAAGACAAAACAGAACGATTAACTGTTTTTGCATATTTTCTAGATTGGTTTAGTAGAAGGTTTCTCAATAAGAATGATATGATTTTGAAATGAAATGTCAACCATGCCTAAAATGAAGTAGCGTTGCGGATGTTCCAAATTTATCAATTCATTGTCGTGCTTAAAAATTAGAGCTTAAAAGAATGACAACTGGGCGTGTTTTGCAAAAAGATTTCGGTTTACATCCGTATAATATTGTGTCGACCCAAAAACTGAAACCATTGGTCCATGTAAGCGCCATCATTTTGCTGCTTGGGCTTTAGAGCAACTTGAAACGGGTCAAAATTTTGGGGAAAAAATTATTTTTTCAGATGAAGATCATTTCTGGTTAAGTGGATATGTTAACAAACAAAATTGTCGTTTTTGGTGTGAAAACAATCCACAAAAATTCACGGAAAGCCCTTGCATCCGCAAAAGGACACTGTGTGGTGTGGTTTACGGCATGGTGGCATTATCGGACCAATCTTTCTTCAAAACGAAGTAGGATATGCAACCACAGTGACTGGCGAGCAGTACCGATTGATGTTAACAGATTTTTAGTGATCAAATTTAAAAAAAATTAATTTGGGGGACATATGGTTCCAACAAAACGGTGCCACATGTCACACTGCTAATGCCACTATTGATTTATTACAAGAAAAGTTTGGTTTAAGGATAATTTGAAGAAATTGAATGTTAGTTGGCCTCCAAGAAGTTGTGATTTAACTGCTTTAGATTACTTCTGGTGAGGTTATTTGAAATCTATAGTCTATGCAAACAAGTCACCAACACCGAATGCTGCGTTCGTGGCATTAGACCCCAGTTATTACACAAAGTCATCGAAAAGTGTGCTCGAAGTTCAAAACAGAATGTAATAGACTACGCTTCAAAATAATATAAAAAAATTTGGTTGTATCTGAAATTGTTTTATTTTATTTCATATTAAAATCATATTTTTCTTATTGGGAAACCCTTTATAAGTACAACCGATTTATTCAAAATGGGTACTCGCCGGTACTCGCTTATAGCAGCACGCACTACATCCATTAGAAAAGTATTGACTGCAGCTACCCAGTCTCACTTCAAAAAACCGATATTAGGGTATCCTTTCGAACAAATTTTGACTGCTAAAGTTGTCTATGGTTTGTAAAAGCGAATCTTACGTATACCCTGTCATTTTATTTGTTGAAAGCTTTCTCCATTTTTTATCTGCTCATTATGCGCGTATTCATTCAACAACCCCTTTGCTTTTTCTCTCTTATCTTTCTGTAAAGCATCTATTAGCAAATGGCATGTATGTCTTTTGAAAATTTGCATATCCTGAGACATAATGTTTTGCTTACGAAGAAGATTTCGTTTAATTCGGCTACTTACGGCTTTAACTCCCTGAACAGCCCGAACTGAACGTGGTCTTTTAGATCTTGGACAATCCTCAACATCTCTAGTCTCATTAAACTATACGGCTAATGTCGAGAGGAGGCAGGATTCAAATCACCGAGAATCAGATAAAAGTTGATGACTTAAAATCTGACACCTGCGAGTTATGAAGTCCAGAAGAGCATGGATGAAGGAAGAGAGATGTTTTTCCACTTTTCGAGTCGGGCGTACTTCTCATTTGCAGTTTTAACTTTTCTACCAAGCAGACGATGCTCCAGCACTAACCAGAATCCCTCAATGTTATTCAGGTCGGGGATTGGCTGAGCCAGTCGAGGAGGGTTACGCGACGGCGAGTGAACCAGTCATGGACATGTCCAACGATGTTTGGAATCATTGTCCTGTTGGAAAGTAAAGCCTCTGCCCATGTTCTGCATGGTATATGGGCGTATCGTGTTTTCAAAAATGTCTTCATACACAAAAATGAATCCATAATGCCGTAGATTCTTATGAGAGAACCCGTGGCAAGATCGGAGACACAAGCTCAGACAACAGTACATCTGCCTTTATGCTTCATCGTGAGAATCTGGTACTTGGAATTAAAACGAGTGCCTTGGGAACGAATTTATTGAATCCGGTCTGTTCCGAACAACATGTACTTGCTTTTGTCACTCCAGAGCACATTTTCTCTCTTCTCGTTCAGTTCTTCTATGCCTTCCTGTTTTTTTTCAAAATCATTGGGTTCTTGAGCGGACGACGTCCATTAGATCTAAATGGTTTTGAGTCCAAGGGGTCACACAATTGGCAAAAAATATCGGCTGTTGTGAGGCGGAGGTTAACGCGAACATGCGGATGATATTTCCGTCAAAGAGTGTCAAGGCACTCTTGGGGCGATCGGCCTTGGACTTCTTCGCAACACCACCTTAGATCTTCTAGGAAATGGAAAATGGTGCTCTTGTGAAGGTTGAACTGTGCTGGAATCTCACGGAGAGTTCGACCGTGAGCACGACCATTGGCAATCGCCTTCTGGATACCTGGGGGTATATTGCGAGACCCAAATTGCTTACCCACAGCTGACACAACCATTGTTATTTAAAAAATGCAAGAAAAAACGATGGAAACGTCACGAAACACGAGTTCTTCAAAAGTCAATAAAATGGTGATTTTTACTGGTTACAGTCAAAATTTTCATCCGCACAATTACGGAACAGGTGTCAAAACATTGTCCAAAAATTTAAAAAAAAATTATAGGCACATAAAAAAGTTCTTTAACTAGTACTACATTACTGCAATTCAGTTTTTTGTCGCCCCACTCGCTTGATAAATAACCAAACACAATGCAACTTACAACTTTAAAACTTGACAATTGCAACCCTATGTTAAAGGTACGGATATCTCTATGCTTTGTAAAGCAAGGGTAGTTTTGACTTTCTAACAATATTTATGGGAATCCCATATAGACATACATAAAGTTATAAATTCCTTATATAGCCTGATTTACTTTATTTATTATTAAAAAGCAACAAGTAACGCGTTCCAGTTTGGTTTTAATTTAACGAAATTGGCCGTGCCAGCTCCCATTGTGCGAGCATCTCCTAGGTCTTAATTGTACAAATAAAGCCGCCTTCTGCAATAAAGGAAATAATAAGCAATTTGCACTCCTTTCAAAAATAACAAACCGCACATTAAGCCAATTTATGTTCAAATTGTTTTGAAATGCACAACGAGGCCCACAGAAAACAACAGGTCGAAAAAGTTCAGGCGATTTTTATCTGCAGATGGTTGCCGTGTTAGCTTTGGTGGTTAAATAGTCATAATGTATAAAATTACCATTGCATAAATTAACTAACGTGATTGATGACCAGCCAGCAGTTAAACAGTGACTTAGCGATTATTACTTTTTCGAAGAACTACTACCAACGAAGTATTAAAACGTGCGCTGTTGATGTAAAAGCTTTTTTAATTTAACGCTTGAAATATTTACAAGTAGCTTTAAGGCCCGACTTTAATTATAAAATAACCTAAATCATTTATCAGCTCCTTCTGTAGCTTAGAAGTCATGCTATAATAGATTAAGCACATTTTTTGTATATCAAATGCATCTTTATATTTATTTATTATTTTTTTGTTTATAATGGTAAAGCGGCTCAGAAATGATTTGCTAAGGAATCTAACCAAACAAAAAATATCAATAATGAAATAAAAATAACCTAAACATATAGAAGCAGGAAAAGAAGAGCAAATAATAACAAAAAACGCCGTTTAACAAATAAAATATCAGCATAACTGTTAAGATACTAAAGCAAAAATTAAGAGAGCGAATTCAATGCATGAGGAGCACTAAAATAAAAGATTAGTGTTTAAATTCTTAGAATTTTTCACTTCTTCTTCTTTGGTTTTTACACCAAAAAGTTTGCAGTCCTATTCGTCCTCCCAATCTTCCTTCTGCGTTTCTTTTCCCTTCGTAGCCGTTTTTCATATAGATTTCTCAAAAGAGAGTCGGTATATCTTTTCTCCTCTTCTCCCTTAGAGACCACTGCATTGATTTCTTTGGCCATTTGTCATCCATCGAACATGTCCATTCCATCAGAGAGCTCTATTTTCTAACGAGTTGAGCAGGTGGTATTCATTCTTTTCCAGACTTTCTCGGTTCTAAGCGTTTGCCCCGTCTTGTAACTTGTAGGTACCTTCTTATAAAATCGAATGCTACTGTTCTGATTTTATTATGTTCTTCATTAAGTGGGCATATGTATTCAATCACACTATAGAGTATTCTAAGAATTACTATAAATCTATATTGGAATCAGACGGCATCAATGAAATTAGAAGAAGAAAACATCGAAGATATAAAAATCCAGAGAGGGGTGAGACAGGGCTGTGCACTGTCTCCGCTATTGTTCAACCTTTATTCAGAATACATCTTCAGAGAAGCGTTAGAAAACACAAATATAGGGATTCTCTTAAATGGAGAAAGATTAAATAACATCAGGTACGCAGACGACACAGTCATTTTTGCTGAAAAGTTAGAGGACTTACAAGTACTATTAAACAGAGTAACAGAATGTAGTCAGAGACAGGGCATAGACATCAATATAAACAAAACGAAATTAATGATCATCAGTAAAAATAACTCATGATAAACCATATACCTATAGAACAAGTGGAAAAGTATACTTACCTTGGTAGCACCATTAATGACCAGTGGGATAACTCACAGGAAATAAAGATCCGCATTGAAAAGGCTAGAGCCGTGTTCAACAAAATGAGTACCATCTTCAAAAGCCACAATTTAACAATTAATTCAAAGATGAGATTTCTGAGATGCTACGTCTTCCCTATCCTTCTTTATGGAGTAGAGTCATGGACCCTGACAAAAACAACAGAAAAAAGGCTGGAGGCATTTGAAATGTGGCTCTGTCGCAGAATGTTAAGAGTGTCATGGATAGAGAGAGTCAGGAATGACGAAATTCTGCAAAGAATGAAAAAAGAAAAAGAAATACTGACTACAATAAAAACAAGAAAGCTCCAGTACCTAGGACACAGTATGCCGAACGAAAACAGATTCCAACTACTTCAAGTTATACTGCAGGGAAAAGTACAAGGCAAAAGAGGTCCGGGTAGAAGAAGGATATCATGGCTTCAAAACCTGCGAACATGGTTTTCTATGACCACAACACAGTTATTCAAGACAGCAGTCAACAAAATTATAATAGCCCAAATGGTTGCCAACATCCGGAACGGATAGGAACCGCAAGAAGAAGAAGAAGAAGATAGAGTATTCTCTTGACTGATATTCCAATTTTGTATTATTTCCCTATAGTTAGAGCAGGATTTCTTGTATCTGTTTTCATAAAATGGCCTAACATAAGCTTTATTCTATTCCTGCGGGATATATTTTCCTTATTCTGTTTAATTAAATATCTTCTGTATATATTTTATAATCTTATGTCCATCGTATTTAAGTAATTTAATCTTCAAGTTTTTTAGTCCTAGTGTCTGGTTCTTTTTCAAATATCTCTTTCTGTTATTTTTCAATTCATGCTGACATTTTCTATTGGTTTTCCCCTTTTACATAAAACTGTCTATGTTCTCACAGAAGATTAGCATAACGATCCATCGATTGTTTTGACGGTTTCTCGATTTATTATGTTGTTGATCTACGTCATCCAATAGTAGTGTCAATATCTATACATAATCTGTTTCAATTTCATCTCTTACTTTTAGTATTACTAAAAATTTTTAATAAATTAAAATTTATCATTTTTAAGTTTACATGCAAATTTCGTGTTATGAATTGATCAGAATCTATCATACTGCCCACATGCTTTTCCTGTGCACAAAAAATCGCTCATATCAAAATGGTACTCTCTAAAACTTGATATAAATTGACGAAAAAAATGTACACATCTAATTAATTAATGAATGGCGTTATACTTTTTGATTTGCCAAATAGAGCGTTTACAAATAATTGGGTTCGGTTGTGTTGCAGGATGAGATACGCGTACTATGCGTAAATAAAAATAGGCTACAATGCCACGCATGCCACTAGGTGGCGTTGCTCGAACGCACAGAAGAAAAAATAGTGATAGTGCTACAATTGTAGTTGGGGACAAAGTGGAAGACCACAGAAGCAGACAATCACAGAGGAAAGGGGCGACTACTTTGAGCATTTTACGAAATTAGTAGCCTTGCGTGAGAACATGGAACCGATATAGACTGTGCTGAAAAAGAAAACTGCACAAGATAACTTTATTTAGTGTATATCTATTTTGATAACGACAATTACATTTGATTTAAAGCTAATCAAAGTCTGTTGTTTATATTTTGACCGCAATGAAGCGAAAATAACAGAACATCGGCTGCGCTAGTTTGTTCATGTTCTACGCGCCAACCAATCAATAATCACTCGATTTTACATACCTGGGAAAAGACCTAAGTATCGGCCTGTGTAACAATAGACTGACACACTACACTAAGACCTGAAAACCGCGTCAAATTGACTCGCAAACCCACACTAGCAAACCCTGTACGGCCGAGCAAATGCTGAAGAAGAAGAAAACACTGATCGCTCAGCAGGAACAAAAGTGTGTGGAAGTATGCCAACAGTTAAGACAGCTATACAGCACGAATCCGGAGACGCCACTCTATTGGAAGCTCTCATTTCAAGAAGCTACAACTACCAGAAAAGCATTCTGCTGATGTTTGTGAGAACATTACTAGTAAGTGGTACTTCGCAACTTCACCATGGAATGTAAAAATATGATTTAAATTTTAAAACACCCGACCACAGGTCAGACGTCACATAGTTATCACTTGCATGCTTTTAGGATCGTTTATTTGAAGCAATAAAAAAAGACATTTGGCATCATGCTTCAGCCAAAGAATGGTTGCAGCAACTTTACGGAAACTACCGGGACGTGACAGAAGTACACAGACATTGAAGTGAAATACCTCTAACGAAATGTGTATTCGATTATTTCTAGTAAGATGTTAGTGACAAGAAAGCACCTGCAGTGCTAATAATTTTTGACCGACTCGAGACATTTAGATAGTAAAGTAATTAACAGAAGAACAGTACAATTGATTAATCAAAAAAAAGGAAACAAATAGAAAGAAAGAATTCTAACTAGAATAATAACTAATATATTCAACCATCCCTGAATCAAATTTAGCACTAGGATCCAGAAAATATGTTTTAGGGAACTGATGGTAAGCAATATATACGCATTGTTTCTCAAAAAATTGTTTGACAAATTATTTTCCTTCTCGATCTGAGTTAATACAGTTAAAAATCATCACTGTTCAAATAGAAGTTGGAAAAAGTTAATATCTGAATTTAAATGTGTTCGATTATATCAGGTGCGTTCAAGTTCTAAAGTCTCCAAATTTATTTCTCAGTGGTATTAGTATGTAGAAAGATGCGGTTAATTTTAAAAGACGCGGGTAATATTCCTGAATTTGTAATATAGATATCAACACCATACACTGTGCATTGGTCGAATTACTGTTATTGTAGTGAGTGTTGTTTTGTATACTTCAAATGGCGATGTTTTATATTCAAGAACAACGTGTAATTATCCGTTTTTTCCTCTCGCATGGTGAAACGTTCATCGAAATTTATCTCTAACTGAGTGAGGCATGCGGTGAAGCCGCTATAGATGCTAAAGATGTTTAAAGAAAGTCCAGAGTTGTGTTATAATGAACAGACAAGGCGAAGTCATCATCGCGCGAGTGGAGCAAGTTATTATGATAAACCGTCGATTAGATATGCGTAATATCGCCTCTAAGCTTGGCATTTCCGTAGGATTTGTGGAGTCCACTTTGCATGATGACCTGAAAAACGAACCTGATCAACGAACACAAGACTACGCGGGTGGTAATGTCTCAGAATATGTTGACACGTGATACTGCTATAGTGGTTTCTTTACGTCAGTTGTAAGAATGGATAAGACGTGGACACTATTTTTTAATCCTGAAATTAAACGCCAGTCAGCGCAATGGAAGCACGCCGATTCACCACCACCGAAAAAAATTCGGGTTACAGCCTTTGCTGAGAAAGTTGTGGTGCATTGAGCTCCAAAGAACACTACAATGACGGCTGAATCATACGACCAGGTTTTGAGGATAAATTTTCTTCAAGTATTGTATAAAAACCACTAGATAAGGCTGCACGAGTACTTTTATATCGGGGCAGCAGTTTCTTCGTGAAAACAACTTTGAGGTACTGTTTCATGCTCTCACCTGACCTCGCTCCTAGCAATTTCTGGCTTTTTCCGACCATGAAGGACACTCTCCGTGATCGCTCATTTTCCAACGGAGTCGCTGTTAAATCAGCGATTTTCCAGTGGGCAAAATACACCCTAAAAAGTATTCTCAGCAACCATAGAATCATGGCGACAACGTTGTGAAGAATGTGTACGTCTAGATGAATATTACGTTAAGAAGTAACAGAGGTATAACTTTCTTGGGCAAATAATTTTTCAGAAAAAATTTTGGAGACCTTAGAACTTGGACGTACCCGTACAGGTTAGTAGACCTTAGTATTACTATTAAATAATAAAATGAGACAAAATAAAAAACCTTCTTAGAAGGAAATTAACAAAAACACCACAGATACATACAAACTGCACAAAATCCGATGCAACAGTACAGCGTTAGATAAAGATCCATTTACAGTAAATTTCACTGTAAAACGTCAACGCTATTCGATTGCTTAAATTTGGTGAAATCAGCTATAGTCATTAGTTTCTTTGACCGTTAGGTACACAACTGGACGTAAGAAGGTCGAGAATGTGAGTAACCAATGGCCAAATTAAACTCCAGGTGTGTATTTGACTCCATTGTTTGTACTCTCAATGTGATAGGCTCAAACTTAAACTACATAAAAAACCTATCAGAACTATTACACATTAGTACTTACCAAACATCGACGCGATAGATGAAGAATAAAGCAACTTATGAATACGTTCCTAATACTTTTCTTGCTCAAGTTCTTTATGTGGATGAAGTGCTGACTGTCTATCTCAAAATACTCCTTTCAACCTACTTTATTGTGCGCATTATTTTAACTCAAGAGGTAGCAAATGAAAATTAAATTTAATAAGCTTTTGTAAACGACAAGAGAACAAAAAGCCGATAAAAGGATAACCAATAAAAAACTATAAAGTCATTAATCATTAATCTAATTAATTTTTTCTCAATTTACCCTGTTGATAGTCATACCGGATATGACAAAAAAGGTTATAGAATGTTGCATCGCATTATATGCGCCACGTTACAAAAATTATTATATAAGTTGAATGATGGGAAGAAATAATGGAGAACAAATTAATTTTGTAAATAGAAAACATATAAAAAATATTATATATATATATATATATATATATATATATATATATATATATATATATATATATATATATATAAAACACCTTTATAAGCTTCGAACTAATGGAACTAAGTTGTAGGATGCCAGATATTTGCTCAATCCTATTATCTAAATAGTCATATTAAAATGGAAATGGACGGGACATGTAGCAAGGCCTAGTGACGCAAAATGGACAAAGAGAATCATTGAATCGAGACCACGTCAAGACAAACGAGGCAGAGGTAGACCCCTACCCGCTAGACCGATGATATAAGGAGAGTAGCAGAAAATTGGATTAGAGTTGCACAAAACCTAAGTGAATGGAAACGGTCAGGGAAGACCTACGTTTACCAGTGGACCCAAATGTCTGGATAGTGATAATGATGGTGAGAGGGTCAACAAACTTAAGCATCAGTTGAATTTTGTACGCAGGAAGATGCGTGTCTGTAGTGGGTAGTCGTTGAAGGAAGCTTTTAGAAATGTCCACTTGTGCGGGGTACTGAATCACTGTTTTCGGATTTGAAATGACAATTTGATTAACTATAGCAATATTCTCATGGGATCTTACCCCACGCTGATATTCACGAGGTTTTGCATCCATTACCGATTCAGTTTCATCACATTTTCTAATCAATTTTCAAACAGTTAATTCATCTGGTGTATTATTTCTCGGTTTTCTTCTGTCTAGCGCTCCACAGTTATCAATCGGAAGAATCTTTCAAAGTATTAAAATTGCTGACCACAAATCAAAATAACATCCAGCATCTCCTACTTTTAATTGTATTATACAGACCTTCAGCCTTTGCATTAAATGAAATTATAGTTATCAAAGGTGCCCTACAATTATATTTAATTTCCTATAATATACACTTAGGCACAAAGGCTCATGATAATATTATTAACTCAAGAATAATAAAACCTGAAAATAAACCAAAAGACTAAATTGATAAAAGTTATAGAAATTTGTTTGAGGGTGACAACTAGAGCAGCTAAATTATAGTTGATAAATGTAGGAGAAAAATATTTATATGGAATAATAAAAATTAGGATAGTTAGAAACATGTAGGTACTTTGATTAATCCTTAAATAACACCGGGGGCCCAAAAAAACCCAGACCTTTTTCAACGATCCGTACTTCTGAAGCCTCGCCAGAAATAAAAATTATGGCTCCGTCTACCTTTAGTTGGAGAGTTAGGTTACCTGTTCATGCATTTCTCGCCAGGTGCCGAGTGGAACGGTCGAAAATTTGGGTGGGGTTCAAAATACCCCATTCACGTGCATGGCTGAGTGAATTTTTCTTGAGTGTTATAGTGCATAATCTATTTATTCGAGCCGTAAATATTGTGTTGTGAGTCATAGTATCTTTTACGTAGTGTTTTTTCAACGTATTTTCGGTATTTCAAATGTCTCGTAATTTGTCGGGCGGTACCGCAGATGCTCGAACTAGAAGATGAGGGGCCTGCAGCAACTGACAGCTTTATCGGACGAAGGATATAATCTATCCGAACACAGCTACGAAGAAGAATACAAGCCTTCTAGAGAAGGTTTGTCAGAGAGTGCTGTGGGGTTAGATGAAGATAGAGACAATTTCAAGAATGCGAGTCTGAAACAAAGATTGTTGGGCGCTCCAACGCGCCGAGACGCCAGAAGCAACCATAGCCGAGGTAGAGGACCGTCGGTTTTGAGAGCAAAAACCATTACAAATGGAGCACTAAAGTCCCCGTGAGGCTCTCAGGTAAATTTCCGTTGTTTACTTGTAAACGGAGCACAGCTATACGTGCGCTGCATGCGTACCTTTCTTAGAGAGAATGACAGATAGATAGATAATTTATTTGTACTTCGTACAAAAGTAAACACAAACAGAGAGAGAAAGAGAAAATAAAAGAGAGTGGTATGGAGAAAACAAAAGAGAAGGAGAGATATGAACAGAAAGAAAGATTAGGCATTGAAGCACTGAATTAGTGATTTCCATACTCCAAAAAAATTACTCCAAAATGAAAAATTAGGCGAGAAAACTATTCCTGGTCTCGTCGGTCCAGCAGCAGGTTTGAGTACGATCGAACAAATTTGGGAGACGCTGATGCCAGATGAAATCTTTGATAAGATAACGAAACCTACGAATCGTCAAACACAATGCCAATTTATGTCGGTGGAGGAATGGCTAAAATTGATGGGATAAAATTCTATGACCAAAATGTTAATAACTTCCAATGTTATCGCGTATTTTCGGCCTGGGGTCCAAAAAACCCCACGAGTTAAATACGTAATATTTTTGGCTTGTATCATTTAAGGCTTAAGAAACGAAAGAAGCAAATAAACTCCTAATGAGTTAAGGCTGCCGAAAGGCTATGTAATAAGATTTTTAGGCAAAGAAATATTTATCAGCTAATACTAGTTGTATTTAGTGTGTACAAATGTCAAGTATAAGTGAACCAAAGTGAATTTTACAAAGTAACGAGTTAAAATATGCAAATGTAAAGAATGGTCAATTAATACTAAATAAATTCAGTTTGGGCTATTTTTAGCCATTCTATTAGATTTGAAAATAAATTTCAACATTGCGGAAACTCATTTGTATCGTTAGCTGGGCCAAGCCTAATTAAACTTATTTTTAATTAAATACTTTTATATATAATTTAAAATAGCCAGACAATATATATTTAAATGCGAGAAACCAAGTGGCCAAGACACCGTTTCTAAGTCCCGATTTCTAACCCCAATTGTGGCAGGCGATTTGCGCCCAGTCCGCGCGGAAATTAACGGAACGAAAATTGAAGGAGCGCACTTTGCATAATTTTCGGATTTAATTATATCAACTCCAATTTAGCGCGCCGGGTACCAAAGCCGGAAAAGCTCCCAGCACTAGACCGAAAATGCATGAATATTTAAGTCGCCGCTTGCGCGCCTTAAGCATTTCTATTAGTTTTGTTAAATTAGCGACCTTCACCAATTTGCAGAATTAATCATAAAGTAGCAGTTAATTTGGAATCGCTTTTTGTTGGTCACATAAATTAGCGGAATGGTCATTCTGCGGATAAATAAAAGATGGGGAGGCGATTGCCGAATGGTGTCCCAGTTATTTATTT
The DNA here is from genome assembly GCA_036346155.1 of Sinelater perroti. NCBI lineage: Eukaryota > Metazoa > Arthropoda > Insecta > Coleoptera > Elateridae > Sinelater > Sinelater perroti. Next base: position 5,961,692 of record JARFIY010000215.1, read on the forward strand.
CACGCCGCGGCCACTGCAAGGTTAATTTGCAAAATTTTGAAAGACCTGCGTTTCGCTGGCGAAATCAGCGGTCGATCTTATTCTTCTCTTAAAATGTTTTTGGTTAGTAGCTTTACCAACTTTTAAGCGTAAGGTTTTGTTATTTGACTTGTGCTGAATAATTAAGTTTTAAAATAATTAGTTTACGGAAACATTTTCATATTAAAATGGAAATGAAGTAATTTTAAAAAATATAATGCACGAGATCTATCCGTCGCTTATAAGTCTATCGGCTCTTGATTCCAAAAACAAATTTACTGAACGACAGTTTGTTTAATATTAATTTATTTAATTTTCTAGCAATTACGTATTATATTTCTTTTGCATTTTGCTGCCAAGGCTTGTATAACTGGGCGTAGGCTATAAATTTTCAGCATACCACTGAGGTATTTTTGAGTAGACGTCTTGTGTAAAGGGACCTTTATCTGGATAAAGGCCTACGAGGTGTGGCAGAAAAGTAATGAGAGATTTTTTATTTACCAAAGTTTTTATTTTTTTCAAACATCAGTGTTATCCCCTTCAAAATTCCCTTGGGCAGCTACACACCGATCGAGACGTTGTTCCCACTGTTGGTAGCAGCGCTGGAAGTCTTCAACCGGTATGGTCTTCAGCATGTCCGTTACACTCTTTTGGATGTTTTCTAAAGTCCCAAAATGACCTCATTTGAGGACATTTTTCAGTTTAGGAAAAAGGAAAAAGTCACAGGGACTGAGGTCAGGTGAATAGGGGGATGAAGAACCATAGGAATGCCTTTTGAGGTCCCTTTCGCATGTGCAAATGTTCAGTCAAAATTTGATGAACGGCAAATCTGTTCAAATTTAATTGTTCACTCAACATTCTTAATGTTAAACGACGGTCTGATCTCACAAGAGTGTTCACACGTTCGATGTTTTCGTCGCCTCCCTGAAATTCCGCTGTTCCATTTTGCGTGACGCACAACCAAAATACAACTTCACTAATAGCAGTCACAAAAATCACGTAATTAACGGAACGGGCTGAAACTCGCACTGAGCTATGGGAGGGTATTTATACACGTGCTCTATCAAGGACAACAGCGGGGCGTTGCCAGATCGTTTGCATTGTTGCCAGTCTCATTACTTTTCTGCCATGCCTCGTATTTACACCGATACTATGCTGCTGCACTAAATTTCGTTTTCATAATAACCTTGTCTGGAATGATAAAAATGTATTTATCGCTCTTTGTACCAGCAACGCTTCCTTATCAACTTGTGGGATAAAATTGTTTAATAGTTTCTAATATGACCTTAGCTCCTGCTACCACTACATTATCTGGTGTTCATCTACGATCTGCCAAAACTCAAAATGCTCTTGATGTCTGTGAATACCGTGGTGATTTCCGTGGCCACCGCTTACTGCACTGGATTTTTCCTCTGGAGCAGGAAGATAATTTTTAAAACATGCCCAGTAGTCCGCTTTTTAAATTGATTTTCTTCGCAACAATCTGGTCTGCACTTAGCTCTGTAGCACTGAAATAGCAATGATTTAAAATTGCAATTTTATTTAATTTTTCCGTTGCCCGTAATTTTGCAAAATTTTTAAAAAGGAAATCTTGATACAGCAAACTCAGAATATAGTTGAATTTCATAGGCAATGGACTTTCATAGCAAAGACACGGCCGAATAGTTGTTTTAGGAATCGGAAAATTATTTAAATTATCCAAAATACAAGACCAAAAATATTCTGGGGGTTAACCAAACTTGACGACTATAACTGTGATTATTTTCAAAGAACTACGTGTTTCGGTTCCAGTTCAGTTTCTACAGAAGATGTAGCTGCAGATGTTTGTTCCTAAAAGGTTAACGCTTTCTACTGGGATAAAAATAGAACACAACAAACCATACAAATCTTTTCAATCTGACTTTCTGAGTTTGTCCGAGCAAATCTGTTTTTCCAATTTAATTAAATCGAAAAAGTTGTATTTAACAAACGTGTAAGGCGCCATAATTTGTTGTTATGCCCAATTATCGTTTTAAAGTTAAGGTTACACTAGAAGGAACTTGTAATGAACTCCGCCTGCAGTAGCCGCTGGGTGGATTGAGTATCCCAGTAACTAACTACTGTTGCCGGTGGTTAGACATGGATGCTAGACTTGGGCAATGACCAAAGAAGGAAAAGAAACACTACTGATGTTTGAAAGACGAGTATTACGAAGAATTTCCGGGTGAAATAAGAAGATGGCATGTAGTGAATATAGAGGAATTATAGTAGAATTTGCAAAATTGCTAAGACTGAAATGGAACGCCCATAGAATACCAAAGAAAATACACTAAAGACAAAGCAAAGGTAGAAGAAAAAAATATGGTCCGATAACATAGAAAAGGATGCACAATAAATATTTAGAACTGAAAACTGGAGGATTGGAACACAAAATAGGGAAGACTGGAGGGAAAATGTGGTAGGCCCAGGTCCAGATGAGATTATAGTCTCACGAAGAGAGGGGGGGACAGAGAGAGGGGAGGAGCATGCAATATCCGAGCACTAAAGAGAGGGTCAAAAAAGTTCTTTCAGTGACCACATTTTTTTAATAAAATTTGTTTACTGAGGATAAACATAAGAATGTGTACTGAAAACGGCATGGAAATGAGAAAGCAAACTTTAGAAAAATGTGCAGCGCCAATATATGAATTTTTCTGTATTATCAAAATTGCGGTACTTAGATGGGTAGATTTTGCAGATTTTTTTGATAATCAATTGCGAACACAAATTTATTTTGGCTTTTACGGTTATTTTTTAATTACTTTTTGTCTGATGAAATCGGGTACTGACAGAGCTTTCATAGATCTACTGCGATTAAAATCGCTGGATGTAATTTAACTAAATCGGACTTGGACTCGGAGGCTCGAACTATTAGCGTAAACGCTTTAGGAGATGGCAGAAAATTTCCGAAGAACATTTCTTGAAGTTCCAGGGGGAGTAATTTATTGCGACTATCTTATATATTCAAAGACATCGTTAACACTTTGTTTTTCTCCATATTTTCTAGTAGAACAAACAGAACCAAACGATCGACTGAAAGAACTCCATGTTAATTTTTTTTGTGGTAATTATTGCGCAGATTAAACAGGAGCGCTCCAATCGAATTGCGATTCAAAAATTGTTCGCAATATCCCCAAACGAAAGGGGGCCGTTGGTCGCGCATACGTGGAAAGCAATTCGGTGTAGTGTTGAATCCAAATATGCAATTTACCAAGATTAGCATGATAAGCGCATTACTATGCCTCGCCGCTCTGTTTTGGTAGAAACTCGCGTTGGCCCAGCATCTTCGAGGAACTAAAACGCAGCAGAAAAATAATACCCCAAGTACTTTCGGGCACGCTCGCATAAAAGTGGCCAAAACAATATTTTCCTTATTTTTATTATTTTTTTATTATTATTTAATTTTTGCAAAGCCTCGCAGGAGAGTTGCATTTTTTAATTACATCCAGATAAGTATGATTTGTATAATTAAAATTAAAAAAATTCAATTTGAGTGACTTCAGTAGGTATCTTATGTTGTAGCTACCTTTTGGTAGAAATCTAAAAAAATATAGATATTAGTTAATTGAAATAGTGAGTTTCAGCAAGCATTAATAGAAGAAAAAATATACAAATAATTTTTGTATGAAGGTTTGGTTATAAAAATTTTAGTCAAATCAAAATATAAATGAACTGATTTAGTCGTAGGGGGTGGGGATACTCTGAGCTTATTTTTTTCAGAAGACATCCCAAGTTTATTCTGGAGAGCGTAATTCCTTGGAATAAAGGCCGTGACAGTTCGGATCCAATTTCGGGCCCACGTCGCGCCGTCACCCGTCCAAATTGCAGTTCCTTCCGGGCCCCCGCCCCCCGCGCGGCGCCGGCGTCGGGAGGGCGCGCCTCGGCGAAGGGCCGCGCGCGATCCGCGCAGTGATAAAGGAGATAAATCCTTTCCACTATCCTGCCACTGGCTCGGGCCTGGCCCCCCTCTGAAAGGAGGAGCCAGGCCGAGCCTTGCGCCTCCGAGTGCGCACCTCTTACAGCCTTGTACGGTCTGCCGTACTGCGCGGTTGCAAGTGTGTGCGTGTGCATGCGCGCGAGCCCGGCATGCAACATTTCCATGTGCACGGTGTTTTTGTCCGATTGTTTATGTAGATGACGACCATGATGACGAGTGAGAGAACCGAGCGGCGCCGCCGGTGAACGGGCAGCGCGGCCAGGACGCCTTCCTCTCGAGTGCGTGCCGATCCGGGTCCGTTCCGCGGGGACGATCACCAGCTCTTGCGGCCGATTGGGGGAAGAAAGACTCGCTGGTGGCGGCGCCATACGCGTCACAGGCCGGCTCTCGCGCGACGCCCCCGACGCCCAGCAGCTCGCGGCCGCACGCACCGCTCGGGCTGCACTTTATCGCCGCCGGTTACAAAACCGAGCGCCTGGCTGGTTATCGGTGAACCGGCTGCAGTATCAGTGAACCCTCGCCCCCGATCTCAGTGAACTGCACGGCGGCGATAGCGCGACGAAAGAATGCCGGAGGGCGCTCCGGGGAAGCAGAGCCAGGACTAACCGCCCGGAGTTTCGACCGTCCGTCGTCCACCATCAGGTCTTAGCACCTGCGATTCCCGGTGCTGGTCCTGCCGTCGCTGCAGATGGGAGTGTTCGAGGAGGGCCACACTCGCACGCCCGGGATGCATTGGGTAAGTCCGCTTCGTACCACTTCACTGCCACAAGCGTGAGACTTGAGATTTAGAATCCAACATGCACTACTTGACATTACCTAACGACTAGCCACAGTGTTGTAACCTAAATCATGTGCCAAACTCATTATTCATCATTTACCTAATGTCACTTGAAATTTGCTAGTTAATGATGTGAAGATGCAAAATTCATTAAACAATTTACAGCAAGTTTCTTTAGGTCACTTAAACGTTAAAAAAATTTAAATATACCAATTTAATATACCTAGAGATGGGTAAGTGTGTTGGATCACCCTACATCTACAGTTTGCAATACCTAAAATGGAAGACCATTTTGGTTTTTTAAGGAGGGGGAGAACAAATTATTTTTATTTATCATTTTCGTTTGCCATTGCCTTGCTAACGATTATATTTTTCCACTTTTGCCCTAAATTGATTGTTTGACCAAACCTCGATTAGGTATTTTCCAAATAACCCACAATTATGGAACTCTCGAACCATCTAATACAGCTTAAATGTATTTTCACCATTTTGGTTTTGGGGAAAGACTACTTGGTGCTTTTGGTTTTATTAAAACAGACATTTTATGAATTCCCTCTTGTAGATAAATTTATTTTGGTCACATTGCCCTAATATTTAGAAACGAGGAGTTCTTCGATCAAAATTTGTTGCCCAAAATGCACCTTAGAGAAAACCTGCGTTTTCTATTTTCTAGCTCAAAATTCTTTCGTAAACTGAAACGAAGTTTTCGCTTCTAATCTTTGAAGCTCACTATTGTATAATCTCATCAGCATCCCGGCTCCAAAGATCTGTTCTATTTGGTGCAATTGATGTCCAACTTAAATGTAACTTATGTAATCTTGAGCTTGGAGTCTAAACGAACCTGCTCCTCTAAATCTTTTCTGATTAAGCCCAAAACTAATTACTTAATTTTTTACAATACCAATTCAAAATTGAGTGATTTGGAATCGAAAATTACTGAAATAGAATCATTACAAGCATATTTTGAATATATTAATGTTTTTGAGCTTGTCATTTGCGTTGAAGGGGCGACTTTAACCTTTTCATCAAGTGTTGCATTGTTTCACCTTTTTCTATCGATTTCTTAGGAAAGATAAATGAACTCCAAAACCGGGCTTGATATAACAAAATTCCTGAAATTTTCCAATCAAACCTGCATTTTTTGAGCTTCGATTTGCAAACATTCCTTGTTTTCGCCAAATTGCTGTTGTATTTGTTGTCTAAATAGCTGCATAATAGAAATCTGCAACGCCTCGTCCTTTTTGTTGGCTCTAGATCGCCTTCCCTGATAGCAGCGATACGGCCGATGTTTTCTCCACCAAATTCGCTTTAGAAAGTGCGCCCGGGGTCATCGCTTCGGATAAACCCTAACGGCGTGGTGACTCAATATTGTCCCAGAGATAGCTGCGTTTGCGTGCATCACCAACCGGTTTGTTTTCCAGGGGTTCCATTTTGCGGATTAGGCGAAATCTGGCATTCGGAACTGCAGAAAGCGCCGCAGTCGCTGTTCTGCTGTGCTTTTTGAGCTTAAACCGAAGCAGAAAGCTAACGGAACGTTAAGAAATTGGACGCGATTTGAATTTCTGCCATCCCATTAGAATTTTTATTAAACAGTGCGTCAGCGGAGCGGCGGCAAAAGCGATTTTTTGAAGCTGGCGTTGAAAAAATATCTAAATTTCAATTAGTCTTCTTCCGGGGGCAGATAACAGCAGGATGCATGTTTAGGCGAAGCGTCGTTAATATAAATTGTTGCAAATTAGCCGAAACACAGTTGGACTCGGGCATAATTGCTATTTAATTAAAATTTCCCGTGTTCGTTTGCTGTTGATGTTGTCGTAAATCTGGCTGCATTTCCATGTGCGACATCACGAAAATTATCGTTTGGGGTTTTTCGTTTTTTTTACTCTGCTCAGTTCGAGATGAGCAGTTTCGACAAACTGCTGTTGAGATTCTTTACAACTTTTTTCCCGTAGCCGGGAAAAAAGTCAAAACTCGTGCAAGAAACACTAAAGTAGCTCCAAACGACATATTCAGCTCTCTTGATGGGGCTCTTATGGATCGTTCCAAACCAAACAACGCTCCAACAAGGAATGCTGATAATAAAAAAGAATAGCTGCAAGTTTCGGACGATTGCGCTAAGTTGCTTGCAACTTCCAAGATTTGGTTGCGCTAGGCCTACGCTTCTGAAGCATCCGACGGCAGCCGAACCTTTATTTGAGAATAAACTTTCCTAGTGCAGACGCGGTAGGTTTAGCAAAATTTTGAATTAATTCAGAAAGCTCGGCTCGCCCTCCACTCAAAAGTCGGGGAAGTTTAATGGGGCGCCCGAAGAGCTGAACAGAGCGCTGAATTCAGGCTTTCGTTTCAGCCGCGGCGCTGAAACCGCCAGAAAGACCTGTTGAGGGCTGAAACGCAAATGACCGCGCTATCGCCCGATCGCAGCTCGCCGGGCGTTTAATCAAAAATCATAACATCGTGACAAATGTATTAGCCGAGCGGCAGGTATCCGAGCGGGCATGTTGCGTACCCCAAGGCACGTATAGATATTATTTCAGGAGTGATTCATCATGCGCACGAAATGGCTGTCCAGACGCCGTTGTTGTGCCTGGACTTATTTATGCGGCCCGCGGCCGCATCTAGGCGCGCAAATGCTTGCATGAAGCTGAAAAATCTCCGGCCTTTATTTATTGAATTGAAAATAGCCCGCCTGGGTGGAGGTGTGATTCAGGGCAGGACTTCGCCGCCTGTGGGAGTAGTTCCCGTGAGCTTGTGCAAGTTCGAGATAGCTGGACGGCAATTATCGTGTGGTTATCTGTGGAAGACGCGATAACATTCCTGGAGGCGCACGTGCTTGCCGTTTTTGCGTTCGATATGACTACCTTCCTCAATAATGCAGACATAAACATTTTTAGCTTTATCGCAAGTCACACGATACTGAACATACCATCTGCAGGAGGAATATTGTATTTTGCTTCATGATTAATTGTTTGGGCTAACTAAACGATAAATCATTAATATTCGGTCTGGGACGACGATGGAATTTTCGAATAGAATAAAAATCTCATTTAGACCTATAATCATCTTTTAATATTGAAGAAAAGTACAATATAAAGAGAGCTAAGCTCAGGGGCGACAAAAATAATTTTTATTGCCCAAGAGATTTGGTATTCGTTAAAAAAATTCTTAGCGCATCTTTGTTATTTCTGATAATTTTGTATATTTATTACAGTGTGGGATGCTAACAGTAACTTTATAACATGCTAATGCTAGAACACTGAATAAAAAGCTTCGTGTTAAAACTTACATTTGCTATGTTTTCTTCTTTTTATTTTTAACTAGCGTTTAGTTTAGTTGGAAAAATTCAGTAAGGAGCAACATCAACAATAGATTAACGTAAAAGTTTTTTTTTATATTAAAAACTTAAACTATCTAATTTGGAAAATAACTTTAAAGACACAATTAAATGTTAACCGTCAAATTAATTAAGCTTCCCAGAAATGGCATTCATGCCCACTTTTTCTTTTTTTTAACATACAGAGCATTTTAATTTTTTTTTAACTTAATAGCGGACATTTTGGCGTTGTGCTGCTCATTTTGATATGCAATATTGCCATGTACCCTTTGTAATTTCAGCGTATAATTAATCACCGCAGAATTTAAATATATAAATGACGGATGGGTGGATTTCAGATTTTTAAATTTTTTTATAATAAAGGGCATTGCAAATTCTTTTTTTGTTATTAAAGAAGCAAGACAGTTTTAGGTAATTTATTTCAAATTCCTGCTGTTACAAAATTTACTTTAAAAATTAAAAGTGCCGTTCCAAGACTCTAATCAGCAGCATTCTTCAGGGAAAATTACTTTTCAGATTGGGACCGTCCGGGAATTAGCTGGCGCCGCGGTTGTCTGCGAACGCCTCTTTCAGGAACTGTTTGCGCCGCTTTGCAGCAATTCCGGCGGCTGCCGCTGCCGCCCTGCTGGCGAACTGCGAATGGCGCTTTTCGAAACCGAGAATTCGATGTTACGTAAAAATCGTTCCAAAAATAACGCGTTTATAAACAGGCCTCGTAATCGCTCTTGTTTGTTTTACTCGCGACGGGTCATCGGGATCCGTCTGCAAGAGATACTCGCGCCGGGGTCAAACGTCACTTTTTTAACCGGAATGGACACCCTGTCTCCGGCGTTATTTATTGAATCTATCTGATCGGCGGCTGTTACCATGCGGGCGTGCCTGCGCCTGAAACGAGGCCAGCGGGCTGCTGGGTGCTCCATGGGGTGGTTTGGGGCAGAGCAGCTTAAAAGGGGCATGGAGAAATTCGGTTATAACTTAAAGAATTGATAAAATTCAGCGTTTCTTGTATACCGTGGAGTAGTAGGACCTGCTCTGCCTTGCGTGTACATTTTTCTTTCACTGGAGTAACGCCGACAATATGCTTAAATTCGTAACCGTTTCCTCTACGACGCCTTCAAGTCCAACATAAGCCACAATTTTTACATAAGAAGGCAGCTGTAGCAAGACCTGTCCATGACCTCTTTTTAACACTACAAAGACAGGAGAAGACTATTTTTCGTTTGACGATGGCATCACTACAATCATGTGCTTGTATTGAAAATTCCTAAAATTTACAGAATAGCTCTACACGATAGTTCTGAGGCTATTTAGAGCATCTTGGCCTTTCCTATCTATGAAAGATACTCGCCTAAATTCCTCCTAGAGGATGGTCACAAAAGATATTTCAACTTTGGTAACTTGAATGACTATCAAAAACTAACGCCTTGTAAAGATTCTTCCATTATCTTATTTGGCGTAGAAAGCTAATAGATTCGAAAAACAAAGATGGGAAATATGTCTTGATCTTGGTCTGGAACTAAGAAAATCATGGACCGAAAGGATGTACAGCATGTACTCCAATAACGCAGAGTGCGGTTACCTTTCTCTATTGATACCATGAAGCACACGGCTCAATATTGTGTTGTAACCTGAAAGTGTTTACCATCCTATATACTGGTCTGAATATCAGGGTATCAACTTATAGGTGGATAGCAGTAGGAGAGAGGGGGGAATAAATGAAGATTATTAAATAGTTTGCTTTATCCAACAATTTGGTTATCCGAGACCAGTTACGATAAAAATTCTCTTACAATTGAAGAACAAAATCTTTGACATAAATTTGATAGTGTTTTCTTGGATGCTTCTTATGGCTCATTACCTTACTATCAGTGGAAGTAAAGACTGTTTATTATTTACCATTACTGCTAAGACAAGAGTATTATGGCACTTAAAAGGGATTTTGACCTTCTCGGCAAAACCCTTAAAGACACAAAATGTGACTTTATTACCAGCTGGGGTTTTTACCTCTAGTCTCTAGTGTCACGCAAGGTTTAAAGTTAAACTTGTGGCCAACTATTGAAAAACTCTTTCTTAAGAAGAACACGAAACTTGGCCTAAAATGTGACATTGCTGCTGGGTTTTAATTTAAAAATAAATTAAAAATATTTCCCCTCCAGAAGAAAAAATGGAAAGCAACCGGAAAACTTTTAAGATTACCCCTTTTTTGGAAAAAATAAGCCTTAATTTAACAATGATAGAAAGCACATCGATCGAAGTAATGAACTTTATTAGTTATGACTATGAATTTCACTTAGAAAAGACGACTCTTTTGAGTAGTCCATTGAGAGATCCACTTTTGGATATCTTTACATGGGGTGAAGCGTTGCTCTCCGTGCAAGTGTACCATTTCTTTAAGGAAGTGGAGGACAAAAGGAACAACATTTGATAAATGGGATGAGACATCTCAACTCAGCGCTTCCAACATTTGGCGTCGTTCTATTGAAAGGCGACTTTGTCATTTAGTAAATTCTGGACGTTTAACCTTTAATGCTCAGTTCACATTGTTAAGAAGTAGAAGTCGTTAACGATGGTTTGACTCGGTTTTAACAGATCAAGGTAGACCACACCTTTCTGATCCCGCCAAATACAGAGCATTGCCTTTTTCCCAGGAATATTCCTTTTTGGTGTAGATGTTAACGGTTGTTCTAGGCTCCATATTATTTTTTTGCATTCAGGATTATTAAAATGCATCCACTTTTCGTCCGCAATAACAATACGATATTTTTGTGGATGTTTCAATTTGTACAGCACCCATTAATCTTTCTATGGCTTTCAAGCGTTTGGAAATCGTAAATTGAATAACATTTAATGTCTGATCTGAATCTATTCAATAATTTATGCATCCAGAATGTTCTTTGTCTTTCATGTAAAAATCACTATAATTGAAGCCACTATTTCCAGGATGTTCCTGCTAGAGCTCGTTCGTCATAAGCTTCTACAAGCACTCGATTCGACACCAATTTCTTTTATATTTAAATAACAAAGCAACACTTTTCACAAGTGACGCTTATTTGGCTTGAGTTTCGACAACGCCAGAGAGACAATACTAACTATTCCACCTTAAAATTCCTACATTAGATAAGTTTTTTAAAAATAAACGACTTGCGTTTTTGCCTTTTTCAAATAATTATCATCCCAAAGAAAAAAATTACAAACAAGTTTGCCGCTTAAAGTGACGTCATAGGATAAGGAGCTATATGCTCTATAAGTGGAAAAAGGAAAGCAGCACTAATAAAAGGACGGGCAAACAGCTGCAACCAATAATACATGCGCTTCTCCTATTACGCCAGTAGAAAAAAATTCGAATTATAGACTTGAATTAAATAAATAATCAATTTATTTGTTTGATTTGTGCCACTTTACTTAATTAATTGTGTAATTTCTGGCAACAGATGTCAAAACTAAAAGATTATGGCGGTTGCAGCTGTTAGAACATTTTTGAACACTACGATAATTAATTGTTGGACTGACCCATATTTCCATGGTGTAAGATAAATGAGTATTTGAAATAATTAAAATAAAAATCATAAATAGTTCGTCTACAGAAAAACATATTCACCGTTCTCCATTTACACAGCTTTATCTTGTAATTTCATGCATTTATTCTAATAACTTCTCAGCACCATACTTTAAGAGTTCTACTTTATTTTATTTAATTTGTATTGTGTTTTAACTCTTTCAATCTTAGTTTTTGCTATTAGTTTCTTTTGGATTTCTATTACTATTCCATTGCCAAAATTTAGTACTCAACAGATTTCAAAAACTAACATTAGATAATCATCTTATTTAATTCCTCCCTTCTTCTTATATAACTGCAATGTCAAATTAAACTATTTTTTGTATTTCTTTATAACTTGTTCTATCTTGAACTCTTTGTTATTGTACTAAATTTTACTTATGGATTATTTATTTTTACTGGCTGATCTGTTGCCAAACACAACTAAATTACCAAGCAAGATGTATCTCGACGCAACTGCCTTCTTGAACATTCCTGAGTTATCGCATCGGAATGTTGAACAAATTATTGAAATCTTCTTTCGGGACGCGCCTCAAACTCTCTGCACCATCGGCGCGGCTTCCGGGGTCAACCATCGCACTGTTTCTTGTTAAGGCCGTTCTCACTCAAAATAGCGTAGGATATGGAAAATTTTTGGTGGCAGAAGTTGCAGTAAACAAAGCGTAGACGATTCTTCTTTCCATTGACAAAATAACCCACAGCAATGAGAGCGTACCTTTGTTGTTGTCCGTCTTTAGAGGTGAACCAGAAATGTCAACTATCCGTTTTTTACCGCCCAATAAAACCTTTTTAATCCCGAGCTTTCTCTAGAAAACCGTGTTGTAATTTTAAGGAACCCCACCATATCCAATAAGCCATTTCTTATTGGGTTTACTGATAAATGTCTTTCCATTGAAGCCTCACCACTCCCAGTCCAAGCCATAATAAGCACATTGTCAAAGAGGGCAGTTCCATTTTCTTTTCATTTTTAGTTCCTTTTATGTCTCATCCAAGTACTTTTTTATGTTATCCTTTATATATCCTAAAACCCCAATTTGTTTTTGTATTCGTCTTCAGCTTTTTTATGAACTCTCAGAATGTTCTTTTGAGCTTACTAATGCGTCTCCTCTAAGCCTGAATTTTTTCCTGCGTTAATTTTTATTTCTGACAATTCCCTTTAGATTTTATGCTCAAACTATAGAATTGCTCTTCTGCGTCTATTTTTCTTTTTAGTAATTTCTCTTTTAGTTCTCCGATCAAACTTTAAAACGTTCTTCCAAATTTATCTAAAATTTTTCTTCTTGTTCTTCTTCCTTCTTTCAAGTAGGTTATTTAGCCTGTTTCTAACCGCACAAATTCTTTAAACCTTTCTACTGTTCTTAGTATACGGCCAATTTTTAAACTTCCTTTCTTTAAGTTCTGGGCTGCGCCTTAGTGTTTACTGTTAATTCTTTGAGTTCTAGAATTTTTCTTTAACTTTGTTCTTTAGTGACGTAATAGTATCTTTGGTTGTGAGGAGATTCGTGACTGGATTTTTACCTTTATTACTCAGGACCTCTCGCAATCTCCCCCATAGCGCAGTTTTCTTCCTTGTCACCTTTACTTCTAGCTCTTCTAATTCACTTTTTAGTTCCGCCACCATTAGTTTGAGCACCTTCGGCATGGTAATTTATATAAACTCTTTCTATTTTCTCTGGCTTTTGACACCAGTTGTAGTAGACAATTTATAGCAAATATAATTGGCTCTGTGATTGGTAGACACTTTAATTATGTAGTTTGCTGTAGGAGTAATTTACAGGAATGAATGTTTAGATTAGTTAAACATCAGTAATAATTTAGGTACTGAAAACGTTGTAATCATAAAACTGTCTTAATTTATTTAGGAAAATAATAGAAACATTATAATAAAATATTAGAAAAATGTTCCATACTGACTATACATAATAAACAATCCAATAAATCCAAAGTATAGTAGACGTCACGACATCTAAAATAATATCATAAATTGTAGAATTTATTTTGGGTGGGTTTCGAGCTCCTTTAAGTATTTTTGTATCGGTAAAATTTTGCAATATTTTCTGATTTCGTACAAATATGTAAACGCGTGATAGTGGAATTAATCTTGGATTTAGATGCTTAATAGGTGCTCTACTCAATCACTGAAAATAATTAAGTATGTGCGTTTACTTTTAACAAGGAATATTATGCGGCCATCAAAGGCGCAGTGATAGCGAACATATGGGAGCCTTAACCTCTCACTTCGCTGGGTATGCTTCCACGCGGCGTAAGTGAAAACTTCAAAAACTGAAGCATGAGTGCCAATACATAAGTTTTCAAGAAACGAGTGTTCCAGAATTATTTCAGTTATATTTCAGCACCATCAACTATTGTAATTTCAGTACCAACAATACTATGCCATGTGAATATCAAATTTTTAGGCTATGGGCATATTTTTCAGATTGGCGCTTCTGATGCGGCCAATTGTATGCCGAAATTAAAGAAAAATTGAAATAAAGCAACCAAGCGACGAATAAGAGAATTGAAAAGTGAACTTGAAATGCGTTCAGGGCTGAAAGTGGGCCATGGGAAATATCAACTTACACTGAAAACATCAGACTCTTTCTACAATTTCCTAAAAGCGCAGCGAAGATAAAAAAGGGGAAGGTTAAGAGTATTAATAGCCTTCGAATCGACCTGAGCCACAAGCTGCCCCCGAGCCGCTGGCACCTGGCTGAAAAGTCCGAAATAGCCGCCGCTTTGAAGCAGCTATTCCGCTTTTCGTCGATTTGCCGCGCCGCGCCGGGGCACTTCCGAAATTCGATAAGGCGCGCGGCTGAACGCTGTCGCCACCTAGGGCTTCCGCCTGCCCAGGGCCTCCAGCTCTGGGCCGAGCGGCACCACGCGGCTATGCAAATTAATTCGCCCATTTGGTGCAGTTGGAGGAGCAGCACGGTGAGCGCGCACCTGAGTTATGTCGCCTATTTTGTTGACGCTCTTCCACAATAGGGGACCACGATGTTTTGACCGCTATTTGCATGAGAACCAGTACTTTGTCAGGCTCGGCTGCCCCGCGCGGCCTATATTATCCGCGCTGATAAGGAGAGGCAGTTTCTCTTAGCCTTCGACCTCACACGCACAGGAATTGGAGAGAAATCCGCCTGCCGCCTGCTGCCTTTGACTTCGCTGCAAGGAAGGAAATGCAGAACTGCGGCGAAGGACGATAAACAATTACGTTTATGGGCCGCAGTAATTTTTAACTGGACCTATATTAGAGTGACATAATTGCCCCTATTACTATTCAAACATAAATTACAGCACGACAGTAATGACATAATAAAATGTGCAACAATGCCTTTGGTTTTTGCAACAGTTCACTGCTAACATTGGTAACGTAAAGATGATTATGAAGTTTAAACTCGCATAGCTAATTGAAGGTGATTAGAATGGAATATTCGTTTTATCCACTATGGGTAAGATTAATTTTTATTATTGAACATGAATTTGTAGATTTAAATTTTTTCACTTTCTTTTGGGAAGATAAAACTTGTTTCGTTTGTTGTTATAATTTTCCTAGATTAGAGTCCTCGGGGCTGAACCCCCAACCTTGAAATCGCGCGATAAATATATAAAAACTGCAGTTATTTTAAAACTTTTAACAATAACATTGATAAATCACGACGTATAAACAATCCGCTTTATGAGTTTTTACAGATTCTGCGCTAAATTGTTATTTTAGTTCTACTTCCGCCGAAATAAGACACATGAAATCAAAAATTGATGGTAGTAAAGGGTGGTCCAACTTTTGATTTGATATTATGATTGAATTTGAGAAATTGCCACCTCGGCTTCGTTCCACATCTTGATACCTTTCACAAACTTTTCTATTATAATTGATCAACTTCAGAGTCGCGTCAAGGTAAATTCAGAATTTATTTAGGGTGCATTGTGAGAAAGCTGAGAGGCCGTCTTATGCGCATGCGTAATCCCTATTAGGTAACATGTCAGATTCACATAATCTGCGGTTGTCAACAAAATAAGCCGAGAACATGACTGCAAATCTGCTACACTCGACTCCCTTAGGCCTGGAAAATCGCCAACAGAAATTGTTGCTTGATTTGGCTACAAAAGGACCCAAATTTCCGACGAAGCTAAGAAATACAGGGAATCCAACCACCAGGAATGGGTAAAAGAAGTGACGAATTTGTTCGTGAATTTAAAAAGAAGATCGATTAGGATCTTGGGCGCAGCATCCCTGACCTGTTAAAAGAAATGGGTGTGGCGAGTTCGACTATTGGTGTAGCATTACACCGGGATCTACACTACAGGTCTTGCGTCCTGAGGAACCGCAGACTGTTGACTGAGAGAAACAAGATGGACGAGAGGTTAATGGCCCAAGACAACGCTGGTTTCTTGAGATTCTTTTCGGACTAAAAGAAGTTTATCCGAGGCAGAAAGGTAAACCGTCAAAAGACCATTGGATCTGCCAAGATATGCCTCTCAAGTGCCTACTGTCATGCGTATAAAGTTTACCGCTTTTTTGATAGTGCTGGGGCTTATGAATAGCAAAATGAATATTATGTCGCCCCGTTTCTTTGAGGAAGGCCTGAAGGTGAACTTAATCACCATTCTGGAGGCACTTGTAAAGCTCTCGATGGAGAAATAAATCCGCTCCAGTCCACAAGCATAGAAGACCCAGGCCGTACAACATTATTTCCAGTATTACTATTGGTCTCCCGACTTGCGGCTACCCTCCAGCTCGGACTACAGTTCCCTTAACTTCTATGTGTGAGGACTAAGGTCAATGATAGGCATTAAAGACAGATTAGGGGCCTCCATCATGAAAGTAATGACCCATATGGACAAGGAGGAAGTTTGGCTGGCCTGCAGCAGGTTTAGAAATAATATGATCCTCACTACTATTTACTTTAATTGTCTAACATTTTTCATGTAAATATTTTTATTTGACTTTTCTTGTACTTTAATGTTGTTTTTATTGTTTGTTTATTTTCCGGAATTTATTTCGACTAAGCTGGGGTGGTCAATTGTTTGTAGATTGCTAGCGTAGATCTTGCATTTCACAAAGAGAAATGTCATGGTGTTAATTCACAAAATCTTGCTGGTTAATTGATGTCGGCATTTCGTGAAATTGTTAGCGCAGTAAATCGACTGTTGCTCGAATTGTATGGCAGGTGGCGTTGTTTTGTAAAGACCACATTTGTTCCAGGTGTTCAGAGTGGCTCAATGGGGGGTATGGTTGTCCCTAATCTCTTCACGAATGCATTGTTAAGAAAATTTTCCTCGTCTAGCGTGGTATTTTTTTCCCGCTTCGAAGGTCAAATGAGCTTGGGCTTCGGCCCAATGAGTACGCCAGATGAGATTTTCATTTTAAATCATTGTGATTAACCTCCTAACGACGAATCCACCAATAGGTCTTGCAAAATGAAAGACATAGGAAGCTTGTAATTAACTATGCCCTCTTAAAAGTTAATTTAGCGTGTTTGTAGTTAGATTTCAAAAAAATTATTACTAGATTTTATATAGATTGGGAAAATAGAACACAAAACCTTCATTGTTGTCAGTTCAAAAGTTTGGTAATTTAGTTTACTAAATAAATGCGTTTTTTTCTTTTTTGCATGTCACCTAGCATACCCATTGAGCCGGTCACAATAATGGAATCTTAAACTTTGCAATTTTGAACGTCGGAATGGGAAAAAGTACCGCGCTAAATGAGAAAATTTGTTTGACGGTCGGGGTGTTAGGGACGACGATTTAAAATGAAAATCTCTTCTAGTGTACGTATTGAGTCACCCTGTATGTTGCTCAGATTATGTCAAAAAACTAGTTTATTGTGTAATTCTAAAAATTCGACCATCATCTGCCCAAAATCTAAACCAAACAGCGACTCGTTGGAAGTGCATTTGCTTGTTATGAATTATCTGAAGATTTGAACCCCAAATGCGGCTCATATATATATATATATAATTTTTCAGTTAAACTGAGAATCCACTTCATGATGCTTGAAAAGCTAATTAACGAATTGTCGGTAGTAAGAATTCTCTGCGAGCTTAAGCTCTGGTGTTGAATTTTGTACTATGAAAATGTAGGTTTGAAGTTGAAGGAAGCTTCTTGAAATGCCCAAATTTTAGATTTGCAGTGGCACTTTGACTAATTGTCGCAATATTCTTATAGAACCTTACTCCATGAGGTCAGAGTATCTATTACCGATTCAATTTTATCAAATTTGCTTATCAATCCCCAAAGCTTTTTTTCCCGCATTCGCAAAGTTTTCGCCGAATTTGCAACGGGTTTGAACAATAATAGCGTTCATCTGTCAAAGTATCAGAGTTGCCCACTGCAAAATGAAAAGGCGCAAGGTTTAAAAATAAACAGACCTCTACAATGCCATTTCAACAATTATAAGTGTCGTTAGCCGGAGCCGCAGCTTCCTTTGGCGAGGGTGCCCAAGCAAACCGACACCATCCAGCTCCAAACGCGGCGGAGTATATAAATAACGGCGCACGTTTGACACTCCCCAAATTTATTATGTGAAATATTATGTAGCTCGGCTTTGAAAAATGCGTGTTTAAGATCGTTAATTACTGGGTCCACCGTAAAGTGTCAGGATGCCCCTGTACTCGCCGCATCCGCAGACAAATGACTGCAGAAATAATTTATCTAAGGGAGATATTTTCGGCTTAGACCGTGTAAATGGTCGAATTACTAGCAAGTGCCCGGTGGAGAGTTGGCGCAGTTCAACGCTCCCGAGCTTTCGGGGTGCCCGCGCACAATGGCCGGCTATCTGATGCGCCCGTGTTTGAGCAAATAAAGTCGGGATAATGGAGGCATTAAAGTAGCAAGATTGTGGAGATCGTCATCTGTGCAGCGGCCCAAAGTGCGGGCCGGACAATTCCGGGAGATCCTTTATCTTGTTTTGTGTACAAATCAATGCCCGACACACTACGCGTCCGAAATTAGAGGAACTGGAGCAGCGATCGGCAGGGCGCCTAATCGAGACCGGTTTGGGTATTTGGATAAGGAAGTGTCATAAGAAGGTTGGTCTGGTGGCCAATTTTGATCTTGGGTCGCGAGATTAAAAATAAAACCGGTCCTAGCTGACCTCGAGCAAATGCTCTCTGTAACAGAGCATCAATGATTTTTGTATTTTTTAAATTCACAAAAGTTTATCGTGGCTTGTTATGGCAACATTGTCGCCAAAGAGAATATCCTTAAATGTATAGTCTTGAAGCGTTGCTATCATAGTCCCCGTAAATTGCAGCTTTGACGGCTTGCAATTGCAATTATCTAAATGTTTTAGCGTTGGTGATTGTTAATTACAGGTATCAGTACGGCTCGATCGCGAAATGTTTATATTGTGCAAACAGTATTTGTAGTTGCCGGTGTCTGCCATTAAAGGAACTGCATTGAATTATGTTAATTTATTTATATAATGTTTATCTAATGCGAGGCAACTGAAGCTTTACGTATTTATGCACTTCCTTTGATTACCATTACCAGTGTGGTTTAAGGCTCAATTATGAGTCGAGTGGTTGAACTTATTTTCATGACATTTCTTCTAGTTTTAATTTTGCAACTGCCTTATATGAATTTCCAGGAAGTTACTATTTTTGATAACTTTGCTTTGGTTGGTAGGGGACCAGCTACTTATATCTACACCTTTTTCATTACTCGTAAGTAGCTACATTATTTTTTTAATTTAATACTCGTGTTTTATTTTCACCATTTTATATTATCATTTATGTGAATTTTTTTTTGTCGTTCAGTAAAAATTTGCGTAGCCGAATTACAGTTCACAACTGCTTGAGGCTTAGAATTGCATAAAAAAACATTCAGCACCGAGTTGATTTTTACTCCCACATTGTGGTCTGGTATCGGGGGGCCAGGAAGCCGTTTCGTTCGCGCTGATAATCCCAAGCATCCGTGCCATATCAGAACACGTTGGATATTTTTATATCGGCGCGCGTTCCGGCCCCCAGCCCCCCGCGCGGGGTTACGCGCCCACCCCGCGGCGGCGGTGTAAAATGGGGACACATGTAAAGCAGCGGGGCGCGGCGGCCGGCCGCACACCGGCGCCGTTACAAAACGCCAGGCAGGTGACGGGGCACACGGAATTTAATTAATTTGGGCAATTCCTTGAGGATGGCAGCTGCTCGGACGTTACGAAACGCTCGATTTGCTTTGCCCCGTTCGTCTACGACGGCGGCGTTGTCTAGGGCTTTCAGCTTTGAAAGGTCTCCGCTTTGAATTTTAGAAAATGGTAAGGATCAAAACATTTTTTTCTAATTTTTAGTAGTGTCTCTAGTGTCTTCTTTTATGGTTATGGAACCTTGGTATTGCCTCTTTGAAGACATAACTCATATTTGACATATGTGGGGCCGATTTTTTACAGTCATTTAATTTTAACCATAGAGCGATATACGCCAGAAGGATATTACAAAAATAATGAATCCTCCACAAACGCATTCCATAAATTACGTGACCAAAGAAAGTGGAATTCGTTGTGTTGTGGCTAATTTCGAGAGAAATTATACTCTATCGCCTTAACGTGCTCGTACTGTGCGCATTGGCTCCACAACTGCAGCTGCTCTAGAAAATTTTGACCAAAACCCAACCACACAGACTCCTCTTGGAAGCTGCAACAAACCATTTTAGAACTGCAATACAAGAAGCGGGTTGGAACTCCAAACCATAGCCAAAAAATATAAAAACAAACAGTTCCAACATACCAAATGCAATCATGGAAATAGTGAAAGAGAAAAGACAGGCGAGAGCCAGATGGCAACACACTTATAGCATCGAAGAGAAAAGAAGGTTTAATCAGTTAAATAATCATCAAATAAGAATTTTTAACCTATCTACAGTCATTAAATGCTCATGGTCATTCCTACCATGAAAAGCTACCAAAGCCAACAAACAGCAAAAAATCTATATTCCACCAATAGGAGACCAAGGGAACTCATGTTACATTCACGACAAAACATCAAAAATGCCCAGCCGTCACCCTTAATGGTACCATCTTCCCCTAGTCTACTAAAGTCAAGTTCTGGGACTATATATTGACAAAAGATTGACATGGAAGACCCATATTAATAAAAAAACGGAAGAAAATTAACGTAATACTGAAGCAGATGTACTGGCTCATTGGGAAAAACTCTAATCTATCATTGGAAAACAAGACATTATTATAGTAGTCAATTACCAGACCATTCTGGACCTAGTCGATCGAATCTTAAAGTAATTTAACGATTTCAATCCAAAGCCATCCGTACTATGACCGCTGCATCTTGGTATATGACAAACCAGACATAACATCTCTTATGTGAAAGACTTAATCGAAAAGTATGCTATTAAGCACCAAACAGTACTGGAGCTTTATCCAATGAAACTCTTGCACCACTGACAGAAGATTCCCAACTCGGACGCCTTCAGAAGAACTGGCCAAACGACCCAACTGTTTAAATAAGGGATGACTCCACGGGGAGTCTACCAATCAAACCTAGTCATAGTACAAAACTCTAGAAAGTATTAATATGCTGATTGGTAATTAAAGAAATAAAAAATTCATTCCTTAGATGCTTGAATGGAAGTTCCAATTTTTCTCCACAGATCATCTTCAGTGATGAAGCACTTTTCAACTCGGTGGTCACGTCAACAGGCAAAATTGTCGAATTTGACGTTCCGTAATTTCTCAATCCTTCATTGGATAGAACGACGTTTGAGAAATTTTGTGGGGTTTGAATGGGCGATATATTTGAGCCGCATTTTTTTAAGACGACCAAGGAAATTCACTGGCAACAATCACAGTATGGTTAAAAACTTTTTGCTTGGTTTCAATCTAATCAACTTTTGGTTTCAACGAGGTGCTGTGTCACACGGCCTGGGAAACAATTGACTTATTGAAATCAAAATTTGAAGATCGTGTGGTTTTTCCGTCACGTTGCGATTTGACACCGTTGGACTATTTTCTGTGGAGCTACCCGAAAGACAACAACCCACAAAGAATTGAAGCATTTAAAAACAACATTCGAGCTGAAATTTCTCTGGTTACGCCAGAAATGTGTCAACCTGTGGCGCAAAATTTCAAAAAAGGAATTGTTGGTTGTAATGCCGCTCGTGGTAGTCGTATACCGGTCATTCTCATTAACATGTAATTGTCACGAACCAAATTTTCAGATGCAATAAAGAGTTGGCCTCATTTGAAATTCGCACAACAAATAAAAACCCATTATAACAAATTTTTAACACCGCATCGCTGACCTCTAGAAGCCCTTAGTTCTATTTTCTTATATTTTATCTTCTTTTTTAAATCCGTTGTGTCTAAAAAACGTTTTTTTATCAGTTTCTTGTTTTTTTTTTAATTCAAACTCCTCTTTGGTAGTCTGTTTTTTTCATTTCTCGTCTGTTATGCTTTCTAATTTTTCTTCCCAAAATGTGCTCAACTTATCTCTCTTTTCTCACCTCCATCGTTTTGCATATTATCCACTGCAGTTATTTGGCACAAAATATTCTTCGTTCAAGCTATACAGTAAATTCGTGTAACATGATAATTATGGCGTTGAAATATGAAACTAAGTGACGAAGTGATAAATTGCCTTTTTATCTTTTCTGATAATACAACTTGAGGCAAAGTTCGAGAATACAATGTACGTCAGATAAAGGAATTGTCATGACAGTTGTAATTTTAGATTTCAAGTTTAAAGCGGGTGCAGGTGAAAACTAAATCAAAGTTTACACGTTATTCAGTGAACTTCTTTTAGTGCTTTCTTAATAGATAACTATAGAAACATTATTTTTCCGTCTTCGTTAATCGTGTTTTTCTTCACCACGACTTTAATAATTTAAACGTCGTTTATGCACAGTTTATTTTCTGGACTTTTGTTATTCTTTTAGTTGAGAACAATTATTTTGGAGATTTCTCTTTTAACATAAACATTCTACATATAATTATGGTCGCCCAAATGAGTTACATTTAAAATTATTAGAAATATACGAGGGCCAGTCAGACTTTTTCCTCCGTAAAGTGATCGGGAGGCACGGCTTATGAGTATTATAGGTAGGGATGCTTGAAAAGAATTTATTTTGTAAGGTATCTTGTACTACTGCTTCTTTAGTTAGAGTAAAAGGTACCGTCGTCCGTTGTGGATTATTATTAAGCTTCTCACATTCTAAATTTCGAGAAGACTTAAACTACAGTTTGGGCGCAATACCTTTAGGTATACGTGTGATACAAAGAATTTTTGGGAATCACAAGGAGTGACTTTTGGAGACGACCTCCAATGAACCATTAAAATTGCTCCCAGTAGTACTCAGGCAACGCGAAATGTTATCTTGCTACAACCCTGCAATTCATTGGTTCTAAAAGCACTTGAAGGACGGCGATGTTGTTATAGAAGTGTCCGTACGCAATTGGCTGACAGAACCACTTTCATTTTACGATAGCGGGATCAACGAATCCGTTAGAAAATATGTTTTTAAGTAAGGGGATTATGCAGTATAATAACTTTGAATGCAAGTATCTTTATGATGCTTCAATAAATTTAGAAAAAATACCGGTTTATATTTGATTCATCCACGTATGATAGTAACTGAATCAAAGTCTTTGGCAACAAAAGTCACGGTGATGTCTGAAGGTGCCTGTTGTTGCAAGGTAAACTTTTCAGGATTTTTTTTGCTCGCCTTGGATAAGTATAATTTTTTTTTAAATAAGGCATGAGAGCCGCCACAAGAGAAATTTCCAGTAATTTCTACGTCAGCATCAATAATATTTTATCTCTAAAGGTAACATTTAACTAATTCATATATCCATCCATTTATACAGGTTTATGTGGTGTATTGAAAAAGAACTTTAACCACACATCCATCCTTGACTTGTACAGCTCGTGTCTTCTCAATATTTGAGATCCACTGAGACCAGTTTCTCTGAATAAGTTTACTATCAGTAACATCTATTCTACCTCTATACAGTTTCCCAAACCCGACACTGTCTTGGACCAGACTGGAACACTCTCCCTATAGTCTAGACGTTGCTCCTGCGATTATCATTTATTTGAACCACTAAAAGAAGCTTTGGTGTATGATAGGTTACGATAGCGGGATCAGGAAAACTACTTGTGGTGCACGTTTGTATTTTTATGAGGCTCCGATAACTTTAAAAAATTTATTTTTAATCTGATTCATTCGGATATGATAACCGTCACCAACTGAATCCAAAGCTTTGGCTACAAAATAACTGCGACGTCCAAATTTTTCCTCTTGTCATTTTGAAGCAACTGTTGTTGGAAGGTAAACTTTTCAGGATACGTTTTCTGCAGAGATATCAGGATTTTTGTCGACATTGATAATTATAAGTTTTTGTTTGAGTGGGCCATAGGAATCATCACAAAAGGAGTTTCTATTAACTTTTAAATGATCTGCACAATCATTTATTTAAAAGGATCTTCAATTAGACAATCATCCTTGACTGTACAGCTCATGTCGTCTCAATATTGACTTTGAGACCAATTATTCCCAATAAGTTGACTACTAGTGAGTGCTATCACTTCATTTGTAGCATTACCAATCCACAAATACTAAAACGGGGATTGCAATCAATCCACCACTAATAAAGAAATGGACATATTTTTCAGTTAAGTTTCGTACCTCTCAAACCTTAACCCTTCTCCCTCATGATGTGATCGGATTTGAATGAAACTTTTCAAACACATTTTTTTGAGAATATTTCGGCCTCGTTCATAAATGGGAAAAATCGCTCTGAGGATGGGGATGATCTTTAAACACTTTGTAACTTCCACAGTTCTTGCCAGATTTAAATCAAATTTTTGATTTCCACACCTAACTCACATTAAAAATTAATCACACGCTACAGTACAAAATTTAGTCTCTTAAGGGAGATTTTTTGTAACATTTTTGTTTTATTATGCTCCTATGTAGCCTTATCTCACCTATATTTGCTACATTTTCTTATTAAATTATATAATAAAATTAGTGTTAGTTAAAAATCTTGTGAGTATCTATCATAAATCATTAAGCATCCCTTGTCTTAAAGATGTTTTATTCAAAATCCCTTTTTTCTTCGATTATTTTTCCGTCTTATTATTGAATTTCTAGCTTAAACTTTTAATGTTTCTTTTTTATGAGCTATTTGTATGAATATGTGAACAGGCCCTCTCCCCCACTTCCAAAGAGAGGGCATTTGAATTGTAATTTGTGGTATTGTATTTTTGTCTTCTGAAAAAGGATAGGGAATATTTGTTGCTACAGCGTTTTATCTATTGTGCCTTATTTAGAACTGTTCCAATGCCATTTATTTATAGCAAGAGCTAAATATGTAATTTGATGAGCTTTCGACTCATACCTTCATAAAACCAAGCACTTATAGGCTAGTGCTTTGTTATTGATGCAATCTTTTTACTTTCTTTTTCGTTCTAAACTGATAGCTTGCTATTATTTAGAATTGTTCTCTATAAAGTGATTAAGTATTTTAGGACTTTTTCATTTACGACCAGAGTCTGTTTTTTTGTTCTTTAGAAGGCACTAAATCCGTTCTGATTAATTAATTTCTATCTTAGTGATAATAGATCTTCTACACATTTTCCGTTTTGCCTCTTACTAGGAACCCAAATTGAAGATGTTTGTGTTTAATGTTATAATTCTGTTTTCGTCTAAAATGCAAAACTAAGATCTCCTTTTTGTAATTGAAGTTTTCTGCAATGTTTTATCCATCGGGTTTTAAAATTTTAATGGTTTTCGATAGATCAATGATTTCACTGTTTACCTTATAGGAGACAATTCTTCCATGTGTTACAATAAATAGTTACTTGTTCATTTGTTGAACATTCTTTATTCTTTCTGTATTTTATATTTTTCTTTGTATATATTTATTAGTGTAGTTCAGTACAAGAACAACCCTTTTTAGAAAATGTTACTTCTCCAAGTACATATATTTAGGCTCCAGTTGTATTTCAAAAATACTATAGTCCAGTACGGTCATCGTTGATGTAACATTAGATCTTAAATCAATTGGTCACTTATTATTCTTGTTTTTCTAAAAATACTAGGTGCGTTCAAGTTTTAAGGTATCCAAATTTTGTCTTAGCAGTGAGAGTAAGTAGAAAGATGCGGCACTATACATTGTATACAGATCGAATTACCGCTATTGCAGTGAGTGTTGTTTTCTATACTTAAAATCGCGACGCTTAGTGTTAAGAACAATGTGTAATCATTCGTTTTCCTCTTTTGCGTGGTGAAATGCTCATCGAAATTTATCGTCAAAGGCGTTATGCACGTTAAAAATGTGCGTTCGTGGGTGCGGAAGTTCAAAGGTCGAGAATTGTGTGACAATGAACCGAAGCAGCCTCGACCACGAACCAGCCAGACCGAAGCCATGATTGCGCGAGTGGAGCAAGTTGTTGTGGAAAACCGTTAATCAGGGGTGCGTGATGTCGCCTCTAAACTTAACATTTTCTTAGGATCTGTGAAGTCTATATTGCGTGATGGTCTGAAAAGGTTTCTTATAGATGAGCCTCGCGAATGCTGACCGACGAACACAAAGCTGCGCGGGTGGCAATGCCTCAGGACATGTTGACACGTGATGCCGCTATAAATTTCCGACCATGAAGGCCACTCGGTGGCCGCTCATTTTCCAACCGAGTCGCTGTTGCATCAGCAGTTTTCATTGCGCAAAGCGCACCCCTAAAGAAGTGTGTTCAGCAGCCATGAATGTGAAGTAACAAAAGTTTCAACTTACTTGGGTATTTTTGCAGTAAAAAAATTGAAGGCCTTAGATCTTGAACGCACTCGTACGAATTGTTTTCATCTTATTGAATAAGCTTTTTCGAGTTTATTAGTTTTATTACATCTGCAGCTGTACAGCTATCTGTTCTATTTGTTGGGCTTTTCCTGGTAGATACCCGGAGAAAGCGGCAGATAAAAAAGGTCATTTTGTGAGGATGCAGCCGCAGCTCGCGCTGCGTACGAAGCGAGCCGGGCGAAAACAAGCGGCAGAAGTACAATTAATTTAGAGCGAAAACGTGCGCTTTGCGCCCAGATATCATCTACAACTGTAGCGGGCATGGAAACGAATCCTGAATAAAATAACGATTCTTAGCGCTGTTTCCTGTGCGGTGCGGATTTCCAGTGCGGCGCCCTATCTCCGCTGCATTTATGCAATTTGTAGGCGCAACACTTTTAAATTCGCCATTAAATTTAACGCAACATTTAGATAAAATTGATTAGGGCCGCTTATCGGGCGCGCAATTAGAGATTTATTTCCGTTTTACGCGCACTTCGGCGATTGTCCCGTTTTTATATGGGCATTGTTGCGCTGCTAATTCAATTAGCTGCCCAATTAGCGGCCCGATTTGCCGCGTTAAAGGCGAACCGCCGCTATTTCGGCCGAATTGTCATTCTAGGGCCGCTAATTAACGCGGCGCCTCGTCCTTCGTCCTGCTCGCCGAAACTGCTGCTTGGCCTACGAATCTGCAGCAGCAAACTCGACCCGCGGAAAACCCACTTAATTTTACAGTTGGCTCTGCAATTAAGTGTACAAGCTATACAATTAAATGTCATTAGAAACGCAAGATGTAATAATTTAATAACTACACGATGCTTATGAATCGTATTAACGCTATCTTTGAGGCGATCTTGCCTTGATGACGCGCGAGTTCATAGCTAGGGAATGCAGAGAAAACTGGATGTCTCGTTTCTTTCAATGGCGTGTAACCGGATGAAGAAAAATGAAGCAAAACACCTTGTAAATTTGATGTTCAGTTTGAAGTTAGTTTGTAGATAACTCCAACAGTTACAAGTTTAAGCTATGCAAACCAAGATTCTTCCCCCATAAAGTATAACTCGATTAAGTTGCTGAATATTCGGCAACTTCCTGCGGCTGCTAATTAGTTTTGTCTTGCAATTCAAATTCTTCCGCAGGGGCAATACGCAGCCGCGTGCCGCAGATTCGCGAGAAGACAAAGCGTGTCCAGCGCAGGGAGGGTTCTAGCTCGATTCTTTCCTACAAAGCCGCAGTGACATGATGAAATATTTACACGGGATTCTAGAAAAGGTGTGTAGCAGACTGGAAACAATATATGTCCGTATAAATATTAAGCAAGCAGCATTGCCGGGCGACATACACGGCCGCGGAGTCGAAATGCCATAACTTATGCCCAATCAGCGAGGCTTCCATTGCGGAGAGGTTTCTCTTATTGGACGCGATGACCAAAAAAGACGAGTCCGGCCGCCGCTGCGCGATGAATTATGAATTGTTTTTGAAAAACCGCACTGAAATTTCAATTTTCCGGCCGCTCCCCATATAAGTCGATTGCGCTCCGTCCGGAGCTTATGAAATATGGATGGCTCTCGGGGGATTCGCTCCGCGAGCGCTAGGCGGCGCTCGGACGTGGGAAAGCGATTTTCTGCAAATTCGGGCTGCTACGTGAATGAGTGCGCTTTCGCACGCGCGCCGGATGACAATGGCAAAAAGCCGCGAAAAAATGGCGGCGGCGGCCGCCCCTGCTTCAACGGCCGGGCTCTGGAGCGTTTCATCCTGCTTAGCGGACGTGAAGAACGCGCGAGGAAGAGGCAGCCTGCCGACGTTTCAACGAATTGTGATAAGGATATGTGCTCAGTTCCCAGAGAGAACTGGAAAGGAAGGTTGCTCAGCCGTGAGTTGTGTCTACCGGCGCCTTATCTGAGCGGCCAATCCGTTGCCGGGCCATGGGCGACTCGTCGAACGCTCATTCAGGCGCGTTACTGAAACTTCAGGTAGATTTCGCACTTAAATACCTTACCATGGTGCTTATTAATTCATTTTTAAACTAACGCATACGTGCAAAAAGTTTGTTTTTGGATGCCTCTTAGAATACATGTCTCGATAAATCGTCAGCGTAAGAGTTTAAAAAAAAGAAGCCAATTAAAGATAGTGGATGGATAATTAGCTCCATCATATTGACAAAAATAGATGGGATGAAGATTCCATTTATAGACTTACTTTAATGTTTAGCTTGTATAACTTAGTGCCTACAAATTTTGGATTATTAAACGAAAGCCTTTGGCCTTATTACAGTCCTGACTATTCGGTCATTCAAAAAGGAACTAAATCTCGATATGTCACTCATTTTGAAGAATGGTATTTTAAAGCACTAGTTATTCAAAGTACTGTCCAACGTTAGCTACGATTTTCCCGTCTTTCTGGCAACAGGCGAGATTCCTCGTTCTGCGATGTAATCCATGAATCGACCCATTTTTTGATATCTTCAAAAGGATTAAAGCGCTGCTCAGACAGGCCATTGTTATAAATTTAAAAAAATGGTAATCAGAAAGGGTATTGGTTTTTGACTTGTTTACTTTATTGTGTCTTTCGGCGTATTCCGGTCGTTTTTTCAACGTTCGGTTCGGTTTGATCAATTGTTGTCGGTAGCAATCCCCAACGATAGATTTGCCTTTGTTTCGTCAGATCATGAAACACCACGCTCTTGTGATCCCACCAAATACAGAGCATTACCTTGGAACCGTAGATGTTTCGCTTTGGTGGGCATACATCTAACTTTTCTGCGCTTTGGGTTTTCGTAATTAATCCATTTTTCATCACCAGTCCTCCCTATTGTGCCTTTGAAACAGCTGTTCGCAGGTGAAAAACGTCTTTCGACGTCTCTCGGCTTCAGCTCAATTTCCGTGATTTTGGATCATCTCCATTGCCCTTAAACGTTTACCGATAGTTGATAAATCAACATATAAGAAGACATTGATCTTCAAACTTTTTCCTCTGGCCCGAGCGCTCCTTGCCTTCCTTGTCAACATCACCACTTTTGAATCGTCACAACTCACTAGTTGAAATCGATAGAGCATGTATATTATAAAAAAACGAAGATTTCCAACTGCAAATTTCTTCAAATGTGTGTTTTGTTGGCACGAAACTTGACATATTCAATGTTCAAAAAAATTATATGGTTTACACTTGACAAAATTACATACACTCAGTATTCAAGCCTAGTGATTGTGCTTTGCCATGAAGTTGAGCGCAGTATGGATTCCATTTTTGGTACAATCTGTCTCGTAAACGGACAATAAGCACAACATATGCCTAGAGTTGATCTTGTGTCCAACTGCTTCTAAAATAGTCTTGTGGAGTAGGATTTCAATGAGCTGTCCGTCTCCTTTACAAAGTTATCTTAATGCTATGATTAATTAATATAAAAATGATGACATACATAACAAGTTGGTAGATCAGCCTTCGTGATTTATCTCTCAAATTTTGTACTAATTTATTTGGGCGAGCACTTGGTCGGCCTTTGTGTTGTTGCTAAGGTTTTGTATCTGTCTATATACTTAGGTCAATTAGTATTACTTTATTGGGCACGTAAACAATTATTTGAAACTGTTCTAATATTTGGACGTTGGAATTACACGCTCTTTCCTAATTGGTAACCCATAGCTTCAAATGGATTTTAGAACGGCTTATATACTAATAATTTATTACTTGGTGATAGTTTGGAGGTTTTTCCAATTAACCAGTACAGTCGGTCGAGCTTCGGTCCCAGTTGCTTGCACTTGTTGAAAATATTTGCTCTTCACGTCAACCTCCTCTTCAAATGTAAGCTCAAGTATTTGACTGATTCGGCTTGATTCATTTGTGGATCGTTGAGAGTCATGGGGGACAGTTGATTCTTTTCATTGTGAATGTCATGCTGGTATTGGATTCATTTACTATGACCCATCGTTGTATTTTATCAAGATGAGCTTGTAGATACTTGATACTGATCCAGGTAGGGCTTGGGACGCTAGTACGGCAATATCGTCCTCAAAGGTAGTTATAGTGGTTAGTCTTGAAGTTGGTAAGTTACCTGCATATAACAAACATAGTAGAGGACCTAAGGAACTCCTGAATGTATCGGATGAAGATCTGTGATTTTCCTAGCTGATAAGTAGAATTTCATGATTACAAATTTTTTAATTTACTCTTGTCTTTGTATAAACATTTACCTTGTTTCATTACTCTGTGGTTTACTTTCTTATCTAAAGTTTTAATTTATATATTTGTTAACAAGTACTACCAATTTGGACTGGTATATGAACCATTATACTGCCTTGGTAGTGCATATTATAGAAACAATTGGTTAAATGTAACAAATTAAAAAGGTTTTTCACACTTTTGATTTGCCCGACCATTTAGGAAATTAAAAATTCTAAAAATAAAATAAGGTTATAAATACTCTACTCGGTATCGACCTTTATAAAACTGTTGAGTGTGTTAAGTTTACCGTAACGTTTCTTCTGAAGGTTGGCCAAAAAGTTCGTGTTTAGTATAAAAAATAACATATAAATATGTGGAATTATTTAGAAACAATAACAACTGGCGGCTATCTTTCATGATCTTTTGGCGCCGTTCCACAAGTTGTGGGATTTGATCAAAGTGCCATTCTGGCTCCTTCGGATCAAACTTGATCGGAAGATTCAAACCGGCGGCCACCAAGAACTGCTTTCTTGGAAGAAACCGACCGTCTGGACTGTGGGCTGTAGACTGTCCAGCTCCTCAAATTTATTCTTATTCGACTCGTTTGTTCAATTCAAGTTTATGGAAATGGTTGAGCACAGATTTATAAAACCAAACTTCAATGACGACTGCTTAAAGAAGGCTCATCTTTCAACGCCATCAACAAATCGTTGTAAACTTCGAAGCTGACCAAAACGAGGCTTGTTTCCTTCGTTGAAGCAGTTAAACCTTTTGACCACTGAGCCTTCAATTTCGTAAGTTGACTCAGCAGCATCTCTTGTGCCCAAACCTTTCTTCCAGTAATGTAACAAACTCTAAAGTTCCCTGTTTGCAATCTCGTAATCAGCCATCCTAGAAAGTGGTTGAAATATGTATGTTGATTACAACTGCCAACACTAAATAACATTAAAAAGTTTGAATTTGAGCACGAACTTTTTGGCTTACCTTTATAATTTTAATACGAACGGTGGTACAATTTTAGAATTTTAAACCATCACTTAATCGCTCGACCATCTGCTAAATTTTTCAGTTTCAT
This sequence comes from Sinelater perroti, assembly GCA_036346155.1. Taxonomy (NCBI): domain Eukaryota; kingdom Metazoa; phylum Arthropoda; class Insecta; order Coleoptera; family Elateridae; genus Sinelater; species Sinelater perroti. The sequence continues at coordinate 5,993,351 of JARFIY010000215.1, forward strand.
TTTTGTGGCGTTTTTCAGCGCTCACTGACACCATCAAGCGCAATGTAGATGATGTTAAAAACGCAAACAAACTTGATATTCATCGAAATTCAGCCGTCTCTTCAGCAGAATAAAAATGCGCGGAATTCTAGCCAAATAATTTGTTAAATAAAGCATTCCCGGCTTGTTAGACCTGTCAGTCAAGCTCCAAAACAGCAAAATCTGAACTTATTAAAAAGTCTAAGCAGCCCCGCGCACACAGATACGTACGTACGGTTGATGGCATAACAAAAAGCTAGAAAAATATCTAATTGCCAACATGGCCAGAGTAATTGTTTATATTCGCGTTATATTGCTCGTTTTTACGCTTCCCTGGATCACCGCGGAAGTAAAACTGCTTAGTGAGGTTTTGCCGGGAGGCGGCCAACTAGAGTTTGAATATTTTTGCTTTCTTCCGTCGAAAGGACTAAGTCAACATTCGTTGCGCAAACCGACGTGCCTCTGATCAAAGCCCTGCGGTCCTAGGCTCACGCGGCGTGAAATGAGAGCCGAATTGCCCGCTAATTTGGGCCCAATTACAGCTAATTCGGTGCTTAGCCGCGGCCCCAAAGGGCATTCCGTGAAAGTGAGAGTCCCCGTGGGCGAAGTGCCGCGACTTCGCTGTTTACGGATTTCCGCCTGCTGCGCGTTTCGGCCACATTTCATTATGCAAACACGCCAGTAACAACAATTACTCGCAGATTATTCAAATTAGGCGGTAATTAAACGGCGATGATGTCTGATAGCCCAAACTAACCAGTCGCGCCTATTTGCAGTTCCGATTTGGTTTGGGCAGTCGCTGGAATTAATTTTTTTAATTGTTCGGTCGACTCATCTGACCAGATGATACATCTAATTAGGGTTCAAATTTGTTGTGGCTGAAGGAACTCCGATCTGGTAATGTTTATTTCAAGCTTCAGTTAGCAAAATAGCCCAGAACGGCATGTAAATAATTTTTCACCAGAAAAATTTCGAATTCAGCACCATCGATTATAAGTCAGCGCCATGTAGCCGGTCCCGCGTAGGTGCGCTGCATCGGCCCACATAAATTCACAGCAGACTGATTCCCAGACGAACTGCCAGGAAATTGGGAGCGACGTTTTCGGATGGATCAGATAAAATCGCCGTGTCGCGTTATTCGGCTTCGCTTCATTCTATTTATCTTTTCCAAAACGGAGCTCTCTCGGAGTGCATCTTGCTGGTCTTGTTTTTGCTCGGTAGCCTGCTAACTGTGCTTTGGCGGAACTGAGATGCTTTTCTGGCATTTGGGAAACGAATAGTCGCGGCAAAAAATCTGAACGTTGGCGAAAAACCTGATTCGAATGTTCTTTTGTGATATATCGTGTAGAATTTAATTTTTGTAGCACACAACTTTGTTCCTCTACCATTTATATACAGAGTCGTTTAGGTAAATCCAAAAAATGAATAAACAATGAAAATAACATTCAAATACGAGAACAATTAAATGTATTTACATTAGCACAATTAAAGTAAAGCATATTAAGGATCATATTGTTCAATGAAGCCCCCATCAGAGGCTACGAGCTTCTCGAACCGTGGTCTAGGGGTTTACACCTAGTGCAGGCCAACACAACTTCCTCTTCGCCGATATGTGGCATTACTTTCAAAATTGAGGCCCTTCATCTGTCTTTGGCGTAATAACCATATGTGTACCCCACACGTAGTAGTCAAGGAGATCGTAGTTGGGACTGGAGGGTGGCCACAAGTCGGGGAACTAGCTACGTACTCCCGCCCAGCGGCAACCTCTTCTATCCAGAGCTTAACAACTATTTACAGCACGTTGTATGGTTGTTGGCGGTTACCTCCAGGCTTTTCTCAAAGGAGCGAAGCGCCTTTTGGCTGCTCACAGGCTTCAATGCCATTAGAGAGGCGAGTAATTTTGTACACATAACGGTAGACACTTCAAAGGCATCTTGCAGATCCAACGGTCATCTTACCCCCAAAAGAATCTCAAAAAACAGCGCTGTCGTGCTTGATGTTGTTCAGTAATTCATGAGTTTTTAACTTCCGGTTCATCTTATTTTTCTCATTCAACAGTTATCGGTTTGTCAGGACGAAAGACTTGTAGCCTACGTCTTGGTGCATTGTTAGACTGATCGTCGACTTCGCCACGCCCATTTCTTTCGACAGGTCAATCATGCTCCGCCCAGGATCCTATTCGATCTTCTCTTTCAATTTGAGATGAATTCGGTTCTTCTCTTGGATTCAAATTGCTTGTTGTGAGTCAGCAGTTAGTTACTTCCTCCTAGCTGTCGTCAGACTCCCTATACTTCTTGGCTACGTCGTAAACTTGGGTCTTTTTGTCAACACACCATGCAATAAATTCTGTCAACGATTTTCCAGCTCTAAGGGATTTGAATATAGCAGCTCTGCAGCTCATTTTGTCGACAGCCATGGGTTGTTCACTAAGTGTTGTCTAATAGGGGTTTCTATATTCAGCTGCCTCGATTAACTGGTAGTGCAATTAACCTGAGTAACTGTAGTATAAAAAATATAGCTGTGAAACATTAGTACTCTTCAAGTTCTTATGCAGTTTTAGCAAACTAAACTTGACGTGCACCGACAGTTGTTTATGATCTAAACACAGCCGAGCTTGCCAGTGCGAGGTCGCAGAGTGCACACAGCAATTATAATAATGGCTTTCTGACACAAATGAGGCATCAGCAGTCTTCACGTGCGCGTCAAGCGGCGGTGTTCCGCTCAATTTAAGGTTATTGCATGTCAATAACAACACATCGCGCGATTTCTCAATTTCGGAGTCAGGCTGATAACGGCCGAGACACAACACGTAAGCGGCCGCCTTATCGGCGCGAGGAGCGGAGCGAGCAGCGGATCTGAATTATTTTCGCAATTACACGTCCGCGAGATGTCAATCAGGCTGGCAAAAATGCTGAAATAACACGGTTCGCCTGGCCGCGGCCGATAATCGCGGCGATCGCACCGGCGGCTGCGAACGGGAGCCGGCGCCGGCGGCGGCAGCCGGGGCCGCAATTACCGCGCCGAAACGGCCGCCGCCGGCTCCGGTGGCTGTGGCCAGCCATGTAAGCAGGGCGAGTTAACGATGAATTCATTTTCATTAATTTTCGCTTTATGGTGGATTAACATCGACAATATAAGGCGGCAGGCGTGGATCCTGTATTTCGGCAGCTCCGAGTGGCTTTTAAACTGAGATTAAGCACTGAACACATGGCTGTCGCATTAAACTTTCAAATGGCCGCTAATCTGCAATTATGAATTTGGACTTACTTTTTCCTTCCATTCAAGTGCGAACAACAGTACTGGCGCGAAAAAACAGTTAATGCTTCATCAGAGGAACCAAGGCACAAGGCAATCCGAGCTTTGCTTAACATGAGCAATGACCTCCTAATTTATTTTTAAAGTATGACCAAAAAAATTATCGATGCACGTACTGTTTTTCTCTGCCAAAATTATTTATATTCAATAATCTCTGAAAAAATAGGATCGTTTTGGTTTGACGAACTCGGTGGTGATAACGATAACGAAAAGGAAGAATTCTGGTCCGAAGATGAGGCTTTTAAATGTAAGTAATCGCGGTTTCTTTCTGATTTCTAGTACCTATCCAGAAAATTACCTCCCACCTAGATCAATAAAAACCTCAAATTTGTTTATGGAGGTATGAATAATACCATTTTCCTTCATGTAAGAGTGAGGTCATTTGTTAAGACCTCGACTAATCTGTAAAAAAATTATCGACCACCTTTAAGATTTCTAGCCCGCACTTCTAACTCTGCCAATGGTGATCTTAACTTGGGCAATCGATTTTTTCTGTTCTTAATGGCCGAAAGGGTGAAAAATCATTATTCACACTGTCACATTTGCTGCTTTTTTGAACTTTTTTTCTAACTCCGGAGGTAGAAATTCTCGTTTCAATGCGGATGAGGTTTGTAGTAAAGCAAGCAGTGTCTTCATTGGGTATTCATCGTAATGGATAGTAGGGATGAATCACATACATTTTCTCAAGTGCCCTACGAAGGTCAAAACCTTGACACATTCTTCAGTGTTAAACGGTCTTCTCCTTATGACACAAAAACTATAGCAGGGGGAATACTTGTTTTCCAGCTCAATTTATATCTATAAATCAAATCATTACTCAAAATTATGTAGAAATATTACTAATATTTTTAGGTTTAAAAGATTTTTCTTAACCAAGTTATCATTAAATAGCCAGACCCTCTCACACACAAAACACATATCACTGTTCCAAGGAGTTTTTCCGTGAGTATAGATACTCATGAAGTCCATAGATGTTTTGCTGTTGTAGAGTTGATAAAATATTCCAGAGCTTAATCAACGCAATCCACCTGGTGGTCTATCTGTTCATTACAGTCCCCCGCTTTTAAGACTGCAAAGTGATTGTGCAGAACGACTATGGGAGCTGACGGTTCCTTCGTTTTTCTCCATACTTTATTAAAACGTCGCCTACTTATTGGGGGTCACACTCTTAAAGGAACAACTGCATTACTTCTTTAAGAATTCAGCTTTATTTTTGAGCACCAAAAGTAGTTAAGTATTTTTAGTGATATAAAACGATAGAGCCTATCGCTAAAATAAAAATTGTGAAAAACAACGCGACCACAAAATTAAATGCATCGACGCGATATCCTCGGGGTAAAAACCAGGCAAAGCAATAGAAGTGTCAGCCAAACATCCTCCTGCTAGTGCTAATCATAAAACATAACGGGATGTAATGTACTTTAGAAAGCCATTTTCAAGTAATGTGCAAATTTTAGGAATAATCGAGACAATACCGAATGATTTAACAAAAAATTGTCTTTGACAATTAGTCACATGCTTCCCCAATGGAGTAGGAGGGGAAACTGATAACAGAAACCTCACTAGCTTTTTTAGTATCTTCATGAGAGTCAACTAGGAGGATAGCGTGACGTCACACACCAACAATTTGCTTGTGGTGAGTTAACTTGAAAACTCTGGAGATTCTTTAAGCCGTAAATGGTGGGAGTAAAATATCTTGGAGTCATCTCGTATTTCATCATCAAGTTGACTAGGCTCTACCGCTAACATTGCTTAGTTCAGTACAGTGCACATGAAAAACTGTAAAATGGTACCAGAAGCTGTTTTTTTTCCAATTATTAAACATAGCAATGCTGAACGCACAAAAAGTATGCAAGAGACATGAAAACCAATTTTAGTTGGTAATAATTCGTAAAAGGTGCCACCCTCAAGTAAAAAAGATAACTGTCAATCTTCAGGACTTGATCCTCTACGAGTGATCCTTTCACTTGTTCCGACAATCCACAAAAAAGTAGCTTCGACTAAAAGTTGCCTTTCCTGTGCTCTGGAAAAGAAGGTGCTAAGATATATCTGTAAATACTGTGATAGTAATTTTTATGTTTGCCCATATTTTGAGATATACCATCAAAACAAAGATATCTAAACTTTTTCTAAATATAAAAAGGTATGTAACACTATGGATTGCTTTTCTTACCCCTTTTTATCTCCATCCGTTTAGAGGTTCGGGAGAGTATAGAGTTCAATTCACGCTATCACATTTTAAGGAAAAAATAAGTCGATATGCTAAAACTCTTCTTGGGACGCGGTGGCTCAGATGGTTCAACCAGTCGGCTCTGTCCTCTAGTCGGCCCACGCGAGTTCGAGTCTCGCTCCACCCATGGGTGTATGTGAATGTCCTAGCATTTAAGTGCATGATAGTGGGCACAATAAGCTCTTGAGGCTGCCTAAATAATATTTAATGAAATGTTCGATTAGAACTCCAGCAGTAGTAAGGCAAAAATTAGTCAAATTATTCAGGCATCAGAGCTTTATGACATAGTTATCTATATGATTATATAGATTTAATTCTAGAGAGATGTTGCTCTTTAGCACTATCTAAAAATGCGTTCGATTAGAACTACGTTTAGATTATACTAGAGCAGAAACAAGAAAAATTGCGATTCGAGGGAAGGACTAAAAAATTATTTTTAGAAATTATAGATCAATAACTGAGATAATATAATTGCAAATCCTAAGATTATTGAAATATTAATAGTTCTGTGATTCATATTTACATTTAATTTTTTTAGAATGATACATATTAGCATAATTCATCGAAATGGAAAGCATAATAAATATATGTACGTTCTTAATTACAAAATTATAAATCCATTTCTCTTTGATTTTCAACAAGTCTAATAATACTCTTAAAAGAAATATAAATCTCTTTCAAAATACATTGTGCTCTTTGGTTTTCTGAAAACTCCTGTTGTATAAGCTCTACCGAAACCTCGTTTGTAATAGATTAGTTGTTACTAAAATATCTAAGAATATTTTTCTGAAATTATTTTTTGTAATTTTTTAAATTGTTGTGAAAGCCACCGTCACATTCAATGTTTTTCTTCCTATTTTATATTTCAGAAGCAAATAAAAGGAAATAAAATTAACCCTAGAATCGATTCCATTACTAGCAATTTTTTTAAGGCAAATTCCATTACCAAATCTGCACAACTCTTTTAGTTACGTTATCCTGCGAGTAAGTTGATAATACGAATTGTGGTTCCATAAATTAAAAAAAAAATTAACAAATGCATATTAGACATCATGATTCGGTAGCTTCCAATTTCAGTAAATTTTTT